>CM061548.1:68951031-69579781 GCA_030864215.1 Capsicum pubescens | reverse complement strand
CAAGTTCTATACTGAGATTGGAACTGAAACTGAGACTATGGGAGGTTATCATCTAACCGATATACCACTTCTCTGACTGATTTGGGGTCCAACCTGTAACCCTAGTTGGAAGGCTATCAGTACCGTGCCACGAGTAAAGACAAGCTGAAGAGTCACCCTCATCTGGAAGGTGCTCAGAATGAGAATGGTGGTACCCTCAAATGGTAGGTTAAAACACCTCATCAACCCTCAACTGGCAGGTTAATGTCTCAACCTACGCTGGTTACGTAGTTCTGGAACACAAGGACTGCTTCTACGGATCACACCCTCTACTGACAGGTGAGTCCCCATCCTTGGGTCCACTTGGTGATGAATCCTACTCCCAACTAAATAGACACTGGATTGATTTCTAAACTATTCTAAGTTGGGTTGAACTATTACAGATCATACTGTTTAACTAAACTGAACTAAACTGAGTTCACTAGGTTCTTAACTGATTACTAACTGAGTTTTGAACTGATTACTGACTGAGACTGGGGTTGATTACTATACTATTGATTATGATACAACCGAGTCTATTCTGTAACTACTATAGCTCTAGGTAAAAAACTAGATTTTTGGGTATTAGATACCCCCAGGACTCGATAGCATAAATTATAAGACATAGCACAATCTTGAAATATGATAACTAATTACTTGGTCACCATTCATTCATTAGGTATTTTGACAATCACTTGCATGACATGAACTTGTATACATGCTAACATGATATGATTTCACTATTCAACTCACATGAACAATTCATCAAACACTTGGAGGACCTAGCATATGCACATAATACTAGACAATAGGTGAGCATCACAATTTCAAATACCAATTTCACAATGTAAGGGTTTTAGCATGAATTCACATGATACTACGCACATGATAAATAATTTCACATGAATCTTGCAAATAAATCATGAACTAGAAACCCCATTAACATGATAGTCATGAACATAATCAAATTTAATCATGAAATTCATCAAATCCATTTACTTATAGTTTCAAAAGGTTTCTTGAACTCCAAGGGTGGAAGGAACCCTTGGATGAACACTTAACATACCTTAATGCTTGAATTCTGAAAGATTGATGGTAATTTCTTGAGTCTTGAATTTGAATCTCCTAGGGTTTGTTCTTGAGAGAAACTTGTGAAGAATGAATGAATTTTTCTCTTAGAAGGGTTTAATTTTGTGTTTTGGGGGCTGATAGACATGAGAAAAAGACCTAAATACCCCTGAGGATGCAGCTTTTTAATGCCTAAAAACTGGTCTTGCGATGTGCCGCGTCGATGGGGTCGACGCGATGGCCGATTCACCGCATTGAGTCTACATCAGTTCACTGGAAATTGGCACTAGGGAGCTGGGGAAAACATTTATCAACGCGATAGGCAACGCGGTGCATCGAGATCCTGTTGATTCACTAGTTTGGGCTTCCAAATGATCTTCAAACGAAGTCCGAGAAATCCAAAACTTATTCAAGAACACCTACTGACATTCTTGATCATGAATCAGCCTAAAGGTCAATACTTTAAGGTCATAAAGGTCGTAAAATAGTGTTGCCAACTTATGAAGGCTAAACTAACACTAAGTCTGAATACTTAGCTAAAACTATCTAAGTCTAGGACCCATTATTAAGCTTTAAAGGACTGAATTAAGCTTAGGATTTTGCGGGGTCTTACAACCTTTCATCTAATTGAACTGAGTTCCAGTGAAGCACATTAGACTTATCACAAATAGCATCAGAGCAAGGATACATGAAAATCTGGATGAAGGACTGAAAAGTCTGAAAGTAAGGCCAACTTATTAGCAATCTCCCAAATTGTCTAAAGTATCTTAATAGGTCTAATGTACCTCAGGCTAAGCTTTCCCCTTCTTTTGAACCTTATCACGCCCATTATGCGTGGCATACGAAAAAAACTTGATAACCAATCCTAAGCTTCAAAGCATTAAGCCTCTGATCCACATAACTCTTTTGCCTACTCTGGGTTGCCTGGAGCCTATCCTGAATCACCCGAGCTCTATCTAAAGACTTGCGAAGCATGTCAGTACCAAGGGGTCTAACCACTGAAGTCTCAAAGAAATCAATTTGATATCGATAATTCCTACTATACAATGCATCAAAGGGTTCCATCTCAATATTCAAATAGTAACTATTATTATAAGAAAACTCCACAAAGTCTAAACATTTCTTCCACTGAGCTCTAAATTCCAGAACACATGTACGTAGCATATCCTACAAAATCTGAATAGTCTGCTCCAACTGACTGTTGGTCTAAGGGTAGAAAAATGTGCTAAGGTCAAACTGAGTACCCAACTTTTCCTAAAATATCTTCCAGAAGCTAAAAGTGAATATTGATCCTCTATTTGAAATAATAGACATAGGTAGCGCCCAAGAAGATGAACTATCTCATGAACATAGATATATGTTAACCTCTCAACACTAATGGAAATCTAAATAGGGATGAAATGGGACTATTTGGTCAATAAATCCATGATGACCCAAGTTCTATCAAAATCACGAGAAGTAAAAGGTAACCCACTCACAAAGTCTATAGTGATTTGCTCCTATTTCCACTAAAGAATGGGTAATATCAAAGAAAACCACCCAATCTCAGATGTTTGGCCTTCACCAGCTAACAAGACAAGTAAAAAACTACAAAGTTCACTACATCCTTCTTCATACCATTCCACTAGTAATGTTTCTTTAAATCATGATACATCTTGGTCACCCATAGATGGATAGAATATCTGGAATAATGTGCCTCCTCCAAAATTAATCTCACCATCCATCAAATCTCAACACACAAACTTAGCCATCAATCCTCAAATTTCCATTAGAATCAAGATATGTCGACTTAGACTTGCCACTCAACACCTTAAATCAAATTACCCTTAAACTATTATCATTGAACTGGTGAGCTCAAATCTGGTCCATTAAAGAAGATCTAGAATCAACAAAGGCAAAAATATATCTGGGTGTCAAAATATCAAGACTAACCATTTGGTTAGCTATAGACCGAACCTCTAAGTCTAAATATCGCTTCTAAGTTAAGAGATGAGCTAAACTCTCCTTACTACTCAACTTTTGCCTCAAGGAATCTACGACCGCATTAGCCTTACTCAGACAATAAGGAATAATGAGATCGTAATCCTTAAGCAACTCAAGTAAACACTATTGTCTCATATTAAGATCATTGATTGAAGAAGTACTGGAGGCTAAGATGATCTGAGAAAATCTCGCAAGGAACTCCATACAAGTAAGGTCATCACAACTTCAACATAAACATTATGACTGGCAACTATAAGTCATGGTAGGGTAATTCTTCTCATAAGGATTGAACTAACAAGTGGCATAAGAAATCACCTTACCCTTCTATATCAACACTGCACCTAAACAAACACCTAACGTATTATAAAACATGGTAAATCCCATGCCCTCTTTGGGCAAGGTCAAAATAGGAGTAGAATTCAATAACTCCTTGAGCTTTTGGAAGCTCATGTCACAAGCGTTCTACCACTGAAAAACAACTTTCTTTTGAGTTAACTTGGTCAAAGTAGATGCAATAGATGAGAATTTCTCTACATAAGGCCAATAATAACCCGTTAAACTATCAAAACTCTAAATCTTGTTAGGAGAAGTAGTTCTTACCCAATCACGAATTACTTCTACCTTGGTCGGATTAACTATAATTCATCCTTAGTCACTGCATGACCTAAGAAAGAGATAGAATCCAACCAAAACTTACACTTGGAAAACTTGGCATACAAGTTCTAATTGTGCAACCTCTGGAGTACAATCCTCAAGTGTGTCAAATGATCGACCTCATTCTTGGAATAAACTAAGATGTCATCTATAAATACAATACACAAAAGAGCCGAGATATGGTTGAAATATCCAATTTATCAACTCTATGAACATTCCAGGGGCATTTGGTTGATTCAAAAGACATGACCAAAACTCATAATGATTATATCGAGTCCAAAAAGCTTCTTTGAAACATCCAAAGCTCTAATATTCAATAGATGATACTCAAAACTCAAATTAATCTTGGGAAACACTGAAGCACACTGAAAGTGGTCAAATATATCATCCATGCGAGAAACAGGATACTTTTTCTTAATTGCTACCTTGTGAAATACATATAATCAATACACATATGCATATAACCATTCTTTTTACACCAAGACAGGATCACCCTAAGGATATACACTAGATCTAATAAAACACTACGTCTAATAAACCTGTTATTCAACAAATCCTGCAATTATTTTTCCATTTTTTTTAACTCAACTAGGTCTATCCTATAAGGAGAAATGGAGATGGGCTTAGTGCCTGGCTCTACATCAATAGCTAAATCAATATCCTGATCAGGAGACATACCAAGCATATCTATAGGAAACACATCCATGACCTCAGAAACAACCTAAATAGAATCCATAGGAGATAGTGAGGCAATATTAGTATCACAGACATAAGCCAAATAAGACAAACACCCTCTTTCTACCATACGATGAGCACATAAAATGATATAACTCCCTTCATACCCAGATAAGATTACCCTTCCAAGCTAACCATGGCACAATCGATATAGCTAAGGTCATGTTTTTGGCATAATAGTTCAAAGTAGAATGATAGGGAGCTAACCAATCCATACATAAGATATGAACAAAATTAACCATATCTAGAATAATAAAATCTACCCCAAGTCTCTCACCCTGCAAAGGTAACAACACAAGATCAGTACACTCAATTCAACACTAAAGAATCTCCTACGAGTGTAGAAATATGAAAAGACATAGCAAGGGGCTTAGATACAATATCAAAACTAGAAGCAAAACACATAGACACATAGGAGAATGTAGACCCAGATACAAATCACATAGAAGCAGATCTGTAGGAAACTGGTATGATACCTATAATAATTATATTAGAAGCCTCTGCCTAGGCTCTCCCAGGTAATGCATAGACTTGAATACGTTCACTTATGGACTGAGTAACCCCATGACCACTATTATGAGATGTGACAACTCTACCTCTATAACCTCTATCAGTGCTAGCACCACCCCTACCATTCTATAAAACATATCTCACTACAGATATCAAAGTAGGGCAAAGCTAAAGTTGAGAACCCTACTGAGTGGTTCATATATATATTAGGGATCATCCTTGGCCAGATGTCCAACCTCATCATATACAAAGAATCCTCTATGGTCAAAATCAATTTTAGGGGACACAAACGAACTAGGAAAACTATCCTGGCTTGAAAAACTTAAACTGGAACCTCCACTAGAATAATCTAACTTCTGGATAACTGAAGCCATAGAACCTAATGTTCTAACACTTGATCCTTTCAAAGAAGCCTAAATTGGCCTACCATGATAACTACGAGAACCTCCACTACAAAAATCTCTACCTTGAGAGGCGTGACTACTAAACTCACCCTGATGACTCACCTTCTTGGTGCTTTCTCGAGTAAATTAGGTAACAGACTCAATCAACTTGGCATTCTCAATAATAATTTGAAATAAATCCCCTAAAATAACCATATGGATAGTAGCCGGCTAGTAATAAACCTCTATCCCTTTTATAAAATTATGAATCCTTTCAGACTCAATAGAAATATTGGCAGATAAATATCTCGATAGATCATAGAAGAAGCATGCCTCATACTCAAAAATAGACATGAATCCCTACGCCAAGTGTTCAAACTTATCACACACCTAATATCTCAAGCTATATGGAAAAAACCTCTCTAAAAAAGCCTTTGGAAACTAGGAGTAGGTGAACTCAAAGGCCTACAACTGAACAAGGACCTCCACCAATATCTAGCTACATCCACTAATTAATTGGTAGTACAAGCAACTCTATGAGACTCAAGGGATCCAAGATTATGTAAATTCTCCTGACAGTCAATCAGAAGTTCATGGTCATCTTTGACATTCACTTCTTTAAACATTGAAGGAGCCAAATGAATAAACCTATCAAACCTCATCTAATCATTAGAAAATATCACTGTACCCAAAATAACTAGAAGAATAATATGTCTGATGGGTAATAAATCCATAAGTGGGGGTACCTTAGATAATTGTTGTACCTCTAAAGAAGGAATTGTTGAATCGTGGGAGTTACACCACCATTCTAAGAACTCAATCCCTGAGATTACGATAAAGGCAATAAAACAGTAACAAACTAAAACTAGTACGAATTAAAAGAACACAGTGATTTATGTTGAAACCTCCTTGCTCAAGGGAGGAAAAATCATGGCTTGCCCTCACAAGCACTCAAACTTTACTATAATCAAAACTCATTGATTAAAGACTCCAAGAACTTAACTCTAAGTTATGTTGGATACAATACCTCTACTACAACAACCTCTACTCACATTAACAACCTTACAATTGACTAACTCTAATCGATTGACTTTTGGTAACTCTACCTAAATACTCTACTGTGAAGAGAAAGGCATTACTCTTATAAGATGAGTAATTTATTTACAAAGAAAGACTTCACTTAAGAACAATTAACCTTGATGCACACACACAGAGAGAATTAAAACTTGAGAAAAATAGTTTTCGTTGTTTCTTTGATTCACCAAATTTGCAAAAACTAGTTGAATGAAAGGAATTATTTTTTATTTATAGTAATGGATAAATCAGGGTTGATTTTTATTGGACCAGGTGCCACAACGGGTACACTGTAATCCTACATAGTTAGTTGCACTAATGGACAAAACTGTGCAGAGTGTGATAGCTGTACCACTTTATGATGAGCTAGGGACCTGGTCCTTTAAAGATAAATTATCATCATCGAAACATAAAACATCAATTTACCCTTTTTCAATGATGACAAACCATAACCTCAAATCATCAAAATTCATTCAATCATCAGAGCACCCACTACTCATATGTGTTCCCCCTATCATCATGCATCTTTCTGTTGTGTTCTCCTTGTCAATATTTACCCTATTTTATAGCCATATCAATATCACACAAACTTAGCATAGCACATAGTCCCTGCCACAATGAATTCAATATTTCTACTTTTAACATCATTGAAAAGAAAGAACAGTAAACCAAGAATAGAATAAGCACAAATTAGTTAACTCATGGTTATTGGGGCAATACTAACATGAATGAACACTTAAGTAAAAATGACAAATAATAAACACAAAATAAAGAATTCATTCATATGAAAAAAAGATTAGTACCTCTACAGCATACCAAAACATACAACATCTAAATCTTGAAAAAGCCACACTGGAATGAAGGACAAGAAATTGATACAGGAAAGGATTAAGAGTAGGAGAGATAGGGATTAGGTAGATGGAGGTTTAGGGAAGAGGGGCTTGAGAAGAATTTACATTATAGCACTTGTAGCAGCATAAGAATCCAACAGCTGTTTTGTTAGGTCCTTCACTTTAGCATTCAAACTCTAGACCTTATCAATAAGTGCTGAAACTTTCTTTTTCAGATCTGCATTCTCTACACTAAGTGTTTCATTGGCACCTGGACCCTATATTAATAGCTACTATTTTTTAAATTTTAGTGTGAGGATTTCTATATTCTTAGTGGCTATAGCAACACTCATTTTCTTCAAATCCTAGCTCAAACTCTCTTGAACTGCTAATAGTTTTGACACTTAGGAGTTGGTCCAAACCTTTCCTTTAACACACCCATTTTCAACTAAAGTAGTTATGGTGAACATTTTATTGGCTTTTCCAGGAGTTCACTTTTCACAGACTACACCAAAATAGTCAAACACCCTATTCAAAAAGTATCCATAAGGCATACCATGCCTTCCATCTTTATCATGAATGACTTTGTACATGTGTTGAATCATTAGTGCAGGCAGACTTACCAACTCAAACTTTCTTAGAAATTCAACCACATATAAATCCACAGCAGAAGCAATAGTCCTTTTTCATATCATGGCAGCACTACCATATTGATAAATTCAAACACTAGTTGAAATTCTCCTTTGAGAAATTTCTTTCTCACTCTAGCCACCGATGTTCCCCCTACTTTCGATGCATATATCATGAACACTATTGAGGGTTGTTGTTTTAAGACAGTCCTCACACCAACAATGGGAACATCTAAAATTTTCCCAAGACTCTCTTTATCCAGTCTTATCTTCTTTCCTTGGACTAGAGTAGTCAAGCATAGCCCATCTTCAAACAATTCATAGTATAAAAGAATTTCCTCACTTCATCCTCATAGACAGAGGGAACTGGTTCTTCCATGAGATAAAACTAGCCCTGGTGTCTAACATACTCTACAAGCTCAACTATTCTAGTTTTTTCAAGTATCCTGGAGTCACATACTCTTCTAGTGAACACTTTCTGAGATTTTAGTATATTATTTCTTTCCTATAATGACACAAACTTTTCATCCTCATCCTTCTTTCTTCTTTTATAACCACTGATTGGTTTCTCGTCTGTAGCTTTTCTCTTCTTGGGACCAGGTCCCTCGGAGACTTTTTTTTTTTTACTGTAATTTTTTTTGTTGCATTCCAGCAAGACATCTAGACTTTGAAGAGGAGGACCTGGTCTTTCCTTCAATATGAATTTCTTTCCTTCTCTTTTCAGTTGTAGAAAAAACATCAAGATTAATATCCTCACCCTCTCCAACATCTACAACTTCTACATTTTCATCCTCCACTACACTGCCTTCTTTAATCATCTTCTCTTAGTAGTAGATGAATTTCTAGCCTTCATAGCATCCCCTAACAACTTCATCTCAGATCCCCTAGATTACTTGCTAGCCTTCATAGCCGTCCCACCAGTCTCCATAACCTTGTCTTTACCCTTACTTCTCCTTTATTTCTGCATAGGCCTCTTTAGTGGTGGTTCATCATCATCTTCCTCATCCTTCTTATTTGAAGGTTTCACAAACTCGCCACCTTTAATATGATCTCCTTTAGGAGAGAAGTCACTTACTTTTTAACCAACATTTGCTCTTCTAAGCTAAAGAAACCTTTTCTAAGATTATTAGAAAGCAAAATTCAGTTTTTAGTCACCTCTAGAGAGATTAGGAATTTTTAATTAGATTTCTTCATCAAACAGTTGATAAAATATGGGGTTTGATTTTAAAGGGGTTGGGTAACCATGCACATTTAGGGTTTCGGAGGGATTTGTTCTTTCTGGTTCTTTGAAGGGAAGGGGATCTTGAGAAACTTTGGGTTCAATGGGTGGATCAAAAGCTTGATTTTTGTCCACCACCATAGTTGACTCAGCAGGAATTTCTATGTTTTTTGAAGTTTCTTCTAGGATGGGTTTATTTGGAGGATCAGGACATTAAGGAAAGGAATGAACTCAGGTTCTTAAGAAATATTAGAAGAAAAATCTTCTACATCTTTAGACAATGAAGGATTAGTATTTTTCAATTTCATGATTTTCTGACTGGAGTGATGGGGGTTGAATATTTTCTAATTCTTTGGTAGGGCTTGAGGGAGTAGAAATTTCAACTAGTTGGAGCTTTTGTGAGAGTGAGAAAAAACTTCTCTTAGAGGATTAGTTTTGAAGAAGATGATTAGAGAGTTAATTTGAGAGAGAATAGTAAAGACAATATTTGATTTGAATTTTAAAGGGACTAACAGTTGTCATTTTAGGGACCTTTTAGAGGAAATGATGTGTCTGGTCCTAATAGGTGCAACCCTTCACCTTTCTAGGGATTTGACAGCTTTTACTCAGAGAAAGGAATGCAACTTTTTCAGACAAAATTTTATGCTTTTAAAGTACATAATTTTGATACTAACATGATAAAAGGAACTAGGTCTCTCTCTTTCTTAAGTGAATTCTCAGAGTTGTGTCTATCTCATCTGTTCTTCTCCAAAGTAGTTCATTATTCGTGTATACCTGAAAAGGTATTGTACTGAGTTAGACCAATAAGTGCATACCTTATCAAGGATACCTGTCTCTAGATCATAGCCAATTTATGGAGGAAAAATGAACCATTAAGTAGGTTAGATCATTTCGATCAGCCCTAGCCTCAACCTGTTCTTTACAAATTGATTCTTGTGAAGAGCCTTTGTAAAGGTATCTACTATCTAATCCCCAGTCTTGCAAAATGTCATGCAAATAGATCCTTTCTAAATATTATATCTAATAAAATAATGCCTTACATTAATATTCTTGGTGATCTTATGTTGCACATATTGGATTTTTTGTCATGTTAAGAGCACTTGTATTATCACACATCGAAGGGATAGTGTCTGAAACAATCCCAAAGTCTTTAAATTTCTATTTGATCCATTTCAATTGAGCACATCAAGAGATAGCAGCCATATGTTTAGCTTTAGCAGTAGATAGAGCAACTGAGTTTTGCTTCTTAAAACATAGGAAATTAGGAAAGAACTACGAAAATAAGCCATTCATGAGGTGTTTTTTCTATCCACCACATATTCAGCATAATCAGCACCGGTATAGCCTATTAGATCAAAATTGTCTATAGATGGATAGTACAGGACCAGGTCCCCTGTACCTTTCAAATACCTGAGAATTCCTTTTGCAACTTTTAAATGAGACTTCTTTGGACAAGCCTGAAATCTGGCACACATTCCTATATTGAATACAATATTTGTCCTACTTGTAGTGAGATATAGTAAGGATCTGATAATCCATCTATACACGGTCTCATTTACTGAGGGACCAGGATCATTAATATCCATCTTTGAGCTGGTTCTAGTTGGAGTATCAGTTGGCTTAGATTCTCCTATATTATATTTCTTCAGCAGCTCCTTGATGTATTTTTCTTGAAAAATCATTGTCCCTTAAGAGGTTTTGTTAATCTGTAGGCCTAGGAAGAAACTCAATTCAACCACTATGCCCATTTCAAATTCACTCCCCATAAAATTTGCAAACTCTTCACATGGAGATTCAGAGGTGGCACCAAAAATTATGTCATCAACATATATCTGGACAATTAGAAAGTTGCTACCTCTAAACTTCAAAAGGAGAGTATTATCAATTTTTCCTTTTTAAGGCCATTTTCAAGAAGAAACGTTGAGAGTCTCTCATACCAAGCTCTAGGTTCTTGCTTCAACCAAAAGAGAGAGATATCCAATTTGAGCACATGATGTGGATAGTCCGTATCTTCAAAACCTGGAAGTTATATGAAAAAAACTTCTTCCTTCAGATTCCTATTCAGAAAGGCACTTTTGAAATCCATTTGGAAGAGTTTGAATCCCATGTAGGCAGAAAATTCAATAAGAATTTGAATAGCCTTTATTCTTGCTACAAGAGTAAATGTCTCATCTTATTCAATTCCTTCCTCCTGGTTATAACCTTGAATAACCAGCATTTCCTTATTTCTATTGATAGTTCCATGATCATCATGCTTGTTTTTGTATACCCATTTAGTCCCAATAATTGTTCTGCCAATAGGCTTGGGGACCCGGTGCCAGAATTTGTTTCTTTCAAATTGTTAAAGATTCTCCTACATTGCATTGATCCATTTGGCATCTTTAGGAGCTTCTTTCATATTTTTGGGCTCAATTTGTAACAAGAAGGCTAAGAAGGCCATCAAATTTTTGGCTTGAGCTCTTGTTTGGATTCCAAATTCCAAAGGAGATGTCAGATTTTCAAGAGGGTGAGAGGCTTTGTGCTTCCAACTTGTCATTCTAAGTTGAGTTCTATTGGACCAGGACCTTAAAATTTTTGACTAGACCCTTCTTGTTGTTCTTCTCCTAGAGAAAGGGTATGTAACTGAGATCCTGAATCACCATCGGCTTCACCATTTTCAACTGCATCACTTTGTACCTGACCATCATCTTTAGCTATATCCTCACTTTTAATAGGAATGAGTTCTTCTATATCAGAGTCTTTATTTTCACCAGAATTTCTTAGCTTTTCTGACTCATCAAAGACTATATGTACACTTTCTTCCACACACAGAGTTCTTTTATTGAAGACTCTGTATGCTTTGTTTATTGAGGAGTAACCCACAAATATTTCTTCATCACTTTTGGATTCAAACTTCCCTGACTCATTCTTTCCATTGTTTAGAGCAAAATATTTGTACCCAAATATTCTGGAATAGTCAAGTTTAGGCCTTTGTTGAACACAAGCTCATATGGTGTCTTGTTTAAGAGAGATCTAATCAAACATCAATTAGTTACATAACAAGCAGTATAAACAGCTTCAGCCTACAAACTTTTTGGAAACCCACTGTCAATCAACATGGTCCTGGCAATCTCTATAAGAGTCCTGTTCTTTCTCTCAACAACCTTATTTTGCTGAGGAGTCCTAGGAGTAGAGAAATTATGACTAATTATATTTTCAACACAGAATTCTACAACTTGGGAGTTTTCAAAATTAGTTCCATGATTAGATTTGAATCTAATAATTTTGCAGTTAAACTTCATATGAATTTTCTTGGAAAATATCACCTAAACCTCATTGGTTTTATCCTTGGTTCTCAAGAACATTGTCCAGGTGAACCTAGAGTAGTCATCTAGAATGACAAACACATGCTTTTTCCACCTCTACTTTAGAATCTAGCAGGTCCAAACAAGTCCATATGCAATAACTCAAGTGGTCTAGAGGTACTAACCTGCTTTTCTTCTTAAAAGAGAATCTGGTTTGCTTTCCCATGACACAAGCATCACAAACCTTACTGCCTAAAAACTGTAGCTTTGGCATACCACAGACCTGGTCCTTTGAAAACAATTTGTTTAGCAAAGAGAAACTTACATGTCCTATCCTTATGTGCCAAAGATCAGCATTTTCACCTTGTGCACTCAAGCAGGTTAACTCATAGTCAGCTATAGAATCTAGATCAGGCACATATATGTTCTTGTACCTTTTAGCTCTGATAATGACCTTTCCAGAGTTCAAACTTGACACAGTACATCCATCAGATAGGAACTTCAACTTATTACCTTTGTTAGAAATATGAGATACACTTAGAAGACTGTACTTGAGACCATCTACAAGATATACATCAACTATTGTATGATCAATAGATTTTCTAATCTTTCCCGCACCATAGATATAACCCTTTTTTACCATTTCCAAATGAGATACCTCTATATTAAAGTGTCTTGAGAGAGAGAAAATAGTCAGTCCTCCCAGTCACATGCTTTGAACATCCACTATTTATGAACCAGTTCTGAATGCATTCCCTTTCTCCTACCTGCAAGCAGAATCATTTATTAGATTTGGGAACCTACTTTAGTTTGAGTTCCCAAAATAAATATAAAGGAGTGATCAAATCTTTCTTGACCCAATTAGGCAGAGGGTTCTTCTTCTGATTTTTCAAGGGTTTAAAATTCTTAGGATAAGATTTTTCTTACTGGATGTACCTAGCACTTCCTTCAAGTGCCCATCCATTCTATAATGAATACATAGAGGTTTGTGGAACTTACTTTTAGCACCATGAACAGCCTTCCCTTGAGACCCAATTAAGCGGGTTTTATACTGATATCCAAGCCCTTTATCATTTATAGTAGTGTATGCATAGAGAGTTTTCACCATTTTTTGATTCACCATTATTGCAAAAACTACTTGTATGAGAGGCATCATTTTCTATTTATAGTAATGTATAAATCAAGATTAAATTTTGATTGGACCATGTGTCACAATGGGTACACTACACTCCTGCATAGATAGTTGCACTAGCAGACAAAATTGTACAAAGTGTGATAGCTGTACCACTTCATGATGAGTTAGGGACTTGGTCCTTTAAAGATAGTTGATCATCATCAAAATATGAAACATCAAGAATACTATAAATAGATATTAGTACAGATGGAGGAATACTACTCAAAGTTTAATGAATACTAGGTAGACTCGGGGAGACACTCTCCAAGCAACACAAAAGGTAAATCAATAAATATGAAAGCACGAGGTTATCAACTGAACTCTGTGGGAATTGATCTAGTCTCCCACCTCCTATCTGATAGTCATTTATAGAATACATAACATTATGCTTGTGATAGGGCTCCCTAGCATGTCCTCTAGCTGAACCACCTTCATGCTGGTCCTCTACCTCTGGATCAACCACGACCCCTACCTCATTGATGTGTCATGGAAACACGGTACTTTTGATGTTTAATATAGTAAAATTATGCTTGAACTTAGGTTATTTTAGTAGATATGATGTGCTCTTGTGTTTATTGCAGGTAAAACAGGTCTAGCATAGTGTTGGAAAGAAACTGGAAGAAAAGGACCTAAAAAGACCAAGTTGCAGAGAAAAGTCTCCTCATGAGTCATCAATACCTCATACGACTTGGAGGCTGACTCGTAAGATCAACAGAACCCAAGCATAAAAAGGAAAACCAAGTATAAAGAAGATACGACTAAGAATACGAGTCGTATGATGATGGTACAAGTTGTATCATGAAGTCACACATATAGAAGAACCAAAGGAAACAAATAATAGTTGAAGTGTCAGAAGAATATAAGTTAGGAGTCTGAGTACAACTCATATGAACCAATTGTAAGAAGACCAGTGTTCAAGTGAAGAAAGAAAGAAGTCCCATATGGATACAAGTGAAAGACACGAGTCGTATAGTGATGGAACAACTAAGGTGATAGTGAAATAAAGTCATAAAAAAAAGCAATAAGGCGATGCCCTGGGACTCATAAGGTAAAGGGTGATATTTATCAATACGTTCACAAGATGGTTGATAATACATATCTTGTTGACTTTACATGTAGAGCTGCAGAATAAGTGGGTTGATCATGAGAAGTTTATGGAGTTGACAAGCCAGGGGGAACACAGTCCTAGTGTTCGTCTTCTATTGTTTACAACTTAAAATTAGTCAAGATTTGGTTACTAGTTACTGATAATTCTAAATTCCCTCCATTTACTTTCACATTTCTCGTGAATTAGATCAAATTAAGCAATTGTTCAACGTTTTCCCTATGGGTTCGACCCCAACATAGTTGGGTTACTATATTTTCCATCGACCGCAGTATACTTCTTTTGGAGGTTAGTTTTGGGCAACATCACTCATCTTCCAACTGAGGCTCTTAGATCGAGTGTCAGCTCGGCATTCCTAGCATCCCTGGACTTAGTCCTCACTATTAGCATAGAAAAGAATGGAATAGAAGTTTAGAATATTGGGTATGAACAACCTACATGACAAGTAATCGAATTAGAGAAGTTTTTCCTAAAGACATATTATAGTCTCTCAAAGATAGCTATGAATGTCTATGGACCGATCCGCGAGAACTCTACTAGGCATCCTGCTCTTACACTTATGAGACCAGTAAACCTAACACTTTGATATCAATTTGTTATAACCCAAAACTCGAGGTCAAGATGACACTTATTGCAGCCCAACCTTGACAAGTAAGCGAATCACCCAAAAAGGAAAGAAAATAAGATAATAAAGGAAAAAAGACAAATGAGACTTCTAGAATGAAGTCAAGTCAGATATACATAATAATAACATTAAAGCTAAAGGAATGTCATAAACTCTACAAGACTAATGTCACAAATGTAAGAGTATCTAATTAAAACATCTAAATCAAACATACAAAGTTTATCTCTGACCCAAATAATGACAAAGTAAAAGATATGATGAGATTTGGAATCTACCCCAGACTTAGGAGCAAACCAGATCCTCAAAATATGATCAACACCTGCCAAACTCAACCGCCACATATGGTATTCAAACTAGGATATGCATAAAAAAGGAATAGTAGGAGTGAGTATGGTCCACTTGAAGTCAGTAGGTATCATAGGACGATGAGCAAAGTAGAAAATAATATAAGTAGAGAAAATACTATGAGCATTTGACCCGCAAGAAGAAAAGTTTCCAAATGGTAGCTCATACCGTCTCCACTAATATTTCTAATATGTATATGAATATAAAAAGGTATAGGTATAAAAAAATGTATATGGAAGATAATTACACGACAAATAACTCATAAAAACAACACATGATATATAAATGCAATACAATGCAGTGAACGATGAAGTGAATGGTTTAAAAGTCATTGCATGACATTCTGTATAGACCTATCACACCTCAATACACCCAAAATAGGACCCATGGGGAGTTCATTACCCATATACTATCTCAAATTTTTTTACCAATTTTAATATCATGCCTCAAACTACCCAACCAACACATCTCTCGATCTAGACATTTTAAAATAATCTCATTTTCTTTTAAAAATCAGTATTTGTCAATGCTATAAATATCTTATGAATATTTATGTATGAAATAAGGATAATATTCTTGCAATCAAATCAGTATGAAGATCACCAATCCATTCATTACATATATAAGTGAGCTCAGAAATCAACTTAATATGTCATTAGTTCATGATATCAATTCTAGTTTGGGTTAATTGGAATAAATATATGTGTAAGAGATCATTAATATCATATTAACATAAAACTCAGGCATTTCTATCATGATAAGGACAAACAAAGCTCAAAAAGGCCTATACTATTAATGCAAGCCCTCACTTGGGCATCACATCAAGAATAAAGGCATTCAAATGCACAAATATGGCCATTAATGTCAAATAAAGCCTCACACGGGCAACATATAATACATATTTTCACAAGTTACCAATAATAGAATATAAGCCTCCAAAAGGGAATCACGCAATATATAATAGATTGATAAAATATTACCACAGTATTTTTCCTAACTCATAGCATGCATTACTTATTCATTGACTACCCAACCCGAACATAAAAAATTTAAGCCAGAACCTACCTTGAAGCGTCAAAATCAAAGCTTGAAAACCTTCCACATGGTTGTTTCCCCTTCTTGAATGGTCTTGAAATCAACTAAAACATACAAATACAACATCTATGTGTTAAAAAAAAAATTTAAGACGATTCCAAAATAGGTTCTCAATATAAGTTCAAAAATAGTATGAGTAAATTGAAATTTTCCTTTAGAAACACATTCTCCAAGGTTATAAGGAGTCCATCGCTGAAAACACGCATAAAAATGAGTTTAAAACGAGGTCCAAATGAAAAAAAAAATTCAAACTTTATCGACAAAATCCCAAAAAAAAATTTAACAATCGAGGTATAAAGTTTTTTTCAAAGACATAATCAATGGGAAATAATGGCAATATGGTTTTAGAGGTTGCCCACACAAAAATTGAAGAAGAAACCCTTAAAAGTCACCTTTTTCAAAGCTTGAAGGTCCAAAAATAAAGGAAAATTACAAATTTGGACTTTATATACTAACCCAACATTGGCCGCTCAAGTGGCCTATGCTTAAGTAGTTGGTGACTACTAAAGCGGTCGGGCCTACGTGGCTAGTTTAGCTAAAGTGGACCACTTTTGCTAAAATGGTAGAGTGCTTGACTTAGAGGTGGGCGGTCGGTCAATGATGACCACTAAAGAGATGTATTGCCATTAAAGCGGCTACTGCTAAAGCGGTCTTTTGGACACTTAAGTGGTTGCACCAGCTTCAGCTGCATCAATAACTTTGCTAAGTTGCAAAGTTGTCGATCGACCCCTCAAAATTCATTTAGAATCTTGTGAATACAAATAAACTATGCTACTAGACTAATTTGTCATTCCGAACTTAATGGTGATATTGAATTTTTGAGAAAAATATCATTTTCAATAAATTAGTCCTCGAGACCCCTATAAGGAAATTTCACTAGTTTTTAAAATGGAGGATTAAAACGCAAACTAAAGGCTCTGAACCTAAACGACCCCTAGTACTAACCTAAATTTGACATTTTGCTTCTAATGAAACTTTCAAATTATCATCCAGCACCCAGAACATCAAATGTTGGCCGAAGTCAACTATAGTACTTTTATAGCCGCTAAACTCCTTAAACTCTCCCAAATCTTTTCAAAGGCACTGGAAACTGTGTCAACCATCTCTACATATTAAATCAACATGTAGAAACTATGGGGAAGGGTAAAGTGGTTAAATTACATAAAAAGTAAAGTTTCACACTTCAGATCATTATACATAAAGTATTGAAAATGTTGTGAAAAATGAATGGTCAAAGATGTAAATTTTGTCTGATGCAAAATGTGATGGATGTATGTGATACAGAAAAGAAGTATAATTTCATGGAATAGAGACTATTTGCGAAGATACTCAAAAACTTATGAGTTTCTTTGAAATGGTACATGCAATACATATTTCTAGATCTTGAATATGTTAGCACAATTTAGACAAGTTTTATGTTTTGTTATTACATAAGGTTGTTTGAGTTTCTATTTTTTCTAGTTGAATTTGTTGGGTGTTTCCCAGATTTTCTTACCATAATGGAATTTTTATATTTCTAAAATAAAAATATAAAATTTACATATTTGACTAATCATTTCTCTTGTATACTAAGGTTTCTTTCTTCCCATTTGGTAGCATTCACAATGTAGACCTAAAAGTTTTGAGAGACTTTTTAGAGAAAGCATTTGAGAGACACAAGTGTTACCCTACCACTTGGGTGAACTTCTTTTTATTCTAAATGAACTTCGTTAAGTTATTTCTCTCAATATTTTATAGTCTCTTTTATATAGTGGATTTCATCTCCGCTATGGATGTGGGTTGATTGCTCAATTAAATTATTGTATCTCTTATTATATATTTATTGTCTTTCCTTAAATAAAATTTGTATTTACAACATGAACTTCAACAACAAGTTCAAGAACAACTTTAAGAATAATAATGAAGTTCAAACTATTTTCTAAAAAATAGCAAAATCAAATATTTAGAAAAATATAAAAATTAAAAGATTCAAGTCCGCTGAATTCATGGTGTGGCCTTAAGAAAATTACTTGTCTCAAGTACCCGAGGTTATGAAATATATCCTCCCAGGATAAAATAAATAACTTCAACAGAATAACGGTACCTTAAATTCTATCAAACTATAAACGCACTCAATGGTAACAAATCACACTTGATTTTTTCAAGAAGAAAGAGTGTTTTTTTCAAAAATTATTTTCATATTTGAGGAAAAATCGGATATTTATAGCCAAAAGGGGATGCTTCGGAGAAGCAATGGTTCAGAAATGTTCACCTCTTCGAAAAATGTGCAGCTCTTCGAAAAAGTCACAACCCATTAGAAAGGTCATAACCATCCAAAGTGAAAAACTGTCTATTCAAATTGCATCCTTTCTATTGGTGTCTTTAAAAAAAAAACACCTACTCATTTTCCATTCGCACCTCTTAAAAACCTAACAATCCCCCATATGAATGGGAAATGACTATTATATTTTTAAAAAAATTCTACGAACAAGTGTGTGATTTACAAGCAAAGACTAATTACATCTGGATAAGTGGATTTTCCTTTGAACTTTTCATTGTGAACTTATATTAGACATGATCGGTCAATTGGTAGATGTGATATATTTGAACAGTCAAACTTTGTTGTATACCTAGACAATATAATTCATACAACTAGCCTTTTACTATCTATGTTTCTCATGGTTTTGTTCACTTCATTATGAACACTTTTTAATTTCTTAAGAGCTTAGAGAATCAACTTTTATTATCATTCTCCTTGAAACAGCTTCCACTTCACCCTCACATAGAAACATTTAATCCTATAGATTAAACTATTTGGTCATACCTTCCAAACCTAAAAACCATTAAAAAGCTTCAAACATAAGCCTTATCCTTATTTTCTGAACATTGTATTCATCGTGAGAATACGTTGAGTTAATTGACAATGTTGAACCTTCAGTCATAAATTTATTTGATCTCCTTGAACTTAGCTCTTTGGATATCTATTCTGATAGTTAGAGTTACCTCTATGATGACTGGTCCTAAGCCGTAAATCCATTCCCTTCTATGATCTCTCAACTCACTCTATAGTTAGGCCTTTTGTAAGTAGATCGGACACATTATCCTTTGACCTCACATAGTATACCATGATAATTCTACTAGAGAATAGTTTTGTAATGGTATTATAATAACATTTATAGTTATACATCATGCTTCTTACCCTACTTATTGCATCTTGGCTATCATAGTTTATACATAATGGTGGTAAAGGTTTGGGCCAATAAGGAATATTTTCCAAGAAATTATGAAGTCATTCATCAGCTTTATGTAATGTGATAAGTTAATATTTTATTATAGAGTAGACAATATATACCTGTTTGGATGATTTCGAAAAGACTGGTCCTCTACCTAGATAAAATACATATTCACTAGTAGATTTTACTTTATTTGATCCGGTGATTCAATTTGCATCACTATATCCTTCAATTATCATAGGATATTTTCTATTATGCAAAGCCTAGTATTGAGTATGTTTTAGATACTCCAGAACTTTTTTCATTTTCATTCAATGAGTTTGATTGAAATTACTCGTGTACCAACTCAATTTACTTATAACACATATTATGTCTGGTTGCATACAATTTATGATATACATCCAACTTTCAAATACTCTTACATACTCCAATTTTAATTCACTTTACCTTTATTCTTTCGAAGGGGAAAGCTCACATCTAATGGAAACTTGGTAATATTGGAATTCAAATACCTAAAGATTTTAAGTACCTTTTAAATGTAATGAGACTGTGACAATACCAACCCTTGTTGAGTTCTATGAATTCTTATCCATAAGATCATATCAACATATCCAATGTCTTTCATATCAAATTTGATCTCAAGCATTCATTTCGTAGCATTTATGTCATAAATATGTCTACTAATGATCAACATGTTATCCACATACAAATAAATAATGACTTTATGATTTGGAGTATATTTAATTTAAACACATTTATCACACTCGTTTATCTTTAATCCATTTACAACCATGGTTTGGTCAAGTTTTACATATCATTATTGGGTGCTTTCTTTAGTCCATATAGTGACTTAAAACCTTTGTACGCTTTTTTTCCTTATCAGAGCCAAAAAATCCTCGAGTTGTACCATGTAAATTTATTTATCTAATTCTCTATGTAAGAAAATTGTTTTCAATCTATTTGATGGATTTCAAGATCATATACCACTACTAATGCAACCAACATTCGAATGGACCTTATCCTTTTTACTGGTGAGTATACATTAAAAAAAGCAAGGCCTTTTGTTCTGTCTAAAAAAACTTTTACAATAAGTATTTGCTTGTATTTGTCAATAGTACCATCAACTTTAATTTTTCTTTTAAAGATCCATTAAGAACCTAAAGGTTTATTTCCTTGAGGAAGATCAACCAAATCTTAAGTACGATTTCTCAAGATTGAACTAATCTCACTATTGACTGCCTTTTTCCAAAAGGATGAGTCCACAGACGACATTGCTTCTTTAAATGTTTAAGGTTCATTTTAAAGAAAAATATTGCAAAATCTAATTCAAAGGAAGTCAACGACTTTTGTCGCTTACTACGTCTTGGATGCTCTTCATTAAGTACATTATATTTTGGTTCATTCCTAGGTCTTTTAATTCTTTCACTAGATAACTCATGTCTAGTCTTAACCGAATAAATGTGTTCAAATAACTCATCATTATCTGATTCAATTACTGTATTATCATAGATTTCTGAATGTTCAGATTTATGAACCAAAAATCGACATGCTCTACTATTTGTAGCATATTCAATGAAAACACAGTCCATGGTATTTGATCCTATTTTCACCCTTTTGAATATAGAAACTTGGACTTTTGCTAGACACCCCCACACTTTAAAATATTTCAAGTTGAATTTTCTTCCTTTTCATTTATCATGTGAAATAGATCGTGTCTTTTTATAGGACACTCTGTTGAGTATTTGCTTAGCTGTAAGGATAGCTTCTCTACATAAGTTTTGTGATAAAATTGAACTTATAAGTAACACATTCATCATGTCCTTCAATGTTTGATTTTTTATTTCTACAATCCTATTTGATTGAGATGAACATGGGGCAGTACTTTGATGACAATTTAATTTTCTAAACATATATTCATAAAAGGAGTTTCATACTCTTCATCTCTATCACTTTGTATCATTTTAATGTTTTAATCCAACTAATTTTCAACTTCAATTTTATATTGCCTAGATACTTTTATTCCCTCATCCTTTCTATTCTGCAAATAAACATGACAACATCTAGTGCAATCGTCAATAAAAGTTATAAAATACTTTTTTTCATCATGAGATAGTGTTGACTTCATATCACAAATATTTGTGTGAATTAAGTCTAAACGATTGGAATTTCTTTCAGCAGACTTATAAGGAAGCTTGGCATACTTCTATTCAACACATGTTTGACACTTTGATTTATTGCTCTCAAAGTTAGGCAAAACTCCCAAACTAATCAGTTTTTATTAGGTTTTATAATTGACATGCACTAAACATTCATATCGTAGTTCATTTGACTCAAGCAAGTAAGAAGAAGCCTTAGCTTTATTTATTTCAAAAACCATTATATTAAGTTTTAAAAGGCCCTCGATGAGATAGAACTTTCCTATGTACATCTCATTCTTACTTATTACAACTTTCTCAGAAAGAAACGCATGCTTAAACCTATTTTTAAAGAGAAGTGTTATAGACACTAAGTTCTTCCTAATAGTAGAAACACGGAAAATATTATTGAGAGTCAACACCTTGCTGAAATTTACTTTTAGGAATATCTTTCCACTACCTGTGTAGACACGTAATTTTGTCCCTCGCCGAAAGCATTTTACCATTTACCCCGTCTTACCACATATCCTACCCGCGTGGTAATTTTTCCAAGAGAAAAAAAATTAAAATAAATAACCACCTAATCATTTTATTTATTTATTTATTCTTATCTTTATCCCATTTAACAAATCCTAACAAATTTTATCTTCTTTTAAACAACTCAACAACCTCTTCAATTAAAAAAGGACACATCACCACACATACACCCATACCCGCTCACCCCTACCTCACGCGACCCTACCTCACATTACATTATTCTTCCACACCACTAACAGAATTCACCCACAATGATAAGATATACACACAAAAAGATTGCACTAGTGATATGTTGACTAGGCACCCATTCAATTCCAAAAAGGAGAATAGACACTGGACCTCACAGCTTCTTCTTCTATATGTCATCCATACACACATATTCATAGAAAAAGGAAAAATATGAAAACACCTGAGAACACACTCCTCTTTCTCACCAAAAAAGTTATCTCTATTAGTCCCTTTTTGAGTTGCATCACTACCGAGCTCGCCGAAGCTTCGGCCAAGCGGGAACAGAAAAAAAGCCCCATTTCATCCAATCTCACGTTGAACAACCACTTCGCTTCTCATTTTTATTTTAAATCTGGCCAGAAAACGTTAATTCCGGCCACCAATTCGTTTGTTCTTGGTGGAGTTTTGTTCGGATTGAATTTTGAGATGTTCCCATGGATTTGGTTTGTAGTTGGAGGTTCGAGTTATGTCGGGTTAGTCGATTGAGGTTTTCGTGTCTGGTTCCATCACCCAATTGCATAATTTGCACAATAAAGCTCGACTTGAGGTCCAATTCTATCTCTTTCTCATTTTGATTTCATTATATACGCGCGATTGGTTTGTGTAAAGCATGATATAAATACTTGGGTGATATCAATTTGTTTGTTTGGTTTCGTTGACAATGATTGTGGATTGTTAAAGTGGTGATTGTGAATTGTTGGAATTTTGAGAATTAATTTGGGGGTGAGAATTGAAAACTTGATATAATTGGTGAATTTTGGTTAGTTTGATTCATTGGTTGTTTGACTTGAAATGAATGTTAATTGAACTTGGTAGTATCATGATACGTTGATTGGTTTAGGCAAACATAGGTTGGGCAGGCAAAGTTTAGAATTTGTGGCTTTGGGTTGAATGTTGGTAATTTCATGGAATGTTTGAAATTTTGTTGAATAATTTGATTTTCTCACACTAAAAATATATTCATTTTCCCGAGGAATGCCTCGAGGTATTTGTATTGATTTATCCGGGGAATTCCCCAAAGTATCTTGTACCCGAAGAACGTCTGTGACGAAGGCCCGAGGCGTTGGGTGGAGCTTAGTCTAGGACTAGTATAGAATAGAATTTATATTTTTTGTAAGTTTTCTAGTTTAGACTGTATAATTGGACTGGGCATTATTATTTTGGTTCTGGATTGTTGTTTTGTTTGTTTAATTGATTGTTTTATATGTTTTGTGTGGTTTATACATTCATAGCGTCAAATTAGCCAATATGCTCCACCAAGCGACCGTGGTCAAACCATGGGATCGAGGGGTGCCTAACACCTTTCCCTCAGTCAATAGAATTCCTTAGCCGAAATCTCTATTCGCGGATCAGTTTAAAGAGTCGAATCGTTTTGAAAAGGATCTTTCAAAGGTGACTTGGCACACTCGATTATGTTAAGTGGCGACTCTGAATAAAAAAATATAAATAATCCTTTTTCGAAACAAGAATCTTCATTTTGTGTCACTTAATAATAAAAACCCTTCGACCCTTAAAATTATTCTTTTTATTGTAAAAAAGGGTGTTACAGCTCTGGCGACTCTGCTGGGGATTTTTCAGAATTCGAGCTTATTTTGGAGTTATATCGGCTTTGTTTGATATTATGGGTGTATAAACATTGTTTTTGTTATCGTTTGGTGTTATTGTTTTATCACTATTGTGTGCCTACGTGCTCTTTGTTTACAGTTTTTTTATGTGTTACTGCTTTATAGCTGACATCATTTTCATAACTCGAGTTAATTCTTTCTACAACAAGTCTCGGAGTGCACGTCGTGTACACGAACTCTAGTTGAGTCTCCCTTAACTATCGACCATATGCTCCCCCGAACAGCCTTGTTAGTGAACCCCAACGTAGGTCAGCCTTTAGGTCATGCTTATGTGCATCATATTGAGACCTAGCGGGGTCCACTTGGTCCTTTGTAGGAGACTCACCTTTAAACCATCCCTACGTGCTAAATGTTGCATTTTTTAGGATAATAGGGTCATTTGACGGACTGATTTGGGGAAAGCATGTGCTAGAATTAAAGAAAGGTGTGTAGGCATGGATTTGAAAAAAATAATAAAGGGTGAATCAAAAAGTGTTTCATAGTTTTTAGGGTTCTTTATGGCTTTCATTTTCCACAATTCAGAATTAAAAAATATTTACTTTTTGCACTCATTTTTCAAAAAATGGAACATCAAAAAGATTTTTCTTTTGTTTCCTTTAGCAAGCATTCGCAATTCGAAAACTTCAAAAAGATTTTTTTTTTCAATAGGATCTTTTTATAAAAGAAAAATTTAAAAAAATGGTAAAAGTTTTATACATTGTATATAACAAAAATACCAAAAAGATTTTCCTTTCATACTTGTTAGTGTCATTTTTATTTTACGTGTCAAACTGAAAACTCAAAAAAAAAAATCTATTTATATTGTTCATCGTCTGTCTTTGGTCGTGTCTCTCAAGTCAGGGTTTAGTTCGTTATTTAATTCTTAATTGTCCTATCTGGACGAACAACGCACCCCTGATTCTCCTCTCTCGGGAGTGAGATATGTAGGCAACCTATTGTTGGTTCGGGGATCTTATTTGAAAAATCCAAGAAGATTTTTTTCACTCTTCATTTAGAGTGGATGTTTCATTTACATATTTAAAAGAAAGCTATAAAAAAGATTTTTCTTTAGTAGTTTCATTTTTGTATGAAATTCAGAATCGAAAACCTAAAAATGATTTTTCTTTGGTGATCATAGGTTTCATTTTGTATAGAGATTTAACCTGAAAAATGCAAAAAGATTTTCGTCAATTCTTTTGATAATTTGTTGTTTACTTTTCTTTTTTAAAGTTTCAAGAAAGGGGAAAAAGAGTTTAATCATCCATTTTGGCTAGACTTAACGAACTACGCACACCTGATTCTGCCCTCTCAAGGGTGAGATATGTAAGCGCCCATCTTGGATTCGGTGACCTTTTCAAAAAGAGAAAAAACAGGTTTTTAAAAAAAAGTGTTGAACTCTAACGTATTTGGTATTTTTTTTGTTCAGTTAGTTTAAGGTGGTTAGTTTGTGGCATTGTAGCTGGTCCTCTACATCACACCAAATCTAAGGAAGGTTTAGCTGTGTCCAATAAGGATGTAGAGAGTGACCTCATGGATCAAATAAAGATTCAAGAAATTGAAAGTTTAAAGGAAGAGAATTTAAGACTAAGACAACAAATGATGGAAATGTATTGAGCTTGGGACAGTGGGATGCCTCCTCCTCCATTCCCCACTATTGACCCTGCAAATACCTTGAGTCTTCCACCAAAATTGCAAAGTCAGTTTCCTACTATTGTTGATCCACCACAGCATGCCTCAAAATCTATTCCGCGTCAAATGCACCTCAATACTTCCACTACTCTTTCTTTAGCTCCTCATTATAAGTTTACCACATTCACATCACCACATACTGTTTGTGCTTTTGTTGCTCAACCTTCTACTAAGGCTTCCACTTTGGCTATCAATCCAACAATTGAGCTTCCTCAGTACACTAGTGAATCCACGTTCAATAATCGTGATGATCATTGTTATACTCCTGAGCCTACAGTTAAGTTAAGTTGACCACCAAAATTTCTTACTAAGAAGCCTAGCATGCTAGAAAACCCAGAGAAAATGGTTGGGAAAATTAAAAGTGTAGAAAATGATATGAAAAGTTCCTTGGGACTTGTGGGTTATGAAGATGTTTCATATAAAAATTGGGGCATGTTTTAAAGTGTTAACCTTCCTCCAAGCTTTGAGACACCAAAATTTGAGGAGCTTGGTGGACAGAATGATTCTGTGAAATATTTAGAATGATATCGCAATCAATCAAGGGAAACTAAAGGAAAGAAGAAGAAAAATGCATCTATTGTCGTGCCTGGGCCAAAGCAGAGTTTGAGAGGTCCAACTCACCAATATTGTCAGCCTCAATCCCGAGCTTACATATCAAATCCACTTATTCATCTGCAACAAGGTTCCTCTTTTCAAAATCCAAGGAGTTTTATTCCACTTCATCAATGTCCTTTGAACAATGCACAATTGTGTACCCATCCGTCTTCTTATCCATAATGGCATGCACCTGTCCCTCAACATCGTCCTCGACCCCCACAAATTTACCAAGGAACCTCTAAATTCAAGTATTATCCGAGGCTAGAGTTCGCAAAGAAGAAGAAGGAATAGGATAATTTCACTCCTATTGGGGAGTCCTATACCAGTTTGTTCCAGAGATTGAGACATAAGGGCATGATTACTCCTCTTCTTGGGTGCACTCTTAATCGGCGTTCAAGAAATTTTTTATCCCTAATGTACGATGTGTGTATCATTTTGATGCTCAGGGTTATAGTATTGAAGATTGTCGAGATTTGAAAAGAGAAATTGAAAAGATAATTCAAGATGGATCAATTATGGTGCAGAACATTGACAGTGAGGGAAGCTCTAGTCATGCTGATATACAAACTAGTGGCTAAGTTGTTAGGTTGAGCAATTGAGAAGTCACCCCACTCCCTACTAGGAACAGGTATGGTAGTTTGTTTGTTTTTTCTTTTCTGTTTTTACAATTATGTCAGGGTTGTAGTTCGGGATCTATCTTGTTTTGTCTTTTTGTCGTTTAGGTTCAAACCCTTCTATTTTTTATTTAAACTAAATAAATTATCCCTTTTCCTTTGCATTTTAAATATATATTATTTGTTTATTTTCTTTATACAGTACATTTTATGTTGACTCTAGTGATATGACATGCTTGCGGAATTTTCAGCCAGATCATAAAGTCTAATTTAACCATGAAACATGGAATCACAGGGCTAAGGTTAGAAAAAACATCTGAGAAAATAGGTAGAGTGCTGAGACATTTGGTGACAAGTTGAAGCCTTCTTTCAAAATTAAGGCAATTATTTTGAGAATCACAAGAATAACTTGGTCATCAATTGAAAAATATAGCTCAACTAGGTTAAACAGTGCCTGTGTGATCCTATCAAGAGGAACAAAAAGAAAATCAACTCCACGAAAGCATGATGAGTCATTCAATGTAAAGGATGTACAACAAATATGGAGTTGTATGTTTGACAAGTATAGAAAAAGAGGTGACACACATGTTCGGGGCAAGTTAGTGTTGTAAAACATGTCATAAATGATGTTGATCGTGCACTTTCACATTGTATGCTATGTACTAGTATTTTCAAGGATTGATATGACGAAGGCATTTCATTCAGCTATCCAAACATTGTGTCATCCTTTGTTTACCCCATTTGACCCTTAATTTTATTTTCTTTCATACACCTCTTTTGGAATCAAGATAGAGTCAGCAAAACTCAAAAGAAAAGTATCGAGCAAAACAATAGAGTCAGAAAGTTTCCAAAAAAGAGAAGAGAGGAAAATGTGTCCAAAATGGAAGAAAAGAGTGTCAAGAAAATTAGAATTAGAGAAATCACAAAGAAAAATAAGAGCCAAAAGGAAAAAAAATCAGAATCAAGCAAAATAAGCAGCCAGAACTACGTGTGACCTGATTCTCCTCTCTCGGGGGTGAGATACGTAGGATGATCTACTCTAGGCTCGGTCCAACCAAATAAATAATTTAGAATTACTCAGTCTAAAAAAATTGGGGCATGAGTTAATCCTCATTGTTTGAGTCGATTCCAAAAGTTGTAAGTCATGCACCACTTTAAGTGTCGTTTGGGACTTATGCCATCCCTTCTTTCTAACCTTATCCAAAAGTCCAGTTACAACCAAAGAAACACCTTCATATTAATCTTTGAGAATGTTAAGGCTAAGTATGCAATGGATATGATGATGCATTTTGGGTACTACTTGTCTTCCTCAGCATAAGAAATCAGGAGAGGAATAAAAATGAGAGTCTTATTGGTGAAAACCCTCACGGGCACCGTAAGGCGATGGTAAGTTAAGAGAAATAAAAATGAGAGTCTTATTAGTGAAAACCCTTATGGGAACTATAAGGCAATGGTAAGATGAGAGAAAGAAACAGATTTGTTGGCAAAAACCCTTCAAGGAGCCACTAGCAGAATGAGGTTTACAAATGAATTTGGACTAAGGAAGCAACTCAGTTTCAAGGCCATTAACTCAACAACAATTGGTAGAAGTTTGGATGGAAAGATCAGGCAGCTTAATCCAAAATGCATGACATAATCATTAGAGTTGACTGTCTTTTCTAGATAAATTTTCATTTCTTTGTTTCAAATAGGGACATTCATTGTCTTTTCTTTCTTCTCTTTATTTTTATTTTATTTTCTTGAGTAAGTTGTCCTAATAAAAGTCATTGTCATTTTTCTTTTCTTGTCTTTGAGTCAAATCTGTGTCAAAACAATAAAAAATAGATTTCAAAATTGGCTACCAGCTTCTTTAATTGCACAAAACAAGACAAAAGCTAGCATATAAAAGAGACATGATTGTGAACCAAAAAGGGCATGCAGAAAGTTTTGTCAACAGAGAAGTCAGGGAACTCATGAAAATACCAAGGTTAAAAGGGTCTATCTGAGAAGCATGGCAAAACAGAGATATTGTGTTTGTTTTAGACACTCTTAATAATCTGAGTTCGGGTCAATGATTCAGCAAGTCAATGATATATACTAATGGTTGGAAGCAAGGTTAAATTTGACGAGGGCAAGAGCAATCGCCGCGAAAGCTAAAGCCACAAACCAGCCACAAACCAGCCACCATGTTCTAAACTCACAAGTTTTCTTTGATAAAACAGGAAACATATTACCTTCAAAGCAAGGACTTCAGAGCAAAAATATCAAGGGCTTTAATGCCTCACTTCTATAAATGCAGGAAGCAAAGTTGTTGCACAGGTTTGATAATCAAATCATGGTAAAAAATCATCATCCTATATCCCTCGGAGACATACTTTCTTGTACAGGGATTTTAGATTTTATTTGCTAGGTGATACACTTCTCAAATTAAACCATCACTCCTAAGAGACATACTTTCTAGTCGAGTCATCTCCCTTGATTCCTATTAGACGTACCTTTTAGTCGAGTAATTCCCCTTGATTCCTATAAGATGTACCTTTTAGTCGATTCATCCCCCTTGATTCCTATAAGACATACCTTTTAGTCGATTCATCCTCTTTATTCCTATAAGACGTACCTTTTAGTCGAGTCATCCCCCTTGATTCCTATAAGACGTACCTTTTAGTCGAGTCATCCCCCTTGATTCCTATAAGACGTACCTTTTAGTTGAGTCATCCTACTTTGATTCCTATAATACGTACCTTCTATTCGATTCATCCCCATGATTCCTATAAGACGTACCTTTTAGTCGAATCATCCCCCTTGATTCCTATAAGATGTACCTTTTAGTCGAGTCATTCCTCTTTGATTCCTATAAGACGTACCTTTTAGTCGAGTAATCCCCCTTGATTCCTATAAGACGTTCCTTTTAGTTGAGTCATCCCCCTTTGATTCCTATAAGACATACCTTTTAGTCGAGTTATCCACCTTGATTCCTATAATACGTACCTTTTAGTCGAGTCATCCCCCTTGATTCCTATAAGATGTACCTATTAGTCGAGCCATCTCCCTTGATTACTATAACACGTACCTTTTAGTTGAGTCATTCCCCTTGATTCCTATAAGACGTACCTTTTAGTCGAGTCATCCCCTTTGATTCCTATAAGACGTACCTTTTAGTCGAGTCATTCCCTTTGATTCCTATAAGAAGTACCTTTTAGTCGAGCCATTATTTTTTATTTCTATAAGATGTACCTTTTAGTCGAGTCATCCCTTTGATTCCTATAAGACGTACCTTTTAGTCGAGTCATCCCTTTTGATTCCTATAAGACGTACCTTTTAGTCGAGTCATCCTCTTTGATTCCTATAAGATATACTTTTTAGTCGAGTCATCCCCTTTGATTCCTATAAGATGTACCTTTTAGTTGAGTCATCCTCCTTAATTCCTATAAGACGTGCCTTTTAGTCGAGTCATTTCCCTTGACCCCTAGAAGACGTACCTTTTAGTCAAGTCATTCCCCTGATTCCTAGAAGACGTACCTTTTAGTCGAGTAATTCCCCTTGATTCCTATAAGACGTACCTTTTAGTCGAGTCATCTCCTTTGATTCCTATAAGACGTACCTTTTAGTCGAGTTATCCCTTTTGATTCCTATAAGACGTACCTTTTAGTCAAGTAATCCCTTTGATTCCTATAATACGTACCTTTTAGTCGAGTCATCCCCTTTGATTCCTATAATACGTACCTTTTAGTCGAGTCATCCCCTTTGATTCCTATAAGGCATACCTTTTAGTAGAGTCATTCCCTTTGATTCCTATAAGACGTACCTTTAAGTCGAGTCATCCCCTTTGATTCCTATAAGACGTACCTTTTAGTCGAGTCATTCCTTTGATTCCTATAAGACGTACCTTTTAGTCGAGTCATTCCCCTTGATTCATATAATGATGTGACTTACACAAAAGTCCTTTAATGATAAACTGGGGCAAAGTTTAATTCTTGTGCTTGGAACTTCACTTTTCTGGCAAATGAAATCTCTTTATAATAATCTTTGTTTGGGATAATTTTCTTTTTTAGTTTTGATGTGATTTCAGGATCCCACCTGAAGAACAGGGCGAGTAATCAAAGTCAAATAACAAGATGAAGAAGTTGAAAGTCAAGCAACAAGGTAAAGCAGTTGAAAAGCAAGAAACAAGAGGAAGAAAATTGAAAGTCAACAGTTGAAAAAGGGAAAGTCAGGAACCCTCCTGAAGAACAGGGTGAAGAAATTGAAAGGCAAGCAACAAGTTGAAGAAATTGCAAGTTAGGAGCCCGCCTGAAGAATAGGGTGATGAAGTAGCGAGTCAGGAGTCAAGGAAAGCTGCATAGATAGAGTTTTTCTAATTTTATTTATGTTTTTAACTTGTAATTTTCATTTTTGATGTAATGACAGAGCTGCGGACCGGAAACTCAACGGGACCTCACTCGACTCTCTAACTCGATTGTCCTTCTTCCTTTTGTTTCTGTCTTTGAATAATGGTCGGGTAAAAATTCTATCTCGTTGTCTACTTCATGTATGAAAACACTTTGTGTTTATATGCAAAGAGGGACATGATATAGACACGTAATTTTGTCCCTTCCCGAAAGCATTTTACCATTTACCCCGTCTTACCACGTATCCTACCTGCGTGGTAATTTTTCAAAGAGAAAAAAAATAATAATAACCACCTCATCATTTTATTTATTTATTTATTTATTCTTATCTTTATCCCGTATAACAAATCCTAACAAATTTTATCTTCTTTTAAACAACCCAACAACCTCTCCAATTAAAAGAGGACACATCACCACACATACACCCATACCCACTCACCCATACCTCATGTGACCCTACCTCATATCACATTATTCTTCCACACCACTAACAGAATTCACCCACAATGATAAGATATACACACAATTTTCCATTAGATGACTGAGGGGGACCAAAAAGATTTCTTCTCTTTATCTTTTTCCAATTTCATATAGGCACCCATACAATTCCAAAAAACAAAATAAACACTAGACCTCACAGCTTCTTCTTCTACATGCCATCCATACACACATACTCATAGAAAAAGGAAAAATACGAAAACACCTAAGAACACATTCATCTTTCTCACCAAAAAAATTATTTCTATCAGTCCCTTTTTGAGTTGCGTCACTGCCGAGCTCGCCGAAGCTCCGGCCAAGTAAGAACGGAAAACCAGACCCATTTCAGCCAATCTCACATTGAACAGCCACTTCGCTTCTCATTTTCAGTTTAAATCTGGCCAGAAAACGTTAATTCCGACCACCAATTCGTTTGTTCTTGGTGGAGTTTTGTTCGGATTGAATTTTGAGATGTTCCCATGGATTTGGTTTGTCGTTGGAGGTTTGAGTTAAGGCGGGTTAGTCGATTGAGGTTTTCGGGTCTGGTTCCATCACCCAATTGCATAATTTGCACAATAAAGCTCGACTTGAGGTCCAATTCTATCTCGTTCTCATTTTGATTTCATTATATACACGTGATTGGTTTGTGTAAAGCATGATATAAATACTTGGGTGATATCAATTTGTTTGTTTGGTTTCGTTGACAATGATTGTGGATTGTTAAAGTGGAGATTGTGAATTGTTGGAATTTTGAGAATTAATTTGGGGGTGAGAATTGAAAACTTGATATAATTGGTGAATTTTGGTTAGTTTGATTCATTGGTTGTTTGACTTGAAATGAATGTTAATTGAACTTGGTAGTATCATGATACGTTGATTGGTTTAGGCAAACATAGGTTGGGTAGGTAAAGTTTAGAATTTGTGGCTTTGGGTTGAATGTTGGAAATTTAGTAGAATATTTGAAATTTTGTTGAATAGTTTGATTTTCTCACACTAAAAATGTATTCATTTTCCCGAGGAATGCCTCGAGGTATTTGTATTGATTTATCCAGGGAATTCCCCAAAGTATCTTGTACCCGAAGAACGTTCGTGACGAAGGCCCGAGGCGTTGGGTGGAGCTTAGTCTAGGACTAGTATATAATAGAATTTATATTTTTTGTAAGTTTTCTACTTTAGACTGTATAATTGGACTGGGCATTATTATTTTGGTTCCGGATTGTTGTTTTGTTTGTTTAATTGATTGTTTTATATGTTTTGTGTGGTTTATACATTCATAGCGTCAAATTAGCCAATATGCTCCACCAACCGACCGTGGTCAAACCATGGGATCGAGGGGTGACTAACACCTTTCCCTCGGTCAATAGAATTCCTTAGCCGAAATCTCTGTTCGCGGATCAGTTTAAAGAGTCAAATCGTTTTGAAAAGGATCTTTCAAAGGTGACTTGGCACACCCAATTATGTTAAGTGGCGACTCTGAATAAAAAAAATGTAAATAATCCTTTTTCGAAAAAAGAATCTTTATTTTTTGTCACTTAATAATAAAAACCCTTCGAAAATTAAAATTATTCTTTTTAGTGTAAAAAAGGGTGTGACAACCTTCAACCTTGGTTATTGCATTATTTCCCTTGAAGATCACATCTTTGGGACCAGCAGTATAATAAGTAGTGAAAGATTCTTTGTCTACACAAACATGTCGAGTGGCTCTTGAATCAAATCACCATTCATTTGAATTTCTAACTAGATTGCATTCAGTGATCATAACACACATGCTTTGAATCATTTCAGTTGCTTCCACCGTGTTTATCTAATTTGGTTTCTTGTTCTTCTTTAGAACTTGACAATTTAGAGCTTTGTGGACAACTTCATTACAATTGTACCACTTGCATTTAAACTTTTTATTGTTATGCTCTTTTTCTTGTCCAAAAGTCTTCTTCAATATCTTATTATGTGTAGCATTATCTTTATCAAGATCTGCACCCATCATTGCTGATTTCTCATGCAACTTATTATCCTCTTCTATCTGAGATGAATCACAAGATCTTGCATGCCATACAATCAATTTTTGAACATTTCTTTTTTAGAAACATAAGGATATCTACTTGTAAACCTTTGCATTTCATGTTTGGTCATCCAAACGAGCATTATTTGTGGTCATTCTTTGAAGTTTACACCAGAAAGTTTTTTCAATTTTTCTATTGTTGCCAATGATAGAACAACATCTAAACATCTTAATGATGCAATATTGATTGTTGATGGGACCACCCCATTCACAATCGCATCAATTTGTTGTTCGGTTTTATTCATCATTTTTTTGTCAATCTTTGACAAACACTTTAGTAATTTAGAATACTAACAATAAAAACTTAATCTTTAGATAACTCATTTCTAGTCAACGATGAAGTTTTTATGTCTTCAAACGTCAATTGAATGAACTTTAAAACCTGACGAAGTTTTTATGTTCTTTAAAACAGAATCAAATTCAAACATAGTATAAAATCATAGGTTTTAATCTCCAAAAATCAATATAGAGAGTTTAACAAATCGATGAATTTTTTATATTCTTCGAACTGAATTTTCAATTCAATTTCTCATTGAAGTTTTTATATTCTTCTATTTGAGAGAGTAGAGATCACAAAATTTTAGTCTCCACAAAATTAGGCCCAATACAGACTAACCAGGGATTTGATTTATAAATGGTGATATTTTTTTCACATCAAACAAGCACAAAAATTAAATATTATTATAATTTTCTTAAGATTTTTTTTCCTTAAATAAATTTGTATATATAGCATAAACTTCAACAATAAGTTCAGAACAATTTCAAGAATAATAAAGAAGTTTAAACTATTTTTTAAAAAATAGCAAAATTCAAACATTCAAAAAAAGATAAGATTAGAAGAGTCAAGTCCATTGAATTCACGGTGTATTCTTAAGAAAATTATTCCCTCAAGTACTCGATTTTATGAAATATATCATCCCAGAATAAAATAAATCACTTCAACAGAACAATGGTACTTCAAATTCTGTCAAACTATAGACACACTCAATGATAGCAAATCACACTTGATTTTTTTCTAAAAAAGGGGTATTTTTTTTCTCAAAAATTATTTTTCATATCTGAGAAGAAATAAGATATTTATAGCTAAAAGGTGATTCTTCAGAAAATAAACAATGATTCATAAACGTACAACTCTTTAAAAAAGTCACAATCCATTAGAAAGGTCATAACCATCCAAAGTGAAAAAGTGTCTATTCAAATTGCATCCTTTCTCTTGATATCTTTTAGAAAAAAGTCCTTTTCATTTTCCATCCACACCTCCTAAAAATCTAACAATATTTTACTTTTGTTATTTGATTTATCATTTTTCTAGGTTTTCTCTAGTAGGTTCTACGTGACACCTGATTATTTTTGTTCTAACAAGCTGTATCAAAGCAAGTTTCAAAATGAGTGTTTAATGTCAGTTCTAGTTACAACCTAGCTATGTTATGGCAATGAAGATTTTGTTTGAAATTTTTTATCAAAGTGTTATCAACCAGTTGAAGATTATGTGAAGAAGATGCAACAAATTTATTTTCTCAGAAATTCAGGTTAAGGGGGAGAATTGTAGAGTGTTTGCATTGATTATTTATTTTATCATAATTGAATTTTTCTTTTCCTAAATAAAAATACAAATATCTCATATTTGACTAATTTTTTTCTTCTATGAAAAAATTTTGGACTGTGGAAATCAAGGCTTACTTTCTTCTCTCTTGGGGACATCCATAATGCAGTGTAGTCCTAAGAGCTTTGAAAGTTTTGATTAGGGAGCAAATTTGGGAGACCCGTCTATTACTCTATTTTTTTTATTCCAAGTGAATTTGGTGAGATTATTTCTCTTAGGGGTCATTTGGTGTAAGGGATAAGGAAGCATAATCCCGTAATACTTTTTTAGTACCCATTAATCCCTTATTTGGCTGCAAAAGTGTGGGATAACTTATCTCAGGATTAATAGTTAGTATCAGGATAAGTAATCCCTCCCTTGGGGTGGTGTAGTAATACCGGAATAACTTATACCAGAATAAAATATGTAAAATAACAAAAATACCCTCCTTAAAATCCTCTTTTATACATCACTTTTTCACATCCATACATATTTCCATAATTTTTAATACCATTTTTTCACTACTCATTATTTTTTTGATGATGTATTTTTCTATTAAAAAATTACATTATAATATAATTTGTATGTATGAATATATTATACGTTGAATTTGTTTGTCTAATGCTTATGTTTATTTATAATTTGATTTCTCTTATAAAAATATTGACTCCACTACTTAATTACATATTTTTAATTAAAAAATCCTTTGTCACTTAAAATTTTAAATTTTATATATCAATTAAAATAAAGATAACTTTAATATTTTACAATATAAAAGTGACATGTGCTTAAACGAAGTGAAAAAAATAATAAAATATCTTTTACTAAAAGAAATTTAAGATGAAAGTTTTATTTTTAAAAATTCACGATAATATCATGAGAATACATACACAAAAATATTTAAGTTAAATAAGATGAAAATTTTATTTTAAGAATGAACAAATAAAGTTTGCAAGGAAAATATAAGAAAAAATAAAATAAGGTGGAGGATATTTTTTTAAACAAACAACTTATTCTCCGAAATTATACAATGCATACTATTTTGAATATGATAAATCAAACACTCGATAAGAAATAATCCCAACATAATTAATCTCATCATAACTTATCCCAATATAACTTTCTTTCAAACTAAACGACCCCGTAATATGTTATGCTCTCTTTTATTTAGTGGGTTATTCATCTCCTACTATGAATGTAGATCAACCGACTCCATCACATTCAATTATTGTATCTTTTTTTATGAGTCCGTTTGGCCATAAATATTTTTTTTACTTTTTCAAAAATAATTTCTACTTTATGTCAAAATCAACTCCAAGTTGATGTTTGGCCATGAGAATTTCAAATACAATTTGGAGTTGTCTTTGAAAAACTGAAAAACAAGAAAAGGTTATTTTCACTTTTTTCCATCTTTCTTCTCTCACAAAAATTTAAAAATAACTCCAATTATATTTATGGACAAATACAACTTCAACTCCAACTTCAAAAAATTTTATTTTCATGATCAACACCCACTATATCTTCCTATGTTATAATCTAGTTTATTGCCTTTGAGATTTGCTTTGTTAATTTACACATGACTCTTGATTATTTCGAATTTAAGAATTAATACAGTAAAATTATTTAACATTGCCTTTTCAATGGTTCCCGCAAAAGTAGTAACTTTTGTGCGGATCTAGTATTTATATAGAGAAATCTAGTAAATTATAAGTTGGAACCCATAAACAAAGTATTGGAAACCCAAAGGGTTGCACCACAGAGTGGGGGGACAGGTCCCTTAAAATCAATCACAGGCAAAGTACATAAAAATAACCAAAAAGAGTAAAAACATAAGATTTTTACGTGGAAAACTAGGAAGGAAAAAACTACGGTTTTCCCTCACACACACCAAAGAAATCCATTATAATCAACCTCTTTATTACAATCTAGATTTCAGCCTAACTCTAGGCTCCTTTCGCTAGTAGTAACTCTACTACAAGCTCATCTTAGTAACTCTACCAAGGACCCTCTCTACTGATTAACTCTAATCAGCCTCACACTTAGGCAACTCTACCTAAACATTTCTCTCAACAAACTAAAACACTACTCTTATAGCATGATTAGTTCAATTACGAATCAATACTCACTCAAGAACAATTTTAATTTAAGCTCACATAAATAGCTAAGAACTTGAGCAGTGTTGAAATGAAGGTTTGTTGCCTCTCTTCACTCTTTGTAATTTGTGCAAAAAAACTATTTGATGAAGAGGCATCTCTTTTATTGTATAGATGAGTGATGATTAGGGTTGAAAGATCATTGGACCATCTTTCCTAATCAGTACAAAATAGCACCTGCAAGTTTGTTACACAAGAGGACAAAATAATGCAGATAATGTGTGCCAGCTGTACTATACCTTGCACATCCAAAGACCTGGTCCTTTGCAGTTAGCTACTCGTCATCAAAACTATATATAGCAATTTTTTCCCTTGTGTGATACAAACCAGACATACAGCATTGAGAATCAATGCACATCCATCACATTTAATCAATGTGATTACCACCAGAAGATGAATGTTCCCCCTATCATCATGCTGCATCATCACCATCATGCAACACAGGGACCTGGTCCCTTGTTGTTATTTGTAGAAAAAAAATCTTGCGCAACATGTTTTCTCCTATGTTTGCTTCCCCCTATCACTGTAATTTATCATACTTCCTCCCCTTGTCAACAATACCACAATCATTACACACATAAAGCTAGTATTCATTACGTATAAAGTCAGTATTCCCCCTTTTGACATCATTGAAAAGAAATAACAATAAACCATAAGTAGGGATAAGTACATGCTAATTAACACATTGCCACTGGAGCAACACTAGCATGAAAAACAGCTTTAAAAGTAAAGAAGACAATTAAGGTACACAAGCTAAATTCATTTATTTTCAAAACAAAGGTCAGTACCAGTACAATCATACTAAAATAATGCATAAAACAAACTATCTTCAAGATCCAACACAAGAAGCAAAATATGAAACTGATACTGGATTGATTTGAGGACGGGGATAATAAGATTTAGGTAGAGGGAGTTTTGGGGAGGAAGAGAGTTAAGAAACATATCCATTCTTGAATTTCCAGCATTGTGAGCATCCAGCAACTATTTGGTAAGATCCTTCATGTTAGCATTCAGCCCCTCAGAAGACAACTTTGGATGCACTATATCAGCATCTTTGACAGTCATCATAACCTTTAACTCCTCCATTTCTTTGTCCGACCTTTCCTGAACAGCTAGAAACTCAGATACTTGAGACACAGATCCATCTTTGCACTCTATATATTCATTCTCCACATGAGTTGTTAGGCTGATCACCTGCTTCGTTGTTTTGGGTGTTCATCTAGTTCCATTCACACCATAATGTTCAAACACCTTGTTCAATAGTTATACATTTCCATGTTTGCTTTCCTTTTTATAAAGCCCTTTATGCATATGCTATATCATTAGAGCAAAAAGAATAATCAATTCGAATTTGCTCAGGCATTCAATTAAAAATAAGTCAATACTAGAGGAAATTATTCTTTTTTCAAACCTTGGAAACAGGACCTTGTTGATGAACTCAAACACTAGTTGATACTCACTCTTTGGAAACTTCTTTTTTAGTGCAGTTGTTGACCTCTGCTACCTTAGATACCACAATCATGAATTCAGTAGTAGGTTATTGATTCTTCATAGTTCTCACCCCTACAACAGGTACATCTAAGAACCTTTACCTACACCTATGCAGTCAAACTCCAACCATACTTTTAGTCATCAATGGAATAGTACAATTCTCTCTCTTTTCCCTCAAAGACAATGGTAGTTGATTCTTCTAGTAGGTACAACCAGCCCTGATGTCTCACATACACTACCAGTTCTACCATCTCTATTTTTTCATAGATTTTTGTATCAAATAATATCCCAGATAGAACCTTTTCTATTCTCAGGTTCTCAATCCTCCTTTCTCTGAACATGCCATTCTTTTCTTTATTATTTTTCTTTCTTTTGATCTCACTACTTAGCTCTTCGTTTTCATCAGTTTTTCTCTTCATGGGATCGGGTCCCTAAGAATCTTTTCTTTTCTTAACAGCTATATGTTTCTGCCTTATTCCAGTTGATCCACCATTCATTGACTTAGAGAACCTGGTCCTTTCAGCAACCTCATATTTCTTTCTTGTTTCCTCATTTGTAGTAGTAACTTCTGAATCTATGTCATCCCCTTTTACAACCTCTACAACTTCCATATTTTTTTCTCCTCTAATGCAATAGATTTCTTGAGTCTTCTTCTTCTTATGGTTAAAGCTTTTTTGGCCTTCATGGCATCTTCCAATTTTTTTTTTTTAGAAACTATTGTAGAATAGGTTCTAGTCACCTTTACCTCTAAGTTTATTACTTTCTCCTTACTTATACTTCCTCTCAGTTTCTATACCGACCATCTTAGAGTTATTTTATCCTCATCCTCTTCATCTTTATCATATGGTGGTATCAAGATATCCTTTCCCTCATTCCCTTTATCCTAATCACCTACTTCTTGTTATTCTTTATTTACTGAGCATTCCTTGGTGTCGTATGCAAGTAGGATTAGATTCTCATGTACCTAGTTTTCATTGGAGTAAAGAACAACCCTTTTCACTGGAACGTCTTCACCAAATAATTGGGCAAAATAGGGTTTGAATATGAGGGTGTAGGAGAGTCAAATGCTTGTTTTTTTTTTAGCGTGTTCAGCATTTTCAGATTTTTTGAATAACTCAAGAAATTGGAAGCTTTCAGGTAGTTTTGAATTTTCTGGAGAAAAAAGAGTTTCAGGTTGAGATAGTTCTTGCTCTATTAGTGATCCAAATCCTTGGTTTAGATTCTCAATCATGATTGTATGAGCATAAACTTCTGAGGTAAAGAAGGATTAATGGAGACTGGCTCGATTGTGGGTTTTACAGATTCAGTTTGTTGTTGGGGACTGCAAGTGATGTTATCCATGGTTTCAACTTCTGAAGAATCAGGATGTTCAATTTGGGGTTGTCTAGTTTGACTCTATAGTTTTGTCTACTTTAGAAACTTTTTTTGGGTTTGAGGAAGTAGTAATGTTGTTTATTTGATTTTGAGAGACAGCGATGAGTTGGATTAGCAGATTTGGGAAGATAATTTGGACTAGTTGAAGAATAATGATAAGAAGGTCTGACTTAGAAATTTTAAGAGGTGACCAATGTCCTTAAAAGATGTTCCTTTTGATTTGACATATTTATACCTAAAAAGTGTGACTCATTATTTTACAAAGAAATTGATACTTTATAAGAGAAAACATACATGTCTTTTTCATACAACATTTTATGATTATTGTAAGCTTATTGTATAGGTATTAAATTGAGTGATGGGACCAGGTCCCTCGCCTTTTTGATTGAATTCTGTACTTGTGTGGCTTCAACTATTCTCCTCCTAAGTTGTTCTCATGAGTGTATACCTGCAAAGGTATGGAGTTGTGTTAGATTAACAAGCACCTATTCTACCAAGGATACCTGCCTCCTTAGCATAGCCAATTCTTGGAGTTACACTAATTCACATGTCAGGTCAGGTTGGCTTGATCAATCCATGTTCTGGCCTCTTTCAGAAACTTCCTCTTCTAAGATAAGTCTTCTAAGGACCAGGTCCCTTGAAATCAACTATTACAAGATACGACACCTCCACCATGGTGTGCCTTAAAAGAGAGAGAGAACACAGCCAGATTTTCAAAACTTAAGCCTTGAACACTCACTATTAATGAACATTTCTGACTATAATCCCCCTTTTCCAACTTAGAATCATGATCTCTTTTTTTATTAGGGAACCTACTTAAGTTTGAGTTCCCAGTAAAAAGACAATGGTGTGACCAAAACCTTCTTGGTTCATCTAGTTAGAGAATTCTTCTTTATCTTATTCAAGTACCTGAATCCATTTGGTTGTGTATTCTCTTACCGAACATATCTCAATTTGTTCATTCCTTCACTTTTCCAGCTCTAACAATTCCCTTTAGAGTGATCATTTTTTCCACAATGATTGCACAAAGGTTTGGGAGCCTTCTTTCTAGCCCCATTGACATTCTTTCCTTGCCACCCAATAGGTTGAAATTCTCCTTAATGGCCTAGTATTTTTCCATCATTAACACCTTGACTAATCAGATTAAAGAGAGAACCTATGAAGAAACAATCCATTTAAGATACTTGTTTAACTCTTCTCTTAAACAGACCAGGTCCCTCTCTAACTTTTCATTCTTGTGAAGTGCAGACTTAAGGTGTTTTTAGGATCCCTAAATCTTTCCTCAAGATCAATTTTGAATCCTTGAAGCTTCGTTCTTTCCTTTTCCATCTTCATCATTTACTTTCTTCATATTACTTATTAGACCCTGATTTTCAAATTTTATCTTTGTGAACAACTCTTCATTTTTAGAAATATGGAGAGTTAAAGTAATTAGCCCATGCTTTTAATTCTCTACTTTCTTGTCTAAGGCATTTTTTTTAGCATTTAATTCACATACAGAGTCTATCAACATACTTTCAAGCCTTTTTATCTTTCTAGCAGCGTAATTATCTAGATTCTCCTTGATATCAGATAGAATTACCCACTTTTTTTTTCATTCTCTGTGTCTGTCATGAATGCAAACAACGAATCATAGATAACTGGAGTATTTTCCACTTCTAGCAAAGAAATATCTCCAGTCTTCTCATCTTCACCTGAATCACGAGAAGAGTCTCTCTATGCTGCCAGAGCTTGCTTTATAGCATACTCAACTAGTGCCTTTCTTCTTGAATTTTCAGGGACCTGGTACCTATTCTTCTTTTTCTTCACTTGCATTCTTGAGATACTCCTAATAACCCAATTTGAGCATTGAAAAATCCTTAATAAAGTGATCAGGACTCCCACATTTGTGATACACTTCAGCATTATTTCCATTTTTACTGTTGCTTCCTTTTCTTTGGAATTAACCACTCTTCTTCATGACTCTAACAATCCTATTTTCCAAATAGGAAATATCAGTATCATCTTCACTTGAGTCATATTTTGAAGCCTTCAATGCCAGAGATTTTTCTCTTTTAACTTCTTTCTTCTATGGCTCTTATTGTTTTTTAAGCTCATGGGTTTTTAAATTTCCAATCATTTCATCCATGGTGAAGGTCTTCAAGTTTCTGGCTTCAGTAATGGCATCTACTTTGCTTTCTGAGGACTTGGGAAGGACACCAAGAATTTTTCTCACTTGTTTACATAATAGAATCATTTCTCCTATGCAGTAAAGCTCATTAGTGATATAAGTGAATATTGTATGTATTTCTTGGATGGTTTTATCTTCTCTCATGGTGAAGGTTTCATACTGAGTCGTCAGCATATCTACCATAGAATCCTTCACATCAGTAGTGCCTTCATGAGAAGTTCTCAAGAAATGTCAAATCTATTTAGCCTTTTCACAAGTTGAGATCCCATTATATTCATCAAGCCCAATACTACAAACTAGCAATTTTTTGGCCTTGTAATTCTTTTTAATCCGTGTTTTGTCTTCATCATTGCACCCCCTACTGCTTTTTACCACCATTCTTGTCATTTCTCCTCCTTTGACTTCTTGAACAGGAACATAAGGACCATCAAGGATTATGTCCATCAGCTCACTATCTTCAACCATAATGAAGTCAAACATCCTGATTTTCCACCACCCATAATACTGCTCATTGAATCTTTGTGGTCTAGTAGTAGATTACCCTTCTTCTATATTAGGTGGAGCAATTATGTTAACCAAGACACTCTAGGTGTAAACCTTTTAGAGTGACTTGGCTCTGATACTAATTGTTGGAAACTCTGAGGGTTGCACCACATAGTGAGGGACCAGGTCCCTCAAAATCAATCGCAAGAAAAGAACATAAAAATAACCAGGAAACAAGAGATAGTGCAGGAAGAGTAAGAACACAAGATTTTTATATGGAAAACCAGGAAGAGAAAAACCACGGCTTGTCCTCACAAGCACCAAAGAAATTCACTATAATTAACCTCTTAATTACAGTCTAGATTTTAGCCTAAATCTAGACTTCTTTTACTAGTAGCAACTCTACTACAAGCTCATCTTGATAACTCTACCTAGGATCCTCTCTGCTGATTAACTCTAATTATACTCACACTTAGGCAATTCTACCTAATCACTTCTAACAACATTAAAACACTACTCTTATAGCATGAGTAGTTAAATTACAAATCATTACTCATTCAAGAACAGTTTCAATTTAAGCTCATATAAATAGCTTAAGAACTTGAGCAGTATTGAAATAGGGTTTTTTCTCTCTCTTCACTCTTTGTAATTTGTGCAAAAAAAATATTTGATGAAGAGGCGTCTCTTTCTTTTTATAGATGAGTGATGATTAGGGTTGAAAGATCATTGGACCAGTTGTCCTAATTAGTACAAAATAGCACCTGTAAGTTTGTTACACAAGAGGACAAAACTGTGCAGACAACGCGTGCCAGTTGTACTGTACCTTGCACATCCAGGGACCTGGTCCCTTGTAGTTAGCTGCTCATCATAAAAACTAAATATAGAATAAAGTGTATAGTTGGTCTTGTCAAGTAGAGAGACTTGTAAATGTTTTATTGACCTCTTGGTTGCGGGTTCAAATATCCTTAGTTACTCTTTGATTTTATTTTATCTAACATGGGGAACCCACAAACTTTAAATCATGAATTCGCCTCTATTTAAACTGAGTTTGATATTAAACGCACAAATTTAATTATGTATTTTGGGATTTTATTGTGATTTGTGAGAATTTTAAGCCATTATACTTTATATATTTTTTAGTTATTTCATGGTTATTAAGAATATAAACTTTAAAAATTGGAAACTGAGAAATTATTTTTTAGGGTGAACATGTATGTATTCATCAATCGAAACTCTATTTCTTTGGAACAAGTATATAACCTTTTTGGTGTTATCGTCATGCAACTCACTGTCGATCAATATCCAAAAAAGGTCTGAGCTTTTGTACTATTGTTGAAGATTTAAACTCTAAACTATACCAAATTTACATCGGTTACACTTTACCAAATATTTAACTATAGGTGTTTAAACAATTGCTACACACAATCAACTTTCTAAATGTAAATAATTCCCTTAATCATACAAGTTCTCTCTCAAAATTATATCATTTACGGTCAAACCTTTCAATAGTGGCAACGTTTGTCCGAAAATTTCATAGTCGTTATAAAGAAGCGTTATTATATGTGTATACTGACATTTAGCATTTGACGCTCCAAAATACTTTTCAAGTATTAAAATTGGTTCAAAAATATCCTCTTTTTATCTATTGGACTAAAAATATCCCTTCATCCACCTTTATGGCTCAAATATACCTTTACATCTAACGGACCATTTTTAAACTATAATAAAAAATTTTATTTATTATGCGTCAACTTTCTATTGATTGCAAATTAAATTTAGTTAAATCTTATTATCTTATAACCAAATCCGAACCAATTAAAACTACTCGACCCAATCTATTGCAAAAACATCCCCTTGCTGCAGATGAGGTGTGCAATTCTTACACGCTTTTGTTTTCTCTTTTCGCCTTTTTTTTTTTCGGGTTACTTACTGTAGACTTGAATTTTTTTATCAAATCGTGAATATATCTTGTATTATTTTTCGGTCCTTTCAAGATACCTACAACTCCAAATATGCTACTGAATGAGTACAATGAATGTCGTAGGCACACAAGTGCTTTCTTAAAGCTCAGGTGAGGAGTAATTTGGATGTAACTGGTTGGGTCGCTTTTTTGTTGCTTTAATAGATTGCGTCAAGTAGTTTTAATTGAATCCGAATTTGGTTATAAGATAATAAGATTTAAATTAATTTAATTTGCAACCAATAGAAAGTTGACACATAAATAATTTTTAAATTATGATTTACAAATAGACTATTAGTTGTAAGGGTATATTTGAGTTGTAAAGATAGATGGAAGGGTATTTTTGAACCAATTTAAACACTTGAAGGATATTTCTGACCCTTTTCCGTATGAACAAAAGTACGCAAAATTAGAAAGAGCATGAATATAAAAAGAAAAATGTTAGTAGTCTTTTCCTCGTGAAGTTATGAAATAATTGATATGCACCATTTAAATATAATTTTTTTTCTTTAAATTAGATTTTTGTACTTGAAATTTACTATGTGCATGACATTAATGATGATTATCATAAATATTATGGTACTTTGATACACTGAACCTTCTCTAAGGCATCAAAAACTAAGTCAGGCCCTACAACTATGGCCTCTCCTACCTCGAACCAACCAATTGGAGATCTACTTCTTCTACCATAAAAAGCCTCAAATGGAGCCATCTGAATACTAAAATTATAGTTGTTATTATATGAAAATTCAATCAAAGGCAAGTGGTCATCCCAACTACCTTTAAAATCAACCACGCATACTCTTAACATATCTTCTAGAGTCTGAATGGTCCTTTCTTCTTGATCATCTGTCTGAGGGTGGAAGGTTGTACTGAGGTATACATGGGTACCAAGACCCTTTTGGAATGCTTTCCAAAAGTGAGAGGTAAACTGGGTACCTTTATCTGAGAGGATAGACACTGGGACTCCGTATAACCTGACCAACTCTCTGATATAGAGTTTGGCGTAGTCCTCGGCTGAATAGGAAGTATGAACTGGCAAAAAATGAGTTGATATGGTCATCCTGCCTACAATGACCCAAATAGAATCATGCTAATGACGAGTAGGAGGCAAACCTGTCATAAAGTCCATGTTCACGTCTTACCATTTTCAAGTGGGAATACTGAACTCCTGCATGGACCCACTAGGTTTTTGGTGCTCAATCTTAACCTTCTGACATGTAGAGCACATAGCTACAAACTCTACAATATATCTCTTCATCCCACTCCACCAATAGATCTCCCGCAAATCACGGTACATCTTAGTGGCCCCTGGATGAATAGAGTAATGCGCACCATGCGCTTCTACAAGAATTTGCTGCCTCAAGTCATCTACACCTAGCACACATAACCGACCCTAGCAACGTAACAAACTATCTCCCCCTAGGGAGAAAACTTCTACTTTTTTTATCTTTGACTAACTCTTTCAACTTAACAAGACTGGGATCTCTATTCTGCTTTTTCTTAACTTCGAAAACTAGAGATGATTCTGAACTACTCTGAACCCACACACTACCCTCTGCTGAATCGACTAAGTGGATGCCTAATCGGGCAAGATGATGAACTTCTTGAACTAACTCCTTCTTACCATTCTCCACATGAGCAACACTACCCATAGACAATCTACTGAGAGCATCTTCCACTACATTGGCCTTGCACAGATGGTACAGAACACTCATGTCATAATCTTTCAACAACTCTAACCACCTTCTCTGATGCAAATTCAAATCTTTCTGAGAGAACACATACTGCAAGCTTTTGTGATCTGTGAACACATCAACATGCACTCCATACAAATAGTGCCTCCAAATCTTTAAGGCAAACACTACTGCTGCTAACTCAAGATCATGAGTCGGGTAATTCTTCTCATGAGGCTTAAGCTGTCTAGAGGCATAGGCTATGACCTTACCCCTCTGCATAAGGACACAACCCAAACCTACCCTGTATGTATCACAGTACACAACAAACCCATCTAAACCATCTGGTAGAGTCAAAACTGGGGCTGTAGTGAGTCGAGTCTTCAACTCCTGAAAACACTTCTCACAAGAATCTAACCACTGAAACTTAACTTTCTTTTGAGTCAATTTGGACATAGGGGATGAGATAGATGAATACCCTTCAACAAACCGACGGTAATAGCCAGTTAAACCTAAGAAACTCTTGATATCTGATGGAGAAATAAGTTTAGGCCAGTTTCTCACTGCTTTAGTCTTTTGAGGATCAACTCTAATGCCATCACCAGAAATAATATGACCAAGGAATGCTACTGACCTTAGCCAAAATTTGCACTTACTGAATTTGGCAAACAACTGATGAGCTTGGAGAGTCTGAAGTACGATTTTGAGGTGATCTGTGTTATCATTCTCACTACAGGAATTGACAAAAATGTCATCGATGAAGATTATAACAAATATGTCCAAGTACTTCTTGAACACATAATTCATTAAGTCCATGAAAGCTACTGGGCATTAGTGAGACCAAAGGACATGACTAAAAACTCAAAGTGACCATATCAGGTTTGTAAAGATATTTATGAAATATCATATTCTCTGACTCTGAGCAGATGATAGCCTGATCTGAGGTCTATTTTATAAAAGTAACTGGCACCTTGAAGTTGGTCGAACAAGTCATTGATTCTGGGAAGTGGATATTTATTCTTGACTGTGACTTTGTTCAACCGACGGTAGTCTATACACATTCTGAGAGAACCGTCTTTCTTATACACGAATAGAACTGGTGCGCCCCACGGGGAAATATTGGGTCTGATGAACCCCTTATCTAAAAGTTCCTTTAACTGTTTTTTTAACTCTTTGAGTTTAGCGGGTGTCATTCTGTATGGCAGAATAGAGATAGGCTGAGTGTATGGAAGAAGGTCTATTCTGAAATCTATTTCCCTTACAGGAGGAACTCTGGGAAGATCTTTGGGAAATACGTCTGAGAATTTATTTACTACTGGAACCGACTCAAGACTAAGAGTCTCTGAATTAGAATCTTTGACTCGCACAAGATGATAGACACATCCCTTGGATATCATTTTTCTTGCTCTAAGGTATGAAATCAACTTACCCTTAAGCATTGTGGTACTACCCCTCCATTCAAGGACTGGTTTATTCGGAACTGAAAATGAACAATTTTGTTTCTACAATCAACTGAGGCATAGCATGAATGGATCCAATCTATACTGAGAATGACGTCAAAATCTGCCATCTCTAGCTCTACAAGGTCTGTTGAAGTGACCTTCTGAGATATTATAATCAGACAGTTTTTGTATACCCGTCGGGCTATGATAGATTTACCCACTAGGGTAGAGACTGAGAAAGGCTCTGCTAGAATTTTGAGACTGACTCCAAAGTTAATGGCTATATAAGGAGTTACGAAAGATAAAGAAGCTCCTGGATTTAGCAAAGCATAAACATATAAATGAAAGATCTGTAACGTACCAGTGACCACATTAGGATAATTTTCCTGATCTTGTCTGGAATAAAGTACATAAATCCTATTTGGGTGTTGCCCACTGGTGGCACCAGAAGTGGCACCCTACTGATTCGGGCGACCGGACTGAGCAGAGAAATAATTCTACTGACCCTGAGAACCTAATTGAGGACAATTTCTGATTCTATGGCTTGGCTTGCCACACCTAAAACAAACATCATTGCCAGCTCTGCAAATACCCAGATGGCTTCTGCCATATTTCTGGCAAAGAGGATTTTTTCGAGCACTGCTGACACTACCCTGAGATTTAGTGCCTGGCGCCCTATCATTGTTACCATTTCTAAACTTGAGGACTGGAGCACTGGATGAGAACGGAGATGGAACTAAAGACTTTGGATGGAACTGGGAACAGTTACCGCCCTCTGACTTACGCTAATTTAAATTGAAGCTACCTATTCTAGCCCTCTTATTCTAGCCCTCTTGTTCCCTCTCTCTCTTTCCTTATTCGTAGCCTCTTCGATCTACTGAGCATGGATGATGAGCCTGTAAATGTCCATCTCCTTAATTAACATCACAGTTCTGCACTTCTTAACCACACTCTCTGATACCCCAGACACGAACTTGCTTATTCTAGACCTATTATCCGCGACTACATGGGGAGAATATCTGGCTAATTGAGTAAACTTGAGAGAATACTCTTTAACACTCATGTTGCCTTGCATAAGATTGATGAACTCTAACACCTTGTATTCTCTCAGCTTTAAAGGAAAGAATCTATCTAGAAATACAATAGAAAACTCTTCTAACTCTATGGACTCTACATCTGTGCCCCTGTCTACCTTTCACTGCTTAAACCACGTATGAGCGACATCTTGTAGCTGATAGGCGACTAACTAAACACTCTCACTGGAATTCACTCCCATAATATCTGTGATCTTCTGAACCTGGTCGAGGAACTCCTATGGATCTTCTTCAGACTTAGATCCTGAGAATAGGGGAGGAATCATTCGAGTGAAGTCCCAAATCCTGACTAAAGCAGTATTAGCCACTGGGTTGGCCTAAACAACAACTGGTCGTTCATTCTGAGCCATTACTGAATTCTCTAGAGTGGTGAACATAGCCCTAAATTCTGTGTGAGAGACATGATCGTCCAGGGGATCTGCCTGAACGTGCTGAGTTACTGGTTGGTTTCCTGATCTTCTTCCGTTGTTCGTTTTGGAAGGCATGTTCTATAAATGGAAGTAAGAAAAAAAATCAGACTGAGAGTTTAACTTAAGCTCATGCCCACTCGTACGACATGAATCCTAAAAGAAGGGAAACCTTTTCTTAAAATGCCTCATAGCCTCTTGTCTATAAGTGTGGAACGCTATACACCTATGCATAAGACTCTACTTGACATGACTTTTCAGACTCCCTAGGACTCTGTTGAACCTTAATCTTTGATACAAAGTTTGTAACACCCCGAATCTGTACTCCAAATGCTACACATGCTTATGATCCCAAAGGACCACAAGCTAACCCATGAGAGGGTACCTACTGTGAACAATGAATAATAATACTAAAATAATATACAAAAATAGGCTGAAATTCCATAAGTTTCAAAAACTAAAAATACTGATAAAATATAACATCTGAAATCTGAAATACTGTCTGAACTAGTCTAGTCTCAAAAGCCTCTAACTGAACTATCTAAAAGCATAGTTAATGGGACAAGCCCCCAATTAACTCCGACTACTGAAACACTAAAATAAAATATATCCTCGATAGATGAGGACTCACTACTAAATCTAACACTGTTGGATGAATCTGAATCTGTCTATGCGCGGTCAGAAATCTGAGCGTCCGAACCTATGATATGGGACATCATAGTTCAAAAAAAGAGTATGCCTCAGTACGTGGAATATACTGGTATGCTAAATGAGGTAAGAATGAATGCAAGGTTTCATATGCATGAACTATAATTGACTGAATTATATAGAATAACTAAGTAAGAATACATAAATAACTGAAACTACTATAAATACTGAGTATGCAATACTTTACATATACGTGTATAATGTATCTAAGCTTTTACTAAAGCTGAGTTCTGAGTTCTAAGTTCTAATGACTAAGTAACTGATATCTGAGATTTCTGATAACTGAATTACTGATAACTGAGTGACTGTATCTAACAGTCCTGATTCTGTATAACTGAACTGAGTTCTATACTGAGACTAAAACTGAAACTGTAGGAAGTAATCATCTAACCGACATGACCCAAATAAGACATCTAGGGTACAACCTATAACCCCAGTTGGAAGGGTGTCAGTACCGTTCCACGGGTAAATACAAGCTGAAGAGTCACCCTCATCTGGCAGGTACTCTAGCGAGAATGGTGGTACCCTCAGTAGATAGGTAGAAACACCTCATCAACCCTTAACTGGTAGGTTGATGTCTCAACCTACGCTAGCTACATAGTTCTGGAATGCAAGGATTACTTCTAAGGAGCACACACTCTACTGGGAAGGTGAGCCCCCATCCTTGGGTTCACTCGGTGCTGAATCTTACTCCCGTTTAAAGGACACTGATTATTATACTGGACTGAACTGGACTGATACTGAGTTTCATTGAGTTCTATAACTGGCTGAGTACTACTGATCGTGACACTACTGAGACTATTCTGTAACTATTGTAGCTCTAGGTAAATAGCTAGATTTTCGGGTATGGAATACCCCCAGGACTCGATAGCATAAAAATTAAGCATAACATGACATTGAAAAAATGCCAATGTTTACTTGTCCATAATTCATTCATACAGACATTTTATCAAACACTTGTAGGGCATAAACTTGTACATATGCTAGCATGTCATAATTTCACCATTTAATTCATATGTACATTCTATCAAACACATGGGGAGCACAACTTAATGCATATAATCATGGACAACATATAAACATTGTAACTACAACACTCAAACTTGCTAATTCAAGGATTATAACATGGGAATTATACAATTTAATATACATGCTATTTCAATTTTATGGAATCTACAATTGATCATGGATTGAAACTCAATTATAGTCATGAACATGAATACAATCCAATTTCAAGCATGTAAATCATGAATCAATAATCTTGTCGTTTTAAAAATGGATTCTTGGACTCTATAGGTGAAAGGAACCTATAGATAAACACCTAACATACCTGGGAATATTAATTCTTGAAGATTCTTGGAGGAATTCTTGAGTTTGTTTTGGTTTTCTTGAAGCTAGGGTTTTTTTGCCCTTTGAGAGAGAATATTTTTTTTCTTTAGAAAAGTGAGTAAATAATGAGATAATAGGTTATTTAGGGGTTTAATCACGTGTTTAAGACAGACTTGGGTCATGGAAAAATACCCAATCACCCCTGGAAAAGATTTAAAAATTATCACTGAAAACTCGATCTGGGCCCTTGGCGCAATGCGGTGCTATTACACCGTGTCACTGGAAATTGACAATTAGGAACTGGAGGCATAGCACGACGCGATACAATCGCGTAGCTTCATTATATGCGAATTTACCTCTTGGCCCGACGCGCCACGATGGCGGAGTCATACTAAAAAGTGATAATTGGGAAAATAGTTGGTGGTGCAATGCGGTGGGATTGCGATGGAACACTGGAAAATGACAATTGTCATTTGGACTGCCTCCGCGACGCGCGGATTGCCAAATTGGCACACTATTTTACAAATATGCTATAACTCTTCATCCGGATATCAGATTTGGGTGAATTTTATATCGTTGGAAATCTAAATAAATTTCCTACGCAATGATAAGCTCTAAAATAAAAAATACTGAGTATTTTAAAAACTTCATCTAGGATAACTCATGTACTAAGAGTTAAACTTGGATAAGGAAATACGAGGTATTATAGTAGGTGCCCGCACGGTCTAATAGTTTGGGTTGTGATAGTTGGTATCAGAGTGTTAGGTTCACCGGTCCCATAAGTACAAGATCAATGTCAAGTAGAGTTCTGTAGATTGGCGTGTAGGGCCCTGCCCCACACCCAATCTTTGGAAGGCTATGAGGCATGTAGAAGTCATTTTCCTTTCTTTCTATCCATCGTGTCATCCTAATCTTGGACTATTAGATTGAATCCAATTAGTATCTAGACAGTTCTAATTGGTGTCTTAATAGAGCTCAATTAGAATGTCGTTGATTCCAATAGGTATCTTAGTAATTTTGAATAAAAATCTAGTAGATTTCAATTGGTATCTGTTAATAAGGTCTAAAATTTATTATTAATAGGTAAAGACTTGTGAAAGTTGTGAACTTATTGATTGCTTGTGTTTGATAATTGGATAAACTTGTGTGGCTAGATTTTTGTCATTGTAGTGAATTGTTTTTGTTTGAATTTAAGTGAAGAAAATTGACTAAGTTGTTTTTGTTGATAATTGTGATAGGATTATTTGATTTTTTGTTATTGTGAAACTAGCAATTCTATGGTGCTTACTTATTTTTGGTACTATTATACTGATGAAATTGATGGTATGAGAATTGAGAGGATGATATGAGAACATGATGTCAAGAAAAGATGGTGAAAAAGTGACATGAACAAAAGACTGAGGTGATATGTGTTTTACGTAATTAGACGTTCTTGTTAATGATGTCGTGGATGGATCCTTGTGTAGTTGATTATTTGATATTATTTGTGGATCCTTGTGTGGTCCGGTCATTGAGACTGTATTTAATTTTTTTGTGCAGTTCTATTATTAAAATTATAGTGGGTTCCTTGTGAGGACTGGCTAAGTGATATTATCTTTGAGTTCCTTATGTGAATGAATTCGTAATACTTGGAAAAATAATGAGTTTTAAATAAAAGTGACAAAAACTAGTAGAGGTTGTTGATACATACAGAATTTGATCGATGACTTATTTGGAATGTAATATTGGTGATGAGACTGTTAATGTCCCATAATCAATTTATTTTGTTTGGCCTTGCTTATGTGCTAGTGGTGTAGGGACCACTCTTGAGGTGATTAAGAGTTAAATGAAGTCTGTAATAAAAATATTGTTAGGTAGAAATAAGAATGACTCTGTATATATTAAATTGGTGTTAGTGATATAAGAGCGGTTTGGCTTGACCATGAAGTATTTGTCATTAAAAAATATTGAGTTAGTGATTGTCAGGACATAAGTTGTAGTTGTGGATTTATGCATTAGTAAAATCTTGAAAAGATCAATTATTATTGACTTGACCTTGTGGCTGAATTATACATTTGCATGTCTCACAAAGTTGGCTGATATATGACACTTTTAGAGGATAGTAATTTCCATGATAGTGGCAATGCAAAATCAAATGTCTTAGTTATGTTCATAAAATAATTATGGATGATCCTGAATGAAAGAATAAATAAATTACTAAATGGCATGATTGATCTTTCCTTGGGTGATACTTGGTGGATATTGCTTGTTAAGTGATTAGGGTATGATGATTAGATGAATATTAACAATGTTGTGGAGGAGAATGTGTTGTAGGCTATAATTCTGTGGGATATTTATGGCTAAGAGTGTAAGTTTGTGTAATAAGTGAGAGGTTATATTGTCATCTATGTATAGTAGTAAATACTAAGCTTGAATAGTGGGTTATCTTGAGGTAAAAATAATAGTGTGTATGAAATGTTAAACCTAGCTCTATAGAATGAATTTAATAGTCTTGATTGATTTCATGAGGATATCCAAGTTATGTGACTTGTAAGTGATGTAGTGGCTTAAATATGATCAAATGTAGATTTTCCATGAGGTAGTCTAAGCTAGAAACCGAGTCAGGTGTCTCAGGGAGAATTTGTGTATTGTATGGATTAGATGTGACTTATCTAGTGTTGAAAATTTGAGTAGTAGATTCATGTAGCATCTCGTAGCACTTTTCAGAATAGAATCTGAGGCTCTAGAGCTTTGGTAAAAAAAAAAGGTATTTTTGAATATATATCTTCTTCAAGGCAAACCTTTTAACCATCTTTATCTTGCTTTTGTAAAACTAAAGTTTAAGACTTAGGTCGTTGAAAGGAGAATAAGTGATTCGTGTAAATATTTGGCTCTGCATCTTCGTATTTTGAAAAGCTTTGATAGAATGATTGATTATATAATATGGGTTGGTCGATAAGGATATCGAGTGACTGAATAGGGTACAATATAAGCAATACTATTAGTAATGTCTCTCTAATTCTAACCTCGTATTTTTCTCCACTGAATGTCCGTTCGGGAATGAATGGATGGTAAATTGGCATCTGATTTTAACGACCATTTCGTCGTTACTAAATTATTCGTAATAAATTCATGAAAATTCTTAATTTTTATTCCTCATTATTAAATTGTGTCCAAAATAGCCAATATTTTATTTATTAGGTCACCACAAATTTTTCGGCGAAGATTTTAGCCTTTGAATGTGTCTAGATAGACTCGGGCTTGATGAATTTAATTATTCATGAGTGATAATTCAATGCTTTAGTTTGATAGTTCTTTAGGTATGAATTAAGGTCTTACAATATCCCTAACACAAAGCTAAGTATAAGACATTCTTTTCGATACAGTTTCGATATGGATTTCTGTTAGGGCCAACTTCAAATAATCATATCGTATAAAATATAAGGAGCTAAGGTTCCCAATACGTACCAAATCAAAAATCTATTAGTCTTCTTTCCAACTCAATAAATCGTTCCTCAACCCGAATTTGTAGTAAAAAGTTATGATTGTTTTGTTGAGTGTTGTCCAGGCTGAAACGGGATTTCACTGTAGCAAAAATTATGATGATATTTAAATAAGCTTCATCCGTATTTTAGGTCTAAAAACCCCAAATTTCATTCCCCAACCCTAGAGAGGTGATTTTCCAAAACTTAAGGTTAAATTCCTTCGTTGTGGTAAGTTTTTTCATTAGTTTCTTCGTCTTTTAATTCTTTAACATCTTAGAATCCTTAAAAAGACCTTTAATAGTGAAATTCTTTTGGGAATACTCATGAGTATTTTTAATATGACCTAGAGCTAATTCTAAACTATAAATTAAATACTCTTAACATGAATTTCATAAACTAGATTATGAATTTTGATGGTTAGGAACCTTGAATTTCGTAAAGATGAGACCTTTAGCATAAAAACTCCTTTAATGGAGATAGGTTAAGCTTGAAAGAGATAATTAATGATTAATTAAACTTGGAAAATGATACAGACCTTGAATTAAGGGTAGAATTAGTGGTTTTGAATCCTAAGATATTTTTTTGAAGAGTAATTATTTAATTACTCTTATAATTGCTTAATTTTTAGATGATTGATTATTCTAAGGCATGAGGCAAAGGAAAGAGCATCTTTGTTGCAGCTAGTTTCTTCCAAAAGCTTGACGTCCAGGTAGGCAAGGTTTAATGAGTAGAATATAGTGTTATATTATATTTTCATAATTTAAAATTGATGGAAGAAAGCATGTCTAGGACTGCAAGCATGGATTTGAGGTGTATAAAGACACAAGAACTTAACTTTAATCTCAAAAACTATATTATTGATTAATTATGAGATAATTGTGATATTATATGTTATGTCCCCGCAAAGAGATTGTTTTAAATGAAGTATGTGGACATGATAGTTCTTAGTTGTTTTAATGATAAACCTAGTTGAGTTATAATGATATTTAGTTGCATGTATTGGACAATAATATGATCAGGAGGATCACAATAGGATCAAGTACTGATGAGCATAGTAATATCTAAAGGAGAGATGACTTGAATAAGTTTAATGATTGTATTATATGGAAAAGGGTAGCGACATTTTAATAATTAATAAGTAAGTAATACTCCAATAATGACTTGTATGCTTAAGTGTTAAATTGTGATTTATTTTATGATATTCTTATTTTGGTATTGATAAAAGCACATTATCTATTAAATGCCCATGAGAGGCTAAATTGGTGATAATGATGATTTATTAAAATGTGTCTATGAAAGGTTTGTTTGATAATGATAACTCTTTGTATGAATGTCATGGATGGCTTGTTGATGATCGTGATGAATTATTGAAATGATACCCGTGAGAGGGTCAAAATATTGATAAATGAAAGAACTTGATCGAATATATTTATGATTTTAAGTACACTTATAAATTTAGTACGTCGTATTGCATCCCAAAAGATAGTGTGAATTTAATAAAATGTATATAGCAGATTACAGTTTAATTGGAGTTTATTCTCGACTTAATTGTATGTATGCTCCTAAATTGGATACTTGTTGATTGGTATTCAGACATGCTTGAAATTGTTGATGTTTGGATTGTGATGCATATATAAATGGTTATTGAAATTTACTTGATGGGATTATCTCATGACTTTAAGTGTACTTGTAAATATTACATCGTGTTGTATGCTGTGAGAAAAGTAAATTTGATATTGATATTATTTGTTTATGGTGGATCGGGTACCACGTCGGTACGGATATGTATATATTGGATCGGGTATCATGCTTGTACAGATATGTATATGATGGATCGAGTACCACGCTAGTATGGATATTTTTATGTTGGATCGGGTACCACACCGGTGCGAATATGTATATGATGGATCGGGTACCACGCTGGTACGGATATGTATATGTTTGATCGGGTACCACACCGATACGGATATGTATATGTTGGATCGAGTACCATTCCAGTACAAATATGTATATAATAGATCGGGTACCACGCCAGTACGGATATGTATATGGTGGATCGGGTACCACGCCGGTACGGTACATGAATATAGATTGTTCCCTGCAGGTCATGACCATTTGGGAAAAAATAAGTCTCATAACATGTGTGTACATATTTGTTTTTAGTCTGTGGATGTTTACAGTATGGTTGATACTCCTGATTGTTATGTGGCTTGTTTGTGAGTACTGTTTAATCTGTTATTGTTGTATTGGTGATTTATTGGGTATTTGATTGTATGATATGTATTTGAAAAAGTAAAACTTTGTACTTACTTATATGTTGGTTGACTTGCTTCATTTATACATGTTTTAATCGTAGCTTACCAAAATGGCTAGTTATCATTCTTTAATATTATAAGAGAGCATTTGGTTGTTAGCCCGATAGTTTAGTGTGGATTGTCTATGATTACGGCTTCGTTCCTATGAATATGAGTAATGAACAAGATAAGGTGAATAAAGAGTAATAGTGATGTATTTGCGTTGGATTGTGGGTGATTGTGTGAATTAATGAGGCTAGAGTATGTTAGTAGTGAATATAATATGATGGAGTTGGAAGAGTAGTTGGATGATGTAAGTTATATAGGTAAAATAATAATGTTATTACAACCTTAGTTGAATTATATTCCATTCAAGATGGAATGATTTATTTTCCTTAATTCTATTTTATTATTATATGGACTAACAAGGTCGGCCGATGATGCCTACCAGTACGTGTGGTTGTGTTGACCCTACTCTTCTACTTTTCTTCTTGGGGTGTAGACTGGATGCAGGTTAGTTTGCAGTTACTAAATGAATGATGATATTCAACACTAACTTTTACACTTTCATCCTAGCAGATGTTAGAGTCTTCGTATTATTTATTTTATTGTCAGTCTATTCTATAGTAGATAGCTCTTGTACATGTCTGACTAAGTCTTGGGATAGTGAAGAATACTTGTAAGAAGTTTTATAAAAAAATTATTTATTAATATTTAATTTACTTTATTATATTTATTTCAGTATTTCCTTAAAAACAGAAGTTTTTTGCATATTTTTAGTTGGATAATAAAGGTTCTCCTAGCCGTTTAGAATAGCGTAGGTGCCTGCACGGTCCAATAGTTTGGGTCGTGATAAATTTTTATCCTTTTCCCTTTTTTGTCTAAACAAAATTTTTCCCAAATGAGATAGTATTATGGAATCAACGTGCATAGACTAGTACACTTTTAACAATGTAAACTAATTTAAATTGTAATGGAATATTTGAAATTCACATATAATACTTATCACACATTTGTATTAAAAATGTTTCAATTTTATATATTTACCACGTATAATGAAATATATCTATAATATGTATAATATATTAAATTTAAAATGTATTACAATTGTTATTTATTTTTTTCTTTCATAATAATGTTATAAACGTATTATTCCTGAATTTCAAACATTTAAATATTATTCAGATTACTTTAAGTGCTATTATATTAAAACCCTGTTAGAAATATATTATATGTGTATTTAGCTATTTTTAATTTTAAAAAATAGACTATGATATGTAGAGTAAAAGTTTTATTATAATTGATAAATAAAACTACATATTGTACCATTTACATAAATTAACCTTATTTTTATGTTTCTAAGGACAGTGATTTAGCAAGCCCCGAAATTTGATGAGAAAGTTGGAGACATGCACAAAAGTCATTTTTGTTCTACTCTTTTTTTTAAAACAACTTTTTGGTGGTCCGTTAGGACCTTTATATTAAAATAGACCCAAAATATTTAATACAAAATAGATTAGGCCCAAAATCGGATCCATAAAAGACCCGTCCCAAACAAAAAAGGAATCTAATTAGTTTCCTAATAGTCTATCTCAAATGGGATTTGAGTAAAGCACTCTTTCTTTTCTCTTCAATCTGCCCGCAACAATGGTGTCTGAGTGTTGCCGGAATCCAAACTTCTTTTCCTCCTTCTTTGGGTGCTGTAAACAGCCTATGCCATGGTGAATTGGAGCTAATATCTTTCTATCATCTTTAACTCTGTCAGGTATTGTCATCTTCATTTAATTTGTGGATATTTGAACTCTAAATGATACTTCTTCCATTTTGTATTCGGGTGGTTTCGGGTATCTCTTATGATCGGACTACATCCATTTCACCCAGATCCTGAGCTCTCTCTTTATCTTGTGATTGAAGGTTTTTGAGAACTATGGGTTTCATTATAGCTGTAGGTTGCACCTTTGTAATGTCTTCTTCCAGGCATGATGTTAAGCTCTCTTAACTATGCTTTATAAAGTTTCCTGGTGTTGCGTGATGAACTATGGTTAAAACTGTTGTTTTCTTATAAATATGCATGATGGATTTGCTTATTACTGCTGAAAAATCCGTCTTGTTTTGATCCTTATGTTTGGAATCTAATCCTTATCAATGTTTAGTAGTCTACTTGTTACCACTGGTAGTTGTTGAAAACAATGATATTCATGCATGGCCTGTGATTCTATTACCTCATTTGCTAGTGAGTCTGCCACAGTAGTTGCATTTATAAGATGAATGTAAATCCTGATATCTTCAATGATAAGATTTTTGAAATATTTCTCATAACAGAACTCTAGAGCTTCTTTTATTGCAATCGCTTCTGCTTCAACATTAGTGCCCATCCCTAGGCCTTTAGCTCTTGCATACACTAGATCTCTAGTATCATCTCTAATGGAAAAACCATATGAACTCATCCCTGGGTTTTCTCTACAAGCACCATCTATATTGCATTTTAATTGCAATACATCTGGTTTTTTTCATAACACCTTTTGATAATGTAATTTTGGTCTATATGTACCCATATTGTCCACTACTTCTGCCCATGTCCATCCTTTCAGCTTAATCCATGGATATGTTGTTTTAATCAACTTTTTAATCACTTGCTGAACCTGGAAAACCATTTCATTAAAATGAGTAGAACTGCCATGTTTAATGGTGTTCCTCCTTTTCCATAAAGTCCACATGATTATGGCTAGTACAGCTTTGAAAATCATGTTCAACTTGGAAGTTGACTTCTTTGTCCACCATAATACAACCATTTTTTGTATCTGCATAGCATCTACCTATATACCTGCATAATGAGCAAACTTTCTCCAAAACTTGAAAGCTATAGGAGATATTAGTAAAACATGGGTCATAGTTTCCTCCCTCCTGTCATCACAACACCAGCAACCTGAGACCAACTGAATATCCATTCTGTTTAAATTGTCATCTGTAGGAATCCTCTTCAGCCATACCCTCCAAAGTATAAAATTGTATTTAAAAGGTAATCCCTTGTTCCAAATGAACTCAAAATCTCTCCTTTTCCTTTTTTTCTTTCTAATGATCTCCCAGGCTGACTTAACAGTGAATTGTCCACTTGTATTCCCCATCCACCAAGGCCTGTCATTCAAATAAACTTCTACTATAGGCTTTATGTACTCCAATATCATGTCCACCATCTCCTCCGAAAGATAGGATAGTAACCTCTGTTTGTCCCATTCCCCATTTCTGCTAAAATTATTTACCTCTAACTCCTCATGTTGAAAAGAGTCTTCTTCAATATAATACAAAGCACATTGTTTAGTCCAATTATTATACCAAAAGCTTGAGTTTCCAGCTTTAATATGCCACCAAATATTATGTTCCACCTCATCTCTTACATCAATCATTTTCTTCCATGCATGAGAGGCTCCATTTTCTTTAGTTAATAAAGGATGCAACTTTTTGCAATATTTATTCCACATAAATGAAATCCACAATGATGATGTTGAAATTCTAAAATTTCACCATAGTTTTGCAAAAAGTGCCCTAAACATATCATGCAGTGATCTAAATCCAAGTCCCTCCTTCACTTTTTGGGTAACACATGACCTCCCAAGAGACCCAATTTTTATTCTTTGAACCAGTAGCATTCCCCCAAAAGAATTTTGCAAACATCTTATGTAACTGATTGATTACACTAACTGGGGGATTCATAGCAGAAAGAATATATATGGGCATAGATAATAGAACATGCTTTATAAGAATATATCTACCCCCATAAGAAAGAAGTCTATTTTGTCAAGAATTTAATCTTTTCATCACCTCCTCATAATTCCCCTTATTCTTTCTTCCATAAAAAAATTGACAACCCAAGTAAGTAAAAGGAAATTTACCTTATTTTATTCCTGTGATTCTCCTTATACTATTGCACACTGTTATGGGAACCTTTTCATGAAAATACAACAAGTTCTTGTCTAAGTTGATTATCTGACAAGAAGTGTATTCATACCTTCTCAACATTGCCATCATCTTCTTCATTGATTTTGGTTGTCCAGAACAGAATAAGATTGTATCATTAGCATAAGATAAGAAACTAATATCAGGGATCCACTTTGGCATGCCATATCCTCTGAAGTCTGAATCATTAAATAATTTATTTAAACTTCTTGACAAGACTTCTGCTGATATAATAAACAAAGTTGGTGATAATGGGTCACCCTACTTTAATCCTCTTGATGACTGAAAGAAACCATAAGATTGTCCATTCATAAGAGCTGAATACCAATTATTGCTAATTAATCTGACAATCATATCAATAATCCTTTCAGAAAAGCCAAATCTTCTCAGGACCTTCACAAGATATTTCCAAGAAACTCTATCATAAGCCTTTGACGTGTCTAATTTCACCACCACATTATGAAACTTATTTCGTCTATTAATATCTCTAATAATCTCTTAAGCTAGCAACACATTTTCTGGTATGTTTCTCCCTTTAACAAAATCAACCTGATTATTAGAGATAAAATTAGGAAGGACCTTCACAATTCTGATATGAATCAGCTTGGAAATAATCTTATTAACAAAAGTGCTAAGATTAATGGGTCTTAGATAACCATAGCTAGTGACCACTTCTTTCTTTGGTATTAGCACAAGATTAGTATGAGTGATGTATCTAGGAAGTTCACTTCCAGAAAAGAAAGCTTTCACCAAATTGGTAATGTCTTCACCCACTAAATTCCAGCAACATTGAAAGAACTGGCCTGAAAAACCATCTGCACCACTTGCACTTTCCCATTCAATGAGACCACAATCTGCTTAATCTCTTCTATGTCAGGAATTCTTTCCATTCTAGCATTCTGTTCCTCTGAGATGCTTCTCTTGGTACATCCTAACATGTCATAATTTCCATTGAACTGAGTCTCTACAAACTGTTCCATGAATACTTGTACTGCCTCCTATCCAATATTTTGAGCTGATGTGATAATGTCCCCTTGTCTTGTCTGGATTTCTGTAATACATCATACCTACTACAATCATAAGCAATGTAGGCAAACTTTAAGTACACAATTACAAAGACTCAACTATAACAAGGAAGTAAATATCAACTCGATGAACAACAGGTTCCCTATTACAGTTTCAGCCTTTGTATTGCAGCGCTGCTTTACATCAGAAAGATCTTTAATTGTAAGTATATGGAATTGACGATTTTCTTATTGTGGAAGATGAGCATTATATATTGTGACACAATAAAACCCTAGAAGAAATCTCATTGGTTGAGGCAAAAAGGTGGCAGCAATTTTTCACCAACTTTTGTACCATGTGTACAGGTTGACTGTGACAGCAACAGGTGAGCCCAACCTGTTCCTTAATACGTAGAGGGCCATTGTCATCACAACAAGGGCACAAGGGCTCTGGGAAACAGGTCCCAAACCACGAATATGTTAATCATCAAACTAAGGACTTAACACAAGGGAACCTCAGTGCACTATGTTCGTGCTACGTGCGAGGTTCAAAAAAGGCCTAGATTGCAAGAATCTATTTAAGGATCTACTTCTACGTTTTTTTTCATCGGTTGGTTCTTCAACTACAAATTGTTTTTACCTGATAAAATTTTATGTTAAACGAAAAGATAAGCATTCAGTATCCTCAAACTATGACCAAAGTTGCTACGACACACTCTAACTTCACTGGGGTTCTATTACTCCTGAACTCAATTTAGCGTATTTTTCACTCTTTTGTGTTGACGTGGCACCTTTATTACATAAAATGGGTCACACGTCAAAGGTGACATGTGAGCTAAAAAGATTGACAAAATATATCACGTCAGCTAAAAAGGTTGGCAAAAATACGCAAAAAATTAGTTTAGGAATAGTAGAGCCCTGTGAAGTTAAATTGTTCGTAGCAAATTTGGTGTTAGTTCAGAGGTACTAGATGTTTTAATCTTAAATAAATTGTTATAGTTTTATATTAATTATGATTATGCTTGCTTTTACTTTACAACCACATAACATAGAGAAAGCGATTCAAGTATCCTTTATGTTTCAAGTATCCGAACAATATTGAACTTTAATGTGTCAATTTTGATGAAAAACAATGCGGTGCGGTACTATTTGGTGTTAACGTGAAAAATTAAGGATAGAAAGTTAACAAAAGTAGCAGTAGTACACCATTTTTCATTAGAAAAAAACTCCTAAAAGACTCTTAATGGGAAGTCAATATGTGGGTAGTTTTGATTTTGTACGCGAATATATGGAAACTTTTATTTCTGCACAAAATCTTAAATTTTTATTTGAAATTAAATAGAATTCTATATAGTTAAACAAAAATTTATCTATAAAATAATTTAAATATTAGGTTGGTTTTGCGTCTCTTTATGCATCCCACCTTATTTGAAATCTGACGAATTCAATCGACATTTGTGGAGATGTAGATGGAGAACTGGGACTATATTGTTAGGTAAAGTCACAAATACAAGTTTGTAGTATTTATTTTTGAATTCTTTTTTTCTTTATCTATAAAGTGCAATATAACATGAGGTGAAAATTAAGGATGAGATATTTTAGTGGTTTATACTTTACATGGGAACATCATTTCCATCTCATACTATATAAGAAAAGTCTAAGAATACCTAAATTATATAAGTGACCTATTACACACCTTAACTATATAAAAGTGATATTATTACCTCCCCGCGATCCTCATTCTAAGGCGCGTGTGTTACACTTATTTTAGGCGCGTCCAGACTATTAAATAACAAAAGTAAACGGCTAAAAACATTAAGGGAAAAGGCATCGTTTCCACCCCAAATTATAGTCGAAAAATTGAATCTATACCTAAACTATATAAGTGACATATTACACACCTTAACTATAAAAAAGTGATACTTTTTACTGACGTGGTCCTGACGTGGCAGCGCGTGTAAAACACTACACCGCATGCAAGTGGTGGTAGCCTGACAGGGTGTAAATAGTTTTACTTTTTTATAGTTTAGGTATGTAATAGGTCACTAGTATAATTTAGGTGTGACTTTGACTTTTTAAGTATAGTTTGGGATGAAAATAATGTATTTTTTCTACTTTATATTGACTTCAAATACAGCAGAAGATGCGATGTATGTGAAAGATGAGTGATTGTAAACAATAAGATGACATATGTGCTAATGTCACCAACCTTTTTAGTCAAAATTACGTAAATTAGTCTAGTCCCAAAATGGGTTAAGATTAGAGTTGTTGGAATTATTTATTTGAACACCTCAATTCACTCTTATGCCTATTAAATAACTTTACTCTTTTAAATTTGAATTATCTAAATATTTTTTTTGATAATTAGCTAAAAATATATGTGTGCAATACACTCAAAGTGACCGTCAATATGACAATTAAATGATGACTACGTGTCATATAAGTAAAAAATAATTTTAAAATATATTACACAATGAAAGAAAAAGAAAATTATGTTTAAATCTGAAAACGAAAAAGTTTAACTTACCAACCTCTTAACCCAGCCATCGTCTTCTTCGACACTTTTGAATTCTCAAAAGTCTATTCTTGCATTTTTTTAAAAAAAATTTTGCTACTCTTTTATTTCCCTCTAATCATTGTAAAAGTAATGATCTCTAAATCAATTATTGAAAACTGGAAAACAAAAAAGAGCTTATTTTCGAGCATCAAAGTTAACAAGGATGGTCAATGTCCATTTCGATTTCTGATCACTTCCGAACAAACATCACTACTCAAATTAAAATATAAATTCAATAAGTTTATCAAAAATAATTTCACTAAATTCGATAGAATTAATTTGAGTCCTCTTAACTTCGAAATGGTTCATCGCCAATAAATTCCGATCTCGTTCACCCGATCTCTTGCACCCGTCTCTTTATCAGATATGCAAAAAAAAAAAAAAAAAAAGGGCCATAGGGCCAAAAAGAATAAGGATGATGATGGAGGAGGAGACGTGACTGGAGAAAAACAGGAATTAGAAGAAGGGCGTATGGCGGCGGTGGCGGCAGACTAGTAATGTGGTGGAGGAACTGATCGATGGCAAAGAGGCAAGGAAGAAGAAAGAAAAAAACTTCACAATAATCTCGAGTTAACTGCTTCGTACACGCCTTTCAAGGTTGACTTAGTCTGCTATGCGGTGGCGGAGCCACATATATTTCAAGGATTCAACCCTATTCGTTGAAAAATTATATTATTTTTATATAATCAAAAATATTTTCATGTATATATACAGTAGATGTTGAACCCCTTCGACTAGTCCGTATATTTACTTCTGAACCCCTCAGTAAAATTTTTTGCTCCGCTATTGATGCTGCGTAAGCAAAAAGTGTTCAAATAATTTAAATGTGGAATGGTAGAGGCATTCATTTCATAAGTCTGAGTTGATGTGTTTAATGAATTTTATGAACAACTTTAAGAGATAGTTGATGAGTTAACTCAATATAAAAACGCTTTCACAGTGAGTTCCAAGTCGATGAGAAAGTTAATGGAGCTTTCAGCACTGACCAACCCAGCCAAACAGTAACAAAAGGCACTTTCTGAGCTGGCTATACTATTATTCATACATGAATCAAAAGACTAATATTAACTAATGGAATCGAGATAAATCTTATAACAAGCATAATTTTTAAAATATTCTTTGCTTAATGACACACATCTTATTTAGTCCAAAATTAATTTCAATTGAACTCACAAAAACACATCCTAAATCCATCTTAATTTTTATTGCCGTACAAATCTTGAAATTAACTATAGGTGTTCACTTTGAAGCAGCAGCGGCAGCTTGAAAACGAGCTTGGAAATGGGCAAGCAATTCATCTCTTGGAGGTAAATATTTCTTGTTTTGGGTGCAATTAATATATTCCTTTTTTTCTATTTTTCCTACTTTTATTTTTTTCGTTTTTTTTTTCTTTCTTTAATCTCTAACTTCTATTTCTCCTTCTTCTTTTCTTTTCTTCTTTGATTTTTTTAATTTTCTTTTTTGTACTTATTTTCTTTATTATATTTTCTGCTCTATTTTATATTTTTTGTATTTTTGAAAAATATGACTAGTCGAGCATAAGTCATGGATGATAACGTAAATACCACAATTATTTATCATATTTGTAGTCACACCGCCATTTATATTTTTGTATTTATTAATATAACTGTATTTGTATTTGTATTTTAAAGTTCGCACTTGTACTTATATTTTATAGTTCGCATTTGTATTTGTATTTGTATTTGTATTTAATAGTTCGCATTTGTATTTGTATTTGTTAGTTTGCGCCATCATTTATATTTTATATAATTCACACTTGTATTTTAAAGAACTATTTTGTATTTGTATTTTATAATTGATTGGATTATATTTATATTATGGTTTTATTGTGTTTGTATAGTTAGATTATATTTGGATTGTATTTGTATTTGTATTCTAGTTTCTTCATTGCCTTTTTATTTTTAAGAAATTATTTTGTATTTGTATTTGTAGTTGATTGCATATTGTATTTAGTCGTGACTATGTACAATTTATCATTTGTATTTGTATACAAACAAGTAAGTGGCTAAGTGCATTAATTGTATCTTTTTTATTCTAAAATATATAAATATGTAATGTATCATTTGATACATATGTATCATTTTGTATTTGTATATCAAAATTATCATTCATATTTGTAAATAAACAAATATCACTTGATACAAATACATTGACAAACAAATGAAACAAATGATTTTACAAATACAAATACAATATGTATTTATATATATTGTATTTGTATAAAAATTTGAGTTGTATTTATTTGTATAAATAAATACAACTAGTATCAATAAATACAAACAAGTATTCGTAGAAAGAAAATCAATCGTTCCTTTTCAATAATTAAAAAATACAAATGATAGTTCACACTTGTATTTATATGTTATAGTTCGCATTTATATTTGTATTTTATAGTTTACGCTTGTATTTATATGTTATAATTCGCATTTGAATTTGTATTTTATAGTTCGCATTTGAATTTGTATGTTATAGTTCGCATTTATATTTGTATTTTATAGTTCACACTTATATTTGTGTTTGCTAGTTCTCATAAATGAAAAGGAGAGAAATTGAAAAGAAAAAAAAGGAGAAAAATGAGAGAAAGATGGAGGAAAAAAATGAAGGAGAGAAAAAAAAAAGAAAAACAAAGGAGAAAAATGAAAAGGGAAAAAAGAAAAAGAAAAAATGAATAAAAAATAAAAAGAAATAAGAAAAAAGTGAAAAAATAAAGAGAAAACAACAAAAAAAGGAAAAGAAAAACTGAAAAAGGAAAAGAAAGAAGAGAATAATAGAAAATAAAAAAAGAAAAAATACACGAGAAAAATTATGAATTGCAATTAAGAATAATTAATAGGCAAGGGGCTATGAATTGTAATAAATTAAAAAATTAGGCTTTAAATGTTATTAAAGCCCAATAGTGGGTAATTCGGGTAATTTATTAGATAATTAATTATATTTTTAATATGTTTAAGATTTTGTAAGCTATTAGGTATTGTAATCTATAATATTTTTTCAACATTATAATTTACTATTTTAAGTTGTTTGCTATTGTAATTTATAATACTGTTTTTGTCCAAACTTTTGTGATATTGATAGTTAATTTATATTTTAAAAGTAATTTAATTTTTTAATTATTGTGATTTATAATGTTTTATTTCTATTTCAATTTAAGAGACACTAATATAATTTCGAGAGTCAATCAAATATCATGATTGAAGTAGTGAAACTGGCACGTCTTGAAGACTCATAATAACTAATTAGAAGTGATATAGCAAAATTGTTATAAAAAATACTTGTGAAATTTTTTTAAGTTGACTTCATATAAGATGTTAAATTAATTTAAAATATTAAGAGTTAATTTATTATTTTATATTTATTTTACCTTTTTATTAAATATTATTAATTTTTTAATACTTAGATGACTTATAAGAATTATTTAGGGGTGATATAAGAAAATTACAGTTAAAACAACTGAAGCAGGCATATCATAAATATCTATTTTACTTTTTTTAAAATTAAATTTTATTAAACTTTTTTATATAAATATAATATAATAATTAATTAAGAATGATATACTAAAATTACGCAGCAAATAGAATGTTGAAAACAGGATGACAATCACCAGTTGTCTGCTTCCATCAGCTGCTGACCACACTTATATATAGTAAGAACTATTGGTATTAAATACTCCCTCCGTTTCATAATAAGTTAATTGTTGGATTTTGGCACACATATTAAGAAAAAAAAGTAAAGACATAAATTTATCATGTTTTTCCATTTTTACCCTCTTCAAAAAGCAAAGACACATGATACATCACTCCCAATGCACATTTAATAAAGGGTAAATTTGGAAAAAAAATTCAACATCAACCTTGAATTGTGAACCATTCACTTACTTTGAAACACAAAAAACACTTCAACAATTCACTTATTATGGAACGAAGGGAGTATAAGGGAGTAATTGAAAGCTCCATTGGGCACAACTATGTTCCCAAGTTTGACTAAAAATGTAAGAAGACTTGAATAGCCTTTTTCCTTAAAAATAATGATAAATCTTTTGCTATTTTCAAAATTGAAGTAGTCAAGTGCAATATTAATTCTCTACTGCTAAGAATATGAAGAGTTTATTACTCTTTTGTGCATTGTACTATTTGGGATGCAATAATGAAATTCTTATCTTTTTTTCCTTTCGTAAAGAATGAAGTTTTCTAATTTGAGTGCTATATCAATTTAATCATTATTGTTTTTCTTTGATAATTTCATTGTCACTTATTACTATGAATATGGAGTTATCATATTAGAATAATGTTTCTTCTTTTACAATTAAGTTTTATAATTTAATAAGGCTTCTACATTAACTAAGACTTAGAATTAATACTAGGTATTAAAAGTTTATGTCAGCACGGGTTCAATATATATTATTTTTTATCTTAATTTATTTAGCGTAAATAAAAGGGGATCTTTTAAAAATAGCAGCATTTAGCTATAAAACCCACCTTCCATAGCCACATTTTATATAATTACCATTTATAGTCGTTGTATTCGATTTATGTCCGCTGTATTCGGTTTTACACATAGTATGTATTCATATAAAATATAAATACAGTCCCTATTTAGGCGCGCCAAAAATAAAATTCAATATTTTTTAAAAAGAAAAAATCTCAATCACGCTTATCTCGTTGAACTTAATATTTTTTTGCCTAACACTACCATTATCTTTTTTTATATTTTTTTATTTTTGTGTTTTTTCCGTTTTTCTTCTTCTTTTTTCTATTTCTTCCTACTTCTATTTTTTTTCGTTTCTTTTTTTTCTTCTTTCTTTTTTTCTTTCTTTAATCTCTAACTTCTATTTCTCTTTCTTCTTTGATTTTTTTAATTTTCTTTTTTGTACTTATTTTCTTTATTATTTTTTCTGTTCTATTTTATATTTTTTGTATTTTTGAAAAATATGACTAGTCGAGCATAAGTCATGGATGATAACGTAAGTACCACAATTGTTTGTCGTATTTGTAGTCACACCGCCATTTATATTTTTGTATTTATTGATACAACTGTATTTGTATTTGTATTTTAAAGTTCGCACTTATATTTATATTTTATAGTTCGCATTTGTATTTGTATTTAATAGTTCGCATTTGTATTTGTATTCGTTAGTTTGCTCCATCATTTATATTTTATATAATTCACACTTGTATTTTAAAGAACTATTTTGTATTTGTATTTTATAATTGATTGCATATTATATTGGATTATATTTATATTATGGTTTTATTGTGTCTGTATATTTAGATTATATTTGGATTATATTTGTATTTGTATTCTAGTTTCTTCATTACCTTTTTATTTTTAAGAAATTATTTTGTATTTGTATTTGTGAGTTGATTGCATATTGTATTTAGTCGTGACTATGTACAATTTATCATTTGTATTTGTATACAAACAAGTAAGTGGCTAAGTGCATTAATTGTATTTTTTTGATTCTAAAATATATAAATATGTAATGTATCATTTGATACAAATGTATCGTTTTGTATTTTTATATCAAAATTATCATTCATATTTGTAAATAAACAAATATCACTTGATACAAATACATTGACAAACAAATGAAACAAATGATTTTACAAATGCAAATACAATATGTATTTATATATATTGTATTTGTATAAAAATTTTAGCTGTATTTATTTGTATAAATAAATACAACTAATATCAATAAATACAAACAAGTATTCGTAGAAAGAAAATCAATCGTTCCTTTTCAATAATTAAAAAATACAAATGATAGTTCACACTTGTATTTATATGTTATAGTTCGCATTTATATTTGTATTTTATAGTTTACGCTTGTATTTTTATGTTATAATTCACATTTGAATTTGTATTTTATTGTTCGCACTTGTATTTGTATGTTATAGTTCGCATTTATATTTGTATTTTATAGTTCACACTTATACTTGTGTTTGCTAGTTCTCACAAATGAAAAGAAGGAGAGAAATTGAAAAGAAAAAAAAAGGAGAAAAATGAGAGAAAGAAGGAGAAAAAAAAAATGGAGAGAAAATACAAAAAAAAAAAAAGAGGAGAAAAATGAAAAGGGAAAAAAGAAAAAGAAAAAAAATGAATAAAAATAAAAAGAAGTAAGAACAAAGGGAAAAAACAAAAAAATAAAGAGAACTAGATTTCAGCCTAACTCTAGGCTCCTTTCGCTAGTAGTAACTATACTACAAGCTCATCTTGGTAACTCTACCAAGGACCCTCTCTACTGATTAACTCTAATCAGCCTCACACTTAGGCAACTCTACCTAAGCACTTCTCTCAACAAACTAAAACACTACTCTTATAGCATAAGTAGTTCAATTACAAATCAATACTCACTCAAGAACAATTTCAATTTAAGCTCACATAAATAGCTAAGAACTTGAGCAGTGTTGAAATGGAGGTTTGCTGCCTCGCTTCACTCTTTGTAATTTGTGCAAAAAAACTATTTGATGAAGAGGCATCTCTTTTATTGTATAGCTGAGTGATGATTAGGGTTGAAAGATCATTGGACCAGCTTTCCTAATCAGTACAAAATAGCACTTGAAAGTTTGTTACACAAGAGGACAAAACAATGCAGACAATGCGTACTAGCTATACTATACCTTGCACATCCAAGGACCTGGTCCCTTGCAGTTAGCTACTCGTCATCAAAACTACATATAACAATTTTTTCCCTTTTGATGATACAAACCAGCCATGCAGCATTGAGCATCATACTAAAAGTCAGTAATACTTCCTCCCCCTGTCAATAATACCACAATCATTACACACATAAAGCTAGTATTTCTTACATATAAAGTCAGTATTCCCCTTTTTGACATCATTGAAAAGAATTAACAATAAACCATAAGTAGGGATAAGTACATACTAATTAACACATTGCCACTGGAGCAACACTAGCATGAAAAACATCTTTAAAAGTAAAGGAGATAATTGAGGTACATAAGGTAAATTCATTTATTTTAAAAACAAAGGTCAGTACCAGTACAATCATACTAAAATAATGCATAAAACAAACTATCTTCAAGAGCCAACACAAGAAGCAAAATATAAAACTAACACTGGATTGATTTGAGGACAAGGATAATAAGACTTAGGTAGAGGGAGGTTTGGGGAGGAAGAGAGTTAAGAAGCATCTCCATTCTTGAATTTCCAGCATTGTGAGCATCCAACAACTGTTTGGTAAGATCCTTCACTTTAGCATTCAGCCCCTCAGAAGACAACTTTGGATTTTGAAACTTTAGATGCACTATATCAGCATCTTTGACAGTCATCATAACCTTAACTCCTTTATTTCTTTGTCCAACCTTTCCTGAATAGCTAGCAACTCAAATACTTGAGACACAGATCCAACTTTGCGCTCTATATATTCATTCTCCATATGAGTTGTTAGGCTGATCACCTGTTTCGTTGTTTCGGGTGTTCATCTAGTTCCATTCACACCATAATGTTCAAACACCTTGTTTAATAGTTATCCATTTCCATGTTTGCCTTCCTTTTTATAAATCCCTTTATGCATATGCTATATCATTAGAGCAAGAAAAATAATCAATTCGAATTTGCTCAGGCATTCAATTAAAAATAAGTCAATACTAGAGGAAATTATTCTTTTTTAAAACCTTGGCAACAGGACCTTGTTGGTGAACTCAAACACTAGTTGATACTCACTCTTTGGAAACTTCTTTATTAGTGCAGTTGTTGACCCCTCCTATCTTAGATACCTCAATCATGAATTTAGTAGTAGGTTGTTGATTCTTCATAGTTCTTACCCTTACAACAGGTACATCCAGGATTCTTCCTAGTACTTCTTCATCCAACTTAAGAACCTTTACCTGCACCTATGCAGTCAAACTCAAACCATACTTTTAGTTTTTTATGGAATAGTAGAATTCTCTCTCTTCTCCTTCAAAGACAATGGGAGTTGATTCTTCTAGTAGGTGCAACTAGCCCTGATGCCTCACATACTCTACCAGTTCTACCATCTCTGTTTTTTCATAGATTTTTGGATCAAATAATATCCCAGATAGAACCTTTTCTATTCTTAGGTTCTCAATCCTCCTTTCTCTAAACATGTCATTCTTTTCTTTATTATTTTTCTTTCCTTTGATCTCACTACTTAGCTCTTCATTTTCATCATTTTTTTTCTTCTTGGGATCGGGTCCCTAAGAATCTTTTCTTTTCTTGATAGCTATATGTTTCTGCCTTATTCCAGTTGATCCACCATTCATTCACTTAGAGAACCTGATCCTTTTAGCAACCTCATCTTTCTTTCTTGTTTCCTCATTTGTAGTAGTAACTCCTGAATCTATGTCATCCCCTTTTACAACCTCTACAACTTCCATATTTTTTTCTCCTCTAATGCAATAGATTTCTTGAGCCTTCTTCTTCTTATGGTTGAAGCTTTGTTGGCCTTTATGGCATCTTCCAATATTTTTTTTTCAGAATCTCTTGTAGAATAGGTTCTAGTCACCTTTACCTCTGAGTTTATTACTTTCTCCTTACTTATACTTCCTCTCAGTTTCTTTACCGACCATCTTAGAGGTACTTCATCCTCATCCTCTTCATCTTTATTATGTGGTGGTATCAATATATCCTTTCCCTCATTCCCTTTATCCTAATCACCTACTTTTTGTTATTCTTTATTTACTGAGCATTCCTTGGTGTCATATGCAAGTAGGATTAGATTCTCATGTACCTAGTTTTTATTGGAGGAAAGAACAACCCTTTTTACTGGAATGTCTTCACCAAATAACTTGGCAAAATAAGGTTTGAATCTGAGGGTGTAGGAGAGTCAGGTGCTTGTTTTGTTTTAGCGTGTTCAGCGTTTTCAGATTTTTTGAATAACTCAAGAAATTGGAAGCTTTCAGGTAGTTTTGAATTTTCTGGAGAAAAAAGAGTTTCAAGTTGAGATATTTCTTGCTCTATTGGTGATCCAAATCCTTGGTTTGGATTCTCAATCATGATTGGGTGAGCATAAGCTTCTGAGGTAAAGAAGGATTAATAGAGACTGGCTAGATGGTGGGTTTTGGAGATTCAGTTTGTTGTTGGGGACTGCAAGTGATGTTATCCATGGTTTCAACTTCTGAAGAATCAGGATGTTCAATTTGGGGTTGTCTAGTTTGACTCTATAGTTTTGTCTATTTTAGGAACTTTTGTTGGGTTTGAGGAAGTAGTAATGTTGATTATTTGATTTTAAGAGACAGAGATGAGTTATCTTAGCAGATTTGGGAAGATAATTTGGACTAGTTGAAGAATAATGACAAGAAGGTCTGACTTAGAAATTTTAAGAGATGACCAATGTCCTTAAAAGATGTTCCTTTTTATTTGACATATCTAGACCTAAAAAGTGTGACTCATTATTTTACAAAGAAATTGATACTTTATAAGAGAAAACATACATGGCTTTTTCATACAACATTTTATGATTATTGTAAGCTTATTGTATAGGTATTAAATTGAGTGATGGGACCAGGTCCCTTGCCTCTTTTATTGAATTTTGTACTTGTGTGGCTTCAACTATTCTCCTCCTAAGCTGTTCTCATAAGTGTATACCTGCAAAGGTATGGAGCTGTGTTAGATTAACAAGCACCTATTCTACCAAGGATACCTGCCTCCTTAGCATAGCCAATTCTTGGAGTTACACTAATTCACATGTCAGGTCAGGTTGGCTTGATCAATCCATGTTCTGGCCTCTTTCAGAATCTTCCTCTTCTAAGATGAGTCTTCTAAGGACCAGGTCCCTTGAAATCAACTATTTCAAGATACGATACCTCCACCATGGTGTGCCTTAAGAGATAGAGAGAACACAGTCAGATTTTCAAAAATTAAGCCTTGAACACTCACTATTAATGAACATTTCTAACTATAATCCCCCTTTTCCAACTTAGAACCATGATCACTTATTTGATTTGGGAACCTACTTAAGTTTGAGTTCCCAGTAAAAAGACAATAGTTTGTCCAAAACCTTCTAGGCTCATCTAGTTAGAGAATTCTTCTTTATCTTATTCAAATACCTGAATCCATTTAGTTGTGTATTCTTCTACGGAACATATCTCAATTTGTTCATTACTTAACTTTTCCATCTCTGACAATTCCCTTTAGAGTGTTCATTTTTTCCATAATGATTGCACATAGGTTTGGGAGCCTTCTTTCTAGCCCCATTGACATTCTTTCCTTGCCACCCAATAGGTTGAAATTCTCCTTGATGGCCTAGTATTTTTCCATCATTAACACCTTGACTAATCAGATTATAGAGAGAACCTATGAAGAAGCAGTCCATTTAAGATACTTGTTCAATTCTTCTCGTAAATAGACCAGGTCCCTCTCTAACTTTTCATTCTTATGAAGTGCAGACTTAAGGTGTTTTTAGGATCCCTCAATCTTTCCTCAAGATCAATTTTGAAGCCTTGAATCTTCGTTCTTTCCTTTTTCATCTTCATTATTTACTTTCTTCAGATTACTTATTAGACCCTGATTTTCAAATTTTATCTTTGTGAACAACTCTTCATTTTCAGAGATATGGATAGTTAAAGTAATCAGCCCATGCTTTTGATTCTCTACTTTCTTGTCTAAGGCATTTTTTTAGTATTTAATTCACATACAGAGTCTATCAACATACTTTCAAGCCTTTTTATCTTTCTAGCAGCGTAATTATCTAGATTCTCCTTGATATCAGATAGAGTTACCCATTTTTTTTCATCCTCTGTGTCTATCATGTATGCAAACAACAAATCATAGATAACTGAAGTGTCTTCCACTTCTTGCAAAGAAACATCTCCAGTCTTCTCATCTTCACCTGAATCACTATAAGAGTTTCTCCATACTGCCAGAGCTTGCTTTATAGCATACTCAACTGGTGTCTTTCTTCTTGAATTTTCAGGGACCAGGTACCTATTCTTCTTTTTTTTCACTTACATTCTTGAGATACTCCTAATAATCCAATTTGATCATTGGAAAATCCTTAATAAAGTGGTCAGGACTCCCATATTTGTGACACACTTTAACATTATTTCCCTTTTTACTGCTGCTTCCTTTTCTTTGGAATTAACCACTCTTCTTTCTGACTCTAACAATCCTATTTTCCAAGTAGGAAATATCAGTATCATCTTCACTTGAGTCATATTTTGAAGCCTTCAATGCTAAAGATTTTTCTCTTTTAACTTTCTTCTTCTATAGCTCTTATGCTTTTTGAGCTCATGGGTTTTTGAATTTCCAATCAGTTCATCCATGGTGAGGGTCTTCAAGTTTCTGGCTTCAGTAATGGCATCTACTTTGCTTTCTGAGGACTTGGGAAGGACACCAAGAATTTTCCTCACTTGTTTACATAATAGAATCATTTCTCCTAAGCAGTAAAGCTCATTAGTGATATAAGTAAATCTTGTATGCATTTCTTGGATGGTTTTATCTTCTCTCATGGTGAAGGTTTCATACTGAGTCGTCAGCATATCTACCTTAGAATTCTTCACATCAGTAGTGCCTTCATGAGCAGTTCTCTAGAAATCTCAGATCTATTTAGCATTTTCATAACTTGAGATCCCATTATATTCATCAGGCCCAATACTACAAACTGACAATTTTTTGGCCTTGTAATTCTTTTCAATCCATTTTCTGTCTTCATCATTGCACCTCCTCCTGCTTTTTACCACGATTCTTGTCATTTCTCCTTCTTTGACTTCTTGAACAGGAACATAAGGACCATCAAGGATTATGTTCATTAGCTTACTGTCTTCAACCATAATGAAGTCAAACATCCTGGTTTTCCACCACTCATAATACTGCTCATTGAATCTTTGTGGTCTAGTTGTAGATTACCTTTCTTCTAGATTAGGTGGAGCAATTATGTTAACCAAGACACTCTAGGTGTAAACCTTTTAGAGTGACTTGTCTCTGATACTAATTGTTGGAAACTCTGAGGGTTGCAACACATAGTGAGGGACCAGGTCCCTCAAAATCAATCGCAAGAAAAGAACATTAAAATAACCAAGAAACAAGAGATAGTGCAGGAAGAGTAAGAACACAAGATTTTTATATGGAAAACCAGGAAGAGAAAAACCACGGCTTGTCCTCACAAGAACCAAAGAAATTCACTATAATTAACCTCTTAATTACAGTCTAGATTTTAGCCTAAATCTAGACTCCTTTCGCTAGTAGCAACTCTACTACAAGCTCATCTTGATAACTCTACCAAGGATCCTCTCTACTGATTAACTCTAATTATACTCACACTTAGGCAATTCTACCTAATCACTTCTCACAACATTAAAACATTACTCTTATAGCATGAGTAGTTAACTTACAAATCATTACTCACTCAAGATCAATTTCATTTTAAGGTCACATAAATAGCTTAAGAACTTGAGCAATGTTGAAATAGGATTTTTGGTCTCTCTTCACTCTTTGTAATTTGCGAAAAAAAAAATATTTGATGAAGAGACGTCTCTTTCTTTTTATAGATGAGTGATGATTAGGGTTGAAAGATCATTGGACCAGTTGTCCTAATCAGTACAAAATAGCACCTGCAAGTTTGTTACACAAGAGGAAAAAACTGTGCAGACAACGCGTGCCAGTTGTACTGTACCTTGCACATCCAGGGACCTGGTCCCTTGCAGTTAGCTGCTCATCATCAAAACTAAATATAGAATAAAGTGTATAGTTGGTCTCGTCAAGTAGAGAGACTTGTAAATATTTTATTGACCTCTTGGTTGCGGGTTCAAATCCCCTTAGTTACTCTTTGATTTTATTTTATCTAACATGGAGAACCCACAAACTTTAAATCATGAATTCGCCTCTATTTAAATTGGGTTTGATATTAAACGCACAAATTTAATTATGTATTTTTGGATTTTATTGTGATTTGTGAGAATTTTTAAGCCATTATACTTTATATATTTTTTATTTATTTCATGGTTATTAAGAATATAAACTTTAAAAATTGGAAACTGAGAAATTATTTTTTAGGGTGAACATGTATGTATTCATCAATCGAAACTCTATTTCTTTGAAACAAGTTATAATCTTTTTTGTGTTATCGTCATGCAACTCACTGTCGATAAATATCCAAAAAAGGTTTGAGCTTTTGTACTATTTTTGAAGATTTAAACTCTAAACTTTACCAAATTTACATCGGTTACACTTCACCAAATATTTAACTATAGGTGTTTAAACAATTGCTACACACAGTCAGCTTTCTAAATGTAAATAATTCCCTTAATCATACAAGTTCTCTCTCAAAATTATATCATTTAAAGTCAAACCTTTCAATAGTGGCAACGTTTGTCCAAAAATTTTATAGCTGTTATAAAGAAGCGTTATTATATGTGTATACTGACATTTAGCATTTGACGTTCCAAAATACTTTTCAAGTATTGAAATTGGTTCAAAAATATCCTCCGTTTATTTATTGGGCTAAAAATACCCCTTCATCCACCTTTATGGCTCAAATATACCTTTACATCTAACGGACCATTTTTAAACTATAATTAAAATTTTTATTTATTATGTGTCAACTTTCTATTGATTGCAAATTAAATTTATTAAAATCTTATTATCTTATAACCAAATCTGGACCCAATTAAAACTACTCCACCCAATCTATTGCAAAAACATCCCCTTGCTGCAGATGAGGTGTGCAATTCTTACACACTTTTGTTTTCTCTTTTCGCAGATGAGGTGTGCAATTCATACACGCTTTTGTTTTCTCCTTTCGCCTTTTTTTTTTTTCGGGTTACTTACTATAGACTTGAATTTTTTTATCAAATCATGAATATATCTTGTATTATTTTGCGGTCCTTTCAAGATACCTCACTACAATAAATTTGATTATTTGGGACAAATTATTTTGTCACTTATAAGTCATATTTTATCGCAAAAGATTTAACGTGACAAAAAAAATTTCGTCAATCAATCGTCTCCAAAAGTGGGTTGCTAAAAGTATACAAAGACGATTTAGTGTTTCGTCGCTAAAAAATTAAATTGGCTACAAAAAATAAAAAATTGTCCCCAAATGTGTAACATTTATGACGAATCTGTTTGTCATAAATATATAATTTTTTTGTAGTTGATGATATGCTTTTGTCACTAAAATGTTATCAATACCGACAAAATTTTATTGTCGCTAATTATTTAGTTCAATCAACGACGACATCAATTGTCGCCAGAGTTATATATATTTTTTGGTTGAACAAATGTATTTTCGTCACTATTGACAACTTTTTGTATACAACAAAAAAATTCATCCTTAAATGTATGAATTAGTGACAAATTTATTATTCTAATAAAGATTAATAATTTTGTAGTTAAATCTACCATTTTATCACTAAAAATAGTATTTTTTTACCGACAATGTAGAATCATCACTAAATTATTATAATTACCGACAATTATGATTGTCATAAAATACAAAATTAATTTGTATCAAATAAAAAGGAAGATATTGAGACAACTACATTTGTCACTAAAAATAATCAAACTTATGACGAACTAGTTTATTTCGTGACGAAAATAATTATTTTGAAAAGTCTAATTTAATCATTGCTAAAAATTATATTTGACAATAAAATCTTTTGTCACCAATTACAAGAAAACGCTTAATTATTTCATATTGATATTATTTTTTAATTAGAATTGAATAAATAAAAAATAAGATTATAAAACATGTTAGATTGATAAAATTCACCCACAATCATACAATTAAAAAAACTAAAATTGAACTAAGGTAATATCTCCTCACAGGACAAAGAAAAGTAAAACTAGTCCAACACAAAGAAAATTTAATTGAAATATAGTACTAAATATTACTCTTATTCTAAAATAAGGTAGATATGTTGAGGTTTCTTCCAAAGTACCAATAACGTGTTGAGATTGCAATTGGTCTTCATTCAACTCTCAGTTTTACACCTGTGGAAAAGAGAAGAAAATTAAGATTAGAAAATTAAGATTGATGATGATGCTTCAGCTTTGATAGTCATAATGACTACATGCTATTGTTGCTCCAAGCCACAACTAGAATCCATTAAACATGTAATTATGAAAAGCTAGGCTACCCAAAAACTAGATAAATACTATCCACTAAACACATCAAACTTCTATAAAAACAACAATAACATACCCGATATATTTCCACAAAGTGCGGTTTTGAGAGGGCAAAGTGTGTATACTTTCCATAAGTTACTGACCTAAACAAACTATCATATACTATCCCCACTTCAAAAATAAACTATCTCCTTCTGAAACAAGAAACTTCATCAGGAACTCACTTCAAAAGGAAAAAAATACCAACGATCTCCTCTATAGAAATAACACGAGACATTCACCAACACAAAACCATCAGCTCACTGGCATAGACAATATTCCCCACTACAGATCAGAAAAGAGAATCCTCAAGACAAAAAAACTAAAAGGCCTGACTCCCTCTTCCATAAACCCAACACCTACTCTTTAATTTAACACTAGATTGTCAATATTATTGAGGTTTTCTTTTTTCTGCTCAAGGCTCCAGCTAGCTATGTGAGAAACCTCCAGTTCATTATTCTAGTTCAATTGCCTCTAAAAAAAAAAGAAGGGGTATGGATAACATCATTTGAAATTTATAATTGGAGAGGAAGTTATAACGAATTTCTTCGGATGACCCTGATAACTCAATATTGAAAAATTAATAAACTACCTTATAAGTTGTGAAAAAAAAAAAACAGAGTATGCAAAAATTGCATATGCCTACCTACATGATAATTTTATCTTATCCTAAGCAGTATTGCACTCGAGACGATAAAAAATCAAACAAAAACTCAAGACTATGTAAAAGCAAGAAGAAATTGATTTAGTGATTCTCAATAAAAAGTATTATCAGCATTTTCACAAGAAACAATCTGAACAGATAGAATTTTTTTCCTACTTATACATAGACTAGCAGTTCATTTGTTTAGCTAGGGAATATAGATCCAACCGTGAACTGGTTCTAGAGTCCAAGGAGCTGGTAGCTTTGTAATTCTTTTATTACTTGTTGAAATAAAAAATTTCTCCGATCACATTTGAAGTTTATAATGAAACAAAAATCATCCCTAGCTTCAACCTAACCAAAACAGGCAACTCTAGGAGATAAATAAGTTATCCAAATCATTATTCAAAGATTTTTTTTCTTTGGAGCTTATTACTCTTCACACTCATAACCACCATCTTGTATATTGAATACCACATTTGGCCACCTAACTAAATACAACTTTCTCAAGTCAGAGTCCACCAAACTAGATACAACTTTCTCCAGTCAGAATTTTCTTTCCAAAATGAATAACGTCTGAGCTTATTGAATCTTTTCACCACAGAATAAAGGATATAAATAAAGGACATTAGGTAAGTAGACACACTATCTAATACACCCAGGTGAATCTCCAGATAAATACTGCATCTTCCAGGGAGATAATATTCATTCAATTTTTGTTTGATAAATAAACAATAAGATAACATTTGCTCAACTTTTCCGCGGTACAAAACAAAGGAAAGCATTTGTATGGAAGGTTTTATTTGTCTCATGCATGAATCATTTACGTCGTTCATGTAATTTAGTCTATATTACATGATATTTGCAATTTATTTTAGGTTATAGATCAATATAGATTACATAGACTTACCTGCAATTAAGTAATCTAATAATATAAATACTTATCGTCAGTGCAGAAAACTTGAAACTCAAAACGAAATAGCTAGTCAAACAACTACATACAACAGTCTAATTTCAAGATGGATGTTTCATAAATAATGAAGAAAATTGAGAAATGCAGTCCAACCAGAGCAAAGCTCAGAGAAACAGAAATATAATTTCAATCCTCGATCATAATCATCCTCTCTACCCTCATAAGATAGTGAGGTAAGATGTATACATCACCCTCCCAAAACCCCACTTGAGGAATTTCAATGGATAAGTTGTTGTAACTTGTAATCACAATCATCCTTCAAGTTCATAGTAAAATCTAGACACAGATTAATCATTGAACGTTGGAGGAGAGAAATAAGAACCCATTTGGGGAAAATGTATGCATAAGCATGCCAGTATAAATAGAAACTTTATGATTCAAGTTGCACATTAGTCATAAAAAAAGAATCTTAAAGTCAAAAGAATGTAACCAGTACGACGATGAGGGTCTGGCTCAGGCCAACGCTTTATACAAAAATTAGTTACAAAGTAATTTCAAGCTAACATCCAAAGAATAGTAATTGGTACATAATAATGATGCTTTACAAGCTTTATGTGATATTTAGAAGGTTGGTGGGAAAGAAAAGACAAAAAAAATGAAAGGATTCTCTTCTTTTCGAGAACGAGAACTTTCAAGTATTTAGGAGCCAAAGTGCAGCAGGAAAGCTTCTAAATAACTCTCCTTGAACCCAAGTGGCACAAGAACCATGAAACAATATATATTTTGACCCTATCAATTGGTAATTCCATAATTAGATCTCAACAATCATAAATTTCCTTCAAAACCATAGCCACAATAATACATCAGGACAACTGAACTATAGAAGGAGAAAACACATTAATAGAATAATGCAAAAAACAACTATAGACTGAAGCTTTCTTCACACAGTTGAACTATTAAAGCTTTTATAAGCATCATGGTCGGCCAAAGGTGCACATTTAAAACTGAGTAAATATATTTGTTCACATTCTTTTACTACTCTTAGTAGTTGTCCTTTGAAGATTAAACTTAAGTGTGTTATTTTTATTTGACAATTAGTACTGTAAGCTTAAACTAAGTGTTAGACCAATCGCAGATCTCCAGTGGCATCATAAGTATTTTTTTACAGTCATTAAATCTACAATTCCCAAGGAAAGTAAATAGATAGTCTCAAGACCATAGAAATTATGTTCTGGGATACACTAGAAAGTGCTTATTTTCATTTTAGACTCAAATATGTTCAAGAGATATGACCACAAAATGTTTCCATAATAATGTTCCTCAATAGTTTCTTACGGCAATTTTAAGAGCGTAAGAAAAAATACAATGCATTATTCAACATGAAAATGAATTGAACAAATCAAAAATTTTTAAGATGATTTATAGCGTACTTCGAAAGGGGGGGGGGGCAACAGTAGGAACGTCCCGAGGGTGCATTCTGTGGCTAGTATGTAGTAAGGGAAACCATAATGTTTTACCAATATTCAAATAACCATAAACTCTTTTCCCTCGCCCCTCTTGCAGAATTTTTTTTTGCATCACATCTAAGAAGAATGAAAAAGTCAAGAGGAGCCTGAACCAACAATTGGTCAAATCCCTCACCGAACCACAAAAATATTCAATCATCTAAACCTCAGAATGAAAAAAAAGTTAAAGTAAAAGTCTGATTCATAGATCATTTTATTTCTTTATTTGCCAATAACAGTATAATACCCAGTGTAATCCCACAAGCAGGGATTAGGGATGATAGTATTTCTTTATTGGCCAATAAGAATAAAATTTTACAAAAGTAATTTAATTTTGGTAAAACGAGAGATGCATACTTAACCAAGAGGTTTGTCCTTTAAACACTCCAGCTAACCTTGTATAAGCCCTCAGAAAATGATTCCTGACACATGAAACACCTAACTATCCAAGAAAGATTTTGTTCACCAGCTTTGAGACTTCAAGACAAAGTTGAACAATAAAGAAGGTGTTGCATAACTGAGCGTATGGAAGCAGGAGACCAAGGCATAGAACCTGGGTTTTCGTCACACTACTACTTATGTGTGTTTGATGGAAAGATAGGAAGTGCAAAATAATTTCATTGGTGGAATCCCTGGAAGTTATGCAAATTGTATGTCTATGGAGCGAATTTGAGTGAGTAAAAACTCCCTTTATGGTGTGATTCCTGCAGGCATATGGGGGCTACCAAATCTTGAGATCATTAATGTTGTAATAAATGAGTTTGGAGGTAGTATTACTTCTAATATCCGAAGAGCAAAAACTTTAGGTGAAATTTATGTTGCTAATAATAGAATTTCTGGTGAATTGCTTACGGAAATATCAAATGCTACTTTATTGGTGAGAATTGAACTTAGCAACAATCATTTTTTGGATGAAATTCCAGGGAAATCGGGGAGCTTAAAAAGATTGGTAATCTTTATTTACAAAAAAATAAGTTTTCTGGTTCAATGCTTAATTCTTTAGGTTCTTGTGTTTCACTAAGAAAAATTAACATGGCTAAAAATTTTCTTAGTGGTACCATTCCTATTTCTATAGGATCTTTACCAACTTTAATTTCATTAAACTTGTCGGAAAATCAGCTTTCGGGGCAAATTCCAAAAAGTTTATCAAATTTGAAGTTAAATCTTCTTGATTTTTTGAATAATCAGTTAACGGGAGCAATACCAGATTCTCTATCACTTGATGCTTATAAGGTTAGTTTTGCTGGGAATAATGTTTTTTGTAGCAAAAACATCAAGAACTTTCATCAATGTTATGATGAATCTGGAAAGCCCAAAGAATGGTACACCCTTTTGATCTATATAATGGTGGCTTTCATTGTGGTGCTCATTTCATTTGTGGGTTATTTGAACCTGAAGTAGAATGGTTATAAGGAACATGAGAGGTCGTTGAAGCAAAATTCTTGGAATACAAAGTCATTTCATATATTGATCTCCACGGAGGATAAGATTCTTGATAGAATCAAGCATGATAATTTGATTGGAAAAGGTGGTTCTGGTAGTGAATACAGAGTGCATCTTTCCGATGGAACGGATTTTGTCGTAAAACATATTTGGACTTCTGATTCAGGAAACAGAAAAATATCAGGAACAACATTGCCAATGTTGGGAAAACTTGGGAAGAAATCAAAAGAATTCGAGACTGAGGTTGAAACACTGAGCTAAATTTGACATGTGAATAGGGTAAAATTGTATTATAGCATAAAAAGTGATGAATCGAGTCTGCAGGTGTCATTATGATTCAACTAAAGATTCAACTCATATCATTGCTGAAACACATGGATTTACTGCTCCTGGTAAGATAGTTCATTCACCATAGTTGATTTGTGTGTATAGATTATGTATTCATTTTAGTCGGTGGCGAATTCAAGATTTACAGTCAATGAATCCAAAATAATTATGATATTATTATATGTACATATGTATGGTTCTAGTCAAAAGCAGCAAGTTCAACAAAACATGTAGAATCTTTCCTAGATCTGCCTCTAATTTTAGTTGTAGCGAGTTTCTAATTGCTTGTATCATTCTTGACTTATTTGAGTTAATTTGGTGTTACAGAATATGGATACATGTACAACGTGAACGAGAAAAGTGATGTATATAGATTTGGTATGGTACTGATGGAGCTTATATCTGGGAAAAGGCCAATAGAACCCGAATACAGAGAGAACAACAACATAGTTACATGAGTGAGCATCAGATTGAGGAGCAAGGAAAGTGTATTACGCATAGTTGACTCAAGCAAATCCTGAGGTTTTCAAGGAAGATGCAATCAAAGTCTTGATAATTGCTATTGTCTGCACAACTAGGCTTCCCACATTAAGGCCAACAATGAGAAATGTAGTCAAGATACTAGAAGATGCAGAACCCTATAGATTGGTTGGGATCATTATAAGCAAAGATGATGGTAGTAACAAGGTAGAGCAATTGAAGGAGCACCCTAAGATGTAACTGGATCCTCTCGGATTCAATGAGTTTTAGTCGAATAACTTCATTCCACTTTGTATATAGGGATAAGGTCAGTGTACACTCTACCCTCCCCAAATATACTACATTGGATATGTTGGGTTAATATTACAAAAAACAGAGCATAAGGCATATGCTGGACAACTAGACGTGGCAGGAGAAGAGGAAATAACAGATCGCTAAAACTGAGGGAGAACTAAAACAAAACAAAACAAAAAATAAGATCCTAAATGTGCATTTTCTCGAACTATTTTCCCTTTTACATTTACTATAAACATGATAAGACAGATATACTCTGCATTTAGGTGGATGTACATTTACATAGATTCGATTGATTAAGATTTCAGTCCATAGCTACCACTAGCCATTCATTCTACAAAACAGTAACAAGAAAAAAGCTCATCCTCCCGCATAATTGGACAGTAAAGCACTAACTTTACAATTATAATTTTCAAGACTTGACAAATGAGTGTCTTCTTTATGCTAGTCACAACTGTCTATATTGCATCCATTTTATGATCAGAACCTTCAACAAATATTCGATAAAGCCCCACAATAAAGACGAGCTCATTTAAAAATGAATCATGTTCTAAATTTCACAGCAACACTAAATTCTCATATTAAACAGTACTCCAACTAAGAAGTTGTGTATGGAAACCACTGAACATGCAAAATGAACAAAATGCACAACCACAGATGAAAAAATTTGAGCTTTACACCTCCAATTGATAAACAACCCTGCCCCACTATATGATTGGATAGTAAAGCATCAACTTTACAATCATAGCTTTTAAGAACGCAAGAAAGGACCATCTTTTGCACACTAGTCGCTACTGTCCACATCTCACTCATTTTATGATCAACACATTCGATACATATTCAATAAAGCCCCATGAGAACAACGAGTGCATTTCAAACAAAGAATCACTGTCTAACATGCACAACATCACTAAAGTTCAACTAAAGAGCACTAAATTCTATCACCACCTTCCAGGAAGGCCTCAAATTAGAGATTATTTACCTTAAATAGAAATATAAAACATGCAATAAGGAGTAAACTAGCTAGTTTCAAGATTAAAATCCACATGCAATAAACGCACAAGCAATAATCCCTAATGCAAAATAGACATCCAATACACTAGGATCACTAAAAGAGTAAGCAGAAGTGAAGTTAAAATTTCCCTGAAATATACACTCTAATACTGACTTGAGCCAAAATTTCCACTCTAATCACATAGCTAAGCTGAAATTTCCACTCTAGTCACTAAGATGATCTTAAAAGATGCAAATTGGGTTATGATTGGTAGTACAACAGAAACTTCTGATAAAAAGGTCATATTAGAATAATCAGGGCAAAGGAGATAATGCATCAAACATGGCTGCAGAACCTCGGTTACACTATAAATAAGGGCTTTTGGGTTGCCCCACCAAGCTACAAGCATAGCTCTGTTACCCATGAACTTTACACACCTCTATCATCACAGCCTCACATTGTAACACCACCGCCACTAACAACAACAACATCAATATCAACAATAATGAAAACCCTTTTTCAAGGATTTAAACGCAAAACATATATGATAATGATGATGAATAAAGAGAATTGGAAGAAGTAACAACAGAAGGGTCAAATCTTAAACCCTAAATCCTTCATTTCTTTGTGTGTGTTTATATATATCCTTCAAATTTCTTCGAATCCTTTGCGAACTGAACTACTGTGAGATGAAATTTGAGTATTTTGGGCAATGCAATTCGAAGAAATTTGATGGATTAGATGGATTTGAAGAAATTTGGGCATAGGATTTTGTGTGTGATAGAAAATAGATATATTTGGAAAAGGATTTTGTGAGAGAGAATCGGAGAAAAGAGCATAAATGGTCCTTATCTATACTAGTAGGTCTAATATAATCCCTTACATATAAATTTATCAGTTTTAGTTCTTTAACTATTAAAAAACTTATCAAGTTTGACCTTTATAAATTTTTATACAAACAACCATCGTTTATACTAATGAAAATTAACACCTCCATTAGATTTTTTCCATTACTAATTTCTCCATTGTTTCTCTCTCTTTGACACCTTCACCTTGAATTTTTTTGGTCAAAAAATATCTTAAAATTAGAAGTGTGCATCGATCGATTTGGTCTGATTTTATATATTATCAGTTCGGTTTATCGATTTTTGATTTTTAAATATGTTAAACCAATAACTAAACCAATAAGATATTTTTTATCGGTTTTAGGTTTATCGATTTTTAGTCCTTAACGGTTCGGTTTTCGGCCTAACCGATAAGAAAATACTCATACAATAAAAATAGCAGTAACTAACATGAAAAAAAAATTGAATCTTAGTTGCAACCAAAAATCCTACATGATGTGTTTTAATTTACAAGAACCTTCAAGTTTGAATTAAATGTTGTTAAGAGAAATTAAGAGTTTGTATAATTGAAATAATAGGTTTGTTAATTTGTAGAAATTAAATAGAAATTAAGAGAAATATATAGTAAGTCATATATATATATATATATATATATATATATATATATATATATATTCTTATTGGGTTATCGGTTTACCCAATAACCCAATAAGAAAAAATTGAAGCGAACCAATAACCCAATAATTTTCTTTTATAAAATCATTAAAAACCATTAACAATAACAATAAACCAACATTTTTATCCATTCGATTTATCGGTCGGTTCGACTTTTGCACACCTCTACTTAAAACTAAAAAAGACAACAACTTGTACACGGTAATCAGTCTATCGAATTAACTCGATTTGGTGAAGTATGTTATCCACTTTCAAGCTGAGGAGGTGAATAGTATTATTGTTAATTGATTGATTATGTGTTATAGTTTTTTTTAGTCATTTCTTTGTTATTACATTATCTCAGCATTATGAACATTTTTTAATATCAACACTAGTTCTAAGGGTAGCAATGGGACAGTGCGGTGCGGGTGTGGTGCGGATTTTTTCTAAATCCGCGAGTTTAAAAATTGCACCGCATTGCAGTAGCACCTTTAAACACCCTTAAACCCGCCCCACACTCATACTCGCGCATACCCGCACCGCCCCGCCCCATATTTTTATTTTTTTATTTTTAAAAAATTTATAACTCCATTGGAAACCACAATATTTTCAAGTCCTTGCTATAGACAAATTAAATAAGTTAGTAAGGAAAAACCTTTAAACTTTTGTTTGATATTTTGAGTTATAAAATTATTTTACTGATTTGAAAAAAAAATGTTATGAAATTATTTATTTATAGTGTTATATATGTCGTTTTAAGTATGATAAATTTTGAAGTAAAGAATACATATAATTTTAGTTAGATTCACGAAAATAATACTAAATTTTAGCTTTTTTTAATTTAAACCTGCATATACTCGCAATCTGCCCCGCCCCGCACTATTTAAAATAAAAAACTTGCTCCAACCCGACCCATACCCATATAGCCTAAAATACGCACTGCCCCACATAGTCTAAAATACCGCATCGCACCGCACCCACACCCGCACCTCCCCATTGCCATCTCTAACTAGTTTTGTGGTTGAAAAAGTTTGAAGGTTGAACTAGATTTCAGTGCAAAAGCTAACGAGGCTATCCATCAAGTAGTTTCATATTAAATAGACAACCTTCTATTCTCGTAAAAAAATATTTTTATGTTTTTTGTTGCAGTTTGGTGCAGCTTATTGACGTTTTTAATGCATATTTTTGTGTAGTTTGGCATAATTTTTGGTGCAGCTTGGTGATAGTTTGACCTAATTTTTTTGTATAGTTTGGTGACTTTTTGAGTATTTTAGTGCTGTAATTTGGTCAAGTTTGATGCAAACTGCTGTTTTTTATACTTTTAAGCTATTTTCTGACGAGCGAAATTTGAGGATAAGGTGTTCAAGAGAGAAATAATTGAGAAATTAGTGATAGAGAAAATGTAATGGAGGTATATGAATTTTTGTTAGTATAAATGATAGTTGTTTGTATAAGAATATACAACAATATACAAAGATCAAACTTGATAAATTTCAGGTAGTTAAAGGACTAAAATCTATAAGTGTATAGTTAAAGGACTATATTAGACCTACTCCTATAGATAAGGGACCATTAATGCCCTTTTCTCGAGAGAATCGTATATCTGAGAGTGTAAATGCTTACATTTCTTAATTATTTTTGGACAATTATAAATTGGAGGGAGAGTGAAATATTTTGGTGGGAGAGTGAAATATTTTAATAAAAATCGTAGGCAATATTTTAAAAGTGTTATCTTTTAAATTACAATAACTAGTATAAGTACCCATGCGATGCGCAAAATATTTTTTTAAAAATAAATCATTAGAAATGTTATCTTATTAGTTTGAAATAGTAAATTAATTTTTATTGTATCACATTAATATGTTGAATATATTTTATAATAAATAATTCATAAAATTACATAGGTCAATTAATTTAGTTAAACTATGTATTCTCCCTTCTCTCCCACCACACCGCCGCGTCACCCCCACCCGTCTTCAACTCTTTAAACCTCCTCCAGACAATTCCATAATCAAATCATATGAAAAAAAATGAATCATGTAATTATCAAAAGAAAAGAATTGATCAATAATTTTCTTTATTGCATTGTTCACTATCTAATATTATTTGATTGTTAATATTTGACTTTTATTAACTTATCAAATTGTTTAGTATAATTATCAAGTGCTTTTTTTGTTAATATAAAATTATATATTTATTTTATTTAATCGTGTATTTTTTTTATAAAATGTATGGATAGTAATTTGTTTATTATCTAATTTCAGTTAATTTCTTTACTGAAATTCTTTTATTTAATTTATTCATTATATTCTCAAAGTTAATTCAAAATTCTTATCCCTCACCCCAACTCCCAATAATTGTAAAAAATACTGTATTTTAATTATTTTCTTCAGAATACGATGAATTATTTTTTTTGGTTACATTTCATAGGCAGCTGAGCTTTTTTCTCTTACATTTCAAAATATAAGATATTAATTAAATCTAGATCACTTAAATTCTTATATTCTAATATTCAAAATCTTATATTCTAATATTCATTTAATTGGTTGTTTATTGATATAGACATGACATACAAAATTTAAATTTTTACTTGTTATGATTTAAAAAATACTTTCTCATTTAACATATTAATTATATTATACTACTACGACACATACTAAGTACTACTACTAATACACATATATACTATGTGCTACAACTACTGCTACTATTTATTATTATTAGTAGTAGTAGTAGATTCTTATACTTCATTTAATATTTTAATAGATTACAATTAGATGTATTTTTTAATATATTTAATAACTAAATGTACCTATAATTTTTAAAAAAAAATTATAAGTTTATCTTTGAGAAGATATTGTATATCCAATTCAACTTGAAAAAGGAATAGACAACAATAAGAATTCAATTAGAACTCTTTAGTATGATAGCTAACTACTTTTAATATGTAATTTCATATACTTTTAATTTATCTTTAATCTTGTTTTACACCAAATAACTCTCTTATCTTGAATATTCTACTTCCTCTCTTCCCCTACCCATCTCAATTGAATATATTAGATATCTTTTTTCTACTTATCAATTTATTTTTGATTATTTTTAATATTATATAATGTTCTTCTCTATTAATATACATTATGGTTTTACATATATTTATAGAATATAAATTTTGCTTATTAAATAAATATGAGATACATAATTTTTCAAACATGTTAAATGTTACATACATCTGTGACAAAAGATAAATATAGTGTTAATTAGAAAAAAAAATTACTATAGAATTAAATCAAGGATGAGGACATACCTTTCTAATTTATTCAGAGAAATTTGATGAGCATTGCCTATAATTTTTTAATCCATGGTGGATACGTTGTTTCAAAAAAAAAATATAATGTTAATCATAAATAACAATAAAATAATTTAAAATTAAATTAACCATAGATAATATATATTGATAATTAATCAAACAAATCTAATGAGAATTACCTGTAATCTTTTTAACGACGGTAGACATATCTGGGAAAAAATTTAGATATAATGTTAATCATAAATAACAATACAAATATTTAAAAGCTACGTTAAGTATCAACATACTTTGATAGTTATTCAAAGATAATTTTAACAACAATAATGTAAAAATTATTTTCTGATATTATTATACCAATATCTTGTGAATAAAATGATCAAATAACTTTTTGTGAGATAAACACAATCTAAATATGAAAATAATTGTAACTGACAGAAAAAAAACAAGAAGAAATGAAGAAAACTTAAATGATATATGTATTCAAGGGATATATATAGGAGGTTACAAATACGGATATTTATGTCAACCAAAATTTTAGTCAAATTCAAAATTTAAATATATCAGTTTGTTAGAAAAGATAAGATTATATTCTAAATTATCATTATCTAATAATTTATAATTTTAAATTTAAAAAAATAAAAAATTATTTGAGAAGTTACATTCAAACTTGAAAACTACACAGTTAGCATTTTATTAGGAACTCTACCTTATTTAATTGATTTAAATAAAAATAAATAAAAAAGAAGACACTTGTTCAAACATGTTCTTATATTTAATTATTTCTTTAATTATCTTTTTTAAAAAATCACAATAATGTGAATCACAAATAATAGTAATAATAATTTTTTTAATTACTATTACTAATTTATATTATTATTATTGTTATTAATATTATTTGGATAAAATTTTCATCTTTTATTAATATAAATAAATTATATTTAAATATATTTTATAGCATTTAAATTTTAAAGAGATAAGTTTGAAATAGCAAAATATCTATTAGAACTCTTCAATTATGGGTTTCTATTTTTAAGATAATGAAAATCTTTTATCAAAAGGATAATATATTTCAAATTCAAATATTTCATCTTTCAATTCAAAACTTGATAAGAGTCCAATTAGAACATTCTAATGTGATAAATAACTATTTCTAATAAGTAATTTTATTTTATAATTATTTTTAATTTAAAATTAATAATTTATTAGTCTTAATTGTCTTTCATAGTTTATCTTTTTTTTGCACGTTTTTTTTTAAAATTTTATTTTCTTTTGTTTTGTTTTCTTTCCTTGCTTTATTTCTTTTATTTGTTTTTAATTATTTTTTTTTATAAAAATAAATTGACAACTTAGATATGTAAAAGCATTCAAGTAGATATATACGTTGAATTTAATTATTAAATTTTAATTTATATTTAAAAATTTTCAAAAAGCGTGTATTTTTTTTTCTTTCAAATAAGAGTCTTTATTTTTTATTTTTAATTACTTTTCTTATTTTTTTGTCTTCTTTTTGTTTTCCCTTCTAATAAATATAAAAATAATTAAACACACAAAGATTAAATAAAATTTTATTCTTATTATTGATAAATAATATTTTTAAAATTTTTATCTTTCATTTAATCTTTTTATCCACTCCACTATACGTGCTCCTCATCCTGTTATTATTATTATTATTTATTATTATTATTACTATCAATATTAGTACTACTGTTACGTACTGCCACTATATTATTATTATTATTATTATTATTATTATTATGTAAATAAACTATATATATAATATTTAAATTTTATAAGATATAGCTTTGAAATAGTAAGAGTCAATAAGGACTCTTTAATTAAGAATTTTTATTTATTAAAATAATATATATTTTTTTAAAAAAGAGATAATGTATTTCAAATTCAAATGCTTAATCTTTCAATTCGAATTTTTTATTACATACTTTTTGACTTTGTCTTAAAATTATCACTTAGACTTATTCTTGTGCTGCCATGTGGCTTCTTGTCTTGATTTATTCTTGTGCTATCATGTGGCTTCTTATCTTGATTTTAGTGTTGCTTTAATCTATATTACCACAACTAAGTAATATGATTTGATTAGGTCAATGTGATTTGATGAAAGTCTCAACTGAAGTCTTTGTGAATGTTAAAAGAAATTGAGTAGATAAGCATTTGTGGCTAAAAATTACAATATGATAGCTCCAAACTTTAATTAATTAGTTGATCATATTCAACGCCGGTCTACTTAAAATGTTTCTCACATGTACAAGATTAACACACTGACTTTATACCTTTTGAAAAATTAATTCAATAAGTTCACTTCAGCCTTCACACAATAAGATCGAGTCTTGTTTTCAATAGCTATATCAAAATACAATTAATTTTCTATAATCATAAACAAAAATAGCCAAAGATCAATTTATATTTAGCTACGAAATTTTTCGTAGAAAAAAATAACTAAATTATTCAGCTACAAATTCTAAATCATCACTACTTAACGATGACATATTTTGTGACAAAATTATGTTGTCACTGGATCATAGATTAATTAGAGACAATAAAATGAGCATCACTAATTGTTTATAGTATTAGTGACAAAAATTGAGGTCACAATTTAATATCAAATTTTGTAGCTAAAACTTACAATATTTAACTACGAACTCCAATTTGTCGCTATTGCGATAACTTATTTTTTATGATGAATTTTTTTTTGTGTCTAAAATTATAACTAATTCAAGACAAAAAATAATTTATCACGAATTGGATCCATTATTGGTGATAAAAAAGGGTGTCACTGAAAACTTAAAATTCGTCACTAATGATACTCAATAAAATGGCGCCAAAAGATTTTTTGATGGGAAACTTTAGAGGACAAAACTTTGCTACGAAATTTTACGTTTCGTCACTAAAAGTTTGTGCTTCAAGTATTTAGATACGAAATCTAATTTTTTTCATAAAAGGTGAACAATTAATGACGAATTTCATCTCGTAGCTAATAATTTCGTAGCTATATATCAATTTTATTGTAGTGCCTACAACTCCAAATATGCTACTGAATGAGTACAATGAATGTCGTAGGCAACAAGTGCTTTCTTAAAGCTCAGGTGAGGAGTAATTTGGATGTAACTGGTTGGGTCGCTTTTTTGTTGCTTTAATAGATTGGGTCAAGTAGTTTTAATTGAATCCGAATTTGGTTATAAGATAATAAGATTTAAATTAATTTAATTTGCAACCAATAGAAAGTTGACACATAAATAATTTTTAAATTATGATTTACAAATAGACTATTAGTTGTAAGGGTATATTTGAGTTGTAAAGATAGATGGAAGGGTATTTTTGAACCAATTTTAACACTTGAAGGATAATTCTGACCCTTTTCCGTATGAACAAAAGTACACAAAATTAGAAAGAGCATGAATATAAAAAAAAACGTTAGTAGTCTTTTCCTCGTGAAGTTATGAAATAATTGATATGCACCATTTAAATATAATTTTTTTTCTTTAAATTAGATTTTTGTACTTGAAATTTACTATGTGCATGACATTAATGATGATTATCATAAATATTATGGTACTTTATTTTGTACATTATATATTTCTTACAAAATAGTATTATATGATAATTGAGTATTATATTATAGGATGGTAATTTTACAAATAGTGTGCCGCTATAATAAACGCTATTGTCATTATAGATAGAATGTTGTTATAGAGAAGTAAAATATAACATAAAATATCGATTTTAAAGAAAATTAGACTGCTATTATGAAATTTCGTTATAACAACATGACGTTATAGAGAGTTCTTACTATATAAGTTTTTGATATTGGTTTGATATATTTGTAATAATATTTTAGTTTCATTAAAGGGAGGAAAACAGTACAACTTAAAGTAGATATATGTACTAAATTTTTGGTTACATTATTTCGTAATGTTCTTTAATAATGGTACTATTTTAGTTATCATACTAATTTCCTTTATGTTATTTAGGTTGTTGCTTTTCCTTTTTCCTAAGTTTAAATGTTGTTCAATTATTTACAAAACAATAACTTTAGAATTCTAGGACTTACGTCAGATAAAATTTGTCTTTAACAAATTATTTTAATTGTATAAGCGTGATTTTTTCCTTTTTAGTGTGAAATTAATAATCGATGATGAATTCTTTTTTGTGTTTTTTTTCTTTTAATTAAGAATCTTTTTGATGAAATAATGGATGAAACAAGTGATGTTATCAAAGAATGAAAAACAGCTCATGGTAGTCCGCTGCTATGCATAGAAAAAGTCCATAATTTTTTAATGGTTCATTTTGTTGTTACTAAATTATTCCTAATAAATTCATAAAAATTCTTAATTTTCATTCCTCATTATTAACTTGTGTCCAAAATAGCCAATATTTTATTTATTAGGTCACCTCAAACTTTTCGGCGAAGATTTTAGCCTTCGGATGTGTCTACATAGACTCAAGCCCGATGAATTTAATTATTCATGAGTAATATTATCAATACTTTAGTTTGAAAGTTCTTTAGGTATGAATTAAGGTCGTACAATATCCCTAACACAAAGTTAAGTATAAAACTTTCTTCACGATATAGTTTTGATATGGGTTTCTATTAGGGCCAACTTCAAATGATCATATCTCATAGGATATAAGGATTTAGGGGTCCCAATAGCTGCCAAATCAAAGAAATCTGAATCCTCTTTCCAACGCAACAAACTGTTCCTCAATTCGAATTCGGAGTAAAAAGTTATGATTGTTTTACTGAGCGTTGTCCGGGCTGAAACGGAATTTCGTTGTAGCGAAAATTCTGATGATATTTAAATCAGCTTCAACCATATTTTGGGTCTAAAACCCCCCAAATCTCATTCCCCAACCCTAGAGAGGTGATTTTCCAAAGCTTAAGGTGAAATTCCTTCATTGAGGTAAGTTTTTCCATTATTTTCTTTGTCTTTTAATTCTTTAATATCTTAGAATCATTAAAAAGACCTTTAATGGTGAAATTTTTTGGGAATACTCATGAATGTTTTTAATATGACCTAGAGCTAATTCTAAACTATAAATTAAAGATTCCTAACATGAATCTAGATTATGAATTTTGATGGTTAGAAATCTTGAATTCCGTAAAGATGAAACCTTTAGCATAAAAACTTCATTAATGGAGATGAGTTAAGCTTGAAAGAGCTAATTAATGATTAATTGAACTTGAGGAGTGATATAAACCTTGAATTAAAGGTAGAATTAGTGGGTTTGCATCTCCAGGATATTTGTTTGAAGAGTAATTATTTAATTATGCGTATGATTGCTTGATTTTTAGATGCTTGATTATTCAAAAGCATGAGGGAAAGGAAAGAGCATCTTAGTTGCAGCTTGTTTCTTCCAAAAGCTTGGTTTCCAGTAGGCTAGGTTTAATGACTAGAAGATTGTGTTATTTTATATTTTCATAATTTAAAATTGATGGGAAAAAGCATGTCTAGGTCTGCGGGCATGGAGTTGAGGTGGATAAAGACAAAAGAGCATAACTTTAATCCCGAAAACTATATTATTGATTAATTATGTGATACTTGTGATATTATGTGCTATGACCCCACAAGGAGATTGTTGTAAATAAAGTATGTGGACATGATAGTTCTTAGTTGTTCTAGTGATGAACCTAGTTGAGTTATAATGATATTAAGTTGTATGTGTTGGACTATAATATGATCGAGAGGATCATAATAGGATCAAGTATTGATGAGCATAGTAATATCTAAAGGAGAGATGACTTGAATAAGTTTAATGATTGTATTATATGGAAAAGGGTAGTGACATTTTAATAATTAATGAGTAAGTAATACTCCAATAGTCACTTGCATGCTTAAGTGTTAAATTGTGATTTATTTTATGATATTCTTGTTTTGATATTGATAAAAACACTTTACCTATTGGACGTCCATGAGAGCCTGAATTGGTGATAATGATGATTTATTGAAATGTGCCTATGAGAGGCTTGTTTGATACTGATAACTCCTTGTATTAATGCCATGAATGTCTTGTTGATGATTGTGGTGAATTATTAAAATAATACCCGTGATAGGGTCAAAATATTGATAAATAAAAGCACTTGATCAAATATCTTTATGATTTTAAGTACACTAATAAATTTAGTACATCGTATTGCATCCCGAAAGATAGTGTGAATTTAATAAAATGTATATAGTAGATTACGATTTAATTGGAGTTTAGACTCGACTTAATTGTATGTATGCTCCTAAATTAGATACTTTTTGATTGGTATTCGGACATGCTTGAAATTATTGATGTTTGAATTGTGATGCATGTATAAATGGTTATTGAAATTTACTTGATGGAATTGTCTCATGACTTTAAGTGTACTTGTAAACTTTATACATCGTGTTTTATGTTGAGGAAATGTAAATTTGATATTGATATTACTTATTTATGGTGGATCAGGTACCACGTCGGTATGGATAGGTATATATTGGATCGGGTACCAAGTCGGTACGGATATGTATATGATAGATCGGGTACCACGTCGGTACGAATATTTATATGTTGGATTAGGTACCACGCCGGTACGGATATGTATATTATGGATTGGGTACCACGCCGGTAGGGATATGTATATATTGGATCGGGTACCACGCCAGTACGGATATGTATATGATGGATCGGGTACCATATCGGTATGGAATGTATATGGTGGATCGGGTACCACGCCGTTACGGTATATAAACATAAATTGTTCCATATAGGTCATGACTATTTGGACCAAAATAAATCTCATAGCATGCGTGTACATATTTGTGTTGAGTCTATGGATGTTTACAGTATGGTTGATACTCTTGATTGTTATGTGGCTTGTTTGTGAGCACTGTTTGATCTGTTATTGTTGTATTGTTGATTCATTAGGTATTTGATTGTGTGATATGTATTTAAAAAAGTGAAACTTTGTACTTATATGTTGGTTGACTTTCTTCATTATTCGTGTTTTAATCGTAGCTTACCAGAATGGCTAGTTATCATTCTTTAATATTATAATAGAGCATTTGGTTGTTAGCTCGAGAGTTTAGTGTTGGTTGTCTATGATTACAGGGTTGTTCCTATGAATATGAGTAATGAACAATATAAGGTGAATAAAGAGGAAGAGTGATGTATTAGCGTAGGATTATGGTTGATTCTGTGAATTAATAAGGATAGAGTATGTTAGTAGTGAATATAATTCGATGGAGTTGGAAGAGTAGTTGGATGCTGTAAGTTATATAGGTAAAGTAATAATGTTATTACAACCTTAGTTGAATTATATTCCATTCAAGATGTCATGGTTTATTTTCCTTAATTCTATTTTATGATTATATGGACTAATACGGTCGGCCGATGATGTCTACTAGTACGTGTGGTTGTGCTGACCTTACTCTTCTTCATTCCTTTTTGGGGTGTAGAATGGATGCAGGTTAGTTTGCAATTACTAGATGAATGACGATAGTCAGCACTAAATTCTGCACTTTCATCCTGGCAGATGTTAAAGTCTTCGTATTATTTATTTTATTGCCAGTCTATTCTTTAGTAGATAGCTTTTGTACATGTCTGACTAAGTCTTGAGATAGTGAAGGACACTTGTAAGAAGTTTTATTAAAATAATTTATTTATTAATATTTAATTTACTTTATTATATTTAATTTAATATTTCCTTAAAAACAGAAGTCTTCCGCATATTTTTAGTTGGGTAATAAGGGTTCTCCTAGCTGCTTAGAATAACGTAGGTGTAACGCCCCGAGTCTGTACCCCGGACGGTACACGATGTTTATGATCTGGAAGGACCACAAGCTAACCCATGAGCTGGTACCTGCTGTGAACACTGAATAATAATACTGAAATAATGAGGAAAAATGGGCTAAAATGCCATAAGGATCAAAAACTGAAAATCCTGATAAAATATAACATCTGAAATACTGTCAGAACTAGTCTAGATTGAAAAGCCTCTAACTGAACTGTCTGAAAGCGGAGTTGATGGGACAAGCTCCCAACTAACTCCGACTACTAAAATAAAATATATCCTCGATAGATGAGGACTCACTACTAAATCTAACACTTCTGGATGAATCTGAATCTGTCTATGCGCGGTCAGAAACCTGAGCGTCCGAACCTATGATATGAGATATCATAGCACAAAAAAAAAGAGTATGCGTCAGTACGTGGAATGTAGTGGTAAGCTAGATAAGGTAAGGCTGAATGCAAGGTTTCATATGCATGAACTATAACTGACTGAATGATATACAATAACTAAGTAAGAGTACATAAATAACTGAAACTGCTATAAATACTGAGTATGCAATACTTTGCATGTACGTGTATAATGTATCTGAGCTTTTACTAAAACTGAGTTCTGAGTTCTGATGACTGAGTAATTGATAATTGAGATTTCTGATAACTGAACTACTGATAACTGAGTGACTACATGGTCCTGATTCTGTGTAACTGAACTGAGTTCTATACTGAGACTGAAACAGAAACTGTGCAAAGTAATCATCTAACCAACATGACCCAAATAAGATAACTAGGTTCCAACCTATAACCCCAGTTGGAAAGGTGTCAGTACCGTGCCACGGGTAAAGACAAGCTGAAGAGTCACCCTCATCTGGCAGGTACTCTAGAGAGAACGGCGGTACCCTCAGTTGACAGGTAGAAACACATCATCAACCCTCAAATGGCAGGTTGATGTCTCAACCTACGCTGGCTACATAGTTCTAAAATACAACGATTGCTTCTAAGGATCACACACTCTACTGGAAGGTGAGCCCCCAATCTTGGGTTCACTCGGTGTTGAATCCTACTCTCATTTGAAGGACACTGATTATTATACTGGACTGGACTGATACTGAGTTTCACTGAGTTCTATAACTGGTTGAGTACTACCGATCGTGACACTACTGAGACTATTCTGTAACTATTGTAGCTCTAGGTAAACAACTAAATTTTCGGGTATGGAATACCCCTAGGATCCGATAGCATGAAAAGTAAAGCATAACATGATATTGAAAAAATAACAATGTTCACTTGTCCATAATTCATTTATAGAGACATTTTATCAAACACTCGTAGGGCATAAACTTGTACATGTGCTAGCATGTCATGATTTCACCATTTAATTCACATGGACATTCCATCAAACACTTGGGGAGCACAACTTAATGCATATAATCATAGACAACATATAAACATTGTAACTACAACATCCAAACTTGCTAATTCAAGGATTATAATATGGGAATTACACAATTTAATATACATGCTATTTGAATTTCATGGAATCTACAATTGATCATGGATTGAAACTCAATTTATGTCATGAACATGAAGAAAATATAATTTCAATCTTGTAAATCATGAATCAATAATCTTGTATTTTTAAAAATGGATTCTTATACTCTATGGGTGAAAGGAACCCATAGATGAACACCTAACATCTAAAGGCAACTCAAGCTCGTAAGCTACCTTTTTGAAATGGCTGAGAATTCTATAAGGATCGACATATCGAGGAATGAGTTTTCCCTTCTTGCCAAACCTTTTTACTCCCGTCATGGGAGAGATTTTCAAGAACACAAAATCACCGACCTCAAATTTGAGATCCTTTCTCTTTACATCTACATACGTTTTCTATCGGCTCTAGGCAGGCCTAATCCATTCTCTGATCAACTGAACCTTCTCTAAGGCATCAAACACTAAGTTAGGCCCTACAACTATGGCCTCGCCTACCTCGAACCAACCAATTGGAGATCTACATCTCCTACCATAAAAAACCTTAAATGGAGCCATCTGAATACTAGAATTATAGTTGTTATTATATGCAAATTCAATCAAAGGCAAGTGGTCATCCCAACTACCTTTAAAATCAACCACGCATGCTCTTAACATATCTTCTAGAGTCTGAATGGTCCTTTCTTCTTGACCATCTGTCTGAGGGTGGAAGGTTGTACTGAGGTGTACATGGGTACCAAGACCCTTTTGGAATGCTTTCCAAAAGTGAGAGGTAAACTGGATACCTTAATCTGAGACGATAGACACTGGGACTCTGTATAACCTGACCAACTCTCTGATATAGATTTTGGCGTAGTCCTCAGCTGAATAGGAAGTATGAACTGGCAAAAAATGAGTTGATTTGGTCATCCTGCCTACAATGACCTAAATAGAATCATGCTGATGACGAGTAGGAGGCAAACCCGTCATAAAGTCCATGTTCACTTCTTCCCATTTTCAAGTGGGAATACTGAACTCCTACATGGACCCACTAGGTTTCTAGTGCTCAATCTTAACCTTCTGGCATGTAGAGCACATAGCTACAAACTCTATAATATCTCTCTTCATCCCACTCTACCAATAGATCTCCCGCAAATCATGGTACATCTTAGTGGCCCCTGGATGAATAAAGTAATGCGCTTTTGCAAAAATTTGCTGCCTCAAGTCATCTACACCTAGCGCACATAACCGACCCTAGCAACGTAACACACTATCTCCCCCTTGGGAGAAAACCTCTACTTTCTGATCTTTGACTAACTCTTTCAACTTAACAAGACTTGGATCTCTATCTTGCTTTTCCTTTACTTCGAAAACTAGAGTTGATTTTGAACTACTTTGAACCCACACACCACCCTCTGCTGAATCGATTAAGCGGATACCTAATCGGGCAAGCTGATGAACTTCCTGAACTAACTCCTTTTTACCATTCTCCACATGAGCAACACTACCCATAGACAACCTATTGAGATCATTTTCCACTACATTCGACTTGCACTGATGGTACAGAACACTCATGTCATAATCTTTCAACAACTCTAACCACTTTCTCTGACACAAATTCAAATCTTTCTGAGAGAACACATACTGCAAGATTTTGTGATCTGTGAACACATCAACATGCACTCCATACAAATAGTGCCTCCAGATCTTTAAGGCAAACACTACTGCTGCTAAATTAAGATCACGAGTTGGGTAATTCTTCTCATGGGGCTTAAGCTACTAGAGGCATAGGCTATGACCTTACCCCTCTGCATGAGGACATAACCCAAACCTACTCTGGATGCATCACAGTACACAATAAACCCATCTAAACCATCTAGTAGAGTCAAAACTGGGGCTATAGTGAGTCGAGTCTTCAACTCCTGAAAACACTTCTCACAAGAATCTAACCACTAAAACTTAACTTTTTTTTGAGTCAATATGTACATGGGGGATGCGATAGATGAATACCCTTTAACAAACCGATGGTAATAGCCAGCTAAACCTAAGAAACTCCTGATATCTAATGGAGAAATATGTTTAGGCCAGTTTCTCACTGCTTCAGTCTTTTGCGGATCAACTCTAATGCTATCACCGGAAATAATATGACCAAGGAATGCTACTGACCTTAGCCAAAATTTGCACTTACTGAATTTGGTGATCAACTGATGAGCTCTGAGAGTCTGAAGTACAATTTTGAGGTGATCTGTGTTATCATTCTCACTACAGGAATTGAAAAAAATGTCATCGATGAAGACTATAACAAACATGTCCAAGTACTTCTTAAACACACGATTCATTAAGTCCATGAAAGCTACTGGGGCATTAGTGAGACCAAAGGACATGACCAAAAATTCAAAGTGACCATATCGGGTTTGTAAAGCTGTTTACGAAATGTCATATTCTCTGAATCTGAGCTGAGGATAGCCTAATCTGAGGTCTATTTTAGAAAAGTAACTGACACCCTGAAGTTGGTCGAATAAGTCATTGATTCTGGGAAGTGGATATTTATTCTTGACTGTGACTTTGTTCAACCGACGATAGTCTATACACATTCTGAGAGAACCATTTTTCTTATTCACGAATAGAACTGGTGCGCCCCACGGGAAAATATTGGGTCTGATGAACCCCTTATCTAAAAGGTCCTTTAACTGTTCTTTTAACTCTTTGAGTTCAGCGAGTGTCATTCTGTATGGCAGAATAGAGATAGGCTGAGTGTCTAAAAGAAGGTCTATTCTGAAATCTATTTCCCTTACAGGAGGAACTCTGGGAAGATCTTTGGGAAACACGTCTGAGAATTTATTTACTACTGGAACCGACTCAAGACTAGGAGTTTCTGAATTAGAGTCTTTGACTTGCACAAGATGATAGACACATCCCTTGGATATCATTTTTCTCACTCTAAGGTATGAAATCAACTTACCCTTAAGCACTGTGGTACTACCCCTCCATTCAAGGACTGGTTCATTCGAAACTGAAAATGAACATTTTTGTTTCTACAATCAACTGATCCATAGCATGAATGGAGCCAATCTATACTGATAATGACGTAAAAATATGCCATCTCTATCTCTACAAAGTCTGTTGAAGTGACCTTCTGAGATATTATAATCAGACAGTTCCTATATACCTGTCGGGCTATGATAGACTTACCCACTAGGGTAGAGACTGAGAAAGGCTCTACTAGAATTCGAGACTGACTCCAAAGTTAATGGCTATATAAGGAGTTACGAAAGACAAAGAAGCTCCTGGATCTAGAAAAGCATAAACATGTAAATGGAAGATCTGTAACGTACCAGTGACCACATCAGGATAATTTTCCTGATCTTGTCTGGAATAAAGTACATAAAGCCTATTTGGGTGTTGCCCACTGGTGGCACCCTACTGATTCGGGCGATCAGACTGAGCCGAGAAATGATTCTACTGACCCTGAGAACCTAACTAAGGACAATTTCTGATTCTATGGCCTGGCTTGCCACACCTAAAACAAACATCATTGCCAGCTCTGCAAATACCCTGATGGCTTCTGCCATATTTCTGGCAAAGAGGATTTGTTCGAGCACTGCTGACACTACCCTAAGATTTAGTGCCTGGCGCCCTATCTTTGTTACCATTTCTAAACTTGGGGACTGGAGCACCGGATGAGGACGAAGCTGGAACTAAAGACTTTGGATGGAACTGGGAACGGTTACCGCCCTCTGACTTACGCTAATTAAAATTGAAGCTACCTATTTTATCCCTCTTATTCTCTCTCTCTCTTTCCTTATTCGTAGCCTCTTCGGTCTACTGAGAATGGACCATGAGCCTGGATATGTCCATCTCCTTAATTAACATCACAGTTCTGCACTTCTTAACCATACTCTCTGACACCCCAGATACAAACTTGCTCATTCTGGACCTATTATCCGCTACTACATGGGGAGCATATTTGGCTAATTGAGTAAACTTGAGAGAATACTCTTTAACACTTATATTGCCTTGCATAAGATTGATGAACTCTAACACCTTGGCTTCTCTCATCTCTAAAGGAAAGAATCTATCTAGGAATAAAATAACAAACTCTTCCCACTCTATAGGCTCTGCATCTGTGCCCCTGTCTACCTTTCACAGCTTAAACCATGTATGAGCGACATCTTGTAGCTGATAGGAGGCTAACTCAACACTCTCACTGGAAGTCACTCCCATAATATCTGTGATCTTCTGAACCTGGTCGATGAACTCCTGTGGATCTTCTTCAGACTTAGATCCTGATAATAGGGGAGGATTCATTCGAGTGAAGTCCCGAATCCTGACTAAAGCAGTATTATCCACTGGGTTGGCCTAAACAATAACTGGTCGTTCATTCTGATCCATTACTGAATTGTCTAGAGTGGTGAACATAGCCCTAAATTCTACGTGAGAGACATGATCGTCTAGGGGATCTGCCTGAATGGGCTGAGGTGTTGGTTGGTTTCCTGATCTTCTTCCGTTGTTCGTTTTGGAAGGCATGTTCTATAAATAGAAGTAAGAAAAAAAATAGATTGAGAGTTTAACTTAAGCTCATGCCCACTCGAACGACATGAATACTAAAAGAAGGGAAACTTTTCTTAAAACTCCTCATAGCCTCTTGTCCATAAGTGTGGCACGTGGCACGACTTTTCAGACTCCCTAGGACTCTGTTGAACCTTAATCTTTGATACAAAGTTTGTAACGCCCCAAATCTGTACCCCAAATGCTACATGGTGCTTATGATCCTAAAGGACCACAAGCTAACCCGTAAGATGGTACCTGCTGTGAACACTGAATAATAATACTAAAATAATATGAAAAAATAGGCTGAAATTCCATAAGGTTCAAAATCTAAAAATATTGATAAAATATAACATCTAAAATCTGAAATACTGTCTGAACTAGTCTAGTCTCAAAAGCCTCTAACAGAACTATCTAAAAGCATAGTTGATGGGACAAGCCCCCAATTAACTTTGACTACTGAAACACTGAAATAAAATATATCCTCGATAGATGAGGACTCACTACTAAATCTAACAATGGTGGATGAATCTGAATCTGTCTATGCGCGGTCAGAAATCTGAGCATCCGAACCTATGATATGGGACATCATAGTGCAAAAAAAGAGTATGCGTCAATAAGTGGAATGTACTGGTATGCTAGATGAAGTAAGAATGAATGCAAGGGTTCATATGCATGAACTATAACTGAATGAATAATATAGAATAACTAAGTAAGAGTACATAAATAACTGAAACTACTATACATACTAAGTATGCAATACTTTTCATATATGTGTATAATGTATCTAAGCTTTTACTAAAGCTGAGTTCTGAGTTTTGAGTTCTGATGACTAAGTAACTGATATCTGAGATTTCTGATAACTAAATTACTGATAAGTGAGTAACTGTATCTAACAGTCGTGATTCTGTATAACTGAACTGAGTTCTATACTGAGACTGAAACTAAAACTGTAGGAAGTAATCATCTAACCGACATGACCCAAATAAGATAACTAGGGTCCAACCTATAACCCCAGTTGGAAAGGTGTCAGTACCGTTCCACAGGTAAAGACAAGATGAAGAGTCACCCTCATCTGGCAAGTACTCTAGCGAGAATGGTGGTACCCTCAGTAGACAGGTAGAAACACCTCATCAACCCTCAACTGGCAGGTTGATGTCTCAACCGGCAGGTTGATGTCTCAACCTACGCTGGCTACATAGTTTTGGAATGCAAGGATTGCTTCTAAGGATCACACACTCTACTGGAAGGTGAGCCCCCATCCTTGGGTTCACTCGGTGCTGAATCTTACTCCCATTTAAATGACACTGATTATTATACTGGACTGAACTAGACTGATACTGAGTTTCATTGAGTTCTATAACTGGCTGAGTACTACTGATCGTGACACTACTGAGACTATTCTGTAACTATTGTAGCTCTAGGTAAACAACTAGATTTTTGGGTAAGGAATACCCCCAAGACTCGATAGCATAAAAATTAAGCATAACATGACATTGAAAAAATGCCAATGTTTACTTGTCCATAATTCATTCATACAGACATTTTATCAAACACTTGTAGGGCATAAACTTGTAAATATGCTAGCATGTCATATTTTCACCATTTAATTCACATGTACATTCCATCAAACACATGGGGAGCACAACTTAGTGCATATAATCATGGACAACATATAAACATTGTAACTACAACACTCAAACTTACTAATTCAAGGATTATAACATGGGAATTGTACAATTTAATATACATGCTATTTCAATTTTATGGAATCTACAATTGATCATGGATTGAAACTCAATTACTGTCATGAACATGAATACTATCCAATTTCAAGTATGTAAATCATGAATCAATAATCTTGTCATTTTAAAAATGGATTCTTGGACTCTATGGGTGAAAGGAACCTATAGATGAACACCTAACATACCTGGGAATATTAATTCTTGGAGGAATTCTTGAGTTTGTTCTGGTTTTCTTGAAGCTAGGGTTTTTTTTTTCCTTTGAGAGAGAATGTTTTTGTTTCTTGAGAAAAGTGAGTAAATAATTAGATAATAGGTTATTTAGGGGTTTAATCACGTGTTTAAAACAGACTTGGGTCATGGGAAAATACCCAATCACCCTTGGAAAAGATTTAAAAATCATCACTGAAAACTCGATCTTGGCCCTTGGCGCGATGCGGTGCTATTACACCGTGTCACTGGAAATTGACAATTGGGAACTGGAGGCTTAGCGTGGCACGATACAATCACGGAGCTTCATTATATGCGAATTTACCTCTTGGCGCGATGCGCCACGATCGCGGAGTCATACTAAAAACTGACAATTGGGAAAATAGTTGGCCTCATCCATTACTCCTTTATTAGCCATGTACTAGTCTAGGGTATTAATTAATTGAGAAAATTTCAGAAGTAGCAACTCTGCAGTTTTAATTATAATTTTTCTAGCAACAGTTTCATAATTATGAAAAATAACAAATTGTATTTTATATTTAAGTAAAATATTGCTATATAAATACATATATAAACTGAATAGTAGTTACTATTTAACTCTCACTAGTTAGAGTTAAATAAGGGAAGTAATCATCCTTCATTCATTCTACATTTTTTTATTTTTAAGAAATTATTTTGTATTTGTATTTGTGAGTTGATTGCATATTGTATTTAGTCGTGACTATGTACAATTTATCATTTGTATTTGTATACAAACAAGTAAGTGGCTAAGTGCATTAATTGTATTTTTTTTATTCTAAAATATATAAATATGTAATGTATCATTTGATACAAATGTATCATTTTGTATTTGTATATCAAAATTATCATTCATATTTGTAAATAAACAAATATCACTTGATACAAATACATTGACAAACAAATAAAACAAATGATTTTACAAATACAAATACAATATGTATTTATATATATTGTATTTGTATAAAAAATTGAGTTGTATTTATTTGGATAAATAAATACAACTAGTATCAATAAATACAAACAAGTATTCGTAGAAAGAAAATCAATCGTTCCTTTTCAATAATTAAAAAATACAAATGATAGTTCACACTTGTATTTATATGTTATAGCTCACATTTATATTTGTATTTTATAGTTTACGCTTGTATTTATATGTTATAATTCACATTTGTATTTGTATTTTATAGTTCGCACTTGTATTTGTATGTTATAGTTCGCATTTATATTTGTATTTTATAGTTCACACTTATATTTGTGTTTGCTAGTTCTCACAAATGAAAAGAAGGAGAGAAATTGAAAAGAAAAAAAAGGAGAAAAATGAGAGAAAGATGGAGAAAAAAAAATAAAGGAGAGAAAATAAAAATAAAAAGAAAAAAAAGGAGAAAAATGAAAAGGAAAAAAAGAAAAAGAAAAAAATGAATAAAAAATAAAAAGAAGTAAGAAAAAAGTGAAAAAACAAAAAAATAAAGAGAACTAGATTTCAGCCTAACTCTAGGCTCCTTTCGCTAGTAGTAACTCTACTACAAGCTCATCTTGGTAACTCTACCAAGGACCCTCTCTACTGATTAACTCTAATCAGCCTCACACTTAGGCAACTCTACCTAAGCACTTCTCTCAACAAACTAAAACACTACTCTTATAGCATGAGTAGTTCAATTACAAATCAATACTCACTCAAGAACAAGTTCAATTTAAGCTCACATAAATAGCTAAGAACTTGAGCAGTGTTGAAATGGAGGTTTGCTGCCTCTCTTCACTCTTTGTAATTTGTACAAAAAAATCTATTTGATGAAGAGGCATCTCTTTTATTGTATAGCTAAGTGATGATTAAGGTTGAAAGATCATTGGACCAGCTTTCCTAATCAGTACAAAATAGCACCTGCAAGTTTGTTACACAAGAGGACAAAACAATGCAGACAATGCGTGCCAGCTGTACTATACCTTGCACATCCAAGGACCTGGTCCCTTGCAGTTAGCTACTCGTCATCAAAACTACATATAGCAATTTTTTCCCTTTTGATGATACAAACTAGCCATACAACATTGAGCATCAATGCATATCCATCACATTTAATCAATGTGATTACCACCTGAAGATAAATGTTCCCCCTATCATCATGCTTCATGATCACCATCATGCAACACAGGGACCTGTCCCCTTGTTGTTATTTGTAGCAAAAAAATCTTGCGCAACATGTTTGCTTCCCCCTATCACTGTGATTTATCATACTTCCTCCCCCCTATCAACAATACCACAATCATCACACACATAAAGCTAGTATTCCTTACATATAAAGTCAGTATTCCCCCTTTTTACATCACTGAAAAGAATTAACAATAAACCATAAGTATGGATAAGTACATGCTAATTAACACATTGCCACTGGAGCAACACTAGCATGAAAAACAACTTTAAAAGTAAAGGAGACAATTGAGGTACACAAGCTAAATTCATTTATTTTCAAAACAAAGGTCAGCACCAGTACAATCATACTAAAATAATGCATAAAACAAACTATATTCAAGAGCCAACACAAGAAGCAAAATATGAAACTAACACTGGATTGATTTGACGAGGATAATAAGACTTAGTTAGAGGGAGGTTTGGGGAGGAAGAGAGTTAAGAAGCATCTCCATTCTTGAATTTCCAACATTGTGAGCATCCACCAACTATTTGGTAAGATCCTTCACTTTAGCATTCAGCCCCTCAGAAGACAACTTTGGATTTTGAAACTTTAGATGCACTATATAAGCATCTTTGACAGTTATCATAACCTTTAACTCCTCTATTTCTTTGTCCGACCTTTCTTGAACATCTAGCAACTCAGATACTTGAGACCCAGATCCAGCTTTACGCTCTATATATTCATTCTCCACATGAGTTGTTAGGCTGATCACCTGCTTCATTGTTTCGGGTGTTCATCTATTTCCATTCACACCATAATGTTCAAACACCTTGTTCAATAGTTATCCATTTCCATGTTTGCCTTCCTTTTTATAAATCCCTTTATGCATATGCTATATCATTAGAGCAAGAAGAATAATCAATTCGAATTTGCTCATGCATTCAATTAAAAACAAGTCAATACTAGAGAAAATTATTCTTTTTTCAAACCTTGGCAACAGGACCTTGTTGGTGAACTCAAAAACTAGTTGATACTCACTCTTTGGAAACTTCTTTATTAGTACAGTTTTTGACCCCTCCTATCTTAGATACCTCAATTATGAATTCAGTAGTAGGTTGTTGATTCTTCATAGTGATAACGCTCAATCTACAGCTCTCGTTTGAGTGTAAAGCGGTCGTTAGCAAATATAGAACCCAACCTGGGTTGGGTGTCGATCCCACAGGGAATAGCTTGGCCAACAAGTAAGTAAAATTACTAAACTTTTGGTGCAAGTCTCGTAAGAAGGGGGGATTCTTGTTTTGCAAGTAATGTAAACAAAAGCTAAAAATAATAAAGTAAAAAGAGAGAGATTGTTACGTTGGTTGTAAACAATGAGAATTGAAGCGTTGGGGTTATGTCCACCTTCTGAGGTATACGTCTCTATTGGCTATGAGTGTGTAGAATTCTGACATGCAATTGCTTATAGAGGATTGTAGTCGATGGTAAATCCAAGCGTCTCTCGACCTAAACAAGGACTATTTCACTTTAACTCTCTCGAGCTTAAAGCGTGTCTAACGGTACAAATTCTCCAAGAGGTTAGTCCAGTTATGGCACTAGCTTTTTAATAGGAAAGGGTGTCCTACTACCTTGACATTATCTCTTTTCTAGACAAATAACTTTTCTCTCGAACAAGTTAAATGTTAGACTGGCGTATTCTTGCGTTTGCAACCGCAAAGAATGTAGATTAAGATGAAGAGAATAATGATATAAGCAATATACGTGCCTCGAACTCACAAACTCACAGCAATAGATAGTATCTCATACGGCTTCCATAATCCCAACAGAGAAGTTTAGTTACCCATGAATGCGAAGGAAATCACGATTGACATTGTTATTATATCACGATATTGAGTAATGGCGTGTAGATCAAGTGATAGGCGTGAGGCGTGATTCCTTAGCAAGTAACGATTCTCTTGTTGTGGAATTTAAGAATAGAAGAGTAGAAGAAGAAAAATAGAATTAATGGAAAGATTAGAAGAATTGTAGAGTAATAGAATTGAATTGTAAGACGAGAAGTTAAGAAGATGTCCTAAAATCTCTAGCATGATAGGGTATTTATAATACCCATATCCTACTCCTACTAAGCTAATGAAATAAATAACCAAATCCTACTAGACTAATGAAATCCTTAACCCAAATGTACTAGGTTAAGGTAACATTATCATAATCCACATAAAATAATGAAATACATAACCTAATTGTACTAGGTTAATGTATCATTGTCAAAATCCAGCTTTGTGTCTGTAAGTTCCCAAAGTCTTCAGAAATGTTGTTTTAGCCCGGGACAGATTTTCAATGCAGCAGTTTTGGTCCTTTAGGCGTCCAAACTCCCTTTCCTTCCTTCGTGAGCTTTCTTTAGCGTCAAGTAAGCCATAAAATGCTGAATTATGCATCATTTATACCTGAAACTTTACTAATCATGTTCGTTAGCTCATTTACAGGAAAAAGGACTAAAAGTGCATGAAATATATAATTTGTTCTCAAAACTAGGCTAAAATATGGGCAAAATATATTGATATAGGCGCGTAAATTCGCCTATCATCACATAGTTCTCACCCCTACAACAGGTCCATCCAGGATTCTTCCTAGTACTTCTTCATCCAACTTAAGAACCTTTACCTGCACCTATGCAGTCAAACTCAAACCATAATTTTAGTCTTTTATGGAATAATAGAATTCTCTCTCTTCTCCTTCAAAGACAATGGGAGTTGATTCTTCTAGTAGGTGCAACTAGCCCTGATGCCTCACATACTCTACTAGTTCTACCATCCCTGTTTTTTCATAGATTTTTGGATCAAATAATATCCCGGATAGAACCTTTTCTATTCTCAGGTTCTCAATCCTTCTTTCTCTGAACATGACATTCTTTTCTTTATTATTTTTCTTTCTTTTGATCTCACTACTTAGCTCTTCGTTTTCATCAGTTTTTCTCTTTATGGGATTGGGTCCCTAAGAATCTTTTCTTTTCTTGACAACTATATGTTTCTGCCTTATTCCAATTGATCCACCATTCATTGACTTAGAGAACCTGGTCCTTTCAGCAACCTCATCTTTCTTTCTTGTTTCCTCATTTGTAGTAGTAAGTTCTGAATCTATGTCATCCCCTTTTACAACCTCTACAACTTCCATATTTTTTTCTTCTCTAATGCAATAGATTTCTTGAGCCTTCTTCTTCTTATGGTTGAAGCTTTGTTGGCCTTCGTGGCATCTTCCAATATTTTTTTTCAGAAACTCTTGTAGAATAGGTTCTAGTCACCTTTACCTCTGAGTTTATACCTTTCTCCTTACTTATACTTCCTCTCAGTTTCTTTACCGACCATCTTCGAGGTACTTCATCCTTATCCTCTTCAACTTTATCATGTGGTGGCATCAATCTATCCTTTCCCTCATTCCCTTTATCCTAATCACCTACTTCTTGTTATTCTTTATTTACTGAGCGCTCCTTGGTGTCGTATGCAAGTAGGATTAGATTATCATGTACCTAGTTTTCATTGGAGAAAATAACAACCCTTTTCACTGGAATGTTTTCACCGAATAACTGGGAAAAATAGATTTTGAATCTATGGGTGTAGGAGAGCCAGGTGCTTGCTTTGTTTTAGCGTGTTCAGCGTTTTCAGATTTTTTGAATGACTTATGAAATTGGAAGCTTTCAGGTAGTTTTGAATTTTCTGGAGAAAAAGGAGTTTTAGGTTGAGATATTTCTTGCTCTATTGGTGATCTAAATCCTTGGTTTGGATTCTCAATCATGATTGACTGAGCATAAGTTTCTGAGGTAAAGAAGGATTAATGGACACTGGCTAGATTGTGGGTTTTGGAGATTCAGTTTGTTGTTGGGGACTACAAGTGATGTTATCCATGGTTTCAACTTCTGAAGAATCAGGATTTTCAATTTGGGGTTGTCTATTTGACTTTATAGTTTTGTCTACTTTAGGAAATTTTGTTGGGTTTGAGGAAGTAGTAATGTTGTTTATTTGATTTTGAGAGACAGAGATGAGTTGGCTTAGCAGATTTGGGAAGATAATTTGGATTAGTTGAAGAATAATGACATGAAGGTCTGACTTAGAAATTTTAAGAGGTGACCAATGTCCTTAAAAGATGTTCCTTTTTATTTGACATATTCAGACCTAAAAAGTGTGACTCATTATTTTACAAAGAAATTGATACTTTATAAGAGAAAACATACATGGCTGTTTCATACAACATTTTATGATTATTTTAAGCTTATTGTATAGGTATTAAATTGAGTGATGGGACCAAGTCCCTTGCCTTTTTTATTGAATTCTGTACTTATGTGGATTCAACTATTCTCCTCCTAAGTTGTTCTCATGAGTGTATACCTGCAAAGGTATGGAGCTGTGTTAGATTAACAAGCACCTATTCTACCAAGGATACCTGCCTCCTTAGCATAGCCAATTCTTGGAGTTACACTAATTCACATGTTAGGTCAGGTTGGCTTGATCAATCTATGTTCTGGCCTTTTTCAGAAACTTCCTCTTCTAAGATGAGTCTTCTAAGGACCAGGTCCCTTGAAATCAACTATTTAAAGATGTGACACCTCCACTATGGTGTGCCTTAAGAGAGAGAAAGAACACAATTAGATTTTCAAAAATTAAGCCTTGAACACTCACTATTAATGAACATTTCTGACTATAATCCCCGTTTTCCAACTTAGAACCATGATCACTTATTTGATTTGGAAACCTACTTAGATTTGAGTTCCCAGTAAAAAGACAATGGTGTGACCAAAACCTTCTTGGCTCATCTAGTTAGAGAATTCTTCTTTATCTTATTCTAATACCTCAATCCATTTGGTTGCGTACTTCGAAGGGGGGGCGACAGTAGGAACGTTCCGAGGGTGCATTCTGTGGCTAGTATGTAGTAAGGGTTATAGAAAAAGCAAAAAAACGTATACTAATAAGAAACCATAATGTTTTACCAATATTCAAATAACCATAAACTGTTTTCCCTCGCCCCTCATGCAGGAAAACTTTTAGCATCACATCTAAGAAGAATGAAAAATTCAAGAGGAGACTGAACCAACAGTTGGTCAAAGCCCTCACCGAACCACAAAAATATTCAATCATCTAAACCTCAGAATGAAAAAAAATGTTAAAGTAACAGTCTAATTCATAGATCATTTTATTTCTTTATTTGCCAATAACAACATAATACCCAGTGTAATCCCACAAGCAGGGATTAGGGATGATAGCATTTCTTTATTGGCCAATAAGAACAAATATTTACAAAAGTAATTTAATTTTGGTAAAACGAGAGATGCATACTTAACCAAGAGGTTTGTCCTTTAAACACTCCAGTTACATTGCAATCAATTACCAATGTAGAAAATGACCTACTACCTAAACTTGTATAAGCCCTCAGAAGCTGATTCCTGACACATGAAACACCCAACTATCCAAGAAAGATTTTTTTCACCAGCTTTGAGACTTCAAGACAAAGTTGAACGCTATACACCCATGCACAAGACTCTACTTGACACGGCTTTTCAGACTTTCTAGGACTCTGTTGAACCTTAATCTTTGATACAAAGTTTGTAACGCCCCGAATCTATACCCCAAATGCTACACGGTGCTTATGATCCTAAAGGACCACAAGCTAACCCATGAGATGGTACCTGCTGTGAACACTGAATAATAATACTAAAATAATATGAAAAAATAGGCTGAAATTCTATAAGTTCAAAAACTAAAGATACTGATAAAATATAACATCTGAAATCTGAAATACTGTCTGAACTAGTCTAGTCTCAAAAACCTCTAACTGAACTATCAAAAATCATAGTTGATGGGACAAGACCTCTATTAACTTCAACTACTGAAACACTGAAATAAAATATATCCTTGATAGATGAGGACTCACTACTAAATCTAACACTGGTGGATGAATATGAATCTATCTATGCACGGTCAGAAATTTGAGCGTCCGAACCTATGATATGGGACATCATAGTACAAAAAAAGAGAATGCGTCAGTACGTGAAATGTACTGGTATGCTAGATGAGGTAAGAATGAATGCAAAGGTTCATATGCATGAACTATAACTGATTGAATGATATAGAATAACTAAGTAAGAGTACATAAATAACTGAAACTACTATACATACTGAGTATGCAATACTTTGCATATACGTGTATAATGTATCTAAGCTTTTACAAAAGCTGAGTTCTGAGTTTTGAGTTCTGATGACTAAGTAACTGATATCTGAGATTTTTGATAACTGAATTACTGATAACTGAGTAACTGTATCTAACAGTTGTGATTCTGTATAACTGAACTGAGTTCTATACTGAGACTGAAACTAAAACTGTAGGAAGTAATCATCTAACCGACATGATCCAAATAATATAACTAGGATCCAACCTATAACCCCAATTGGAAGGGTGTCAGTACCGTTCCACGGGTAAAGACAAGCTGAAGAGTCACCCTCATCTGGAAAGTACTCTAGCGAGAATGGTGGTACCCTCAGTAGATAAGTAGAAACACCTCATCAACTCTCAACTAGCAAGTTGATGTCTCAACCTACGCTGGCTACATAGTTTTGGAATGCAAGGATTTTTTCTAAGGATCACACACTCTACTGGAAGGTGAGCCCCCATCCTTGGGTTCACTCGGTGCTGAATATTACTCCTATTTAAAGGACACTGATTATTATACTGGACTGAACTAGACTGATACTGAGTTTCATTGAGTTCGATAACTGGCTGAGTACTACTGATCATGAAACTACCGAGACTATTCTGTAACTATTGTAGCTCGAGGTAAACAACTAGATTTTCGGGTAAGGAATACCCCCAAGACACGATAGCATAAAAATTAAGCATAACATGACATTGAAAAAATGCCAATGTTTACTTGTCCATAATTCATTCATATAGACATTTTATCAAACACTTATAGGGCATAAACATGTACATATGCTAGCATGTCATAATTTCACCATTTAATTCACATGTACATTCCATCAAACACATGGGGAGCACAACTTAATGCATATAATCATGGACAACATATAAACATTGTAACTACAACACTCAAACTGACTAATTCAAGGATTATAACATGGGAATTGTACAATTTAATATACATGCTATTTTAATTTTATGGAATCTACAATTGATCATGGATTAAAACTCAATTACTATCATGAACATGAATACAATCCAATTTCAAGCATATAAATCATGAATCAATAATCTTGTCATTTTAAAAATGGATTCTTGGACTCTATGGGTGAAAGGAACCTATAGATGAACACCTAACATACCTGGGAATTTTAATTCTTGGAGGAATTCTTGAGTTTGTTCTGGTTTTCATAAAGCTAGGGTTTTTTGCCCTTTGAGAGAGAATGATTTGTTTCTTGAGAAAAGTGAGTAAATAATTAAATAATAGGTTATTTAAGGGTTTAATCATGTGTTTAAGACATACTTGGGTCATTGAAAAATACCCATTCACCCTTGGAAAAGATTTTAAAATCATCACTGAAAACTCGATCTGGGCCCTTGGCGCGATGCGATGCTATTACACCGTTCACTGAAAATTGACAATTGGGAACTGGAGGCTTAGCGCGGCGCGATACAATTGCGGAGCTTCATTATATGCTAATTTACCTCTTGGCGCGACGCGCCACGATCGCAGAGTCATACTGAAAAGTGACAATTGGGAAAATAGTTGGTGGCGCAACGCGGTGGGATCGCGATGGAACACTAAAAAATGACAATTGCCATTTGGACTGCCTCCGCGATGCACTGATTGCCAAATTGGCACACTGTTTTACAAATATGATATGATTCTTCATCCGGATATCAGATTTGGGTGAATTTTATATCGTTGGAAAACTCACTAAATTTCCTACGCAATGATAATCTCTAAACTGAAAAATACTGAGTATTTTAAAAACTTCATATAGGATAACTCAAGTACTAAGTTTTAACTTGGATAGGGAAATACGGGGTATTACAGTAGGTGCCCGCACGGTCTAATAGTTTGGGTTGTGATAGTTGGTATTAGAGGGTTGATGATAGGCGTATTTACACGCCTAAAGTACTATAATTTACCCATATTTTAGCTAAGTTTTGAGGACAAAATATATAATTCATGCACTTTTAGTCCTTTTTCCTGTAAGTGAGCTAACAAACGTGATTAGCAAGTTTTCAGGTATAAATGATGAAGATTTCAGCATTTTATGGATAACTTGACGCCCAAGGAAGCTTCACGAAAGAAGGAAAGGAGAGATTGGACGCCTAGGGACTAAAAGTGATGCATGGAAAACCAATCCCGGGCAAAAACAACATTTCTAAAGACTTTGGGGATCAGCAGTAACTTAGTAGGATTAGGATAATGATGCAGTAACCTAGTAGGACTAGGATAAGTAATGCAATAGCTTAGTAGGAATAGGATATGGGTGTTATAAATACCCTATTTTGCTGGAGATTTTTATTATTCCCATCCATCCACCATCCATCCATCCATCAAAACAATTCTCCACCACCCTCATCCCTATTTTATCCTTCCCCTTTTTCTTCATTAATTCATTGTTGACATTATTTTTCATATATTCGACTTTTAATTTTTACAACAAGAGAAAAGCTATTTGCAAGGAATTCACATGAGATTTTTATGATGATAATGTCTATTGTGTTTTCCGTTGCACTCATGCGTAGCTAAACTTCTCTGTTGGGGTTATGGAAGCCTTATGAGATACTATCTATTGCTATGATTTTGTGAATTCTTGACGCGTATGCTGCTTATATCATTACTCTCTTCATCTTAATCTAAATTCTTGTGGTTACAAACACATAGAATACGCCAGTATAGCATTAACTTGTTCGAAAGAAAAGTTATATGTCTGGAAAAGAGATAATGTCAAGGTAATAGGGCACCAACCCCTGTTAAAAAGTTAGTGTCGTAACTGGATTAACCTCTTGGAGAATTTGTACCGTTAGATACACTTTAAGCTCGAAAGAGTTAAAGTGAAATAATCCTTGATGGTCGAAAGACGCCTGAATTTACCATAGAATACAATTCTCTATAAGCACATGCATGTCTGAATTCCGCATAACTCATAGCCAATAGAGATGTATAACTCATAAGGTGGATATAACCCCAACTCTCAATTCTCATTGGTTAAACATCTTACTAAGCATTCTTTCTTTTTACTTTGCTATTTTCCGTTTTCACTTTGTTACATTATTGCACGTTACAATCCCCCATTTTATGAAACTTTCACCAAAAGTCTATTAATCTTTGCTTACTTAGTGACCAAGTATTCTCTGTGGGATTCGACACCTAACCCAGTTGGGTTCTATATTTGACAACGACCGCTTACACTCTTACGAGAGTTGTAGTTTGAGCGTTATCAAAAATTGGCGCCGTTGCCGGGGAATACGGTTGTCAACTAAGTTTGTGATAGTTACTAGACCCTTTGTTCAAAGATTCTCGTACTTTACTTTTAGTTGTTGTTTTTGTTTTCTGCAGATTTTTATTCAGTGCATGCCCCATATTCGAAGTTCTGGTCAACCGTTATTACCTATCAATCCTGAACCACATCGTATTGGCAGAATGGAAGCACAACAGGAAATTGAAAGAAGGGCTTCTCAACAGGAGCAGGCTAGACTAGCTGCTTTGGCCGCCGCCCAAGTACATCAACAGAATATTGATAACCCTGGGCGAGCAACAAATCCTGACGATGAGGACTTAGGTGATGACGAGTTACTAAACCCTAGGTGTGATGCTGAGGTGGCGACACCTGCTAATAGAAGAGATCGTCAAATAAGATTTAGACCTGAATGCCGAGCTATACAGATATCGTTTGATGATGATGATGACGATCTGGATGGAGCTGGTGCTACAGGAGCTATTATTCCTTCGCCATTGGCACCTGGAGCAAAGTTCAATATCACCAGCACCATGATTCAATTATTGCAGCTCAAGGGATTATTTGGTGGACTTGCAGGCGATGATCCGAATATGCATCTGATCTACTTCATCTCAACATGCAAGTCATTCGACAATCCAGGCGTTGGATAGAATGCAATTCAGCTGCGCTTATTTCCATTGTCTCTATCTGGGGAGGCAACTCTATGGTTGAATGGGCTGACTCCTGATTCTATTACTAATTGGAGGCAACTGAAAGACGCTTTCCTAGAAAGATTCTTTCCGTCATCCAAGAGAGAACAGTTGAGAGATGAGATCAGCAATTTTCGACAGCTTCCAACTGAAGCTCTCCACGAAACATGGGAGAGGTTCAAAAAGAAGCTTATGCGGTGCCCAAATCATCATATGACCAATGTCCACTTGATGGAAATATTATACAGGTCTTTGAATTCAGTGACTAAGACAGTGGTTGATAATGCTGCAGGAGGGTCATTCATGGACCTTACTTTTGTTCAGGCAAATGATATGTTAGATCGTAAGACAAAGCAAAGTAGAGCTTGGCATACCAGGGATTCAGAGGTAGCAAGATCTACCATATCTATTGGCATGACTGCAGAACAAAGGCGAAGAGAAGAGGAACGTGATCAAGATATGGTGCACATGAAAACACAGATGGATCTTCTTACCAAGCATTTATTATCAGGGAAGACCAAAAAAGTAAAAGCGGTTGCGTCAAAAGAAAGAGACGAATCTGATTCTGAGGAAGAAGCTAACTACTTGAATAATCAGGGGGTTTCCAAGGCAATGCCCAAGGAAACCAAGGTCGGAACTATTATGATAAATCTGGATACAAGGATCGCGATCAAGGTAGTTGGAAGAATAAGACTGACAGGAGTGGTTTGTATATTCCTCCTGGAAATCGTGAGGCCGCGGCACCTGGTTCGGGGAAGATGTCTATGGAAGATATGATGGAAAAGCTACTGAAAGGAGTGGAGGCAAACAATATAGGAGTGAATAAGGTGAAGAACGATTTGTCTTCAATAAATCAATTGGTTAACTCACAATCCACTTCAATAAAACAGTTGGAGCAGCAATTGAGTCAACTTTCAGCGGCATTCAATCAAAGAAAAGCTGGAACCTTACCTAGCGACACTGTGCAAAACCCAAGGAATGACGGATCGTGTATGGCTATTACTACCCGGAGTGGTAAAGTGTTGGAAAATCCGTCCAAAGGCAAGCAGGTAGTTGATGATAGAGCAGAGAATATTGATGAAACAGAGTTTGAAGATGCCATAGAAGCTGAAGTAAGTTCTCATGATGTTACACCTAGACGTCACCAGCCTGAAAAGGTTGATAATCGGAAGCAAGATAAAAAGGAAGTGGTGGAGAAAACAATTCCCCTTCCACCACCACCTTTTCCGCAGAGACTGAAGAAGAAAGTTGATGATACCAGGTTCAGTAAATTCATGACTATGTTGAAGCAGCTGACTATTAATGTTCCTTTGGCGGAAGTGCTAGAGCAGATGCTCGGATACACTAAATTCATGAAGGACCTTTTAACAAAGAAGCGGGCAGTAAGCTATGAGCCGACAGATAATATTCATCATTGTAGTGCAATTGCCACAAGGTCCTTAGTACAGAAGAAGGCAGACCCTGGTGCTTTCACTATTCCTTGCACGGTTGGATCTATGAATTTTGCTAAGGCATTGTGCGATTTGGGAGCTAGTATCAATTTGATGCCACTATCCGTCTACAGAAAGTTGGGGTTGGGCGACCCTACACCAACCAATATGCGGCTCGTGATGGCAGATAGGTCGGTAAAATGACCTGTGGGTATCTTGAATGATGTGTTGGTGAAGGTTTCCACCTTCATCTTTTCTGCAGACTTTGTGATTTTGGATTGCGAGGTGGATTCTGAAGTTCCCATAATCTTGGGACGTTCTTTCCTTGCAATAGGAAGTGTGCTTATTGACATGAGAGCTAATGAGCTTTAATTTCGGTTGAATGACGAAGTGGTCCGCTTTGATATATGCAAAGCAATGAAGCATCCCAGCGATATGAATGTGTTCTCCGTAGCTGATGTTCATTATGAGGATAAGAAAGCATTATCTGTAGAGAAACAGCTTACTGTTGAGCCATTGTCTGTTGCGCTACTGAATGTTGAGCATGAGGACGATGAAGATTATAAAGAAATTATGTGTGCTCTAACAGAAATAGGGTCCTATTCTCATACTCCTTAGCAGCTGGACCTTGATCTTAAGAATCAACCGTCACCAACAGCGAAGACTTCCATTGAAGAGCCCCCAGTGCTAGAATCGAAAGAGCTCCCCAATTATCTAAGGTATGCGTTCTTGGGAAATGGAAATACACTTTCGGTGAGTGTGGCAGATGATTTAAGTGAACAACACGTAGAGGCTCTCATCTCTGCTCTGAAGAAATACAAGAGAGCTATGGGTTGGTCTATTGATGATATAATTGGTATCCCACCTGGGATATGTATGCACAAGATGCATCTCGAAGAAGATTGCGTGCCTACAATGAAGCATCAGCGTCGTCTGAATCCATTCAGAAAACGATGCACCAAATATCTCAGTGAAGTCTAAGTAATCGAGATAACTATGTCATGCCGCGACAATAAATCAAGCGCTTGGTGGGAGGCAACCCATCGTTTTTAATTGTTTTTGTTGTTTTTGTTTTCTTAGGATTTTGCCGAGCCACGACCAAAACTAAGGCGCTTGATGGGAGGCAACCCATCGTTCTAATCATTTTTTATGTTTTTGAGTAAATGTAGGTGCAAGAGGTGTAAAGGAGGAGATTGGTTTCAAATTTTGATTTGGAAGTATTGCATGTTTAAGGTGGTAAGTTAGGAATGAAGAAGCAAAAGGCTATGGGTTAGGCATTGCTTATGAAAATATAGGCAAAGAACAAGGCAAGGCCTATGTAAATCTAGGCCACGAACAAGGCAAGGCCTATGCTATGGCATAAGCTCTCGGATTCTAGAGTGCCATAGCATAGGCGCCGTCTATGCTCAACAATGCCATAGCATAGGCGCCGCCTATTCTCAACAATGCCATAGCATAGGCGCCGCCTATGCAAAAGCCTTCTGCTCAACTAGGCAAAGCATTAGGCATGACCTATGCTATGGCCTTCTGCTCAACTAGGCAAAGCTAAAGGCGCCGCCTTTGCCTCCCAAAACTCTTAAAAATTTTATTTTTGCTCTTTTAACTTTGCAAGAACATATTCCGAGGCCATCAACCAAGTAAGTACTTCTTTGCTCTTCTTTTAGATTACGTAAGTATTACAATACTACGCCTATAATAAGTTGTTAAATCGTGAAGTAGTGTTGGTGATTTGAATGTGGTTGATACAACTAAGTGAGTGAAAGAATATGTATGGATGCTCTTGACTTGTTTCCAACTTGTATTTGATTTTGATACACTGTCATACTTTTGAGAAATCGACATGGTCAAGATAATTGCATAATCTTGTAACTTGAAAGCTTACATGTTGAAATGACTTGTTCATTGAGATGAAAATCATGGGTGACTACAAACATGCGATGTTGTGATTATTTCTATGCCATAAATTGATACGATATCTATGTAGTAGTTTTGTTCAAAAGATGCATTAGTCCAAACACGAAAGCATTGTCAAGATTGCATAACGTTAAGAGGACATAAAAGTATGACTGTGCTGAACATATTGTTGGAACATATCACCTAAATGTATGTCGATGAAGTCTGAGTAATCGACATCATTCACTTAATTAGTTTGTGTCAACAAATTAAGTGTGGGGTGGTGCCACTATTGTCTATTTGTCGATTGAATCTTCCGAGATAAATCTAACATGACTTTATTGAGATCTCAGGTAGAATGGCACAAAAAGGACGACAAGGAAAAGAAAAAGCAACCACTTCACAAAAAGGCCAGAAAAGGGGACGAAAAGAGCAAGGTGAATCCTCCGTGCTGCAAATACCTCGACGCACTTTTGGATCAAGTGGGGTACAATTTGAGGAAACTCTAAGGATGACGACTCTGATGATTATTCCAACGCAGGGGGTATGACCCCAGACATAGAAGAGGAGTCCGACTAATCAGGTTTTTCGTATTTATTTTCCACTGAGGGCAGTGTGTCCCGTCTAAGTGTGGGTTGCTGGTATTCGTATGTTGTACTTCTTTGCCTACATTTATTGTCATATTTTTTTGTTTGTTTTAATTAGTCGTAGATTTTTTTAGATTTTGATGCATGAAATTGTTCTGATAGGCGGCATGGTGTTATGACAAGAGTTTTTTCTAGAATCATTACTATTGAGACATTTAGGCTCTAAGTGTGACTCACTGTGTGATAATTGTGTGGTTTAATTCATTCATCTGTTAGGGTCAAGAGTCTATAATACTCCCAATAAAGTTGACCATCTGCCTTGTGTGTGTGAGGATATAGTATATTCTTGGTTGTGACTGATGCTAGAACTTGCCTGGTGTGTGTGTAAAGCGAAATAAAGAGTGCAAGTTTAGGAGATGATTTAGGCATTTCTTTGGCAACCTATATTTGTTTACTTTCATTTTACCTACCCATGGACATTATCTTAGTTAACCCCTTTTGAGCCTTTAGCCATTTTCTTTGACAGCCTCATATGTAAGCCGAATCCATTTTTTTCAAGACCATAATTTGATCCAAATTCCTAAGTGCTTTAAGTTGTGAAGTCATGTGACAAAATAAGAGGAAATTGGGTGAGAGTGATGCCTTAAAGTGAATTGGTACTTGAATTTATTATGAAAAAAAAAGAGTGACTATCATAGAGGTGTGTTATAGAAAAAAAAAGAAATAAAAAAACAAAAAGATAAATTGTGTTTATGATTAAATAAAAATATAGTTATGCTTGAATGGAAAAATAGGTGAAAAGGGGTGATAGATGAAAGAAAGGTAGCAGAGTTGATTAAAAGAGAGTGTTAATGTCATAATGTGATGTATTAAAGCGCTTAGGAACATAGTCACTATTTCTGGCCAAAATAGTCCTACCCGTCCCTTAGCCTACATTACAACCTGTAAAGACCTATTTGATCCTAAGATTAGCATTCTGATATTTAGTGAAGCATTACACTAAGGGCAAGCCTATGGTCATCAGTTGCAGCATATGAATTCTTTGTGAGAGCGAGAGCAAGGATAATCATATACCCATGCTTCGATAGATGAAAATACTTGTGAGTGATTATGGGTGATATATTGTGAGACACATGGTTGATGAGTTTTGGGTAGTTGTGTATGATTCTTTGTGCCTTAACTTTTGACTATGAATTAGCCATCATCACGAGCCTATGTTAGAGGTTAAATTGTTTCTAGTAGTGATCAGAAAACTACTCTTTGTAAATGATTGTCGTGCCTGTCTTGATGAATATTTTGTGTTGTTACTGTAAAGCCCTAAGTAGATGTTTAGATGGACATGATATTTTGTTCGAGGACGAACAAAGCTTTAAGTGTGGGGTGTTGATGATAGACGTATTTACACGCCTAAAGTACTATAATTTACCCATATTTTAGCTAAGTTTTGAGGACAAAATATATAATTCATGCACTTTTAGTCCTTTTTCCTGTAAGTGAGCTAACAAACGTGATTAGCAAGTTTTCAGGTATAAATGATGAAGATTTCAGCATTTTATGGATAACTTGACGCCCAAGGAAGCTTCACGAAAGAAGGAAAGGAGAGCTTGGACGCCTAGGGACTAAAAGTGACGCATGGAAAACCTGTCCCGGGCAAAAACAGCATTTCTAAAGACTTTGGGGATCAGCAGTAACTTAGTAGGATTAGGATAATGATGCAGTAACCTAGTAGGACTAGGATAAGTAATGCAGTAGCTTAGTAGGAATAGGATATGGGTGTTATAAATACCCTATTTTGCTGGAGATTTTTATTATTCCCATCCATCCACCATCCATCCATCCATCAAAACAATTCTCCACCACCCTCATCCCTATTCTATCCTTCCCCTTTTTCTTCATTAATTCATTGTTGACATTATTTTTCATATATTCGACTTTTAATTTTTACAAAAAGAGAAAAGCTATTTGCAAGGAATTCACGTGAGATTTTTATGATGATAATGTCTATTGTGTTTTCCGTTGCACTCATGCATAGCTAAACTTCTCTGTTGGGGTTATGGAAGCCTTATGAGATACTATCTATTGCTATGATTTTGTGAATTCTTGACACGTATGTTGCTTATATCATTACTCTCTTCATCTTAATCTAAATTCTTGTGGTTGCAAACACATAGAATACACCAGTATAACATTAACTTGTTCGAAAGAAAAGTTATATGTCTGGAAAAGAGATAATGTCAAGGTAATAGGGCACCAACCCCTGTTAAAAAGTTAGTGTCGTAACTGGATTAACCTCTTGGAGAATTTGTACCGTTAGATACGCTTTAAGCTCGAAAGAGTTAAAGTGAAATAATCCTTGATGGTCGAAAGACGCCTGAATTTACCATAGAATACAATTCTCTATAAGCACATGCATGTCTGAATTCCGCATAACTCATAGGCAATAGAGACGTATAACTCATAAGGTGGATATAACCCCAACTCTCAATTCTCATTGGTTAAACATCTTACTAAGCATTCTTTCTTTTTACTTTGCTATTTTCCGTTTTCACTTTGTTACATTATTGCACGTTACAATCCCCCCTTTTACGAAACTTTCACCAAAAGTCTATTAATCTTTGCTTACTTAGTGACCAAGTATTCTCTGTGGGAATCGACACCCAACCCAGTTGGGTTCTATATTTGACAACGACCGCTTACACTCTTACGAGAGCTGTAGTTTGAGCGTTATTAAGTGTTAGGTTCACCGGTCCCACATGTACAAGATCAATGTCATGTAGAGTTGTTTAGATTGGTGTGTAGGGACCCGCCCCACACCCAATCTTTGGAAGTCTATGAGGCATGTAGAAGTCATTTTCCTTTCTTGCTCTCCATTGTGTCATCCTAATCTTGGACTATTAGATTGAATCCAATTAGTATCTAGACAATTCTAATTGGTGTCTTAACAGAGTTCAATTAGAATGTATTTGATTCCAATAGGTATCTTAGTAATTTTGAATAAAAATCGAGTAGATTTTATTTGGTATCTGTTAATAAGGTCTAAAATTTATTGTTAATAGGTAAAGACTTGTGAAAGTTGTGAACTTAATTATTGCTTGTGTTTGATAGTTGGATAATCTTGTGTTGCTAGATTTTTGTCATTGTAGTGAATTATTTTTGTTTGAATTTAAGTGAAGAAAATTGACTAAGTTGTTTTTGTTGATAATTGTGATAGGATTGTTTGATTTCTTGTTATTGTGAAACTAGCAATTCTATGGTGCTTACTTATTTTTGGTACTATTATACTGATGAAATTGATGGTATGAGAATTGAGAGGATGATATGAGAACATGATGTCAAGAAAAGATGGTAAAAAAGTGACATGAATAAAAGACTGAGGTGATATGTGTTTTACATAATTGGAGGTTCTTGTTAATGATGTCGTGGATGAATCCTTGTGTAGTTTGATTATTTGATATTATTTGGGGATCCTTGTGTGGTCCGGTCATTGAGACTGTATTTAAAATTTTTGTGCAGCTCTATTATTGAAATTATAATGGGTTCCTTGTGAGGACTAGCTAAGTGAAATTATTTTTGAGTTCCTTATGTGAATGAATTCTTAATGCTTGGCAAAATAATGAGTTTTAAATAAAAGTGACAAAAACTAGTAGAGGTTGTTGATACCTACAGAATTTGATCGATGACTTGTTTGAAATGTAATATTGGTGATAAGACTGTTAATGTCCTGTAATCAATTTATTTTGTTTGGCCTTGCTTATTTGCTAGTGGTGTGGGGACCACTCTTGAGGTGATTAAGAGTTAAGTGAAGTCCGTAATAAAAATATTGTTAGGTAGAAATAAGAATGACTCTCTATATATTAAATTGGTGTTAGTGATATAAGAGCGGTTTGGCTTGACCATGAAGTGTTTGTCATTGAAAAATATTGAGTTAGTGATAGTCAAGACATAAGTTGTAGTTGTGGATTTAGGCATTAGTAAAATCTTAAAAAGATCAATTATTATTGACTTGACCTTGTAGCTGAATTATACATTTGCATGTCTCACAGAGTTGGCTGATATATGACACTTTTAGAGGATAGTAATTTCCATGATAGTGGAAATGCAAAATCAAATGTCTTAGTTATGTTCATAAAATAATTAAGGATGATCCTGAATGGAAGAATAAATAAATTATTAAATGGCATGACTGATCTTTCCTTGGGTGATACTTAGTGGATATTGCTTATTGAGTGATTAGGGTATGATGATTAGATGAATATTAACAATGTTGTGGAGGAGAATGTGTTGTAAGCTATAATTCTATGGGATCTTTATGGCTAAGAGTGTAAGTTAGTGTAATAAGTGAGAGGTTATATTGTCATCTGTGTATAGTATTAAATACTAAGCTTGAATAGTGGGTTTGTAACACCCCGTATTCAAGTACATGTATTGGCGTATTCAAGTACGTGTATTGGTCTTATTTATATGGAATTAATTTTTTTATTTTATTTATACCGGAATTTTCCCGTCGATGGTTCCATACGAAGGTTATTGAATAAGATTTCCAACGATATAAATATTTCCAAAAACGGATAAGTTTCGGATATAATCGAGCACGTTCGAAACTATAAAACGGTGGCCGGGATATGGTGAATAGTAAATGTGCAGGAAAATTTCCTGCACACAAACTACTGAGGCCTGCCAGTTTTTTGGGTCAAATTTGAACGATCATAACTCCCTTAATATAATGAACTGGGAGAGCTACGACCTGTCAAAAGAAAGATCTTTGAGTCTTCTTTCCAATGCAATTGGTTGCATCCAAATACAACGTCTGAGTAAGGAGTTATACTCGTTTTAATTTAGACTCTCAAAACAGATTTTTAGGGTCAACTTCAAACGATCATAACTCCTTGTACAGGACGAAATGGGTGGCCTACTTTATATGAAATGAAATCCCTTTGAATTATATTTCCAATGATACCAATTTCACCCAAATCCTATATCGGAGCAAAGAGTTATGGTCAATCTACTTTAGCTTGTCAAAACAGTCCACCATGGACAGATTCGGATTTACTTAAAATTTTAAGGGCAATATGGTCATTTTCCATCACCTCATGAACGAAAATTGGTCATTATATACATATACTTAGCCTCATATCCATTATTTATCATCCATTATTGAAGAATAAGAAACCCTAGCCAAATTTCAACTCCAATTATCTTGTGATTCAACCGTAGAAAATCCAAATTGATTTCGTAGTTGTGTTCACCGTCTCGAGGGCTTCGAGAAGCACCCCTTATTTGTGCCAACAGGACTTCGAAATCAAAAGGGCCATTTTATGGTAAGGATGTAAATTATGTTGGTGTTATTTATATGGATATGTATATATATGCATGTAAGCATAAGAAGTGTGCTATTTGATTGTTGTTGAAAGATGATTGGAAATGATGTTGGATTATTCTTGTGCATGGTTGGATTATGTTGAATTGTGAAGGGATTTGGTGTGATGATGTGGTATTGAAATGATGATTATATATATATATATACACACATAAACCTATTGTTCAAGTTGGTTTTTGGAATGCTATGCAAATATTGGTTGTATGGAATTATGGAAGAGAATTGTGGTGTTGGGTTGCTAATACTAGATGCCAACATTTCATTGTAGATAAGTGATTTGTAAAGGCGGGAAGTTGTGTTGAATTGGTATCCGAATCTACGATGAGGTATGTAAAGCATACTCTAACAATGTTCTTTGGCATGAAAACACCAATGTTCCATCAAGTAAGATTTCGAGGTTGTCCAAAAATATGTATTGTTCTACGTTACCAACGAAGTTGTTTCCATCCTATAAAGTGTCAAAATGTTTCATTGATAGACCAAAAGGCTCCTATTTCATTGTTGTGATTTTGATGATTCTGAGACACATTGTTGATGTACCAATGAGTCTTTATTACATCGTTATTGTATAGAACGTCTATTACTTGGTTCCTATTGATGTATCATTGTTTCAAAGTATCAAAAATGTGGTGGCGACCGAAATAACAATGTCAAAGATTAATTGAACTAAGTGATGGAAGTTCTCTCTTATCGGGTGGTATCCCAGGGGCATAAGCCTAGCATGGGTCGATCCCTATTTATGTGTTTACGGGTGGTATCCCAGGGGCATAAGTCTAGCATGGGTCGATCCCAGTTGATATGTACTGGAGGCAGCGTAATGGTCACAGTACAGTACAGTAATGATTACAAAGACGATAAGAACGAAGGTAAAGTGATTGAATAAATACAATGTACAGGTTGTCACAAGTTCTAGTAAGTGTGGTCCACTCCTATTACGATTTATTCACTTGTTTCTGATTTCTATTGAGCTCCTATATCATATGTGATTATCTACAGCTTTACATACTCAGTACATATTTCGTACTGACGTCCCCCACGGGGACCTGCATTTCATGCTGCAGGCACAGGTACCTCAGCTCATACACCGCACAAGTAGGAGCCAGGTCATACAGCTATTGTTGGTGAGCTCCAGTTTGCTTCGGAGCTTTCCGAGTCGGTTCCTTATGTTTTGTTATTGTACAGGAGTCATGTGTGGGAGAGGGTTTGTCCCGACCCTAGTTATGTCATGTATATCCTAGAGGCTTTGTAGACATAAGGAAGGGTAAAGTCATGGAAGTTTATATATTGATGTTATATTTGTATATGTGGTGGCCCCGACGGCCAAGTATTATATATATATATTTGTGCGTGTTGTGCTGATACAGGTAATTAGACCCTTCTATATGCAACGAAGTGCTGTCCAAATTTTTGGTGACATGTAAGTGAAAGTACAGGTATTTGAACGGGTTCTCCCGGGCCTTCTCGGCTTCGGGTGCCAGTCCAGCCCGATGGGATTTTTGGGGCGTGACAATAGTGGTATCAGAGAGCGGTTCGTCCTAGTGAGTATACAAAGTCGTGTCTATGTAGAGTCTTGTTTATCGGTGTGTTGTGCACCGCATCTATAAACAGGAGGCTATGGACATTTAGGAATTGTTTCTTTTCTTCATGTCTTAGATCGTGCGATAGAGCTTATATTGTATATGAAGTCATAGTTGACCACTGAATCAGTTTGTTTCTCTTATTATAGTAATGATGCTGGTTACCAGAAGCAAGAATACCGGTAAGCAAGTAGATGTGGCTGCCGGAGAGGGGACTAGTAAGTCACCCACTATACCAGCTAATCAAAGTGAGGCTCCAGCTGAGCATACATTAGAAACTTCCCCCAGTCCGGAAGAAATAAGGGGGAGGAGAACTATATCCCCAGAGCCACCTATTAATGTTGTTGATCAAGATCTTAGAAATGCAGTGCAACTTTTGACTCGTATAGTTGTTGGTCAAGCCATTCCTACTGCAGGTCCTAGTGGTATAGATAGGGCGGCTAGCCTTCGAACACAGGATTTTCTTAAGATGGATCCTCCTACTTTTACTGGATCAGATCTTAACGAGGACCCACAAGACTTTATTGATCAGATCCAAAGGGCCCTAGAGGTGATGCATGTATCGGGAAGAGAGACAGTGGAGTTAGCCGCATATAGATTCAAAGGTGAGGCTATATATTGGTATGAAGACTGGAAACGGTCAAGGGGCATTGATGCACCCCCAGCTACTTGGAAAGAGTTTAAAGAGGCATTTATTGATCATTATCTTCCATATGAGACTCGTCGGGCCCGTGCGGATCAGTTCTTAAATCTTCGACAGGGTAATACAAGTGTGAGGGAGTATAGTCTTCGATGTAATTCTTTGTCCAGATATGCTCCTAATGTTATAGCTACTATGGATGACAGAGTTCATCGGTATGTGGTTGGATTGGATCCGTATTTGGTTAGGGATTGTACTATTGCTGCACTGAATAAAGACATGGATATAGCTAGGATCCAAGCATTTGCACAGAAAATGGAAGATCAGAGGCAAAGAAGAAGAACACAGGAATTTGAAAGTGGATCTTCTAAGAGGGCTAGATCTACAGGGCAGTTTATGGCGCCACAGGGAGGTTTTAGACCTCAATTTTCTGCTAGACCACCTAGGCCATTATTTTCTTATTCTGCAGCTAGTGCTCCACCACAGCATCAGGGGTTCAGAGGCAGTCAATTTGGGCAAAGAAGTGAGGGTCATAGTTCGCGATCAGTGGGTTACCAAGGGCAAGGGAATATGAGCCAATCGAGACCTCCTCGAGAGCCATGCAATAAATGTGGAAGGTATCATTTGGGCGCATGTCGGTTGGGGACCAATGTTTGCTTTTGGTGCGGTATGTCGGGGCATATGATGAACGAATGCCCACGAAGGGACATAGGGGGTATGGCACGACCTACGGGGTCATTTGTTGCATCATCATCATCGATGCCTTATTCAGGAAGGGGTGCACAGCCAATGGGTCGTGTTAGAGGTGATAGAGGAGCCACGAGTTCTAGCAGGGCTCAAAATCGTACGTATGCTCTAGCGGATCGACAGAATTTAGAGGTTTCCCCAGATGTGGTTACGGGTACGTTGTCTATATTTTCATTCGATTTATATGCCTTAATTGATCCCGGTTCTACATTATCTTATGTTACTCCATTGGTTGCTGGAAAGTTCGAAAGAATACCCGAACTGTTAGTTAAGCCATTTGAAGTGTCCACACCGGTCGGGGAATCTATTATAACTAGTGAGTGAAGACATTACCAATAGGTCACTTCGAGAACTGGGACTATATTGTCAGGTAAAGTCACAAATACAAGTTTGTAGTATTTATTTTTGAATTCTTTTTTTCTTTATCTATAAAGTGCAATATAACATGAGGTGAAAATTAAGGACAAAATATTTTAGTGGTTTATACTTTATATGGGAAAAGACATCATTTTCACCTCATACTATATAAGAAAAGTCTAAGCTACACCTAAATTATATAAGTGACCTATTACACACTTTAACTATATAAAAGTGATATTATTACCTCCCCGCGACCCTCATTCTAAGGTGCGTGTGTTACACTTATTTTAGGCGCATCCAGCCTATTAAATAACAAAAGTAAACGGCTAAAAACATTAAGGGAAAAAGCATCGTTTTCACCCCAAACTATAGTCGAAAAGTCGAATCCATATCTAAATTATATAAGTGACCTATTACACACTTTAACTATAAAAAAAGTGATACTTTTTACTGACGTGGTGCTGACGTGGCAGCGCGTGTAAAACACTACACCACATGCAAGTGGTGTTAGCCTGACAGGGTGTAAATAGTTTCACCTTTTTATAGTTTAGGTATGTAATAGGTCACTAGTATAATTTAGGTGTGACTTCGACTTTTTGAGTATAGTTTGGGATGAAAATAATATTTTTTTCCTACTTTATATTGACTTCAAATGCAGGAGAAGATGCGATGTATGTGAAAGATGACATATGTGCTAATATCACCAACCTTTTTAGTCAAAATTACGTAAATTAGTCTAGTCCCAAAATGGGTTAAGATTAGAGTTGTTGGAATTATTTATTTGAACACCTCAATTCACTCTTATGCCTATTAAATAACTTTACTCTTTTAAATTTGAATTATCTAAATATTTTTTTGATAATTAGCTAAAAATATATGTGTGCAATACACTCAAAGTGACCGTCAATATGACAATTAAATGATGACTACGTGTCATATAAGTAAAAAATAATTTTAAAATATATTACACAATGAAAGAAAAAGAAAATTATGTTTAAATCTGAAAACAAAAAAGTTTAACTTACCAACCTCTTAACCCAGCCATCGTCTTCTTCGACACTTTTGAATTCTCAAAAGTCTATTCTTGCATTTTTTTAAAAAAAATTTTGCTACTCTTTTATTTCCCTCTAATCATTGTAAAAGTAATGATCTCTACTTCAGCTGATGATAATGGGTCACCCTACTTTAATCCTCTTGATGACTGAAAGAAATCATAAGATTGTCCATTCATAAGAGCTGAATACCAATTATTGCTAATTAATCTGACAATCATATCAATAATCCTTTCAGAAAAGCCAAATCTTCTCAGGACCTTCACAAGATATTTCCAAGAAACTCTATCATAAGCCTTTGACGTGTCTAATTTCACCACCACATTATGAAACTTATTTCGTCTATTAATATCTCTAATAATCTCTTAAGCTAGCAACACATTTTCTGGTATGTTTCTCCCTTTAACAAAATCAACCTGATTATTAGAGATAAAATTAGGAAGGACCTTCACAATTCTGATATGAATCAGCTTGGAAATAATCTTATTAACAAAAGTGCTAAGATTAATGGGTCTTAGATAACCATAGCTAGTGACCACTTCTTTCTTTGGTATTAGCACAAGATTAGTATGAGTGATGTATCTAGGAAGTTCACTTCCAGAAAAGAAAGCTTTCACCAAATTGGTAATGTCTTCACCCACTAAATTCCAGCAACATTGAAAGAACTGGCCTGAAAAACCATCTGCACCACTTGCACTTTCCCATTCAATGAGACCAAAATCTGCTTAATCTCTTCTATGTCAGGAATTCTTTCCATTCTAGCATTCTGTTCCTCTGAGATGCTTCTCTTGGTACATCCTAACATGTCATAATTTCCATTGAACTGAGTCTCTACAAACTGTTCCATGAATACTTGTACTGCCTCCTATCCAATAGTTTGAGCTGATGTGATAATGTCCCCTTGTCTTGTCTGGATTTCTGTAATACATCATACCTACTACAATCATAAGCAATGTAGGCAAACTTTAAGTACACAATTACAAAGACTCAACTATAACAAGGAAGTAAATATCAACTCGATGAACAACAGGTTCCCTATTACAGTTTCAGCCTTTGTATTGCAGCGCTGCTTTACATCAGAAAGATCTTTAATTGTAAGTATATGGAATTGACGATTTTCTTATTGTGGAAGATGAGCATTATATATTGTGACACAATAAAACCCTAGAAGAAATCTCATTGGTTGAGGCAAAAAGGTGGCAGCAATTTTTCACCAACTTTTGTACCATGTGTACAGGTTGACTGTGACAGCAACAGGTGAGCCCAACCTGTTCCTTAATACGTAGAGGGCCATTGTCATCACAACAAGGGCACAAGGGCTCTGGGAAACAGGTCCCAAACCACGAATATGTTAATCATCAAACTAAGGACTTAACACAAGGGAACCTCAGTGCACTATGTTCGTGCTACGTGCGAGGTTCAAAAAAGGCCTAGATTGCAAGAATCTATTTAAGGATCTACTTCTACGTTTTTTTTCATCGGTTGGTTCTTCAACTACAAATTGTTTTTACCTGATAAAATTTTATGTTAAACGAAAAGATAAGCATTCAGTATCCTCAAACTATGACCAAAGTTGCTACGACACACTCTAACTTCACTGGGGTTCTATTACTCCTGAACTCAATTTAGCGTATTTTTCACTCTTTTGTGTTGACGTGGCACCTTTATTACATAAAATGGGTCACACGTCAAAGGTGACATGTGAGCTAAAAAGATTGATAAAATATATCACGTCAGCTAAAAAGGTTGGCAAAAATACGCAAAAAATTAGTTTAGGAATAGTAGAGCCCTGTGAAGTTAAATTGTTCGTAGCAAATTTGGTGTTAGTTCAGAGGTACTAGATGTTTTAATCTTAAATAAATTGTTATAGTTTTATATTAATTATGATTATGCTTGCTTTTACTTTACAACCACATAACATAGAGAAAGCGATTCAAGTATCCTTTATGTTTCAAGTATCCGAACAATATTGAACTTTAATGTGTCAATTTTGATGAAAAACAATGCGGTGCGGTACTATTTGGTGTTAACGTGAAAAATTAAGGATAGAAAGTTAACAAAAGTAGCAGTAGTACACCATTTTTCATTAGAAAAAAACTCCTAAAAGACTCTTAATGGGAAGTCAATATGTGGGTAGTTTTGATTTTGTACGCGAATATATGGAAACTTTTATTTCTGCACAAAATCTTAAATTTTTATTTGAAATTAAATAGAATTCTATATAGTTTAACAAAAATTTATCTATAAAATAATTTAAATATTAGGTTGGTTTTGCGTCTCTTTATGCATCCCACCTTATTTGAAATCTGACGAATTCAATCGACATTTGTGGAGATGTAGATGGAGAACTGGGACTATATTGTTAGGTAAAGTCACAAATACAAGTTTGTAGTATTTATTTTTGAATTCTTTTTTTCTTTATCTATAAAGTGCAATATAACATGAGGTGAAAATTAAGGATGAGATATTTTAGTGGTTTATACTTTACATGAGAACATCATTTCCATCTCATACTATATAAGAAAAGTCTAAGAATACCTAAATTATATAAGTGACCTATTACACACCTTAACTATATAAAAGTGATATTATTACCTCCCCGCGATCCTCATTCTAAGGCGCGTGTGTTACACTTATTTTAGGCGCGTCCAGACTATTAAATAACAAAAGTAAACGGCTAAAAACATTAAGGGAAAAGGCATCATTTCCACCCCAAATTATAGTCGAAAAATTGAATCTATACCTAAACTATATAAGTGACATATTACACACCTTAACTATAAAAAAGTGATACTTTTTACTGACGTGGTCCTGACGTGGCAGCGCGTGTAAAACACTACACCACATGCAAGTGGTGGTAGCCTGACAGGGTGTAAATAGTTTTACTTTTTTATAGTTTAGGTATGTAATAGGTCACTAGTATAATTTAGGTGTGACTTTGACTTTTTAAGTATAGTTTGGGATGAAAATAATGTATTTTTTCTACTTTATATTGACTTCAAATACAACAGAAGATGCGATGTATGTGAAAGATGAGTGATTGTAAACAATAAGATGACATATGTGCTAATGTCACCAACCTTTTTAGTCAAAATTACGTAAATTAGTCTAGTCCCAAAATGGGTTAAGATTAGAGTTGTTGGAATTATTTATTTGAACACCTCAATTCACTCTTATGCCTATTAAATAACTTTACTCTTTTAAATTTGAATTATCTAAATATTTTTTTTGATAATTAGCTAAAAATATATGTGTGCAATACACTCAAAGTGACCGTCAATATGACAATTAAATGATGACTACGTGTCATATAAGTAAAAAATAATTTTAAAATATATTACACAATGAAAGAAAAAGAAAATTATGTTTAAATCTGAAAACAAAAAAGTTTAACTTACCAACCTCTTAACCCAGCCATCGTCTTCTTCGACACTTTTGAATTCTCAAAAGTCTATTCTTGCATTTTTTTTAAAAATTTTTTGCTACTCTTTTATTTCCCTCTAATCATTGTAAAAGTAATGATCTCTAAATCAATTATTGAAAACTGGAAAACAAAAAAGAGCTTATTTTCGAGCATCAAAGTTAACAAGGATGGTCAATGTCCATTTCGATTTCTGATCACTTCCGAACAAACATCACTACTCAAATTAAAATATAAATTCAATAAGTTTATCAAAAATAATTTCACTAAATTCGATAGAATTAATTTGAGTCCTCTTAACTTCGAAATGGTTCATCGCCAATAAATTCCGATCTCGTTCACCCGATCTCTTGCACCCGTCTCTTTATCAGATATGCAAAAAAAAAAAAAAAAAAAGGGCCATAGGGCCAAAAAGAATAAGGATGATGATGGAGGAGGAGACGTGACTGGAGAAAAACAGGAATTAGAAGAAGGGCGTATGGCGGCGGTGGCGGCAGACTAGTAATGTGGTGGAGGAACTGATCGATGGCAAAGAGGCAAGGAAGAAGAAAGAAAAAAACTTCACAATAATCTCGAGTTAACTGCTTCGTACACGCCTTTCAAGGTTGACTTAGTCTGCTATGCGGTGGCGGAGCCACATATATTTCAAGGATTCAACCCTATTTGTTGAAAAATTATATTATTTTTATATAATCAAAAATATTTTTATGTATATATACAGTAGATGTTGAACCCCTTCGACTAGTCCGTATATTTACTTCTGAACCCCTCAGTAAAATTTTTTGCTCCGCTATTGATGCTGCGTAAGCAAAAAGTGTTCAAATAATTTAAATGTGGAATGGTAGAGGCATTCATTTCATAAGTCTGAGTTGATGTGTTTAATGAATTTTATGAACAACTTTAAGAGATAGTTGATGAGTTAACTCAATATAAAAACGCTTTCACAGTGAGTTCCAAGTCGATGAGAAAGTTAATGGAGCTTTCAGCACTGACCAACCCAGCCAAACAGTAACAAAAGGCACTTTCTGAGCTGGCTATACTATTATTCATACATGAATCAAAAGACTAATATTAACTAATGGAATCGAGATAAATCTTATAACAAGCATAATTTTTAAAATATTCTTTGCTTAATGACACACATCTTATTTAGTCCAAAATTAATTTCAATTGAACTCACAAAAACACATCCTAAATCCATCTTAATTTTTATTGCCGTACAAATCTTGAAATTAACTATAGGTGTTCACTTTGAAGCAGCAGCGGCAGCTTGAAAACGAGCTTGGAAATGGGCAAGCAATTCATCTCTTGGAGGTAAATATTTCTTGTTTTGGGTGCAATTAATATATTCCTTTTTTTCTATTTTTCCTACTTTTATTTTTTTCTTTTTTTTTTTCTTTCTTTAATCTCTAACTTCTATTTCTCCTTCTTCTTTTCTTTTCTTCTTTGATTTTTTTAATTTTCTTTTTTGTACTTATTTTCTTTATTATATTTTCTGCTCTATTTTATATTTTTTGTATTTTTGAAAAATATGACTAGTCGAGCATAAGTCATGGATGATAACGTAAATACCACAATTATTTATCATATTTGTAGTCACACCGCCATTTATATTTTTGTATTTATTAATACAACTGTATTTGTATTTGTATTTTAAAGTTCGCACTTGTACTTATATTTTATAGTTCGCATTTGTATTTGTATTTGTATTTAATAGTTCGCATTTGTATTTGTATTTGTTAGTTTGCGCCATCATTTATATTTTATATAATTCACACTTGTATTTTAAAGAACTATTTTGTATTTGTATTTTATAATTGATTGGATTATATTTATATTATGGTTTTATTGTGTTTGTATAGTTAGATTATATTTGGATTGTATTTGTATTTGTATTCTAGTTTCTTCATTGCCTTTTTATTTTTAAGAAATTATTTTGTATTTGTATTTGTAGTTGATTGCATATTGTATTTAGTCGTGACTATGTACAATTTATCATTTGTATTTGTATACAAACAAGTAAGTGGCTAAGTGCATTAATTGTATCTTTTTTATTCTAAAATATATAAATATGTAATGTATCATTTGATACATATGTATCATTTTGTATTTGTATATCAAAATTATCATTCATATTTGTAAATAAACAAATATCACTTGATACAAATACATTGACAAACAAATGAAACAAATGATTTTACAAATACAAATACAATATGTATTTATATATATTGTATTTGTATAAAAATTTGAGTTGTATTTATTTGTATAAATAAATACAACTAGTATCAATAAATACAAACAAGTATTCGTAGAAAGAAAATCAATCGTTCCTTTTCAATAATTAAAAAATACAAATGATAGTTCACACTTGTATTTATATGTTATAGTTCGCATTTATATTTGTATTTTATAGTTTACGCTTGTATTTATATGTTATAATTCGCATTTGAATTTGTATTTTATAGTTCGCATTTGAATTTGTATGTTATAGTTCGCATTTATATTTGTATTTTATAGTTCACACTTATATTTGTGTTTGCTAGTTCTCATAAATGAAAAGGAGAGAAATTGAAAAGAAAAAAAAGGAGAAAAATGAGAGAAAGATGGAGGAAAAAAATGAAGGAGAGAAAAAAAAAAGAAAAACAAAGGAGAAAAATGAAAAGGGAAAAAAGAAAAAGAAAAAATGAATAAAAAATAAAAAGAAATAAGAAAAAAGTGAAAAAATAAAGAGAAAACAACAAAAAAAGGAAAAGAAAAACTGAAAAAGGAAAAGAAAGAAGAGAATAATAGAAAATAAAAAAAGAAAAAATACACGAGAAAAATTATGAATTGCAATTAAGAATAATTAATAGGCAAGGGGCTATGAATTGTAATAAATTAAAAAATTAGGCTTTAAATGTTATTAAAGCCCAATAGTGGGTAATTCGGGTAATTTATTAGATAATTAATTATATTTTTAATATGTTTAAGATTTTGTAAGCTATTAGGTATTGTAATCTATAATATTTTTTCAACATTATAATTTACTATTTTAAGTTGTTTGCTATTGTAATTTATAATACTGTTTTTGTCCAAACTTTTGTGATATTGATAGTTAATTTATATTTTAAAAGTAATTTAATTTTTTAATTATTGTGATTTATAATGTTTTATTTCTATTTCAATTTAAGAGACACTAATATAATTTCGAGAGTCAATCAAATATCATGATTGAAGTAGTGAAACTGGCACGTCTTGAAGACTCATAATAACTAATTAGAAGTGATATAGCAAAATTGTTATAAAAAATACTTGTGAAATTTTTTTAAGTTGACTTCATATAAGATGTTAAATTAATTTAAAATATTAAGAGTTAATTTATTATTTTATATTTATTTTACCTTTTTATTAAATATTATTAATTTTTTAATACTTAGATGACTTATAAGAATTATTTAGGGGTGATATAAGAAAATTACAGTTAAAACAACTGAAGCAGGCATATCATAAATATCTATTTTACTTTTTTTAAAATTAAATTTTATTAAACTTTTTTATATAAATATAATATAATAATTAATTAAGAATGATATACTAAAATTACGCAGCAAATAGAATGTTGAAAACAGGATGACAATCACCAGTTGTCTGCTTCCATCAGCTGCTGACCACACTTATATATAGTAAGAACTATTGGTATTAAATACTCCCTCCGTTTCATAATAAGTTAATTGTTGGATTTTGGCACACATATTAAGAAAAAAAAGTAAAGACATAAATTTATCATGTTTTTCCATTTTTACCCTCTTCAAAAAGCAAAGACACATGATACATCACTCCCAATGCACATTTAATAAAGGGTAAATTTGGAAAAAAATTTCAACATCAACCTTGAATTGTGAACCATTCACTTACTTTGAAACACAAAAAACACTTCAACAATTCACTTATTATGGAACGAAGGGAGTATAAGGGAGTAATTGAAAGCTCCATTGGGCACAACTATGTTCCCAAGTTTGACTAAAAATGTAAGAAGACTTGAATAGCCTTTTTCCTTAAAAATAATGATAAATCTTTTGCTATTTTCAAAATTGAAGTAGTCAAGTGCAATATTAATTCTCTACTGCTAAGAATATGAAGAGTTTATTACTCTTTTGTGCATTGTACTATTTGGGATGCAATAATGAAATTCTTATCTTTTTTTCCTTTCGTAAAGAATGAAGTTTTCTAATTTGAGTGCTATATCAATTTAATCATTATTGTTTTTCTTTGATAATTTCATTGTCACTTATTACTATGAATATGGAGTTATCATATTAGAATAATGTTTCTTCTTTTACAATTAAGTTTTATAATTTAATAAGGCTTCTACATTAACTAAGACTTAGAATTAATACTAGGTATTAAAAGTTTATGTCAGCACGGGTTCAATATATATTATTTTTTATCTTAATTTATGTAGCGTAAATAAAAGGGGATCTTCTAAAAATAGCAGCATTTAGCTATAAAACCCACCTTCCATAGCCACATTTTATATAATTACCATTTATAGTCGTTGTATTCGATTTATGTCCGCTGTATTCGGTTTTACACATAGTATGTATTCATATAAAATATAAATACAGTCCCTATTTAGGCGCGCCAAAAATAAAATTCAATATTTTTTAAAAAGAAAAAATCTCAATCACGCTTATCTCGTTGAACTTAATATTTTTTTGCCTAACACTACCATTATCTTTTTTTATATTTTTTTATTTTTGTGTTTTTTCCGTTTTTCTTCTTCTTTTTTCTATTTCTTCCTACTTCTATTTTTTTTCGTTTCTTTTTTTTCTTCTTTCTTTTTTTCTTTCTTTAATCTCTAACTTCTATTTCTCTTTCTTCTTTGATTTTTTTAATTTTCTTTTTTGTACTTATTTTCTTTATTATTTTTTCTGTTCTATTTTATATTTTTTGTATTTTTGAAAAATATGACTAGTCGAGCATAAGTCATGGATGATAACGTAAGTACCACAATTGTTTGTCGTATTTGTAGTCACACCGCCATTTATATTTTTGTATTTATTGATACAACTGTATTTGTATTTGTATTTTAAAGTTCGCACTTATATTTATATTTTATAGTTCGCATTTGTATTTGTATTTAATAGTTCGCATTTGTATTTGTATTCGTTAGTTTGCTCCATCATTTATATTTTATATAATTCACACTTGTATTTTAAAGAACTATTTTGTATTTGTATTTTATAATTGATTGCATATTATATTGGATTATATTTATATTATGGTTTTATTGTGTCTGTATATTTAGATTATATTTGGATTATATTTGTATTTGTATTCTAGTTTCTTCATTACCTTTTTATTTTTAAGAAATTATTTTGTATTTGTATTTGTGAGTTGATTGCATATTGTATTTAGTCGTGACTATGTACAATTTATCATTTGTATTTGTATACAAACAAGTAAGTGGCTAAGTGCATTAATTGTATTTTTTTTATTCTAAAATATATAAATATGTAATGTATCATTTGATACAAATGTATCGTTTTGTATTTTTATATCAAAATTATCATTCATATTTGTAAATAAACAAATATCACTTGATACAAATACATTGACAAACAAATGAAATAAATGATTTTACAAATGCAAATACAATATGTATTTATATATATTGTATTTGTATAAAAATTTTAGCTGTATTTATTTGTATAAATAAATACAACTAATATCAATAAATACAAACAAGTATTCGTAGAAAGAAAATCAATCGTTCCTTTTCAATAATTAAAAAATACAAATGATAGTTCACACTTGTATTTATATGTTATAGTTCGCATTTATATTTGTATTTTATAGTTTACGCTTGTATTTTTATGTTATAATTCACATTTGAATTTGTATTTTATAGTTCGCACTTGTATTTGTATGTTATAGTTCGCATTTATATTTGTATTTTATAGTTCACACTTATACTTGTGTTTGCTAGTTCTCACAAATGAAAAGAAGGAGAGAAATTGAAAAGAAAAAAAAAGGAGAAAAATGAGAGAAAGAAGGAGAAAAAAAAATGGAGAGAAAATACAAAAAAAAAAAAAAAGAGGAGAAAAATGAAAAGGGAAAAAAGAAAAAGAAAAAAAATGAATAAAAATAAAAAGAAGTAAGAACAAAGGGAAAAAACAAAAAAATAAAGAGAACTAGATTTCAGCCTAACTCTAGGCTCCTTTCGCTAGTAGTAACTATACTACAAGCTCATCTTGGTAACTCTACCAAGGACCCTCTCTACTGATTAACTCTAATCAGCCTCACACTTAGGCAACTCTACCTAAGCACTTCTCTCAACAAACTAAAACACTACTCTTATAGCATAAGTAGTTCAATTACAAATCAATACTCACTCAAGAACAATTTCAATTTAAGCTCACATAAATAGCTAAGAACTTGAGCAGTGTTGAAATGGAGGTTTGCTGCCTCGCTTCACTCTTTGTAATTTGTGCAAAAAAACTATTTGATGAAGAGGCATCTCTTTTATTGTATAGCTGAGTGATGATTAGGGTTGAAAGATCATTGGACCAGCTTTCCTAATCAGTACAAAATAGCACTTGGAAGTTTGTTACACAAGAGGACAAAACAATGCAGACAATGCGTACTAGCTATACTATACCTTGCACATCCAAGGACCTGGTCCCTTGCAGTTAGCTACTCGTCATCAAAACTACATATAACAATTTTTTCCCTTTTGATGATACAAACCAGCCATGCAACATTGAGCATCATACTAAAAGTCAGTAATACTTCCTCCCCCTGTCAATAATACCACAATCATTACACACATAAAGCTAGTATTTCTTACATATAAAGTCAGTATTCCCCTTTTTGACATCATTGAAAAGAATTAACAATAAACCATAAGTAGGGATAAGTACATACTAATTAACACATTGCCACTGGAGCAACACTAGCATAAAAAACATCTTTAAAAGTAAAGGAGACAATTGAGGTACATAAGGTAAATTCATTTATTTTAAAAACAAAGGTCAGTACCAGTACAATCATACTAAAATAATGCATAAAACAAACTATCTTCAAGAGCCAACACAAGAAGCAAAATATAAAACTAACACTGGATTGATTTGAGGACAAGGATAATAAGACTTAGGTAGAGGGAGGTTTGGGGAGGAAGAGAGTTAAGAAGAATCTCCATTCTTGAATTTCCAGCATTGTGAGCATCCAACAACTGTTTGGTAAGATCCTTCACTTTAGCATTCAGCCCCTCAGAAGACAACTTTTGATTTTGAAACTTTAGATGCACTATATCAGCATCTTTGACAGTCATCATAACCTTAACTCCTTTATTTCTTTGTCCAACCTTTCCTGAATATCTAGCAAATCAAATACTTGAGACACAGATCCAACTTTGCGCTCTATATATTCATTCTCCACATGAGTTGTTAGGCTGATCACCTGTTTCGTTGTTTCGGGTGTTCATCTAGTTCCATTCACACCATAATGTTCAAACACCTTGTTTAATAGTTATCCATTTCCATGTTTGCCTTCCTTTTTATAAATCCCTTTATGCATATGTTATATCATTAGAGCAAGAAAAATAATCAATTCGAATTTGCTCAGGCATTCAATTAAAAATAAGTCAATACTAGAGGAAATTATTCTTTTTTAAAACCTTGGCAACAGGACCTTGTTGGTGAACTCAAACACTAGTTGATACTCACTCTTTGGAAACTTCTTTATTAGTGCAGTTGTTGACCCCTCCTATCTTAGATACCTCAATCATGAATTTAGTAGTAGGTTGTTGATTCTTCATAGTTCTTACCCTTACAACAGGTACATCCAGGATTCTTCCTAGTACTTCTTCATCCAACTTAAGAACCTTTACCTGCACCTATGCAGTCAAACTCAAACCATACTTTTAGTTTTTTATGGAATAGTAGAATTCTCTCTCTTCTCCGTCAAAGACAATGGGAGTTGATTCTTCTAGTAGGTGCAACTAGCCCTGATGCCTCACATACTCTACCAGTTCTACCATCTCTGGTTTTTCATAGATTTTTGGATCAAATAATATCCCAGATAGAACCTTTTCTATTCTTAGGTTCTCAATCCTCCTTTCTCTAAACATGTCATTCTTTTCTTTATTATTTTTCTTTCCTTTGATCTCACTACTTAGCTCTTCATTTTCATCATTTTTCTTCTTCTTGGGATCGGGTCCCTAAGAATCTTTTCTTTTCTTGACAGCTATATGTTTCTGCCTTATTCCAGTTGATCCACCATTCATTGACTTAGAGAACCTGATCCTTTTAGCAACCTCATCTTTCTTTCTTGTTTCCTCATTTGTAGTAGTAACTCCTGAATCTATGTCATCCCCTTTTACAACCTCTACAACTTCCATATTTTTTTCTCCTCTAATGCAATAGATTTCTTGAGCCTTCTTCTTCTTATGGTTGAAGCTTTGTTGGCCTTTATGGCATCTTCCAATATTTTTTTTTCAGAATCTCTTGTAGAATAGGTTCTAGTCACCTTTACCTCTGAGTTTATTACTTTCTCCTTACTTATACTTCCTCTCAGTTTCTTTACCGACCATCTTAGAGGTACTTCATCCTCATCCTCTTCATCTTTATTATGTGGTGGTATCAATATATCCTTTCCCTCATTCCCTTTATCCTAATCACCTACTTTTTGTTATTCTTTATTTACTGAGCATTCCTTGGTGTCATATGCAAGTAGGATTAGATTCTCATGTACCTAGTTTTTATTGGAGGAAAGAACAACCCTTTTTACTGGAATGTCTTCACCAAATAACTTGGCAAAATAAGGTTTGAATCTGAGGGTGTAGGAGAGTCAGGTGCTTGTTTTGTTTTAGCGTGTTCAGCGTTTTCAGATTTTTTGAATAACTCAAGAAATTGGAAGCTTTCAGGTAGTTTTGAATTTTCTGGAGAAAAAAGAGTTTCAAGTTGAGATATTTCTTGCTCTATTGGTGATCCAAATCCTTGGTTTGGATTCTCAATCATGATTGGGTGAGCATAAGCTTCTGAGGTAAAGAAGGATTAATAGAGACTGGCTAGATTGTGGGTTTTGGAGATTCAGTTTGTTGTTGGGGACTGCAAGTGATGTTATCCATGGTTTCAACTTCTGAAGAATCAGGATGTTCAATTTGGGGTTGTCTAGTTTGACTCTATAGTTTTGTCTATTTTAGGAACTTTTGTTGGGTTTGAGGAAGTAGTAATGTTGATTATTTGATTTTAAGAGACAGAGATGAGTTATCTTAGCAGATTTGGGAAGATAATTTGGACTAGTTAAAGAATAATGACAAGAAGGTCTGACTTAGAAATTTTAAGAGATGACCAATGTCCTTAAAAGATGTTCCTTTTTATTTGACATATCTAGACCTAAAAGTGTGACTCATTATTTTACAAAGAAATTGATACTTTATAAGAGAAAACATACATGGCTTTTTCATACAACATTTTATGATTATTGTAAGCTTATTGTATAGGTATTAAATTGAGTGATGGGACCAGGTCCCTTGCCTCTTTTATTGAATTCTGTACTTGTGTGGCTTCAACTATTCTCCTCCTAAGCTGTTCTCATAAGTGTATACCTGCAAAGGTATGGAGCTGTGTTAGATTAACAAGCACCTATTCTACCAAGGATACCTGTCTCCTTAGCATAGCCAATTCTTGGAGTTACACTAATTCACATGTCAGGTCAGGTTGGCTTGATCAATCCATGTTCTGGCCTCTTTCAGAATCTTCCTCTTCTAAGATGAGTCTTCTAAGGACCAGGTCCCTTGAAATCAACTATTTCAAGATACGATACCTCCACCATGGTGTGCCTTAAGAGATAGAGAGAACACAGTCAGATTTTCAAAAATTAAGCCTTGAACACTCACTATTAATGAACATTTCTAACTATAATCCCCCTTTTCCAACTTAGAACCATGATCACTTATTTGATTTGGGAACCTACTTAAGTTTGAGTTCCCAGTAAAAAGACAATAGTTTGTCCAAAACCTTCTTGGCTCATCTAGTTAGAGAATTCTTCTTTATCTTATTCAAATACCTGAATCCATTTAGTTGTGTATTCTTCTACGGAACATATCTCAATTTGTTCATTACTTAACTTTTCCATCTCTGACAATTCCCTTTAGAGTGTTCATTTTTTCCATAATGATTGCACATAGGTTTGGGAGCCTTCTTTCTAGCCCCATTGACATTCTTTCCTTGCCACCCAATAGGTTGAAATTCTCCTTGATGGCCTAGTATTTTTCCATCATTAACACCTTGACTAATCAGATTATAGAGAGAACCTATGAAGAAGCAGTCCATTTAAGATACTTGTTCAATTCTTCTCGTAAATAGACCAGGTCCCTCTCTAACTTTTCATTCTTATGAAGTGCAGACTTAAGGTGTTTTTAGGATCCCTCAATCTTTCCTCAAGATCAATTTTGAAGCCTTGAATCTTCGTTCTTTCCTTTTTCATCTTCATTATTTACTTTCTTCAGATTACTTATTAGACCCTGATTTTCAAATTTTATCTTTGTGAACAACTCTTCATTTTCAGAGATATGGATAGTTAAAGTAATCAGCCCATGCTTTTGATTCTCTACTTTCTTGTCTAAGGCATTTTTTTAGTATTTAATTCACATACAGAGTCTATCAACATACTTTCAAGCCTTTTTATCTTTCTAGCAGCGTAATTATCTAGATTCTCCTTGATATCAGATAGAGTTACCCATTTTTTTTCATCCTCTGTGTCTCTCATGTATGCAAACAACAAATCATAGATAACTGAAGTGTCTTCCACTTCTTGCAAAGAAATATCTCCAGTCTTCTCATCTTCACCTGAATCACTATAAGAGTTTCTCCATACTGCCAAAGCTTGCTTTATAGCATACTCAACTGGTGTCTTTCTTCTTGAATTTTCAGGGACCAGGTACCTATTCTTCTTTTTTTTCACTTACATTCTTGAGATACTCCTAATAATCCAATTTGATCATTGGAAAATCCTTAATAAAGTGGTCAGGACTCCCATATTTGTGACACACTTTAACATTATTTCCCTTTTTACTGCTGCTTCCTTTTCTTTGGAATTAACCACTCTTCTTTCTGACTCTAACAATCCTATTTTCCAAGTAGGAAATATCAGTATCATCTTCACTTGAGTCATATTTTGAAGCCTTCAATGCTAGAGATTTTTCTCTTTTAACTTTCTTCTTCTATAGCTCTTATGCTTTTTGAGCTCATGGGTTTTTGAATTTCCAATCAGTTCATCCATGGTGAGGGTCTTCAAGTTTCTGGCTTCAGTAATGGCATCTACTTTGCTTTCTGAGGACTTGGGAAGGACATCAAGAATTTTCCTCACTTGTTTACATAATAAAATCATTTCTCCTAAGCAGTAAAGCTCATTAGTGATATAAGTAAATCTTGTATGCATTTCTTGGATGGTTTTATCTTCTCTCATGGTGAAGGTTTCATACTGAGTCGTCAGCATATCTACCTTAGAATTCTTCACATCAGTAGTGCCTTCATGAGCAGTTCTCTAGAAATCTCAGATCTATTTAGCATTTTCATAACTTGAGATCCCATTATATTCATCAGGCCCAATACTACAAACTGACAATTTTTTGGCCTTGTAATTCTTTTCAATCCATTTTCTGTCTTCATCATTGCACCTCCTCCTGCTTTTTACCACGATTCTTGTCATTTCTCCTTCTTTGACTTCTTGAACAGGAACATAAGGACCATCAAGGATTATGTTCATTAGCTTACTGTCTTCAACCATAATGAAGTCAAACATCCTGGTTTTCCACCACTCATAATACTGCTCATTGAATCTTTGTGGTCTAGTTGTAGATTACCTTTCTTCTAGATTAGGTGGAGCAATTATGTTAACCAAGACACTCTAGGTGTAAACCTTTTAGAGTGACTTGTCTCTGATACTAATTGTTGGAAACTCTGAGGGTTGCAACACATAGTGAGGGACCAGGTCCCTCAAAATCAATCGCAAGAAAAGAACATAAAAATAACCAAGAAACAAGAGATAGTGCAGGAAGAGTAAGAACACAAGATTTTTATATGGAAAACCAGGAAGAGAAAAACCACGGCTTGTCCTCACAAGCACCAAAGAAATTCACTATAATTAACCTCTTAATTACAGTCTAGATTTTAGCCTAAATCTAGACTCCTTTCGCTAGTAGCAACTCTACTACAAGCTCATCTTGATAACTCTACCAAGGATCCTCTCTACTGATTAACTCTAATTATACTCACACTTAGGCAATTCTACCTAATCACTTCTCACAACATTAAAACATTACTCTTATAGCATGAGTAGTTAACTTACAAATCATTACTCACTCAAGATCAATTTCATTTTAAGGTCACATAAATAGCTTAAGAACTTGAGCAATGTTGAAATAGGATTTTTGGTCTCTCTTCACTCTTTGTAATTTGTGAAAAAAAAAATATTTGATGAAGAGACGTCTCTTTCTTTTTATAGATGAGTGATGATTAGGGTTGAAAGATCATTGGACCAGTTGTCCTAATCAGTACAAAATAGCACCTGCAAGTTTGTTACACAAGAGGAAAAAACTGTGCAGACAACGCGTGCCAGTTGTACTGTACCTTGCACATCTAGGGACCTGGTCCCTTGCAGTTAGCTGCTCATCATCAAAACTAAATATAGAATAAAGTGTCTAGTTGGTCTCGTCAAGTAGAGAGACTTGTAAATATTTTATTGACCTCTTGGTTGCGGGTTCAAATCCCCTTAGTTACTCTTTGATTTTATTTTATCTAACATGGAGAACCCACAAACTTTAAATCATGAATTCGCCTCTATTTAAATTGGGTTTGATATTAAACGCACAAATTTAATTATGTATTTTTGGATTTTATTGTGATTTGTGAGAATTTTTAAGCCATTATACTTTATATATTTTTTATTTATTTCATGGTTATTAAGAATATAAACTTTAAAAATTGGAAACTGAGAAATTATTTTTTAGGGTGAACATGTATGTATTCATCAATCGAAACTCTATTTCTTTGAAACAAGTTATAACCTTTTTTGTGTTATCGTCATGCAACTCACTGTCGATCAATATCCAAAAAAGGTTTGAGCTTTTGTACTATTTTTTAAGATTTAAACTCTAAACTTTACCAAATTTACATCGGTTACACTTCACCAAATATTTAACTATAGGTGTTTAAACAATTGCTACACACAGTCAGCTTTCTAAATGTAAATAATTCCCTTAATCATACAAGTTCTCTCTCAAAATTATATCATTTAAAGTCAAACCTTTCAATAGTGGCAACGTTTGTCCAAAAATTTTATAGTTGTTATAAAGAAGCGTTATCATATGTGTATACTGACATTTAGCATTTGACGTTCCAAAATACTTTTCAAGTATTGAAATTGGTTCAAAAATATCCTCCGTTTATTTATTGGGCTAAAAATACCCCTTCATCCACCTTTATGGCTCAAATATACCTTTACATCTAACGGACCATTTTTAAACTATAATTAAAATTTTTATTTATTATGTGTCAACTTTCTATTGATTGCAAATTAAATTTATTAAAATCTTATTATCTTATAACCAAATCTGGACCCAATTAAAACTACTCCACCCAATCTATTGCAAAAACATCCCCTTGCTGCAGATGAGGTGTGCAATTCTTACACACTTTTGTTTTCTCTTTTCGCAGATGAGGTGTGCAATTCTTACACGCTTTTGTTTTCTCCTTTCGCCTTTTTTTTTCGGGTTACTTACTATAGACTTGAATTTTTTTATCAAATCATGAATATATCTTGTATTATTTTGCGGTCCTTTCAAGATACCTCACTACAATAAATTTGATTATTTGGGACAAATTATTTTGTCACTTATAAGTCATATTTTATCGCAAAAGATTTAACGTGACAAAAAAAAATTCGTCAATCAATCGTCTCCAAAAGTGGGTCGCTAAAAGTATACAAAGACGATTTAGTGTTTCGTCGCTAAAAAATTAAATTGGCTACAAAAAATAAAAAATTATCCCCAAATGTGTAACATTTATGACGAATCTGTTTGTCATAAATATATAATTTTTTTGTAGTTGATGATATGCTTTTGTCACTAAAATGTTATCAATACCGACAAAATTTTATTGTCGCTAATTATTTAGTTCAATCAACGACGACATCAATTGTCGCCAGAGTTATATATATTTTTTGGTTGAACAAATGTATTTTCGTCACTATTGACAACTTTTTGTATACAACAAAAAAATTCATCCTTAAATGTATGAATTAGTGACAAATTTATTATTCTAATAAAGATTAATAATTTTGTAGTTAAATCTACCATTTTATCACTAAAAATAGTATTTAAAAATGGGGGATGCGATAGATGAATACCCTTTAACAAACCGATGGTAATAGCCAGCTAAACCTAAGAAACTCCTGATATCTAATGGAGAAATATGTTTAGGCCAGTTTCTCACTGCTTCAGTCTTTTGCGGATCAACTCTAATGCTATCACCGGAAATAATATGACCAAGGAATGCTACTGACCTTAGCCAAAATTTGCACTTACTGAATTTGGTGATCAACTGATGAGCTCTGAGAGTCTGAAGTACAATTTTGAGGTGATCTGTGTTATCATTCTCACTACAGGAATTGAAAAAAATGTCATCGATGAAGACTATAACAAACATGTCCAAGTACTTCTTAAACACACGATTCATTAAGTCCATGAAAGCTACTGGGGCATTAGTGAGACCAAAGGACATGACCAAAAATTCAAAGTGACCATATCGGGTTTGTAAAGCTGTTTACGAAATGTCATATTCTCTGAATCTGAGATGAGGATAGCCTAATCTGAGGTCTATTTTAGAAAAGTAACTGACACCCTGAAATTGGTCGAATAAGTCATTGATTCTGGGAAGTGGATATTTATTCTTGACTGTGACTTTGTTCAACCGACGATAGTCTATACACATTCTGAGAGAACTATTTTTCTTATTCACGAATAGAACTGGTGCGCCCCACGGGAAAATATTGGGTCTGATGAACCCCTTATCTAAAAGGTCCTTTAACTGTTCTTTTAACTCTTTGAGTTCAGCGAGTGTCATTCTGTATGGCAGAATAGAGATAGGCTGAGTGTCTAAAAGAAGGTCTATTCTGAAATCTATTTCCCTTACAGGAGGAACTCTGGGAAGATCTTTGGGAAACACGTCTGAGAATTTATTTACTACTGGAACCGACTCAAGACTAGGAGTTTCTGAATTAGAGTCTTTGACTTGCACAAGATGATAGACACATCCCTTGGATGTCATTTTTCTCACTCTAAGGTATGAAATCAACTTACCCTTAAGCACTGTGGTACTACCCCTCCATTCAAGGACTGGTTCATTCGAAACTGAAAATGAACAATTTTGTTTCTACAATCAACTGATCCATAGCATGAATGGAGCCAATCTATACTAATAATGACGTAAAAATATGCCATCTCTATCTCTACAAAGTCTGTTGAAGTGACCTTCTGAGATATTATAATCAGACAGTTCCTATATACCTGTCGGGCTATGATAGACTTACCCACTAGGGTAGAGACTGAGAAAGGCTCTACTAGAATTCGAGACTGACTCCAAAGTTAATGGCTATATAAGGAGTTACGAAAGACAAAGAAGCTCCTGGATCTAGAAAAGCATAAACATGTAAATGAAAGATCTGTAACGTACCAGTGACCACATCAAGATAATTTTCCTGATCTTGTCTGGAATAAAGTACATAAAGCCTATTTGGGTGTTGCCCACTGGTGGCACCCTACTGATTCGGGCGATCAGACTGAGCCGAGAAATGATTCTACTGACCCTGAGAACCTAACTAAGGACAATTTCTGGTTCTATGGCCTGGCTTGCCACACCTAAAACAAACATCATTGCCAGCTCTGCAAATACCCTGATGGCTTCTGCCATATTTCTGGCAAAGAGGATTTGTTCGAGCACTGCTGACACTACCCTAAGATTTAGTGCCTGGCGCCCTATCTTTGTTACCATTTCTAAACTTAGGGACTGGAGCACCGGATGAGGACGAAGCTGGAACTAAAGACTTTGGATGGAACTGGGAACGGTTACCGCCCTCTGACTTACGCTAATTAAAATTGAAGCTACCTATTTTATCCCTCTTATTCTCTCTCTCTCTTTCCTTATTCGTAGCCTCTTCGGTCTACTGAGAATGGACCATGAGCCTGGATATGTCCATCTCCTTAATTAACATCACAGTTCTGCACTTCTTAACCATACTCTCTGACACCCCAGATACAAACTTGCTCATTCTGGACCTATTATCCGCTACTACATGGGGAGCATATTTGGCTAATTGAGTAAACTTGAGAGAATACTCTTTAACACTTATATTGCCTTGCATAAGATTGATGAACTCTAACACCTTGGCTTCTCTCATCTCTAAAGGAAAGAATCTATCTAGGAATAAAATAGCAAACTCTTCCCACTCTATAGGCTCTGCATCTGTGCCCCTGTCTACCTTTCACAGCTTAAACCATGTATGAGCGACATCTTGTAGCTGATAGGAGGCTAACTCAACACTCTCACTGGAAGTCACTCCCATAATATCTGTGATCTTCTGAACCTGGTCGATGAACTCCTGTGGATCTTCTTCAGACTTAGATCCTAATAATAGGGGAAGATTCATTCGAGTGAAGTCCCGAATCCTGACTAAAGCAGTATTAGCCACTGGGTTGGCCTAAACAATAGCTGGTCGTTCATTCTGATCCATTACTGAATTGTCTAGAGTGGTGAACATAGCCCTAAATTCTACGTGAGAGACATGATCGTCTAGGGGATCTGCCTGAATGGGCTGAGGTGTTGGTTGGTTTCCTGATCTTCTTCCGTTGTTCGTTTTGGAAGGCATGTTCTATAAATAGAAGTAAGAAAAAAATTAGATTGAGAGTTTAACTTAAGCTCATGCCCACTCGAACGACATGAATACTAAAAGAAGGGAAACTTTTCTTAAAACTCCTCATAGCCTCTTGTCCATAAGTGTGGCACGTGGCATGACATTTCAGACTCCCTAGGACTCTGTTGAACCTTAATCTTTGATACAAAGTTTGTAACGCCCCAAATCTGTACCCCAAATGCTACATGGTGCTTATGATCCTAAAGGACCACAAGCTAACCCGTAAGATGGTACCTGCTGTGAACACTGAATAATAATACTAAAATAATATGAAAAAATAGGCTGAAATTCCATAAGGTTCAAAATCTAAAAATATTGATAAAATATAACATCTAAAATCTGAAATACTGTCTGAACTAGTCTAGTCTCAAAAGCCTCTAACAGAACTATCTAAAAGCATAGTTGATGGGACAAGCCCCCAATTAACTTTGACTACTGAAACACTGAAATAAAATATATCCTCGATAGATGAGGACTCACTACTAAATCTAACAATGGTGGATGAATCTGAATCTGTCTATGCGCGGTCAGAAATCTGAGCGTCCGAACCTATGATATGGGACATCATAGTGCAAAAAAAGAGTATGCGTCAGTAAGTGGAATGTACTGGTATGCTAGATGAAGTAAGAATGAATGCAAGGGTTCATATGCATGAACTATAACTGACTGAATAATATAGAATAACTAAGTAAGAGTACATAAATAACTGAAACTACTATACATACTGAGTATGCAATACTTTTCATATATGTGTATAATGTATCTAAGCTTTTACTAAAGCTGAGTTCTGAGTTTTGAGTTCTGATGACTAAGTAACTGATATCTGAGATTTCTGATAACTAAATTACTGATAAGTGAGTAACTGTATCTAACAGTCGTGATTCTGTATAACTGAACTGAGTTCTATACTGAGACTGAAACTAAAACTGTAGGAAGTAATCATCTAACCGACATGACCCAAATAAGATAACTAGGGTCCAACCTATAACCCCAGTTGGAAGGGTTTCAGTACCGTTCCACGGGTAAAGACAAGATGAAGAGTCACCCTCATCTGGCAAGTACTCTAGCGAGAATGGTGGTACCCTCAGTAGACAGGTAGAAACACCTCATCAACCCTCAACTGGCAGGTTGATGTCTCAACCGGCAGGTTGATGTCTCAACCTACGCTGGCTACATAGTTTTGGAATGCAAGGATTGCTTCTAAGGATCACACACTCTACTGGAAGGTGAGCCCCCATCCTTGGGTTCACTCGGTGCTGAATCTTACTCCCATTTAAATGACACTGATTATTATACTGGACTGAACTAGACTGATACTGAGTTTCATTGAGTTCTATAACTGGCTGAGTACTACTGATCGTGACACTGCTGAGACTATTTTGTAACTATTGTAGCTCTAGGTAAACAACTAGATTTTTGGGTAAGGAATACCCCCAAGACTCGATAGCATAAAAATTAAGCATAACATGACATTGAAAAAATGCCAATGTTTACTTGTCCATAATTCATTCATACAGACATTTTATCAAACACTTGTAGGGCATAAACTTGTAAATATGCTAGCATGTCATATTTTCACCATTTAATTCACATGTACATTCCATCAAACACATGGGGAGCACAACTTAGTGCATATAATCATGGACAACATATAAACATTGTAACTACAACACTCAAACTTACTAATTCAAGGATTATAACATGGGAATTGTACAATTTAATATACATGCTATTTCAATTTTATGGAATCTACAATTGATCATGGATTGAAACTCAATTACTGTCATGAACATGAATACTATCCAATTTCAAGCATGTAAATCATGAATCAATAATCTTGTCATTTTAAAAATGGATTCTTGGACTCTATGGGTGAAAGGAACCTATAGATGAACACCTAACATACCTGGGAATATTAATTCTTGGAGGAATTCTTGAGTTTGTTCTGGTTTTCTTGAAGCTAGGGTTTTTTTTTCCCTTTGAGAGAGAATGTTTTTGTTTCTTGAGAAAAGTGAGTAAATAATTAGATAATAGGTTATTTAGGGGTTTAATCACGTGTTTAAAACAGACTTGGGTCATGGGAAAATACCCAATCACCCTTGGAAAAGATTTAAAAATCATCACTGAAAACTCGATCTTGGCCCTTGGCGCGATGCGGTGCTATTACACCGTGTCACTGGAAATTGACAATTGGGAACTGGAGGCTTAGCGCGGCACGATACAATCACGGAGCTTCATTATATGCGAATTTACCTCTTGGCGCGATGCGCCACGATCGCGGAGTCATACTAAAAAGTGACAATTGGGAAAATAGTTGGCCTCATCCATTACTCCTTTATTAGCCATGTACTAGTCTAGGGTATTAATTAATTGAGAAAATTTCAGAAGTAGCAACTCTGCAGTTTTAATTATAATTTTTCTAGCAACAGTTTCATAATTATGAAAAATAACAAATTGTATTTTATATTTAAGTAAAATATTGCTATATAAATACATATATAAACTGAATAGTAGTTACTATTTAACTCTCACTAGTTAGAGTTAAATAAGGGAAGTAATCATCCTTCATTCATTCTACATTTTTTTATTTTTAAGAAATTATTTTGTATTTGTATTTGTGAGTTGATTGCATATTGTATTTAGTCGTGACTATGTACAATTTATCATTTGTATTTGTATACAAACAAGTAAGTGGCTAAGTGCATTAATTGTATTTTTTTTATTCTAAAATATATAAATATGTAATGTATCATTTGATACAAATGTATCATTTTGTATTTGTATATCAAAATTATCATTCATATTTGTAAATAAACAAATATCACTTGATACAAATACATTGACAAACAAATAAAACAAATGATTTTACAAATACAAATACAATATGTATTTATATATATTGTATTTGTATAAAAAATTGAGTTGTATTTATTTGTATAAATAAATACAACTAGTATCAATAAATACAAACAAGTATTCGTAGAAAGAAAATCAATCGTTCCTTTTCAATAATTAAAAAATACAAATGATAGTTCACACTTGTATTTATATGTTATAGTTCACATTTATATTTGTATTTTATAGTTTACGCTTGTATTTATATGTTATAATTCACATTTGAATTTGTATTTTATAGTTCGCACTTGTATTTGTATGTTATAGTTCGCATTTATATTTGTATTTTATAGTTCACACTTATATTTGTGTTTGCTAGTTCTCACAAATGAAAAGAAGGAGAGAAATTGAAAAGAAAAAAAAGGAGAAAAATGAGAGAAAGATGGAGAAAAAAAAAATAAAGGAGAGAAAATAAAAATAAAAAGAAAAAAAAGGAGAAAAATGAAAAGGAAAAAAAGAAAAAGAAAAAAATGAATAAAAAATAAAAAGAAGTAAGAAAAAAGTGAAAAAACTAAAAAATAAAGAGAACTAGATTTCAGCCTAACTCTAGGCTCCTTTCGCTAGTAGTAACTCTACTACAAGCTCATCTTGGTAACTCTACCAAGGACCCTCTCTACTGATTAACTCTAATCAGCCTCACACTTAGGCAACTCTACCTAAGCACTTCTCTCAACAAACTAAAACACTACTCTTATAGCATGAGTAGTTCAATTACAAATCAATACTCACTCAAGAACAAGTTCAATTTAAGCTCACATAAATAGCTAAGAACTTGAGCAGTGTTGAAATGGAGGTTTGCTGCCTCTCTTCACTCTTTGTAATTTGTACAAAAAAATCTATTTGATGAAGAGGCATCTCTTTTATTGTATAGCTAAGTGATGATTAAGGTTGAAAGATCATTGGACCAGCTTTCCTAATCAGTACAAAATAGCACCTGCAAGTTTGTTACACAAGAGGACAAAACAATGCAGACAATGCGTGCCAGCTGTACTATACCTTGCACATCCAAGGACCTGGTCCCTTGCAGTTAGCTACTCGTCATCAAAACTACATATTGCAATTTTTTCCCTTTTGATGATACAAACCAGCCATACAACATTGAGCATCAATGCATATCCATCACATTTAATCAATGTGATTACCACCTGAAGATAAATGTTCCCCCTATCATCATGCTTCATGATCACCATCATGCAACACAGGGACCTGTCCCCTTGTTTTTATTTGTAGCAAAAAAATCTTGCGCAACATGTTTGCTTCCCCCTATCACTGTGATTTATCATACTTCCTCCCCCCTATCAACAATACCACAATCATCACACACATAAAGCTAGTATTCCTTACATATAAAGTCAGTATTCCCCCTTTTTACATCACTGAAAAGAATTAACAATAAACCATAAGTATGGATAAGTACATGCTAATTAACACATTGCCACTGGAGCAACACTAGCATGAAAAACATCTTTAAAAGTAAAGGAGACAATTGAGGTACACAAGCTAAATTCATTTATTTTCAAAACAAAGGTCAGCACCAGTACAATCATACTAAAATAATGCATAAAACAAACTATATTCAAGAGCCAACACAAGAAGCAAAATATGAAACTAACACTGGATTGATTTGACGAGGATAATAAGACTTAGTTAGAGGGAGGTTTGGGGAGGAAGAGAGTTAAGAAGCATCTCCATTCTTGAATTTCCAACATTGTGAGCATCCACCAACTATTTGGTAAGATCCTTCACTTTAGCATTCAGCCCCTCAGAAGACAACTTTGGATTTTGAAACTTTAGATGCACTATATAAGCATCTTTGACAGTTATCATAACCTTTAACTCCTCTATTTCTTTGTCCGACCTTTCTTGAACATCTAGCAACTCAGATACTTGAGACCCAGATCCAGCTTTGCGCTCTATATATTCATTCTCCACATGAGTTGTTAGGCTGATCACCTGCTTCATTGTTTCGGGTGTTCATCTATTTCCATTCACACCATAATGTTCAAACACCTTGTTCAATAGTTATCCATTTCCATGTTTGCCTTCCTTTTTATAAATCCCTTTATGCATATGCTATATCATTAGAGCAAGAAGAATAATCAATTCGAATTTGCTCATGCATTCAATTAAAAACAAGTCAATACTAGAGAAAATTATTCTTTTTTCAAACCTTGGCAACAGGACCTTGTTGGTGAACTCAAAAACTAGTTGATACTCACTCTTTGGAAACTTCTTTATTAGTACAGTTTTTGACCCCTCCTATCTTAGATACCTCAATTATGAATTCAGTAGTAGGTTGTTGATTCTTCATAGTGATAACGCTCAATCTACAGCTCTCGTTTGAGTGTAAAGTGGTCGTTAGCAAATATAGAACCCAACCTGGGTTGGGTGTCGATCCCACAGGGAATAGCTTGGCCAACAAGTAAGTAAAATTACTAAACTTTTGGTGCAAGTCTCGTAAGAAGGGGGGATTCTTGTTTTGCAAGTAATGTAAACAAAAGCTAAAAATAATAAAGTAAAAAGAGAGAGATTGTTACGTTGGTTGTAAACAATGAGAATTGAAGCGTTGGGGTTATGTCCACCTTCTGAGGTATACGTCTCTATTGGCTATGAGTGTGTAGAATTCTGACATGCAATTGCTTATAGAGGATTGTAGTCGATGGTAAATCCAAGCGTCTCTCGACCTAAACAAGGACTATTTCACTTTAACTCTCTCGAGCTTAAAGCGTGTCTAACGGTACAAATTCTCCAAGAGGTTAGTCCAGTTATGGCACTAGCTTTTTAATAGGAAAGGGTGTCCTACTACCTTGACATTATCTCTTTTCCAGACAAATAACTTTTCTCTCGAACAAGTTAAATGTTAGACTGGCGTATTCTTGCGTTTGCAACCGCAAAGAATGTAGATTAAGATGAAGAGAATAATGATATAAGCAATATACGTGCCTCGAACTCACAAACTCACATCAATAGATAGTATCTCATACGACTTCCATAATCCCAACAGAGAAGTTTAGTTACCCATGAATGCGAAGGAAATCACGATTGACATTGTTATTATATCACGATATTGAGTAATGGCGTGTAGATCAAGTGATAGGCGTGAGGCGTGATTCCTTAGCAAGTAACGATTCTCTTGTTGTGGAATTTAAGAATAGAAGAGTAGAAGAAGAAAAATAGAATTAATGGAAAGATTAGAAGAATTGTAGAGTAATAGAATTGAATTGTAAGACGAGAAGTTAAGAAGATGTCCTAAAATCTCTAGCATGATAGGGTATTTATAATACCCATATCCTACTCCTACTAAGCTAATGAAATAAATAACCAAATCCTACTAGACTAATGAAATCCTTAACCCAAATGTACTAGGTTAAGGTAACATTATCATAATCCACATAAAATAATGAAATACATAACCTAATTGTACTAGGTTAATGTATCATTGTCAAAATCCAGCTTTGTGTCTGTAAGTCCCCAAAGTCTTCAGAAATGTTGTTTTAGCCCGGGACAGATTTTCCATGCAGCAGTTTTGGTCCTTTAGGCGTCCAAACTCCCTTTCCTTCCTTCGTGAGCTTTCTTTAGCATCAAGTAAGCCATAAAATGCTGAATTATGCATCATTTATACCTGAAACTTTACTAATCATGTTCGTTAGCTCATTTACAGGAAAAAGGACTAAAAGTGCATGAAATATATAATTTGTTCTCAAAACTAGGCTAAAATATGGGCAAAATATATTGATATAGGCGCGTAAATTCGCCTATCATCAACACCCCACACTTAGAGCTTTGTTCGTCCTCGAATAAACTATCATGTCCTTCTAAACATCAACTTAGGGTTTTACAGCAACAACACAAAATATTCGTCAAGACAAGCACAACAATTATCAACCAAGAATAGCTTTCCGATTATAAGTAGGAACAATTTAACCTCAAGTATAGACTCGTGATGGTGATCAACTCGCATGCAAACGTTAAAGTGCATAGAATCATATACAACTATCTAAAACTCATCAACCATGTGTGTCTCACCATATAGTACCCATAATCACTCGCAAATATAGCATATTTTTCAAACATGGGTATCAAAATGTCCTTGCTCTCACTCTCACAAAGAATTCATATGTAGCGACTGATGACCATAGGCTTGCCCTTAATGTAGTACTCCACTAAATGTCGGAATGTTAAGATTAGGATCAAGTAGGTCTTTTGATAGTTGTAATGTAGGCTAAGGGACGGGTAGGACTATTTTGGCCAAGAATAGTGACTAGGTTCCTAAGCGCTTTAATACATCACTTTGTATCATTGACACTTTTTTCTTTCAACCTTTCTTCTTTCTTTTTTCTACCACCTTTGTTCTCCTCTTTTTTCAATTTTAAGCACAACTCACTTTTCAGCTTTCTTTTCCTTTTTCTTTTCACAACATACCTCTTATGATAGCATTTTTTTTCTTTTTCATAACACATTCAAGAACCATTTCAATTTATAGCATTATACTCACCTAATTTCCTCTTATGTTGTCACGTGACTTTTCACTTTAAAGCACTTAGGAGTTTGGATCAAATTACGGTCTTGAAAGAAATGGATTAGGCTTACATACAAGGTTGTCAAAGAAATAGGCTAAAGGCTCAAAAGGGTTTAACTAGGATGATGTCCATGGGTAGGTAAAACTGAAGGTAAACAAATATGGGTTGCCAAAGAAATGCCTAAATCATATCCTAAACTTACACTCCTTATTTTCGCTTTGCATACATACCAGGCAAGTTCTAGCATCAGCCACACACATAGAATATACGATTATCTCACACACACAAGGCACATGGTCGACTTGCTTGGAAGTAATATAGACTCTTGACCCAACAAGTGAAGGAGTTGAACCACACAATATCACATAATGAGTCACAATTAGAGCCTAAACGTCTCAATAGTCACAATTGTAGCACATACTCTTGTTATAATCTCATGCTGCCTATCAAAATAATTTCATGCGAAGCTAAAAAAAAATTTTAACTACTAAAAAAAACAAAACGAAACAAAAATGAAACAAAGCAAACAAACATAGATGCGAATAGAGAAGTATAGCATGCAATACCATCACCCCACACTTAGTCGGGACACTGTCCTCAGTGGAAAATAAATACGAGGAACCTGGTTGGTCGGACTTATCCTCTATGTCTGGGGTCATACCCCTTGCATTGGAATCATCATCAGAGTCGTCATCCTCAGAAGTTCCTCATAAGTATCCCACTTAATTCCAAGCGTGAGTCGAGGTATTTGCAGCGAGGAGGGTTCTCCTTGGTCCTTGCGACTTCTCTTTTTGCCCTTTTGGGAGGTGGTAGCCTTCTCCTTTCCTTGTCTCGCTTTAGGTGCCATTGTACCTGACACTAGAAATAGTGTTAGTGGTAGAACAATCCCAATGGATACAATCTATACACAAGCAGTAGGGGTACCACCCCACACTTAGTTTGTTGCTACAAATTAGTGAAGTGAAAGTGGTCGATTACTTAGACTTCATCGACATGCGTTTTAGGAGCTATATTCCAACGAGAAAATCAGAGATATATCACTTCTTGCAACCTTTGCAATACTTTCATGTTAGGTATAACAAGACTACTACATAGGGATTACATCATGGTATCGTTTCTATCAATAAATTCAACCTCCTATGTCGGTAGGCAGTTATAAGTCTTATTCCGATGAACGGGATATTCTAACATGTAAGTATTCAAGTGACAAGATTATGCAATGTTCATTACTATAGAAATTCTGCAAGTAGTATAACAATGCATCAAAATCAAATTCAAGTCAGACATAAGTTAATAGCGTACATGTTCACTCACTTGGTTTTGTATCAACAATTCAAACACGTTCACATCACCAATACTTTTTCAAGATTTAGCAATTCATAATAGGTGTAGTAAAGTAGTACTTACAAAATATAAATGAAGAACAAAGTAGTACTTACTTGGTTGAAGCCTTTGGATGATGTTCTTGTGATGAAAAAGAGCAAAAAAAAACTTTTTGATAGGTTTTGGAGACTATAGATGGTGCATAAGCTAGGTTTCCAATGTGTTTTTGGTTCAAGACTAAGTCTCATATTTATAAGAAAAGGTTGGGTCGAGTTTTGGCCCATTAAAATCGGATTTGGAGACCAAAAGTGACCATAGGTGGTGCCTAATGCTTTGCCTAGTTGAGCAGAATACCATAGAATATGCCAAGCATTTATTTAAGAATGCCATAGCATATGCCATGCATTTATTTAAGAATGCCATACACTATGCGGCGCATTGTCTATGGCATAATGGGACATATGCGCCGCATAGTCTATGGCATATGAGATACTGAGACCAAATGCCATAGAGTAGGCGGCGCATAGTCAAAAGCATACCTAGGAATAGGCGGCGCATAGTGTATAACACACTAGATTCCGAGACCTTAGGCTATAGGATAGGTTGTGCATCGTTCTTGGCCTAGTTTTACCAAGGCCTAGCCTTCCTCGAAGCCTATTTTGGCGTGAGAAAGGCTCAATCCATAGCCTTATGCATCACCCTTCCTAACTTACCAACTTTACCATACAATGCGTCCAAATCGTCAATTGAAATCAATCTCCTCGTTGACTACTTCTTGCACCTATATTCACTCAAACAAATGAAAACGATTAGTACGATGGGTTGCCTCCCACCAAGCGCCTTAGTTTTGGTCGTGGCACGACTCTTATTTTTGGATTTTTCATTTATCAAAATCAAATCAAGTACTAGAATGAAAGAAAACGATAAACTATAAATGAAAAATGATAAACGATGGGTTGCCTCCCATCTAGCGCCTTATTTATTGTCTTGGCTCGACATAGTTACCTCGAGTACTCAGACTTCGTCGAGGTAAATGGTGGATCGTTTTCTGAAAGGATTTAGATGACAATGAGGCTTACCTGTGGGCATGCGATCTTCTTCACCAATTATATCATCAATAGTCCAACCCATAGCTCTCTTGTATCTCTTCAGAGCAGAGATGAGAGTTTCTACGTGCTGTTCACTTAAATCATTTGCACTCTCTGGAAGTATATTTCTACTTTCCAAGAACACATACCTTAGATAATCGGGGAGCTCTTGCGATTCTAGCATTGGTGTCTCGTCAATGGGAGTCTTCGTTGTTGGTTGATTCTTGAGATCACAATCCGGTTGCTTAGGAGTATAAGACTCTATTTCTGTTAGAGCACCCATAAGTTCTTCATAATCTTCATTATCCTCATGCTCAACTTTCAGTGGCGCAGCAGACAATGGCTCAACAGTAGGCTGTTTCTCTATAGATAATGCTTTCATATCTTCATAATGAACATCATCTACAGAGAACACATCCATATCTTTTGGCTGCTTCATCGCTTTGCACAAATCAAAACGAATCACTTCGTCATTCATTCGAAATAAAAGCTCATTATCTCTCATGTCAATAAGCACACTTCCTGTTGCAAGGAAAGGACGTCCCAAGATTATGGGAACTTCAGAATCCACCTCGCAATCCAAAATCACAAAGTCTGCAGGAAAAATGAAGGTAGACACCTTCACCAACACATCATTCAAGATACCCACAGGTTGTTTTACCGACCTATCAGCCATCACGAGCCTCATATTGGTTGGTGTAGGGTCGCCCAACCCCAAATTTCTGTAGACGGATAGTGGCATCAAATTGATGCTAGCTCCCAAATCGCACAATGCCTTAGCAAAATTCATAGATCCGACCGTGCAAGGAATAGTGAAAGCACCAGGGTCTGCCTTCTTCTGTACTAAGGACCTTGTGGCAATTGCACTGCAATGATGAATATTATCTTCCAGCTCATAGCTTACTGCCTGCTTCTTTGTCAACAGGTCCTTCATGAATTTAGCATACCCAGGCATTTGTTCCAGCGCCTCGACCAACGGAACGTTAATAGTCAGCTGCTTTAACATCGTCATGAATTTGCTGAACCTTGTATCATCCGCCTGCTTCTTTAATCTTTGAGGAAAAGGTGGTGGTGGATATGGAATTGTTTTCTCCACGGCTTTCTTCTCCTCTTGCTTCCGAATTTTGGTAGTTTCAGGCTGCAACCTACTAGGGGTGACGTCATGGACGTCTTGGTCAGCTTCTATGGCATCATCATCTTCCTTATTTTTGGTCACTTGCTTGCTTTGGGATGAATTTTCCAGCACCTTACCACTCCTGGTAGTAATAGCCATGCATGATCCGTCGTTCCTTGGATTTTGCACAGTGTTGCTAGGTAGAGTGCCAGTCTTTCTTTGATTGAGTGCTGCTGAAAGTTGGCTCAATTGCTGCTCTATTTGCTTGATTGAAGTAGAATGTGAATCAACTAATTGCTTCATAGAGGACAAATCATGTATTACCTCCGTTACTCCCGCGCTAGTTGCTTCCACTCCTTTCAGTAGTTTAGCCATCATGTCTTCCATACTTCCAGAACTAGATGTGGTGGTGTCACGTCTTCCAGGGGGAACATACAAACCACTTTTGTCATTGTTTTTCTTCCAACTACCTTGGTCTTTGCTTCCAGATTTATCATAATAGTTCCGACCTTGGTTTCCTTAGGTATTCCCACGGAAACCCCCCTGATTGTTCAAGTAGTTGGCCTCCTCTTCCGAATCAGATTCGTCTCTTCCTTTTAGCGCCACATCTTTCACTTTTTCGGTCTTCCCTGATAATAAATGCTTTGTAAGAAGATCCATCTGTGTTTTCATGTGCGCCATATCTTGATCACGTTCTTCTTGTCTTCTTCTTTGGTCTGCAGTCATGCCTATAGATAAAGTGGGGCTTGCTACCTCGGAATCCATGGTATGCCAAGCTCTACTTTGTTTCGTCATGCGATCTAGCATATTGCTTGCTTGACCAAAGGTGAGGTCCATAAAAGATCCTCCATCTGCGTTGTCCACCACTGGCTTAGTTATTGAATTCAAGGCTCTATACAATATCTCCATGAGGTGAACATTAGTCATGTGATGGTTTGGGCATCTCGCTAGCTTTGTCTTGAACCTCTCCCATGTTTCATGAAGAGCTTCAGTGGGAAGCTGACGAAAGTTGCTGATTTCATCTCTCAATTGTGCCCTTTTGGAAGGCAGAAAGAATCTTTCTAGGAAAGCGTCTCTCAATTGCCTCCAATTAGTAATTGAATCAGGAGTCAGCCCATTCAACCAAAGTGTTGCCTCCCCAGACAGAGACAATGGGAATAGACGTAATCGAATTGCATTCTGACCAACACCAGGATTGTCAAAAGACTTGCATGTAGAAATAAAGTTGATGAGATGCATATTCGGATCATCGCCTGCTAGTCCACCAAATAATCCCTTGAGTTGCAATAACTGAATCATGGTGCTTGTGATGTTGAACTTGGCTCCGGGCGCTAATGGTGGAAGAATAATGGCTCCAGTGGCACCAGCTCCATCAAGATCATCATCATCATCATCGAATGGTATTTCACGTTGTGCATCCATTGATGTACTGAACAAAAAACCTGCAGTAAACAAAAACGAAAACTAAAAGTAAAAGTACGAGAGTCTTTGACCAAAGGGTCTAGTAATTATTACGAACTTAATTGACACTTGTATTCCCCGGCAATGGCGCCAATTTTTGATAACGCTCAATCTACAGCTCTCGTTTGAGTGTAAAGCGGTCGTTAGCAAATATAGAACCCAACCTAGGTTGGGTGTCGATCCCACAGGGAATAGCTTGGCCAACAAGTAAGTAAAATTACTAAACTTTTGGTGCAAGTCTCGTAAGAAGGGGGGATTCTTGTTTTGCAAGTAATGTAAACAAAAGCTAAAAATAATAAAGTAAAAAGAGAGAGATTGTTACGTTGGTTGTAAACAATGAGAATTGAAGCGTTGGGGTTATGTCCACCTTCTGAGGTATACGTCTCTATTGGCTATGAGTGTGCAGAATTCTGACATGCAATTGCTTATAGAGGATTGTAGTCGATGGTAAATCCAAGCGTCTCTCGACCTAAACAAGGACTATTTCACTTTAACTCTCTCGAGCTTAAAGCGTGTCTAATGGTACAAATTCTTTAAGAGGTTAGTCCAGTTACGACACTAGATTTTTAATAGGAAAGGGTGTCCTACTACCTTGACATTATCTCTTTTCCAGACAAATAACTTTTCTCTCGAACAAGTTAAATGTTAGACTGGCGTATTCTTGCGTTTTCAACCGCAAAGAATGTAGATTAAGATGAAGAGAATAATGATATAAGCAATATACGTGCCTCGAACTCACAAACTCACAGCAATAGATAGTATCTCATACGGCTTCCATAATCCCAACAGAGAAGTTTAGTTACCCATGAATGCGAAGGAAATCACGATTGACATTGTTATTATATCACGATATTGAGTAATGGCGTGTAGATCAAGTGATAGGCGTGAGGCGTGATTCCTTAGCAAGTAACGATTCTCTTGTTGTGGAATTTAAGAATAGAAGAGTAGAAGAAGAAAAATAGAATTAATGGAAAGATTAGAAGAATTGTAGAGTAATAGAATTGAATTGTAAGACGAGAAGTTAAGAAGATGTCCTAAAATCTCTAGCATGATAGGGTATTTATAATACCCATATCCTACTCCTACTAAGCTAATGAAATAAATAACCAAATCCTACAAGACTAATGAAATCCTTAACCCAAATGTACTAGGTTAAGGTAACATTATCATAATCCACATAAAATAATGAAATACATAACCTAATTGTACTAGGTTAATGTATCATTGTCAAAATCCAGCTTTGTGTCTGTAAGTCCCCAAAGTCTTCAGAAATGTTGTTTTAGCCCGAGACAGATTTTCAATGCAGCAGTTTTGGTCCTTTAGGCGTCCAAACTCCCTTTCCTTCCTTCGTGAGCTTTCTTTAGCGTCAAGTAAGCCATAAAATGCTGAATTATGCATCATTTATACCTGAAACTTTACTAATCATGTTCGTTAGCTCATTTACAGGAAAAAGGACTAAAAGTGCATGAAATATATAATTTGTTCTCAAAACTAGGCTAAAATATGGGCAAAATATATTGATATAGGCGCGTAAATTCGCCTATCATCACATAGTTCTCACCCCTACAACAGGTCCATCCCGGATTCTTCCTAGTACTTCTTCATCCAACTTAAGAACCTTTACCTGCACCTATGCAGTCAAACTCAAACCATACTTTTAGTCTTTTATGGAATAATAGAATTCTCTCTCTTCTCCTTCAAAGACAATGGGAGTTGATGCTTCTAGTAGGTACAACTAGCCCTGATGCCTCACATACTCTACTAGTTCTACCATCCCTGTTTTTTCATAGATTTTTGGATCAAATAATATCCCGGATAGAACCTTTTCTATTCTCAGGTTCTCAATCCTTCTTTCTCTGAACATGACATTCTTTTCTTTATTATTTTTCTTTCTTTTGATCTCACTACTTAGCTCTTCGTTTTCATCAGTTTTTCTCTTTATGGGATTGGGTCCCTAAGAATCTTTTCTTTTCTTGACAACTATATGTTTCTGCCTTATTCCAATTGATCCACCATTCATTGACTTAGAGAACCTGGTCCTTTCAGCAACCTCATCTTTCTTTCTTGTTTCCTCATTTGTAGTAGTAAGTTCTGAATCTATGTCATCCCCTTTTACAACCTCTACAACTTCCATATTTTTTTCTCCTCTAATGCAATAGATTTCTTGAGCCTTCTTCTTCTTATGGTTGAAGCTTTGTTGGCCTTCGTGGCATCTTCCAATATTTTTTTTCAGAAACTCTTGTAGAATAGGTTCTAGTCACCTTTACCTCTGAGTTTATACCTTTCTCCTTACTTATACTTCCTCTCAATTTCTTTACCGACCATCTTCGAGGTACTTCATCCTTATCCTCTTCAACTTTATCATGTGGTGGCATCAATCTATCCTTTCCCTCATTCCCTTTATCCTAATCACCTACTTCTTGTTATTCTTTATTTACTGAGCGTTCCTTGGTGTCGTATGCAAGTAGGATTAGATTATCATGTACCTAGTTTTCATTGGAGAAAATAACAACCCTTTTCACTGGAATGTTTTCACCGAATAACTGGGAAAAATAGATTTTGAATCTATGGGTGTAGGAGATCCAGGTGCTTGCTTTGTTTTAGCGTGTTCAGCGTTTTCAGATTTTTTGAATGACTTATGAAATTGGAAGCTTTCAGGTAGTTTTGAATTTTCTGGAGAAAAAGGAGTTTTAGGTTGAGATATTTCTTGCTCTATTGGTGATCTAAATCCTTGGTTTGGATTCTCAATCATGATTGACTGAGCATAAGTTTCTGAGGTAAAGAAGGATTAATGGACACTGGCTAGATTGTGGGTTTTGGAGATTCAGTTTGTTGTTGGGGACTACAAGTGATGTTATCCATGGTTTCAACTTCTGAAGAATCAGGATTTTCAATTTGGGGTTGTCTATTTGACTTTATAGTTTTGTCTACTTTAGGAAATTTTGTTGGGTTTGAGAAAGTAGTAATGTTGTTTATTTGATTTTGAGAGACAGAGATGAGTTGGCTTAGCAGATTTGGGAAGATAATTTGGATTAGTTGAAGAATAATGACATGAAGGTCTGACTTAGAAATTTTAAGAGGTGACCAATGTCCTTAAAAGATGTTCCTTTTTATTTGACATATTCAGACCTAAAAAGTGTGACTCATTATTTTACAAAGAAATTGATACTTTATAAGAGAAAACATACATGGCTCTTTCATACAACATTTTATGATTATTTTAAGCTTATTGTATAGGTATTAAATTGAGTGATGGGACCAAGTCCCTTGCCTTTTTTATTGAATTCTGTACTTATGTGGATTCAACTATTCTCCTCCTAAGTTGTTCTCATGAGTGTATACCTGCAAAGGTATGGAGCTGTGTTAGATTAACAAGCACCTATTCTACCAAGGATACCTGCCTCCTTAGCATAGCCAATTCTTGGAGTTACACTAATTCACATGTTAGGTCAGGTTGGCTTGATCAATCTATGTTCTGGCCTTTTTCAGAAACTTCCTCTTCTAAGATGAGTCTTCTAAGGACCAGGTCCCTTGAAATCAACTATTTGAAGATGCGACACCTCCACTATGGTGTGCCTTAAGAGAGAGAAAGAACACAATTAGATTTTCAAAAATTAAGCCTTGAACACTCACTATTAATGAACATTTCTGACTATAATCCCCCTTTTCCAACTTAGAACCATGATCACTTATTTGATTTGGAAACCTACTTAGATTTGAGTTCCCAGTAAAAAGACAATGGTGTGACCAAAACCTTCTTGGCTCATCTAGTTAGAGAATTCTTCTTTATCTTATTCAAATACCTCAATCCATTTGGTTGCGTACTTCGAAGGGGGGGCGACAGTAGGAACGTTCCGAGGGTGCATTCTGTGGCTAGTATGTAGTAAGGGTTATAGAAAAAGCAAAAAAACGTATACTAATAAGAAACCATAATGTTTTACCAATATTCAAATAACCATAAACTGTTTTCCCTCGCCCCTCATGCAGGAAAACTTTTTGCATCACATCTAAGAAGAATGAAAAATTCAAGAGGAGACTGAACCAACAGTTGGTCAAAGCCCTCACCGAACCATAAAAATATTCAATCATCTAAACCTCAGAATGAAAAAAAATGTTAAAGTAACAGTCTAATTCATAGATCATTTTATTTCTTTATTTGCCAATAACAACATAATACCCAGTGTAATCCCACAAGCAGGGATTAGGGATGATAGCATTTCTTTATTGGCCAATAAGAACAAATATTTACAAAAGTAATTTAATTTTGGTAAAACGAGAGATGCATACTTAACCAAGAGGTTTGTCCTTTAAACACTCCAGTTACATTGCAATCAATTACCAATGTAGAAAATGACCTACTACCTAAACTTGTATAAGCCCTCAGAAGCTGATTCCTGACACATGAAACACCCAACTATCCAAGAAAGATTTTTTTCACCAGCTTTGAGACTTCAAGACAAAGTTGAACGCTATACACCCATGCACAAGACTCTACTTGACACGGCTTTTCAGACTTTCTAGGACTCTGTTGAACCTTAATCTTTGATACAAAGTTTGTAACGCCCCGAATCTATACCCCAAATGCTACACGGTGCTTATGATCCTAAAGGACCACAAGCTAACCCATGAGATGGTACCTGCTGTGAACACTGAATAATAATACTAAAATAATATGAAAAAATAGGCTGAAATTCTATAAGTTCAAAAACTAAAGATATTGATAAAATATAACATCTGAAATCTGAAATACTGTCTGAACTAGTCTAGTCTCAAAAACCTCTAACTGAACTATCAAAAATCATAGTTGATGGGACAAGACCTCTATTAACTTCGACTACTGAAACACTGAAATAAAATATATCCTTGATAGATGAGGACTCACTACTAAATCTAACACTGGTGGATGAATCTGAATCTATCTATGCACGGTCAGAAATTTGAGCGTCCGAACCTATGATATGGGACATCATAGTACAAAAAAAGAGAATGCGTCAGTACGTGAAATGTACTGGTATGCTAGATGAGGTAAGAATGAATGCAAAGGTTCATATGCATGAACTATAACTGATTGAATGATATAGAATAACTAAGTAAGAGTACATAAATAACTGAAACTACTATACATACTGAGTATGCAATACTTTGCATATACGTGTATAATGTATCTAAGCTTTTACAAAAGCTGAGTTCTGAGTTTTGAGTTCTGATGACTAAGTAACTGATATCTGAGATTTTTGATAACTGAATTACTGATAACTGAGTAACTGTATCTAACAGTTGTGATTCTGTATAACTGAACTGAGTTCTATACTGAGACTGAAACTAAAACTGTAGGAAGTAATCATCTAACCGACATGATCCAAATAATATAACTAGGATCCAACCTATAACCCCAATTGGAAGGGTGTCAGTACCGTTCCACGGGTAAAGACAAGCTGAAGAGTCACCCTCATCTGGAAAGTACTCTAGCGAGAATGGTGGTACCCTCAGTAGATAAGTAGAAACACCTCATCAACTCTCAACTAGCAAGTTGATGTCTCAACCTACGCTGGCTACATAGTTTTGGAATGCAAGGATTTTTTCTAAGGATCACACACTCTACTGGAAGGTGAGCCCCCATCCTTGGGTTCACTCGGTGCTGAATATTACTCCTATTTAAAGGACACTGATTATTATACTGGACTGAACTAGACTGATACTGAGTTTCATTGAGTTCGATAACTGGCTGAGTACTACTGATCATGAAACTACCGAGACTATTCTGTAACTATTGTATCTCGAGGTAAACAACTAGATTTTCGGGTAAGGAATACCCCCAAGACACGATAGCATAAAAATTAAGCATAACATGACATTGAAAAAATGCCAATGTTTACTTGTCCATAATTCATTCATATAGACATTTTATCAAACACTTATAGGGCATAAACATGTACATATGCTAGCATGTCATAATTTCACCATTTAATTCACATGTACATTCCATCAAACACATGGGGAGCACAACTTAATGCATATAATCATGGACAACATATAAACATTGTAACTACAACACTCAAACTGACTAATTCAAGGATTATAACATGGGAATTGTACAATTTAATATACATGCTATTTTAATTTTATGGAATCTACAATTGATCATGGATTAAAACTCAATTACTATCATGAACATGAATACAATCCAATTTCAAGCATATAAATCATGAATCAATAATCTTGTCATTTTAAAAATGGATTCTTGGACTCTATGGGTGAAAGGAACCTATAGATGAACACCTAACATACCTGGGAATTTTAATTCTTGGAGGAATTCTTGAGTTTGTTCTGGTTTTCATAAAGCTAGGGTTTTTTGCCCTTTGAGAGAGAATATTTTGTTTCTTGAGAAAAGTGAGTAAATAATTAAATAATAGGTTATTTAGGGGTTTAATCATGTGTTTAAGACATACTTGGGTCATTGAAAAATACCCATTCACCCTTGGAAAAGATTTTAAAATCATCACTGAAAACTCGATCTGGGCCCTTGGCGCGATGCGATGCTATTACACCGTTCACTGAAAATTGACAATTGGGAACTGGAGGCTTAGCGCGGCGCGATACAATTGCGGAGCTTCATTATATGCTAATTTACCTCTTGGCGCGACGCGCCACGATCGCAGAGTCATACTGAAAAGTGACAATTGGGAAAATAGTTGGTGGCACAACGCGGTGGGATCGCGATGGAACACTAAAAAATGACAATTGCCATTTGGACTGCCTCCGCGATGCACTGATTGCCAAATTGGCACACTGTTTTACAAATATGATATGATTCTTCATCCGGATATCAGATTTGGGTGAATTTTATATCGTTGGAAAACTGACTAAATTTCCTACGCAATGATAATCTCTAAACTGAAAAATACTGAGTATTTTAAAAACTTCATATAGGATAACTCAAGTACTAAGTTTTAACTTGGATAGGGAAATACGGGGTATTACAGTAGGTGCCCGCACGGTTTAATAGTTTGGGTTGTGATAGTTGGTATTAGAGGGTTGATGATAGGCGTATTTACACGCCTAAAGTACTATAATTTACCCATATTTTAGCTAAGTTTTGAGGACAAAATATATAATTCATGCACTTTTAGTCCTTTTTCCTGTAAGTGAGCTAACAAACGTGATTAGCAAGTTTTCAGGTATAAATGATGAAGATTTCAGCATTTTATGGATAACTTGACGCCCAAGGAAGCTTCACGAAAGAAGGAAAGGAGAGATTGGACGCCTAGGGACTAAAAGTGACGCATGGAAAACCAATCCCGGGCAAAAACAGCATTTCTAAAGACTTTGGGGATCAGCAGTAACTTAGTAGGATTAGGATAATGATGCAGTAACCTAGTAGGACTAGGATAAGTAATGCAATAGCTTAGTAGGAATAGGATATGGGTGTTATAAATACCCTATTTTGCTGGAGATTTTTATTATTCCCATCCATCCACCATCCATCCATCCATCAAAACAATTCTCCACCACCCTCATCCCTATTCTATCCTTCCCCTTTTTCTTCATTAATTCATTGTTGACATTATTTTTCATATATTCGACTTTTAATTTTTACAACAAGAGAAAAGCTATTTGCAAGGAATTCACGTGAGATTTTTATGATGATAATGTCTATTGTGTTTTCCGTTGCACTCATGCGTAGCTAAACTTCTCTGTTGGGGTTATGGAAGCCTTATGAGATACTATCTATTGCTATGATTTTGTGAATTCTTGACGCGTATGCTGCTTATATCATTACTCTCTTCATCTTAATCTAAATTCTTGTGGTTGCAAACACATAGAATACGCCAGTATAGCATTAACTTGTTCGAAAGAAAAGTTATATGTCTGGAAAAGAGATAATGTCAAGGTAATAGGGCACCAACCCCTGTTAAAAAGTTAGTGTCGTAACTGGATTAACCTCTTGGAGAATTTGTACCGTTAGATACGCTTTAAGCTCGAAAGAGTTAAAGTGAAATAATCCTTGATGGTCGAAAGACGCCTGAATTTACCATAGAATACAATTCTCTATAAGCACATGCATGTCTGAATTCCGCATAACTCATAGCCAATAGAGATGTATAACTCATAAGGTGGATATAACCCCAACTCTCAATTCTCATTGGTTAAACATCTTACTAAGCATTCTTTCTTTTTACTTTGCTATTTTCCGTTTTCACTTTGTTACATTATTGCACGTTACAATCCCCCATTTTATGAAACTTTCACCAAAAGTCTATTAATCTTTGCTTACTTAGTGACCAAGTATTCTCTGTGGGATTCGACACCTAACCCAATTGGGTTCTATATTTGACAACGACCGCTTACACTCTTACGAGAGTTGTAGTTTGAGCGTTATCAAAAATTGGCGCCGTTGACGGGGAATACGGTTGTCAACTAAGTTTGTGATAGTTACTAGACCCTTTGGTCAAAGATTCTCGTACTTTACTTTTAGTTGTTGTTTTTGTTTTCTGCAGATTTTTATTCAGTGCATGCCCCATATTCGAAGTTCTGGTCAACCGTTATTACCTATCAATCCTGAACCACATCGTATTGGCAGAATGGAAGCACAACAGGAAATTGAAAGAAGGGCTTCTCAACAGGAGCAGGCTAGACTAGCTGCTTTGGCCGCCACCCAAGTACATCAACAGAATATTGATAACCCTGGGCGAGCAACAAATCCTGACGATGAGGACTTAGGTGATGACGAGTTACTAAACCCTAGGTGTGATGCTGAGGTGGCGACACCTGCTAATAGAAGAGATCGTCAAATAAGATTTAGACCTGAATGCCGAGCTATACAGATATCGTTTGATGATGATGATGACGATCTGGATGGAGCTGGTGCTACAGGAGCTATTATTCCTTCGCCATTGGCACCTGGAGCAAAGTTCAATATCACCAGCACCATGATTCAATTATTGCAGCTCAAGGGATTATTTGGTGGACTTGCAGGCGATGATCCGAATATGCATCTGATCAACTTCATCTCAACATGCAAGTCATTCGACAATCCAGGCGTTGGATAGAATGCAATTCAGCTGCGCTTATTTCCATTGTCTCTATCTGGGGAGGCAACTCTATGGTTGAATAGGCTGACTCCTGATTCTATTACTAATTGGAGGCAACTGAAAGACGCTTTCCTAGAAAGATTCTTTCCGTCATCCAAGAGAGAACAGTTGAGAGATGAGATCAGCAATTTTCGACAGCTTCCAACTGAAGCTCTCCACGAAACATGGGAGAGGTTCAAAAAGAAGCTTATGCGGTGCCCAAATCATCATATGACCAATGTCCACTTGATGGAAATATTATACAGGTCTTTGAATTCAGTGACTAAGACAGTGGTTGATAATGCTGTAGGAGGGTCATTCATGGACCTTACTTTTGTTCAGGCAAATGATATGTTAGATCGTATGACAAAGCAAAGTAGAGCTTGGCATACCAGGGATTCAGAGGTAGCAAGATCTACCATATCTATTGGCATGACTGCAGAACAAAGGCGAAGAGAAGAGGAACGTGATCAAGATATGGCGCACATGAAAACACAGATGGATCTTCTTACCAAGCATTTATTATCAGGGAAGACCAAAAAAGTAAAAGCGGTTGCGTCAAAAGGAAGAGACGAATCTGATTCTGAGGAAGAAGCTAACTACTTGAATAATCAGGGGGTTTCCAAGGCAATGCCCAAGGAAACCAAGGTCGGAACTATTATGATAAATCTGGATACAAGGATCGCGATCAAGGTAGTTGGAAGAATAAGACTGACAGGAGTGGTTTGTATATTCCTCCTGGAAATCGTGAGGCCGCGGCACCTGGTTCGGGGAAGATGTCTATGGAAGATATGATGGAAAAGATACTGAAAGGAGTGGAGGCAAACAATATAGGAGTGAATAAGGTGAAGAACGATTTGTCTTCAATAAATCAATTGGTTAACTCACAATCCACTTCAATAAAACAGCTGGAGCAGCAATTGAGTCAACTTTCAGCGGCATTCAATCAAAGAAAAGCTGGAACCTTACCTAGCGACACTGTGCAAAACCCAAGGAATGACGGATCGTGTATGGCTATTACTACCCGGAGTGGTAAAGTGTTGGAAAATCCGTCCAAAGGCAAGCAGGTAGTTGATGATAGAGCAGAGAATATTGATGAAACAGAGTTTGAAGATGCCATAGAAGCTGAAGTAAGTGCTCATGATGTTAAACCTAGACGTCACCAGCCTGAAAAGGTTGATAATCGGAAGCAAGATAAAAAGGAAGTGGTGGAGAAAATAATTCCCCTTCCACCACCACCTTTTTCGCAGAGACTGAAGAAGAAAGTTGATGATACCAGGTTCAGTAAATTCATGACTATGTTGAAGCAGCTGACTATTAATGTTCCTTTGGCGGAAGTGCTAGAGCAGATGCTCGGATACACTAAATTCATGAAGGACCTTTTAACAAAGAAGCGGGCAGTAAGCTATGAGCCGACAGATAATATTCATCATTGTAGTGTAATTGCCACAAGGTCCTTAGTACAGAAGAAGGCAGACCCTGGTGCTTTCACTATTCCTTGCACGGTTGGATCTATGAATTTTGCTAAGGCATTGTGCGATTTGGGAGCTAGTATCAATTTGATGCCACTATCCGTCTACAGAAAGTTGGGGTTGGGCGACCCTACACCAACCAATATGCGGCTCGTAATGGCAGATAGGTCAGTAAAATGACCTGTGGGTATCTTGAATGATGTGTTGGTGAAGGTTTCCACCTTCATCTTTTCTGCAGACTTTGTGATTTTGGATTGCGAGGTGGATTCTGAAGTTCCCATAATCTTGGGACGTTTTTTCCTTGCAATAGGAAGTGTGCTTATTGACATGAGAGCTAATGAGCTTTAATTTCGGTTGAATGACGAAGTGGTCCGCTTTGATATATGCAAAGCAATGAAGCATCCCAGCGATATGAATGTGTTCTCCGTAGCTGATGTTCATTATGAGGATAAGAAAGCATTATCTGTAGAAAAACAGCTTACTGTTGAGCCATTGTCTGTTGCGCTACTAAATGTTGAGCATGAGGACGATGAAGATTATAAAGAAACTATGTGTGCTCTAACAGAAATAGGGTCCTATTCTCATACTCCTTAGCATCTGGACCTTGATCTTAAGAATCAACCGTCACCAACAGCGAAGACTTCCATTGAAGAGCCCCCAGTGCTAGAATCGAAAGAGCTCCCCAATTATCTAAGGTATGCGTTCTTGGGAAATGGAAATACACTTCCGGTGAGTGTGGCAGATGATTTAAGTGAACAACACGTAGAGGCTCTCATCTCTGCTCTGAAGAAATACAAGAGAGCTATGGGTTGGTCTATTGATGATATAATTGGTATCCCATCGACAATAAATCAAGCGCTTGGTGGGAGGCAACCCATCATTTTTAATTGTTTTTGTTGTTTTTGTTTTCTTAGGATTTTGCCGAGCCACGACCAAAACTAAGGCGCTTGATGGGAGGCAACCCATCGTTCTAATCATTTTTTATGTTTTTGAGTAAATGTAGGTGCAAGAGGTGTAAAGGAGGAGATTGGTTTCAAATTTTGATTTGGAAGTATTGCATGTTTAAGGTGGTAAGTTAGGAATGAAGAAGCAAAAGTTTATGGGTTAGGCATTGCTTATGAAAATATAGGCAAAGAACAAGGCAAGGCCTATGTAAATCTAGGCAACGAACAAGGCAAGGCCTATGCTATGGCATAAGCTCTCGGATTCTAGAGTGCCATAGCATAGGCGCCGTCTATGCTCAACAATGCCATAGCATAGGCGCCGCCTATTCTCAACAATGCCATAGCATAGGCGCCGCCTATGCAAAAGCCTTCTGCTCAACTAGGCAAAGCATTAGGCATGGCCTATGCTATGGCCTTCTGCTCAACTAGGCAAAGCTAAAGGCGCCGCCTTTGCCTCCCAAAACTCTCAAAAATTTTATTTTTGCTCTTGTAACTTTGCAAGAACATATTCCGAGGCCATCAACCAAGTAAGTACTTCTTTTCTCTTCTTTTAGATTACGTAAGTATTACAATACTACGCCTATAATAAGTTGTTAAATCGTGAAGTAGTGTTGGTGATTTGAATGTGGTTGATACAACTAAGTGAGTGAAAGAATATGTATGGATGCTCTTGACTTGTTTCCAACTTGTATTTGATTTTGATACACTGTCATACTTTTGCGAAATCGACATGGTCAAGATAATTGCATAATCTTGTAACTTGAAAGCTTACATGTTGAAATGACTTGTTCATTGAGATGAAAATCATGGGTGACTACAAACATGCGATGTTGTGATTATTTCTATGCCATAAATTGATACGATATCTATGTAGTAGTTTTGTTCAAAAGATGCATTAGTCCAAACACGAAAGCATTGTCAAGATTGCATAACGTTAAGAGGACATGAAAGTATGACTGTGCTGAACATATTGTTGGAACATATCACCTAAATGTATGTCGATGAAGTCTGAGTAATCGACATCATTCACTTAATTAGTTTGTGTCAACAAATTAAGTGTGGGGTGGTGCCACTATTGTCTATTTGTCGATTGAATCTTCCGAGATAAATCTAACATGACTTTATTGAGATCTCAGGTAGAATGGCACAAAGAGGACGACAAGGAAAAGAAAAAGCAACCACTTCACAAAAAGGCCAGAAAAGGGGACGAAAAGAGCAAGGTGAATCCTCCGTGCTGTAAATACCTCGACGCACTTTTGGATCAAGTGGGGTACAATTTGAGGAAACTCTAAGGATGATGACTCTGATGATTATTCCGACGCAGGGGGTATGACCCCAGACATAGAAGAGGAGTCCGACTAATCAGGTTTTTCGTATTTATTTTCCACTGAGGGCAGTGTGTCCCGTCTAAGTGTGGGTTGTTGGTATTCGTATGCTGTACTTCTTTGCCTACATTTATTGTCATATTTTTTTGTTTGTTTTAATTAGTCGTAGATTTTTTTAGATTTTGATGCATGAAATTGTTCTGATAGGCGGCATGGTGTTATGACAAGAGTTTTTGCTAGAATCATTACTATTGAGACATTTAGGCTCTAAGTGTGACTCACTGTGTGATAATTGTGTGGTTTAATTCATTCATCTGTTAGGGTCAAGAGTCTATAATACTCCCAATAAAGTTGACCATCTGCCTTGTGTGTGTGAGGATATAGTATATTCTTGGTTGTGACTGATGCTAGAACTTGCCTGGTGTGTGTGTAAAGCGAAATAAAGAGTGCAAGTTTAGGAGATGATTTAGGCATTACTTTGGCAACCTGTATTTGTTTACTTTCATTTTACCTACCCATGGACATTATCTTAGTTAACCCCTTTTGAGCCTTTAGCCATTTTCTTTGACAGCCTCATATGTAAGCCGAATCCATTTTTTTTCAAGACCATAATTTGATCCAAATTCCTAAGTGCTTTAAGTTGTGAAGTCATGTGACAAAATAAGAGGAAATTGGGTGAGAGTGATGCCTTAAAGTGAATTGGTACTTGAATTTATTATGAAAAAAAAAGAGTGACTATCATAGAGGTGTGTTATAGAAAAAAAAAGAAATAGAAAAACAAAAAGATAAATTGTGTTTATGATTAAATAAAAATATAGTTATGCTTGAATGGAAAAATAGGTGAAAAGGGGTGATAGATGAAAGAAAGGTAGCAGAGTTGATTAAAAGAGAGTGTTAATGTCATAATGTGATGTATTAAAGCGCTTAGGAACATAGTCACTATTTCTGGCCAAAATAGTCCTACCCGTCCCTTAGCCTACATTACAACCTGTAAAGACCTATTTGATCCTAAGATTAGCATTCTGATATTTAGTGAAGCATTACACTAAGGGCAAGCCTATGGTCATCAGTTGCAGCATATGAATTCTTTGTGAGAGCGAGAGCAAGGATAATCATATACCCATGCTTCGATAGATGAAAATACTTGTGAGTGATTATGGGTGATATATTGTGAGACACATGGTTGATGAGTTTTGGGTAGTTGTGTATGATTCTTTGTGCCTTAACTTTTGACTATGAATTAGCCATCATCACGAGCCTATGTTAGAGGTTAAATTGTTTCTAGTAGTGATCAGAAAACTACTCTTTGTAAATGATTGTCGTGCCTGTCTTGATGAATATTTTGTGTTGTTACTGTAAAACCCTAAGTAGATGTTTAGATGGACATGATATTTTGTTCGAGGACGAACAAAGCTTTAAGTGTGGGGTGTTGATGATAGACGTATTTACACGCCTAAAGTACTATAATTTACCCATATTTTAGCTAAGTTTTGAGGACAAAATATATAATTCATGCACTTTTAGTCCTTTTTCCTGTAAGTGAGCTAACAAACGTGATTAGCAAGTTTTCAGGTATAAATGATGAAGATTTCAGCATTTTATGGATAACTTGACGCCCAAGGAAGCTTCACGAAAGAAGGAAAGGAGAGCTTGGACGCCTAGGGACTAAAAGTGACGCATGGAAAACCTGTCCCGGGCAAAAACAGCATTTCTAAAGACTTTGGGGATCAGCAGTAACTTAGTAGGATTAGGATAATGATGCAGTAACCTAGTAGGACTAGGATAAGTAATGCAGTAGCTTAGTAGGAATAGGATATGGGTGTTATAAATACCCTATTTTGCTGGAGATTTTTATTATTCCCATCCATCCACCATCCATCCATCCATCAAAACAATTCTCCACCACCCTCATCCCTATTCTATCCTTCCCCTTTTTTCTTCATTAATTCATTGTTGACATTATTTTTCATATATTGGACTTTTAATTTTTACAAAAAGAGAAAAGCTATTTGCAAGGAATTCACGTGAGATTTTTATGATGATAATGTCTATTGTGTTTTCCGTTGCACTCATGCATAGCTAAACTTCTCTGTTGGGGTTATGGAAGCCTTATGAGATACTATCTATTGCTATGATTTTGTGAATTCTTGACACGTATGCTGCTTATATCATTACTCTCTTCATCTTAATCTAAATTCTTGTGGTTGCAAACACATAGAATACGCCAGTATAACATTAACTTGTTCGAAAGAAAAGTTATATGTCTGGAAAAGAGATAATGTCAAGGTAATAGGGCACCAACCCCTGTTAAAAAGTTAGTGTCGTAACTGGATTAACCTCTTGGAGAATTTGTACCGTTAGATACGCTTTAAGCTCGAAAGAGTTAAAGTGAAATAATCCTTGATGGTCGAAAGACGCCTGAATTTACCATAGAATACAATTCTTTATAAGCACATGCATGTCTGAATTCCGCATAACTCATAGCCAATAGAGACGTATAACTCATAAGGTGGATATAACCCCAACTCTCAATTCTCATTGGTTAAACATCTTACTAAACATTCTTTCTTTTTACTTTGCTATTTTCCGTTTTCACTTTGTTACATTATTGCACGTTACAATCCCCCCTTTTACGAAACTTTCACCAAAAGTCTATTAATCTTTGCTTACTTAGTGACCAAGTATTCTCTGTGGGAATCGACACCCAACCCAGTTGGGTTCTATATTTGACAACGACCGCTTACACTCTTACGAGAGCTGTAGTTTGAGTGTTATTAAGTGTTAGGTTCACCGGTCCCACATGTACAAGATCAATGTCATGTAGAGTTGTTTAGATTGGTGTGTAGGGACCCGCCCCACACCCAATCTTTGGAAGTCTATGAGGCATGTAGAAGTCATTTTCCTTTCTTGCTCTCCATTGTGTCATCCTAATCTTGGACTATTAGATTGAATCCAATTAGTATCTAGACAATTCTAATTGGTGTCTTAACAGAGTTCAATTAGAATGTATTTGATTCCAATAGGTATCTTAGTAATTTTGAATAAAAATCGAGTAGATTTTATTTGGTATCTGTTAATAAGGTCTAAAATTTATTGTTAATAGGTAAAGACTTGTGAAAGTTGTGAACTTAATTATTGCTTGTGTTTGATAGTTGGATAATCTTGTGTTGCTAGATTTTTGTCATTGTAGTGAATTATTTTTATTTGAATTTAAGTGAAAAAAAATTGACTAAGTTGTTTTTGTTGATAATTGTGATAGGATTGTTTGATTTCTTGTTATTGTGAAACTAGCAATTCTATGGTGCTTACTTATTTTTGGTACTATTATACTGATGAAATTGATGGTATGAGAATTGAGAGGATGATATGAGAACATGATGTCAAGAAAAGATGGTAAAAAAGTGACATGAATAAAAGACTGAGGTGATATGTGTTTTACGTAATTGGAGGTTCTTGTTAATGATGTCGTGGATGAATCCTTGTGTAGTTTGATTATTTGATATTATTTGGGGATCCTTGTGTGGTCCGGTCATTGAGACTGTATTTAAAATTTTTGTGCAGCTCTATTATTGAAATTATAATGGGTTCCTTGTGAGGACTAGCTAAGTGAAATTATTTTTGAGTTCCTTATGTGAATGAATTCTTAATGCTTGGCAAAATAATGAGTTTTAAATAAAAGTGACAAAAACTAGTAGAGGTTGTTGATACCTACAGAATTTGATCGATGACTTGTTTGAAATGTAATATTGGTGATAAGACTGTTAATGTCCCGTAATCAATTTATTTTGTTTGGCCTTGCTTATTTGCTAGTGGTGTGGGGACCACTCTTGAGGTGATTAAGAGTTAAGTGAAGTCCGTAATAAAAATATTGTTAGGTAGAAATAAGAATGACTCTCTATATATTAAATTGGTGTTAGTGATATAAGAGCGGTTTGGCTTGACCATGAAGTGTTTGTCATTGAAAAATATTGAGTTAGTGATAGTCAAGACATAAGTTGTAGTTGTGGATTTAGGCATTAGTAAAATCTTAAAAAGATCAATTATTATTGACTTGACCTTGTAGATGAATTATACATTTGCATGTCTCACAGAGTTGGCTGATATATGACACTTTTAGAGGATAGTAATTTCCATGATAGTGGAAATGCAAAATCAAATGTCTTAGTTATGTTCATAAAATAATTAAGGATGATCCTGAATAGAAGAATAAATAAATTATTAAATGGCATGACTGATCTTTCCTTGGGTGATACTTAGTGGATATTGCTTATTGAGTGATTAGGGTATGATGATTAGATGAATATTAACAATGTTGTGGAGGAGAATGTGTTGTAAGCTATAATTCTATGGGATCTTTATGGCTAAGAGTGTAAGTTAGTGTAATAAGTGAGAGGTTATATTGTCATCTGTGTATAGTATTAAATACTAAGCTTGAATAGTGGGTTTGTAACACCCCGTATTCGAGTACATGTATTGGCGTATTCAAGTACGTGTATTGGTCTTATTTATATGGAATTAATTTTTTTATTTTATTTATACCGGAATTTTCCCGTCGATGGTTCCATACGAAGGTTATTGAATAAGATTTCCAACGATATAAATATTTCCAAAAATGGATAAGTTTCGGATATAATCGAGCACGTTCGAAACTATAAAACGGTGGCCGGGATATGGTGAATAGTAAATGTGCAGGAAAATTTCCTGCACACAAACTACTGAGGCTTGCCAGTTTTTTGGGTCAAATTTGAACGATCATAACTCCCTTAATATAATGAACTGGGAGAGCTACGACCTATCAAAAGAAAGATCTTTGAGTCTTCTTTCCAATGCAATTGGTTTCATCCAAATACAACGTCTGAGTAAGGAGTTATACTCGTTTTAATTTAGACTCTCAAAACAGATTTTTAGGGTCAACTTCAAACGATCATAACTCCTTGTACAGGACGAAATGGGTGGCCTACTTTATATGAAATGAAATCCCTTTGAATTATATTTCCAATGATACCAATTTCACCCAAATCCTATATCGGAGCAAAGAGTTATGGTCAATCTACTTTAGCTTGTCAAAACAGTCCACCATGGACAGATTCGGATTTACTTAAAATTTTAAGGGCAATATGGTCATTTTCCATCACCTCATGAACGAAAATTGGTCATTATATACATATACTTAGCCTCATATCCATTATTTATCATCCATTATTGAAGAATAAGAAACCCTAGCCAAATTTCAACTCCAATTATCTTGTGATTCAACCGTAGAAAATCCAAATTGATTTCGTAGTTGTGTTCACCGTCTCGAGGGCTTCGAGAAGCACCCCTTATTTGTGCCAACAGGACTTCGAAATCAAAAGGGCCATTTTATGGTAAGGATGTAAATTATGTTGGTGTTATTTATATGGATATGTATATATATGCATGTAAGCATAAGAAGTGTGTTATTTGATTGTTGTTGAAAGATGATTGGAAATGATGTTGGATTATTCTTGTGCATGGTTGGATTATGTTGAATTGTGAAGGGATTTGGTGTGATGATGTGGTATTGAAATGATGATTATATATATATATATATATATACACACATAAACCTATTGTTCAAGTTGGTTTTTGGAATGCTATGCAAATATTGGTTGTATGGAATTATGGAAGAGAATTGTGGTGTTGGGTTGCTAATACTAGATGCCAACATTTCATTGTAGATAAGTGATTTGTAAAGGCGGGAAGTTGTGTTGAATTGGTATCCGAATCTACGATGAGGTATGTAAAGCATACTCTAACAATGTTCTTTGGCATGAAAACACCAATGTTCCATCAAGTAAGATTTCGAGGTTGTCCAAAAATATGTATTGTTCTACGTTACCAACGAAGTTGTTTCCATCCTATAAAGTGTCAAAATGTTTCATTGATAGACCAAAAGGCTCCTATTTCATTGTTGTGATTTTGATGATTCTGAGACACATTGTTGATGTACCAATGAGTCTTTATTACATCGTTATTGTATAGAACGTCTATTACTTGGTTCCTATTGATGTATCATTGTTTCAAAGTATCAAAAATGTGGTGGCGACCGAAATAACAATGTCAAAGATTAATTGAACTAAGTGATGGAAGTTCTCTCTTATCGGGTGGTATCCCAGGGGCATAAGCCTAGCATGGGTCGATCCCTATTTATGTGTTTATGGGTGGTATCCCAGGGGCATAAGTCTAGCATGGGTCGATCCCAGTTGATATGTACTGGAGGCAGCGTAATGGTCACAGTACAGTACAGTAATGATTACAAAGACGATAAGAACGAAGGTAAAGTGATTGAATAAATACAATGTACAGGTTGTCACAAGTTCTAGTAAGTGTGGTCCACTCCTATTACGATTTATTCACTTGTTTCTGATTTCTATTGAGCTCCTATATCATATGTGATTATCTACAGCTTTACATACTCAGTACATATTTCGTACTGACGTCCCCCACGGGGACCTGCATTTCATGCTGCAGGCACAGGTACCTCAGCTCATACACCGCACAAGTAAGAGCCAGGTCATACAGCTATTGTTGGTGAGCTCCAGTTTGCTTCGGAGCTTTCCGAGTCGGTTCCTTATGTTTTGTTATTGTACAGGAGTCATGTGTGGGCGAGGGTTTGTCCCGACCCTAGTTATATCATGTATATCCTAGAGGCTTTGTAGACATAAGGAAGGGTAAAGTCATGGAAGTTTATATATTGATGTTATATTTGTATATGTGGTGGCCCCGACGGCCAAGTATTATATATATATATATTTGTGCGTGTTGTGCTGATACAGGTAATTAGACCCTTCTATATGCAACGAAGTGCTGTCCAAATTTTTGGTGACATATAAGTGAAAGTACAGGTATTTGAACGGGTTCTCCCGGGCCTTCTCGGCTTCGGGTGCCAGTCCAGCCCGATGGGATTTTTGGGGCGTGACAATAGTGGTATCAGAGAGAGGTTCGTCCTAGTGAGTCTACAAAGTCGTGTCTATGTAGAGTCTTGTTTATCGGTGTGTTGTGCACCGCATCTATAAACAGGAGGCTATGGACATTTAGGAATTGTTTCTTTTCTTCATGTCTTAGATCGTGCGATAGAGCTTATATTGTATATGAAGTCATAGTTGACCACTGAATCAGTTTGTTTCTCTTATTATAGTAATGATGCTGGTTACCAGAAGCAAGAATACCGGTAAGCAAGTAGATGTGGCTGCCGGAGAGGGGACTAGTAAGTCACCCACTATACCAGCTAATCAAAGTGAGGCTCCAGCTGAGCATACATTAGAAACTTCCCCCAGTCCGGAAGAAATAAGGGGGAGGAGAACTATATCCCCAGAGCCACCTATTAATGTTGTTGATCAAGATCTTAGAAATGCAGTGCAACTTTTGACTCGTATAGTTGTTGGTCAAGCCATTCCTACTGCAGGTCCTAGTGGTATAGATAGGGCGGCTAGCCTTCGAACACAGGATTTTCTTAAGATGGATCCTCCTACTTTTACTGGATCAGATCTTAACGAGGACCCACAAGACTTTATTGATCAGATCCAAAGGGCCCTAGAGGTGATGCATGTATCGGGAAGAGAGACAGTGGAGTTAGCCGCATATAGATTCAAAGGTGAGGCTATATATTGGTATGAAGACTGGAAACGGTCAAGGGGAATTGATGCACCCCCAGCTACTTGGAAAGAGTTTAAAGAGGCATTTATTGATCATTATCTTCCATATGAGACTCGTCGGGCCCGTGCGGATCAGTTCTTAAATCTTCGACAGGGTAATACAAGTGTGAGGGAGTATAGTCTTCGATGTAATTCTTTGTCCAGATATGCTCCTAATGTTATAGCTACTATGGATGACAGAGTTCATCGGTATGTGGTTGGATTGGATCCGTATTTGGTTAGGGATTGTACTATTGCTGCACTGAATAAAGACATGGATATAGCTAGGATCCAAGCATTTGCACAGAAAATGGAAGATCAGAGGCAAAGAAGAAGAACACAGGAATATGAAAGCGGATCTTCTAAGAGGGCTAGATCTACAGGGCAGTTTATGGCGCCACAGGGAGGTTTTAGACTTCAATTTTCTGCTAGACCACCTAGGCCATTATTTTCTTATTCTGCAGCTAGTGCTCCACCACAGCATCAGGGGTTCAGAGGCAGTCAATTTGGGCAAAGAAGTGAGGGTCATAGTTCGCGATCAGTGGGTTACCAAGGGCAAGGGAATATGAGCCAATCGAGACCTCCTCGAGAGCCATGCAATAAATGTGGAAGGTATCATTTGGGCGCATGTCGGTTGGGGACCAATGTTTGCTTTTGGTGCGGTATGTCGGGGCATATGATGAACGAATGCCCACGAAGGGACATAGGGGGTATGGCACGACCTACGGGGTCATTTGTTGCATCATCATCATCGATGCCTTATTCAGGAAGGGGTGCACAGCCAATGGGTCGTGTTAGAGGTGATAGAGGAGCCACGAGTTCTAGCGGGGCTCAAAATCGTACGTATGCTCTAGCGGATCGACAGAATTTAGAGGTTTCCCCAGATGTGGTTACGGGTACGTTGTCTATATTTTCATTCGATTTATATGCCTTAATTGATCCCGGTTCTACATTATCTTATGTTACTCCATTGGTTGCTGGAAAGTTCGAAAGAATACCCGAACTGTTAGTTAAGCCATTTGAAGTGTCCACACCGGTCGGGGAATCTATTATAACTAGTGGGTGAAGACATTACCAATAGGTCACTTCGAGAACTGGGACTATATTGTCAGGTAAAGTCACAAATATAAGTTTGTAGTATTTATTTTTGAATTCTTTTTTTCTTTATCTATAAAGTGCAATATAACATGAGGTGAAAATTAAGGACAAAATATTTTAGTGGTTTATACTTTATATGGGAAAAGACATCATTTTCACCTCATACTATATAAGAAAAGTCTAAGCTACACCTAAATTATATAAGTGACCTATTACACACTTTAACTATATAAAAGTGATATTATTACCTCCCCGCGACCCTCATTCTAAGGTGCGTGTGTTACACTTATTTTAGGCGCATCCAGCCTATTAAATAACAAAAGTAAACGGCTAAAAACATTAAGGGAAAAAGCATCGTTTTCACCCCAAACTATAGTCGAAAAGTCGAATCCATATCTAAATTATATAAGTGACCTATTACACACTTTAACTATAAAAAAAGTGATACTTTTTACTGACGTGGTGCTGACGTGGCAGCGCGTGTAAAACACTACACCACATGCAAGTGGTGTTAGCCTGACAGGGTGTAAATAGTTTCACCTTTTTATAGTTTAGGTATGTAATAGGTCACTAGTATAATTTAGGTGTGACTTCGACTTTTTGAGTATAGTTTGGGATGAAAATAATATTTTTTTCCTACTTTATATTGACTTCAAATGCAGGAGAAGATGCGATGTATGTGAAAGATGACATATGTGCTAATATCACCAACCTTTTTAGTCAAAATTACGTAAATTAGTCTAGTCCCAAAATGGGTTAAGATTAGAGTTGTTGGAATTATTTATTTGAACACCTCAATTCACTCTTATGCCTATTAAATAACTTTACTCTTTTAAATTTGAATTATCTAAATATTTTTTTTGATAATTAGCTAAAAATATATGTGTGCAATACACTCAAAGTGACCGTCAATATGACAATTAAATGATGACTACGTGTCATATAAGTAAAAAATAATTTTAAAATATATTACACAATGAAAGAAAAAGAAAATTATGTTTAAATCTGAAAACAAAAAAGTTTAACTTACCAACCTCTTAACCCAGCCATCGTCTTCTTCGACACTTTTGAATTCTCAAAAGTCTATTCTTGCATTTTTTAAAAAAAAAATTTGCTACTCTTTTATTTCCCTCTAATCATTGTAAAAGTAATGATCTCTACTTCAGCTGATGATAATGGGTCACCCTACTTTAATCCTCTTGATGACTGAAAGAAATCATAAGATTGTCCATTCATAAGAGCTGAATACCAATTATTGCTAATTAATCTGACAATCATATCAATAATCCTTTCAGAAAAGCCAAATCTTCTCAGGACCTTCACAAGATATTTCCAAGAAACTCTATCATAAGCCTTTGACGTGTCTAATTTCACCACCACATTATGAAACTTATTTCGTCTATTAATATCTCTAATAATCTCTTAAGCTAGCAACACATTTTCTGGTATGTTTCTCCCTTTAACAAAATCAACCTGATTATTAGAGATAAAATTAGGAAGGACCTTCACAATTCTGATATGAATCAGCTTGGAAATAATCTTATTAACAAAAGTGCTAAGATTAATGGGTCTTAGATAACCATAGCTAGTGACCACTTCTTTCTTTGGTATTAGCACAAGATTAGTATGAGTGATGTATCTAGGAAGTTCACTTCCAGAAAAGAAAGCTTTCACCAAATTGGTAATGTCTTCACCCACTAAATTCCAGCAACATTGAAAGAACTGGCCTGAAAAACCATCTGCACCACTTGCACTTTCCCATTCAATGAGACCACAATCTGCTTAATCTCTTCTATGTCAGGAATTCTTTCCATTCTAGCATTCTGTTCCTCTGAGATGCTTCTCTTGGTACATCCTAACATGTCATAATTTCCATTGAACTGAGTCTCTACAAACTGTTCCATGAATACTTGTACTGCCTCTTATCCAATATTTTGAGCTGATGTGATAATGTCCCCTTGTCTTGTCTGGATTTCTGTAATACATCATACCTACTACAATCATAAGCAATGTAGGCAAACTTTAAGTACACAATTACAAAGACTCAACTATAACAAGGAAGTAAATATCAACTCGATGAACAACAGGTTCCCTATTACAGTTTCAGCCTTTGTATTGCAGCGCTGCTTTACATCAGAAAGATCTTTAATTGTAAGTATATGGAATTGACGATTTTCTTATTGTGGAAGATGAGCATTATATATTGTGACACAATAAAACCCTAGAAGAAATCTCATTGGTTGAGGCAAAAAGGTGGCAGCAATTTTTCACCAACTTTTGTACCATGTGTACAGGTTGACTGTGACAGCAACAGGTGAGCCCAACCTGTTCCTTAATACGTAGAGGGCCATTGTCATCACAACAAGGGCACAAGGGCTCTGGGAAACAGGTCCCAAACCACGAATATGTTAATCATCAAACTAAGGACTTAACACAAGGGAACCTCAGTGCACTATGTTCGTGCTACGTGCGAGGTTCAAAAAAGGCCTAGATTGCAAGAATCTATTTAAGGATCTACTTCTACGTTTTTTTTCATCGGTTGGTTCTTCAACTACAAATTGTTTTTACCTGATAAAATTTTATGTTAAACGAAAAGATAAGCATTCAGTATCCTCAAACTATGACCAAAGTTGCTACGACACACTCTAACTTCACTAGGGTTCTATTACTCCTGAACTCAATTTAGCGTATTTTTCACTCTTTTGTGTTGACGTGGCACCTTTATTACATAAAATGGGTCACACGTCAAAGGTGACATGTGAGCTAAAAAGATTGACAAAATATATCACGTCAGCTAAAAAGGTTGGCAAAAATACGCAAAAAATTAGTTTAGGAATAGTAGAGCCCTGTGAAGTTAAATTGTTCGTAGCAAATTTGGTGTTAGTTCAGAGGTACTAGATGTTTTAATCTTAAATAAATTGTTATAGTTTTATATTAATTATGATTATGCTTGCTTTTACTTTACAACCACATAACATAGAGAAAGCGATTCAAGTATCCTTTATGTTTCAAGTATCCGAACAATATTGAACTTTAATGTGTCAATTTTGATGAAAAACAATGCGGTGCGGTACTATTTGGTGTTAACGTGAAAAATTAAGGATAGAAAGTTAACAAAAGTAGCAGTAGTACACCATTTTTCATTAGAAAAAAACTCCTAAAAGACTCTTAATGGGAAGTCAATATGTGGGTAGTTTTGATTTTGTACGCGAATATATGGAAACTTTTATTTCTGCACAAAATCTTAAATTTTTATTTGAAATTAAATAGAATTCTATATAGTTAAACAAAAATTTATCTATAAAATAATTTAAATATTAGGTTGGTTTTGCGTCTCTTTATGCATCCCACCTTATTTGAAATCTGACGAATTCAATCGACATTTGTGGAGATGTAGATGGAGAACTGGGACTATATTGTTAGGTAAAGTCACAAATACAAGTTTGTAGTATTTATTTTTGAATTCTTTTTTTCTTTATCTATAAAGTGCAATATAACATGAGGTGAAAATTAAGGATGAGATATTTTAGTGGTTTATACTTTACATGGGAACATCATTTCCATCTCATACTATATAAGAAAAGTCTAAGAATACCTAAATTATATAAGTGACCTATTACACACCTTAACTATATAAAAGTGATATTATTACCTCCCCGCGATCCTCATTCTAAGGCGCGTGTGTTACACTTATTTTAGGCGCGTCCAGACTATTAAATAACAAAAGTAAACGGCTAAAAACATTAAGGGAAAAGGCATCGTTTCCACCCCAAATTATAGTCGAAAAATTGAATCTATACCTAAACTATATAAGTGACATATTACACACCTTAACTATAAAAAAGTGATACTTTTTACTGACGTGGTCCTGACGTGGCAGCGCGTGTAAAACACTACACCACATGCAAGTGGTGGTAGCCTGACAGGGTGTAAATAGTTTTATTTTTTTATAGTTTAGGTATGTAATAAGTCACTAGTATAATTTAGGTGTGACTTTGACTTTTTAAGTATAGTTTGGGATGAAAATAATATATTTTTTCTACTTTATATTGACTTCAAATACAGCAGAAGATGCGATGTATGTGAAAGATGAGTGATTGTAAACAATAAGATGACATATGTGCTAATGTCACCAACCTTTTTAGTCAAAATTACGTAAATTAGTCTAGTCCCAAAATGGGTTAAGATTAGAGTTGTTGGAATTATTTATTTGAACACCTCAATTCACTCTTATGCCTATTAAATAACTTTACTCTTTTAAATTTGAATTATCTAAATATTTTTTTTGATAATTAGCTAAAAATATATGTGTGCAATACACTCAAAGTGACCGTCAATATGACAATTAAATGATGACTACGTGTCATATAAGTAAAAAATAATTTTAAAATATATTACACAATGAAAGAAAAAGAAAATTATGTTTAAATCTGAAAACAAAAAAGTTTAACTTACCAACCTCTTAACCCAGCCATCGTCTTCTTCGACACTTTTGAATTCTCAAAAGTCTATTCTTGCATTTTTTTTAAAAAATTTTTGCTACTCTTTTATTTCCCTCTAATCATTGTAAAAGTAATGATCTCTAAATCAATTATTGAAAACTGGAAAACAAAAAAGAGCTTATTTTCGAGCATCAAAGTTAACAAGGATGGTCAATGTCCATTTCGATTTCTGATCACTTCCGAACAAACATCACTACTCAAATTAAAATATAAATTCAATAAGTTTATCAAAAATAATTTCACTAAATTCGATAGAATTAATTTGAGTCCTCTTAACTTCGAAATGGTTCATCGCCAATAAATTTCGATCTCGTTCACCCGGTCTGAGTTGATAAGTTTAATGAATTTTATGAACAACTTTAAGGGATAGTTGATGACTTAACTCAATATAAAAACGCTTTCACAGTGAGTTTCAAGTCGATGAGAAAGTTAATGGAGCTTTACCAACCCAGCCAAACAGTAACAAAAGACACTTTCTGAGCTGGCTATACTATTCAAAAGACTACTATTAACTAATGGAATAGAGATAAATCTTATGACAAGCATAATTTTTAAAATATTCTTTGCTTAATTACACACATCTTATTTAGTCCAAAATTAATTTCAATTGAACTCACAAAAACACATCCTAAATCCATCTTAATTTTTATTGCCGTACAAATCTTGAAATTAACTATAGGTGTTCACTTTGAAGCAGCAGCGGCAGCTTGAAAACGAGCTTGGAAATGGGCAAGCAATTCATCTCTTGGAGGTAAATATTTCTTGTTTTGGGTGCAATTAATATACTCATCTCTCCAAGCACAAAAATTTGGGAATTTTTCTCTTGTAACCAAAACAATTCCAGTTGCTTCTTCAAAAACTCCCAGCCAAAGTCCCACAAAATTAGCAGCAATATCAGCAAATCCAAATTTGTCAGCCACGAAAAACTTCTTATCCTTGACCTCATTATCAAGAACTTTCAATGTCTCATAAGCTTCCCCTTTAGCTTTCTCTTGTTCCTCTCCTTTGAAAAAGAAAGTTTTCGCTATTGCTTGCAACTGCACATAATTCGAAACTTAAATTGTATATAAAATATTAACAACAACTATTCCTCCATTCCAAAAAAGTGTGATTTAAGAATATATTTTTGACTGTCCAAATAGTAATTAAGGTAACCAAATTGAAACAGGACTTAAATAGATATACCTTATCTTCAAGAAACTTAGCCCAGAAACGAGCAATAGCTCGGTCATAAGGATCTTTAGGCAAGATGGAAGGACCCTCAAATGCTTCATCAATGTATTCAACAATCACCATAGACTCACAAATGGGCTTCCCATTGTGAAAGAAAACAGGAACTTTCTTATGAATTGGATTGGATTCAAGAAGCAGAGGGCTCTTGTTTTGTAGATTTTCTTCTATAAATTCATATTCCACACCCTTAATTTTTAAAGCCCACTCAACTCTGTGAACGAAAGGGCTATACCATAGACCAAGCAACTTAACATCTCCCATTTCTCAACCTATTTGGTTAACTGTGTTTTTGCTTTAATCACTAATTGAAGGAAATTATGCGGTAGTTCTCCCTTGAGGTCTAGTCTTCTTTTATAGAGGGACCCCAAGGAAGCTTCTTGGCAATCCAGCAAATGCAATAATGTTTCTTCTTTTACAATTAAGTTTTATAATTTAATAAGGCTTCTAGATTGACTAGAGACTTAGAATTAATACTAGGTATTAAAAGTTTATGTCGTGCAACACGGTCCAATATATATTATTTTTTATCTTATTTTATGTAGGGTAAATAAAAGGTGATCTTTTAAAAATAGCAGCATTTAGCTATAAAACTCAACTTTCATAGCCACATTTTATATAATTACCATTTATAGCCGTTGTATTCGGTTTACACATAGAATATATTCATATAAAATATAAATACAGTCCCTATTTAGGCGCGCCAAAAATAGAATTCAATATTTTTTGAAAAGAAAAAAATCTCAATCACGCTTATCTCGTTGAACTGAATATTTTTTTGCCTAACACTACCATTATCTTTTTTTATATTTTTTTTATTTTTGTGTTTTTTCCGTTTTTCTTCTTCTTTTTTCTATTTTTTCCTACTTTTATTTTTTTTCGTTTCTTTCTTCTTTTTTTTTTTTCTTTCTTTAATCTCTAACTTCTATTTCTCCTTCTTCTTTTCTTTTCTTCTTTGATTTTTTTAATTTTCTTTTTTGTACTTATTTTCTTTATTATATTTTCTGTTCTATTTTATATTTTTTGTATTTTTAAAAAATATGACTAGTCGAGCATAAGTCATGGATGATAACGTAAATATCACAATTGTTTGTCGTATTTGTAGTCACACCGCTATTTATATTTTTATATTTATTGATACAACTATATTTGTATTTGTATTTGTATTTTAAAGTTCGCACTTGTATTTATATTTTATAGTTCGCATTTGTATTTGTATTTAATAGTTCACATTTGTATTTTTATTTGTTAGTTTGTGCCATCATTTATATTTTATATAATTCACACTTGTATTTTAAAGAACTATTTTGTATTTGTATTTTATAATTGATTGCATATTTTATTGGATTATATTTATATTATGGTTTTACTGTGTTTGTATAGTTAGATTATATTTGGATTATATTTGTATTTGTATTCTAGTTTCTTCATTGCCTTTTTATTTTTAAGAAATTATTTTGTATTTGTATTTGTGAGTTGATTGCGTATTGTATTTAGTCGTGAGTATGTACAATTTATCATTTGTATTTGTATACAAACAAGTAATTGGCTAAGTGCATTAATTGTATTTTTTTTATTCTAAAATATATAAATATGTAATGTATCTTTTGATACAAATGTATCATTTTGTATTTGTATATCAAAATTATCATTCATATTTGTAAATAAACAAATAACACTTGATACAAATACATTGACAAACAAATGAAACAAATGATTTTATAAATACAAATACAATATGTATTTATATATATTGTATTTGTATAAAAATTTGAGTTGTATTTATTTGTATAAATAAATACAACTAGTATCAATAAATACAAACAAGTATTCGTAGAAAGAAAATCAATCGTTCCTTTTCAATAATTAAAAAATACAAATGATAGTTCACACTTGTATTTATATGTTATAGTTCGCATTTATATTTGTATTTTATAGTTTACGCTTGTATTTATATGTTATAATTCGCATTTGAATTTGTATTTTATAGTTCGCACTTGTATTTGTAAGTTATAGTTCGCATTTATATTTGTATTTTATAGTTCATACTTATATTTGTGTTTGCTAGTTCTCACAAATGAAAAGAAGGAGAGAAATTGAAAAGGAGAAAAATGAGAGAAAGAGGGAGAAAAAAAATGAAGGAGAGAAAATACAAAAAAAAAAAAAAAAAAAGAAGAGAAAAATGAAAAGGGAAAAAAGAAAAAGAAAAAAATGAATAAAAAATAAAAAGAAGTAAGAAAAAAGTGAAAAAAATAAAAATAAAGAGAAAGCAACAAAAAAAGGAAAAGAAAAATTGAAGAAAAAAAAACTAAAAAAGGAAAAGAAATAATAGAAAATAGAAAAAGAGAAAATACACAGAAAGACTATGAATTGCAATTAGGAATAATTAATAGGCAAGAGGGGTTATGAATCGTAATTAATTAAAAATTAGGCTTTAAATGTTAATAAAGTCCAATAGTGGGTAATTTATTAGATAATTAATTATATTTTTAATATGTTTAAGATTTTGTAAGCTATTAGGTATTGTAATCTATAATATTTTTTCGACATTATAATTTACTATTTAAAGTTGTTTGCTATTGTAATTTATAATACTCTTTTTGTCCAAACTTTTGTGATATTGATAGTTAATTTATATTTTAAAAGTAATTTAATTTTTTAATTATTGTGATTTATAATGTTTTATTTCTATTTCAATTTAAGAGACACTAATATAATTTCGAGAGTCAATCAAATATCACAATTGAAGTAGTGAAACTGGCACGTCTTGAAGACTCATAATAACTAATTAGAAGTGATATAGCAAAATTGTTATAAAAAATACTTGTGAATTTTTTTTAAGTTGACTTCATATAAGATGTTAAATTAATTTAAAATATTAAGAGTTAATTTATTATTTTATATTTATTTTACTTTTTTATTAAATATTATTAATTTTTTAATACTTAGATGACTTATAAGAATTATTTAGGGGTGATATAAGAAAATTACGGTTAAAACAGCTGAAGCAGACATATCATAAATATCTATTTTAATTTTTTTAAAATTAAATTTTATTAAACTTTTTTATATAAATATAATATAATAATTAATTAAGAATGATATACTAAAATTACGCAGCAAATAGAATGTTGAAAACAGGATGACAATCACCAGTTGTCTGCTTCCATCCGCTGCTGACCACACTTATATATAGTAAGAATTATTGGTATTAAATACTCCATCCGTTTCACAATAAGTTAATTGTTGGATTTTGACACACATATTAAGAAAGAAAAGTAAAGACATAAATTTATCATGTTTTTCATTTTTACCCTCTTCAAAAAGCAAAGACACATGATACATCACTCCCAATGTACATTTAATAAAGGGTAAATTTGGAAAAAAAATTCAACATCTACCTTGAATTGTGAACCATTTATTTATTTTGAAACATAAAAAATACTTCAATAATTCACTTATTATGTAACGAAGGGAGTATAAGGCATTAATTGAAAGCTGACACAACTATGCTCCCAAGTTTGACTAAAAATGTAAGAAGACTTGAATAGCCTTTTTCCTTAAAAATAATGATAAATCTTTTGCTATTTTCAAAATTGAAGTAGTCAAGTGCAATATTAATTCTCTACTGCTAAGAATATGAAGAGTTTATTACTCTTTTGTGCATTGTACTATTTGGGATGCAATAATGAAATTCTTATCTTTTTTCCTTTCGTAAAGAATGAAGTTTTCTAATTTGAGTGCTATATCAATTTAATCATTATTGTTTTTCTTTGATAATTTCATTGTTACTTATTACTATGAATGTGGAGTTAAGTTATCATATTAGAATAATGTTTCTTCTTTTACAATTAAGTTTTATAATTTAATAAGGCTTCTACATTAACTAAGACTTAGAATTAATACTAGGTATTAAAAGCTTATGTCAGCACGGGTTCAATATATATTATTTTTTATCTTAATTTATGTAGCGTAAATAAAAGGGGATCTTTTAAAAATAGCAGCATTTAGCTATAAAACCCACCTTCCATAGCCACAATTTATATAATTACCATTTATAGTCGTTGTATTCGATTTATGTCCGCTGTATTCGGTTTTACACATAGTATGTATTCATATAAAATATAAATACAGTCCCTATTTAGGCGCGCCAAAAATAAAATTCAATATTTTTTAAAAAGAAAAAATCTCAATCACGCTTATCTCGTTGAACTGAATATTTTTTTGCCTAACACTACCATTATCTTTTTTTATATTTTTTTATTTTTGTGTTTTTTCCGTTTTTCTTCTTCTTTTTTCTATTTTTTCCTACTTCTATTTTTTTTTCGTTTCTTTTTTTTCTTCTTTCTTTAATCTCTAACTTCTATTTCTCTTTCTTCTTTGATTTTTTTGATTTTCTTTTTTGTACTTATTTTCTTTATTATTTTTTCTGTTCTATTTTATATTTTTTGTATTTTTGAAAAATATGACTAGTCGAGCATAAGTCATGGATGATAACGTAAATACCACAATTGTTTGTCGTATTTGTAGTCACACCGCCATTTATATTTTTGTATTTATTGATACAACTGTATTTGTATTTGTATTTGTATTTTAAAGTTCGCACTTGTATTTATATTTTATAGTTCGCATTTGTATTTGTATTTAATAGTTCACATTTGTATTTGTATTCGTTAGTTTGCGCCATCATTTATATTTTATATAATTCACACTTGTATTTTAAAGAACTATTTTGTATTTGTATTTTATAATTGATTGCATATTATATTGGATTATATTTATATTATGGTTTTATTGTGTCTGTATATTTAGATTATATTTGGATTATATTTGTATTTGTATTCTAGTTTCTTCATTACCTTTTTATTTTTAAGAAATTATTTTGTATTTGTATTTGTGAGTTGATTGCATATTGTATTTAGTCGTGACTATGTACAATTTATCATTTGTATTTGTATACAAACAAGTAAGTGGCTAAGTGCATTAATTGTATTTTTTTGATTCTAAAATATATAAATATGTAATGTATCATTTGATACAAATGTATCATTTTGTATTTGTATATCAAAATTATCATTCATATTTGTAAATAAACTAATATCACTTGATACAAATACATTGACAAACAAATGAAACAAATGATTTTACAAATGCAAATACAATATGTATTTATATATATTGTATTTGTATAAAAATTTTAGCTGTATTTATTTGTATAAATAAATACAACTAATATCAATAAATACAAACAAGTATTCGTAGAAAGAAAATCAATCGTTCCTTTTCAATAATTAAAAAATACAAATGATAGTTTACACTTGTATTTATATGTTATAGTTCGCATTTATATTTGTATTTTATAGTTTACGCTTGTATTTATATGTTATAATTCACATTTGAATTTGTATTTTATAGTTCGCACTTGTATTTGTATGTTATAGTTCGCATTTATATTTGTATTTTATAGTTCACACTTATACTTGTGTTTGCTAGTTCTCACAAATGAAAAGAAGGAGAGAAATTGAAAAGAAAAAAGGAGAAAAATGAGAGAAAGAAGGAGAAAAAAAATGGAGAGAAAATACAAAAAAAAAAAAAAGGAGAAAAATGAAAAGGGAAAAAAGAAAAAGAAAAAAAATGAATAAAAATAAAAAGAAGTAAGAACAAAGAGAAAAAACAAAAAAATAAAGAGAACTAGATTTCAGCCTTACTCTAGGCTCCTTTCGCTAGTAGTAACTATACTACAAGCTCATCTTGGTAACTCTACCAAGGACCCTCTCTACTGATTAACTCTAATCAGCCTCACACTTAGGCAACTCTACCTAAGCACTTCTCTCAACAAACTAAAACACTACTCTTATAACATAAGTAGTTCAATTACAAATCAATACTCACTCAAGAACAATTTCAATTTAAGCTCACATAAATAGCTAAGAACTTGAGCAGTGTTGAAATGGAGGTTTGTTGCCTCGCTTCACTCTTTGTAATTTGTGCAAAAAAACTATTTGATGAAGAGGCATCTCTTTTATTGTATAGCTGAGTGATGATTAGGGTTGAAAGATCATTGGACCAGCTTTCCTAATCAGTACAAAATAGCACTTGGAAGTTTGTTACACAAGAGGACAAAACAATGCAGACAATGCGTACTAGCTATACTATACCTTGCACATCTAAGGACCTGGTCCCTTGCAGTTAGCTACTCGTCATCAAAACTACATATAACAATTTTTTCCCTTTTGATGATACAAACCAGCCATGCAGCATTGAGCATCAATGCACATCTATCACATTTAATCAATGTGATTACCACCTGAAGATGAATGTCCCCCCTATCATCATGCTTCCTCATCACCATCATGCAGCACAGGGACCTGGTCCCTTCTTGTTATTTGTAGCAAAAAAATCTTGTGCAACATGTTTGCTTCCCCCTATCACTGTGATTTATCATACTTCCTCCCCCTGTCAATAATACCACAATCATTACACACATAAAGCTAGTATTTCTTACATATAAAGTAAGTATTCCCCTTTTTGACATCATTGAAAAGAATTAACAATAAACCATAAGTAGGGATAAGTACATACTAATTAACACATTGCCACTGGAGCAACACTAGCATGAAAAACATCTTTAAAAGTAAAGGAGACAATTGAGGTACATAAGGTAAATTCATTTATTTTCAAAACAAAGGTCAGTACCAGTACAATCATACTAAAATAATGCATAAAACAAACTATCTTCAAGAGCCAACACAAGAAGCAAAATATAAAACTAACACTGGATTGATTTGAGGACAGGGATAATAAGACTTAGGTAGAGGGAGGTTTGGGGAGGAAGAGAGTTAAGAAGCATCTCCATTCTTGAATTTCCAGCATTGTGAGCATCCAACAACTGTTTGGTAAGATCCTTCACTTTAGCATTCAGCCCCTCAGAAGACAACTTTGGATTTTGAATCTTTAGATGCACTATATCAGCATCTTTGACAGTCATCATAACCTTAACTCCTTTATTTCTTTGTCCGACCTTTCCTGAATAGCTAGCAACTCAAATACTTGAGACACAGATCCAACTTTGCGTTCTATATATTCATTCTCCACATGAGTTGTTAGGCTGATCACCTGCTTCGTTGTTTCGGGTGTTCATCTAGTTCCATTCACACCATAATGTTCAAACACCTTGTTTAATAGTTATCTATTTCCATGTTTGCCTTCCTTTTTATAAATCCCTTTATGCATATGTTATATCATTAGAGCAAGAAAAATAATCAATTCGAATTTGCTCAGGCATTCAATTAAAAATAAGTCAATACTAGAGGAAATTATTCTTTTTTAAAACCTTGGCAACAGGACCTTGTTGGTGAACTCAAATACTAGTTGATACTCACTCTTTGGAAACTTCTTTATTAGTGCAGTTGTTGACCCCTCCTATCTTAGATACCTCAATCATGAATTTAGTAGTAGGTTGTTGATTCTTCATAGTTCTTACCCTTACAACAGGTACATCCAGGATTCTTCCTAGTACTTCTTCATCCAACTTAAGAACCTTTACCTGCACCTATGCAGTCAAACTCAAACCATACTTTTAGTTTTTTATGGAATAGTAGAATTCTCTCTCTTCTCCTTCAAAGACAATGGGAGTTGATTCTTCTAGTAGGTGCAACTAGCCCTGATGCCTCACATACTCTACCAGTTCTACCATCTCTAGTTTTTCATAGATTTTTGGATCAAATAATATCCCAGATAGAACCTTTTCTATTCTTAGGTTCTCAATCCTCCTTTCTCTAAACATGTCATTCTTTTCTTTATTATTTTTTTTCCTTTGATCTCACTACTTAGCTCTTCATTTTCATCATTTTTTCTCTTCTTGGGATCGGGTCCCTAAGAATCTTTTCTTTTCTTGACAGCTATATGTTTCTGCCTTATTCCAGTTGATCCACCATTCATTGACTTAGAGAACCTGGTCCTTTCAGCAACCTCATCTTTCTTTCTTGTTTCCTCATTTGTAGTAGTAACTTCTGAATCTATGTCATACCCTTTTACAACCTCTACAACTTCCATATTTTTTTCTCCTCTAATGCAATAGATTTCTTGAGCCTTCTTCTTCTTATGGTTGAAGCTTTGTTGGCCTTCATGGCATCTTCCGATATTTTTTTTTCAGAATCTCTTGTAGAATAGGTTCTAGTCACCTTTACCTCTGAGTTTATTACTTTCTCCTTACTTATACTTCCTCTCATTTTCTTTACCGACCATCTTAGAGGTACTTCATCCTCATCCTCTTCATCTTTATTATGTGGTGGTATCAATATATCCTTTCCCTCATTCTCTTTATCCTAATCACCTACTTTTTGTTATTCTTTATTTACTGAGCGTTCCTTGGTGTCATATGCAAGTAGGATTAGATTCTCATGTACCTAGTTTTTATTGGAGGAAAGAACAACCCTTTTTACTGGAACGTCTTCACCAAATAACTTGGAAAAATAGGGTTTGAATCTGAGGGTGTAGGAGATTCAGGTGCTTGTTTTGTTTTAGCGTGTTCAGCGTTTTCAGATTTTTTGAATGACTCAAGAAATTGGAAGCTTTCAGGTAGTTTTCAATTTTCTAGAGAAAAAAGGAGTTTCAAGTTGAGATATTTCTTGCTCTATTGGTGATACAAATCCTTGGTTTGGATTCTCAATCATGATTGGCTGAGCATAAACTTCTGAGGTAAAGAAGGATTAATGGAGACTGGCTAGATTGTGGGTTTTGGAGATTCAGTTTGTTGTTGGGGACTGCAAGTGATGTTATCCATGGTTTCAACTTCTGAAGAATCAGGATGTTCAATTTGGGGTTGTCTAGTTTGACTCTATAGTTTTGTCTATTTTAGGAACTTTTATTGGGTTTGAGGAAGTAGTAATGTTGATTATTTGATTTTAAGAGACAGAGATGAGTTATCTTAGCAGATTTGGGAAGATAATTTGGACTAGTTGAAGAATAATGACAAGAAGGTCTGACTTAGAAATTTTAAGAGATGACCAATGTCCTTAAAAGATGTTCCTTTTTATTTGACATATCTAGACCTAAAAAGTGTGACTCATTATTTTACAAAGAAATTGATACTTTACAAGAGAAAACATACATGGATTTTTCATACAACATTTTATAATTATTGTAAGCTTATTGTATAGGTATTAAATTGAGTGATGGGACCAGGTCCCGTGCCCTTTTTATTGAATTTTGTACTTGTGTGGCTTCAACTATTCTCCTCCTAAGCTGTTCTCATAAGTGTATACCTGCAAAGGTATGGAGCTGTGTTAGATTAACAAGCACCTATTCTACCAAGGATACTTGCCTCCTTAGCATAGCCAATTCTTGGAGTTACACTAATTCACATGTCAAGTCAGGTTGGCTTGATCAATCCATGTTCTGGCCTCTTTCAGAATCTTCCTCTTCTAAGATGAGTCTTCTAAGGACCAGGTCCCTTGAAATCAACTATTTCAAGATACGACACCTCCACCATGGTGTGCCTTAAGAGATAGAGAGAACACAATCAGATTTTCAAAAATTAAGCCTTGAACACTCACTATTAATGAACATTTCTAACTATAATCCCCCTTTTCCAACTTAGAACCATGATCACTTATTTGATTTGGGAACCTACTTAAGTTTGAGTTCCCAGTAAAAAGACAATAGTGTGTCCAAAACCTTCTTGGATCATCTAGTTAGAGAATTCTTCTTTATCTTATTCAAATACCTGAATCCATTTAGTTGTGTATTCTCCTACGGAACATATCTCAATTTGTTCATTACTTAACTTTTCCATCTCTGACAATTCCCTTTAGAGTGTTCATTTTTTCCATAATGATTGCACATAGGTTTGGGAGCCTTCTTTCTAGCCCCATTGACATTCTTTCCTTGCCACCCAATAGGTTGAAATTCTCCATGATGGCCTAGTATTTTTCCATCATTAACACCTTGACTAATTAGATTAGAGAGAGAACCTATGAAGAAGCATTCCATTAAAGATACTTGTTCAATTCTTATCGTAAATAGACCAGGTCCCTCTCTAACTTTTCATTCTTATGAAGTGCAGACTTAAGGTGTTTTTAGGATCCCTCAATCTTTCCTCAAGATCAATTTTGAAGCCTTGAATCTTCGTTCTTTCCTTTTTCATCTTCATTATTTACTTTCTTCAGATTACTTATTAGACCCTGATTTTCAAATTTTATCTTTGTGAACAACTCTTCATTTTCAGAGATATGGATAGTTAAAGTAATCAGCCCATGCTTTTGATTCTCTACTTTATTGTCTAAGGCATTTTTTTAGTATTTAATTCACATACAAAGTCTATCAACATACTTTCAAGCCTTTTTATCTTTCTAGAAGCGTAATTATCTAGATTCTCCTTGATATCAGATAGAGTTACCCATTTTTTTTCATCCTCTGTGTCTATCATGTATGCAAACAATAAATCATAGATAACTGAAGTGTCTTCCACTTCTTGCAAAGAAACATCTCCAGTCTTCTCATCTTCACCTGAATCACTATAAGAGTTTCTCCGTACTGCCAGAGCTTGCTTTATAGCATACTCAACTGGTGTCTTTCTTCTTGAATTTTCAGGGACCTGGTACCTATTCTTCTTTTTTTTCACTTACATTCTTGAGATACTCCTAATAATCCAATTTGATCATTGGAAAATCCTTAATAAAGTGGTCAGGACTCCCATATTTGTGACACACTTTAACATTATTTCCCTTTTTACTGTTGCTTCCTTTTCTTTGGAATTGACCACTCTTCTTTCTGACTCTAACAATCCTATTTTCCAAGTAGGAAATATCAGTATCATCTTCACTTGAGTCATATTTTGAAGCCTTCAATGTTAGAGATTTTTCTCTTTTAACTTTCTTCTTCTATAGCTCTTATGCTTTTTGAGCTCATGGGTTTTTGAATTTCTAATCAGTTCATCCATGGTGAGGGTCTTCAAGTTTCTGGCTTCAGTAATGGCATCTACTTTGCTTTCTGAGGACTTGGGAAGGACACCAAGAATTTTCCTCACTTGTTTACATAATAGAATCATTTCTCCTAAGCAGTAAAGCTCATTAGTGACATAAGTAAATCTTGTATGCATTTCTTGGATGGTTTTATCTTCTCCCATGGTGAAGGTTTCATACTGAGTCGTCAGCATATCTACCTTAGAATCCTTCACATCAGTAGTGCCTTCATGAGCAGTTCTCTAGAAGTCTCAGATCTATTTAGCATTTTCATAACTTGAGATCCCATTATATTCATCAGGCCCAATACTACAAACTGACAATTTTTTGGCCTTGTAATTCTTTCAATCCGTTTTCTGTCTTCATCATTGCACCTCCTCCTGCTTTTTACCACGATTCTTGTCATTTCTCCTTCTTTGACTTCTTGAACAGGAACATAAGGACCATCAAGGATTATGTTCATTAGCTCACTATCTTCAACCATAACGAAGTCAAACATCCTGGTTTTCCACCACTCATAATACTGCTCATTGAATCTTTGTGGTCTAGTTGTAGATTACCCTTCTTCTAGATTAGGTGGAGCAATTATGTTAACCAAGACACTCTAGGTGTAAACCTTTTAGAGTGACTTGTCTCTGATACTAATTGTTGGAAACTCTGAGGGTTGCAACACATAGTGAGGGACCAGGTCCCTCAAAATCAATCGCAACACATAGTTAGGGTTGAAAGATCATTGGACCAGTTGTCCTAATCATTACAAAATAGCACCTGCAAGTTTGTTACACAAGAGGACAAAACTGTGCAGACAACGCGTGCCAGTTGTACTATACCTTGCACATCCAGGGACCTGGTCCCTTGCAGTTAGCTGCTCATCATCAAAACTAAATATAGAATAAAGTGTATAGTTGGTCTCGTCAAGTAGAGAGACTTGTAAATATTTTATTGACCTCTTGGTTGCGGGTTCAAATCCCCTTAGTTACTCTTTGATTTTATTTTATCTAACATGGAGAACCCACAAACTTTAAATCATGAATTCGCCTTTATTTAAACTGTGTTTGATATTAAACGCACAAATTTAATTATCTATTTTTGGATTTTATTGTGATTTGTGAGAATTTTTAAGCCATTATACTTTATATATTTTTTATTTATTTCATGGTTATTAAGAATATAAACTTTAAAAATTGGAAACTGAGAAATTATTTTTTAGGGTGAACATGTATGTATTCATCAATCGAAACTCTATTTCTTTGAAACAAGTTATAACCTTTTTTGTGTTATCGTCATGCAACTCACTGTCGATCAATATCCAAAAAAGGTCTGAACTTTTGTACTATTTTTGAAGATTTAAACTCTAAACTATACCAAATTTACATCGGTTACACTTCACCAAATATTTAACTATAGGTGTTTAAACAATTGCTACACACAGTCAGCTTTCTAAATGTAAATAATTCCCTTAATCATACAAGTTCTCTCTCAAAATTATATCATTTAAAGTCAAACCTTTCAATAGTGGCAACGTTTGTCCGAAAATTTTATAGCTGTTATAAAGAAGCGTTATTATGTGTATACTGACATTTAGCATTTGACGTTCCAAAATACTTTTCAAGTATTGAAATTGGTTCAAAAATATCCCCCGTTTATTTATTGGGCTAAAAATACTCCTTCATCCACCTTTATGGCTCAAATATACCTTTACATCTAACGGACCATTTTTAAACTATAATTAAAAATTTTATTTATTATGTGTCAACTTTCTATTGATTGAAAATTAAATTTATTAAAATCTTATTATCTTATAACCAAATCTGGACCCAATTAAAACTACTCCACCCAATCTATTGCAAAAACATCCCCTTGCTGCAGATGAGGTGTGCAATTCTTACACACTTTTGTTTTCTCTTTTCGTAGATGAGGTGTGCAATTCTTACACGCTTTTGTTTTCTCCTTTCGCCTTTTTTTTTTTGGGTTACTTACTATAGAATTGAATTTTTTTATCAAATCATGAATATATCTTGTATTATTTTGCGGTCCTTTCAAGATACCTCACTACAATAAATTTGATTATTTGGGAAAAATTATTTTGTCACTTATAAGTCATATTTTATCGCAAAAGATTTAACGTGACAAAAAAAATTTCGTCAATCAATCGTCTCCAAAAGTGGGTCGCTAAAAGTATACAAAGACGATTTAGTGTTTCGTCGCTAAAAAATTAAATTGGCTACAAAAATAAAAAAATTGTCCTCAAATGTGTAACATTTATGACGAATCTGTTTGTCATAAATATATAATTTTTTTGTAGTTGATGATATGCTTTTGTCACTAAAAAGTTATCAATACCGATAAAATTTTATTGTCGGTAATTATTTAGTTCAATCAACGACGACATCAATTGTCGCCAGAGTTATATATATTTTTTGGTTGAACAAATATATTTTCGTCACTATTGACAACTTTTTGTATACAACAAAAAAATTCATCCTTAAATGTATGAATTAGTGACAAATTTATTATTCTAATAAAGATTAATAATTTTGTAGTTACATCTACCATTTTATCACTAAAAATAGTATTTCTTTACCGACAATGTAGAATCATCACTAAATTATTATAATTACCGACAATTATGATTGTCATAAAATACAAAATTAATTTGTATCAAATAGAAAGGAAGATATTGAGAAAACTACATTTGTCACTAAATATAATCAAACTTATGACGAACTAATTTATTTCGTGACGAAAATAATTATTTTGAAAAGTCTAATTTAATCATTGCTAAAAATTATATTTGATAATAAAATCTTTTGTCACCAATTACAAGAAAACGCTTAATTATTTCATATTGATATTATTTTTTAATTAGAATTGAATAAATTAAAAATAAGATTATAAAACATGTTAGATTGATAAAATTCACCCACAATCATACAATTAAAAAAACTAAAATTGAACTAAGGTAATATCTCCTCACAGGACAAAGAAAAGTAAAACTAGTCCAACACAAAGAAAATTTAATTGAAATATAGTACTAAATATTACTCTTATTCTAAACTAAGGTAGATATGTTGAGGTTTCTTCCAAAGTACCAATAACGTGTTGAGATTGCAATTGGTCTTCATTCAACTCTCAGTTTTACACCTGTGGAAAAGAGAAGAAAATTAAGATTAGAAAATTAAGATTGATGATGATGCTTCAGCTTTGATAGTCACAATGACTACATGCTATTGTTGCTCCAAGCCACAACTAGAATCCATTAAACATGTAATTATGAAAAGCTAGGCTACCCAAAAACTAGATAAATACTATCCACTAAACACATCAAACTTCTATAAAAACAACAATAACATACCCGATATATTTCCACAAAGTGCGGTTTTGAGAGGGCAAAGTGTGTATACTTTCCATAAGTTACTGACCTAAACAAACTATCATATACTATCCCCACTCCAAAAATAAACTATCTCCTTCTGAAACAAGAAACTTCATCAGGAACTCAATTCAAAAGGAAAAAAATACCAACGATCTCCTCTATAGAAATAACACGAGACATTCACCAACACAAAACCATCAGCTCACTGACATAGACAATATTCCCCACTACAGATCAGAAAAGAGAATCCTCAAGACAAAAAAACTAAAAGGCCTGACTCCCTCTTCCATAAACCCAGCACCTACTCTTTAATTTAACACTAGATTGTCAATATTATTGAGGTTTTCTTTTTTCTGCTCAAGGCTCAAGAGCGCTATGTGAGAAACCTCCAGTTCATTATTCTAGTTCAATTGCCTCTAAAAATAAAATAAAAAGAAGGGGTATGGATAACATCATCTGAAATTTATAATTGGAGAGGAAGTTATAACGAATTTCTTCGGATGACCCTGATAACTCAATATTGAAAAATTAATAAACTACCTTATAAGTTGTGAAAAAAAAACAGAGTATGCAAAAATTGCATATGCCTACCTACATGATAATTTTATCTTATCCTAAGCAGTATTTCACTCGAGACGATAAAAAATCAAACAAAAACTCAAGACTATGTAAAAGCAAGAAGAAATTGATTTAGTGATTCTCAATAAAAAGTATTATCAGCATTTTCACAAGAAACAATCTGAACAGATAGAATTTTTTTCCTACTTATACATAGACTAACAGTTCATTTGTTTGGCTAGGGAATATAGATCCAACCGTGAACTGGTTCTAGAGTCCAAGGAGCTGGTAGCTTTGTAATTCTTTTATTACTTGTTTAAATAAAAAATTTCTCCGATCACATTTGAAGTTTATAATGAAACAAAAATCATCCCTAGCTTCAACCTAACCAAAACAGGCAACTCTAGGAGATAAATAAGTTATCCAAATCATTATTCAAAGATTTTTTTCTTTGGAGCTTATTACTCTTCACACTCATAACCACCATCTTATATATTGAATACCACATTTGGCCACCTAACTAAATACAACTTTCTCAAGTCAGAGTCCACCAAACTAGATACAACTTTCTCCAGTCAGAATTTTCTTTCCAAAATGAATAACGTCTGAGCTTATTGAATCTTTTCTCCACAGAATAAAGGATATAAATAAAGGACATTAGGAAAGTAGACACACTATCTAATACACCCAGGTGAATCTCCAGATAAATACTGCATCTTCCTGGGAGATAATATTCATTCTATTTTTGTTTGATAAATAAACAATAAGCTAACATTTGCTCAACTTTCCCGCGGTACAAAACAAAGGAAAGCATTTGTATCGAAGGTTTTATTTCTCTCATGCATGAATCATTTACGACGTTCATGTAATTTAGTCTATATTACATGATATTTGCAATTTATTTTAGGTTATAGATCAATATAGATTACATAGACTTACCTGCAATTAAGTAATCTAATAATATAAATAATTATCGTCAGTGCAAAAAACTTGAAACTCAAAACGAAATAGCCATTCAAACAACTACATACAACAGTCTAATTTCAAGATGGATGTTTCATAAATAATGAAGAAAATTGAGAAATGCAGTCCAACCAGAGCAAAGCTCAGAGAAATAGAAATATAATTTCAATCCTCGATCATAATCATCCTCTCTACCCTCATAAGATAGTGAGGTAAGATGTATACATCACCCTCCCAAAACCCCACTTGAGGAATTTCAATGGATAAGTTGTTGTAACTTGTAGTCACAATCATCCTTCAAGTTCATAGTAAAATCTAGACACAGATTAATCATTGAACGTTGGAGGAGAAAAATAAGAACCCATTTGGGGAAAATGTATGCATAAGCATGCCAGTATAAATAGAAACTTTATGATTCAAGTTGCACATTAGTCATGAAAAAAAGAATCTTAAAGTCAAAAGAATGTAACCAGTACGACGATGAGGGTCTGGCTCAGGCCAACGCTTTATACAAAAATTAGTTACAAAGTAATTTCAAGATAACATCCAAAGAATAGTAATTGGTACATAATAATGATGCTTTACAGGCTTTATGTGATATTTAGAAGGTTGGTGGGAAAGAAAAGACAAAAAAAATGAAAGGATTCTCTTCTTTCTGAGAACGAGAACTTTCAAGTATTTAGGAGCCAAAGTGCAGCAGGAAAGCTTCTAAATAACTCTCCTTGAACCCAAGTGGCACAAAAACCATGAAACAATATATATTTTGACCCTATCAATTGTTAATTCCATAATTAGATCTCAACAATCATAAATTTCCTTCAAAACCATAGCCATAATAATACATCAGGACAACTGAACTATAGAAGGAGAAAACACATTAATAGAATAATGCAAAAAACAACTATAGACTGAAGCTTTCTTCACACAGTTGAACTATTAAAGCTTTTATAAGCATCATGGTCGGCCAAAGATGCACATTTAAAACTGAGTAAATATATTTGTTCACATTCTTTTACTACTCTTAGTAGCTGTCCTGTGAAGATTAAACTTAAGTGTGTTATTTTTTTTTGACAATTAGTACTATAAGCTTAAACTAAGTGTTAGACCAATCGCAGATCTCCAGTGGCATCATAAGTATTTTTTTACAGTCATTAAATCTACAATTCCCAAGGAAAGTAAATAGATAGTCTCAAGACCATAGAAATTATGTTCTGGGATACACTGGAAAGTGCTTATTTTCATTTTAGACTCAAATATGTTCAAGAGATATGACCACAAAATGTTTCCATAATAATGTTCCTCAATAGTTTCTTACGGCAATTTTAAGAGCGTAAGAAAAAATACAATGCATTATTCAACATTAAAATGAATTGAACAAATCAAAATTTTTTAAGATGATTTATAGCGTACTTCGAAGGGGGGGAAACAGTAGGAACGTCCCGAGGGTGCATTCTGTGGCTAGTATGTAGTAAGGGTTTTAGAAAAAGCAAAAAAAATGTATACTAATAAGAAACCATAATGTTTTACCAATATTCAAATAACCATAAACTCTTTTCCCTCGCTCCTCTTGCAGAATTTTTTTTTGCATCACATCTAAGAAGAATGAAAAAGTCAAGAGGAGCCTGAACCAACAGTTTGTCAAAGCCCTCACCGAACCACAAAAATATTCAATCATCTAAACCTCAAAATGAAAAAAAAGTTAAAGTAAAAGTCTGATTCATAGATCATTTTATTTCTTTATTTGCCAATAATAGTATAATACCCAGTGTAATCTCACAAGCAGGGATTAGGGATGATAGCATTTCTTTATTGGCCAATAAGAATAAAAATTTACAAAAGTAATTTAATTTTGGTAAAACGAGAGATGCATACTTAACCAAGAGGTTTGTCCTTTAAACACTCCAGTTACATTGCAATCAATTACCAATGTAGAAAATGACCTACTATCTAACCTTGTATAAGCCCTCAGAAGATGATTCCTGACACATGAAACACCCAACTATCCAAGAAAGATTTTGTTCACCAGCTTTGAGACTTCAAGACAAAGTTGAACAATAAAGAAGGTGTTGCATAACTGAGCGTATGGAAGCAGGAGACCAAGGCATAGAACCTGGGTTTTCGTCACACTACTACTTATGTGTGTTTGATGGAAAGATAGGAAGTGCAAAATAATTTCATTGGTGGAATCCCTGGAAGTTATGCAAATTGTATGTCAATGGAGCGGATTTGAGTGAGTAAAAACTCCCTTTCTGGTGTGATTCCTGCAGGCATATGGGGGCTACCAAAGCTTGAGGTCATTAATGTTGTAATAAATGAGTTTGGAGGTAGTATTACTTCTAATATCCGAAGAGCAAAAACTTTAGGTGAAATTTATGTTGCTAATAATAGAATTTCTGGTGAATTGCTTACGGAAATATCAAATGCTACTTTATTGGTGAGAATTGAACTTAGCAACAATAATTTTTTGGATGAAATTCCAGGGAAATCGGGGAGCTTAAAAAGATTGGTAATCTTTATTTACAAAAAAATAAGTTTTCTGGTTCAATGCTTAATTCTTTAGGTTCTTGTGTTTCACTAAGAAAAATTAACATGGCTAAAAATTTTCTTAGTGGTACCATTCCAATTTCTATAGGATCTTTACCAACTTTAATTTCATTAAACTTGTCGGAAAATCAGCTTTCGGGGCAAATTCCAAAAAGTTTATCAAATCTGAAGTTAAATCTTCTTGATTTTTTGAATAATCAGTTAACGGGAGCAATACCAGATTCTCTATCACTTGATGCTTATAAGGGTAGTTTTGCTGGGAATAATGTTTTTTGTAGCAAAAACATCAAGAACTTTCATCGATGTTATGATGAATCTGGAAAGCCCAAAGAATGGTACACCCTTTTGATCTATATAATGGTGGCTTTCATTGTGGTGCTCATTTCATTTGTGGGTTATTTGAACCTGAAGTAGAATGGTTATAAGGAACATGAGAGGTCGTTGAAGCAAAATTCTTGGAATACAAAGTCATTTCATATATTGATCTCCACGGAGGATAAGATTCTTGATAGAATCAAGCATGATAATTTGATTGGAAAAGGTGGTTCTGGTAGTGAATACAGAGTGCATCTTTCCGATGGAACGGATTTTGTCGTAAAACATATTTGGACTTCTGATTCAGGAAACAGAAAAATATCAGGAACAACATTGCCAATGTTGGGAAAACCTGGGAAGAAATCAAAAGAATTCGAGACTGAGGTTGAAACACTGAGCTCAATTCGACATGTGAATAGGGTAAAATTGTATTATAGCATAAAAAGTGATGAATCGAGTCTGCAGGTGTCAATATGATTCAACTAAAGATTCAACTCATATCATTGCTGGAACACATGGATTTACTGCTCCTGGTAAGATAGTTCATTCACCATAGATGATTTGTGTGTATAGATTATGTATTCATTTTAGTCGGTGGCGAATTCAAGATTTACAGTCAATGAATCCAAAATAATTATGATATTATTATATGTACATATGTATGGTTCTAGTCAAAAGCAGCAAGTTCAACAAAACATGTAGAATCTTTCCTAGATCTGCCTCTAATTTTAGTTGTAGCGAGTTTCTAATTGCTTGTATCATTCTTGACTTATTTGAGTTAATATGGTGTTACAGAATATGGATACATGTACAACGTGAACGAGAAAAGTGATGTATATAGCTTTGATATGGTACTGATGGAGCTTATATCTGGGAAAAGGCCAATAGAACCCGAATACAAAGAGAACAACAACATAGTTACATGGGTGAGCATCAGATTGAGGAGCAAGGAAAGTGTATTACGCATAGTTGACTCAAGCAAATCCTGAGGTTTTCAAGGAAGATGCAATCAAAGTCTTGATAATTGCTATTGTCTGCACAACTAGGCTTCCCACATTAAGGCCAACAATGAGAAATGTAGTCAAGATACTAGAAGATGCAGAACCCTATAGATTGGTTGGGATCATTATAAGAAAAGATGATGGTAGTAACAAGGTAGAGCAATTGAAGGATCACCCTAAGATGTAACTGGATCCTCTCGGATTCAATGAGTTTTAGTCGAATAACTTCATTCCACTTTGTATATAGGGATAAGGTCAGTGTACACTCTACCCTCCCCAGATATACTACATTGGATATGTTGGGTTAATACTACAAAAAGCAGTGCATAAGGCATATGCTGGACAACTAGACGTGGCAGGAGAAGAGGAAATAACAGATCGCTAAAACTGAGGGAGAACTAAAACAAAAAATAAGATCCTAAATGTGCATTTTCTCGAACTATTTTCCCTTTTACATTTACTATAAACATGATAAGACAGATATACTCTGCATTTAGGTGGATGTGCATTTACATAGATTCGATTGATTAAGATTTCAGTCCATAGCTACCACTAGCCATTCATTCTACAAAACAGTAACAAGAAAAAAGCTCATCCTCCCGCATAATTGGACAGTAAAGCACCAACTTTACAATTATAATTTTCAAGACTTGAGAAATGAGTGTCTTCTTTATGCTAGTCACTACTGTCTATATTGCATCCATTTTATGATCAGAACCTTCAACAAATATTCGATAAAGACCCACAATAAAGACGAGCTCATTTAAAAATGAATCACGTTCTAAATTTCACAGCAACACTAAATTCTCATATTAAACAGTACTCCAACTAAGAAGTTGTGTATGGAAACCACTGAACATGCAAAATGAACAAAATGCACAACCACAGATGAAAAAATTTGAGCTTTACACCTCCAATTGATAAACAACCCTGCCCCACTATATGATTGGATAGTAAAGCATCAACTTTACAATCATAGCTTTTAAGAACACAAGAAAGGATCATCTTTTGCACACTAGTCGCTATTGTCCACATCTCACTCATTTTATGATCAACACATTCGATACATATTCAATAAAGCCCCATGAGAACAACGAGTGCATTTCAAACAAAGAATCACTGTCTAACATGCACAACATCACTAAAGTTCAACTAAAGAGCACTAAATTCTATCACCACCTTCTAGGAAGGCCTCAAATTAGAGATTATTTACCTTAAATAGAAATATAAAACATGCAATAAGGAGTAAACTAGCTAGTTTCAAGATTAAAATCCACATGCAATAAACGCACAAGCAATAATCCCTAATGCAAAATAGACATCCAATACACTAGGCTCACTAAAAGAGTAAGCAGAAGTGAAGTTAAAATTTCCTTGAAATATACACTCTAATACTGACTTGAGCCAAAATTTCCACTCTAATCACATAGCTAAGCTGAAATTTCCACTCTAGTCACTAAGATGATCTTAAAAGATGCAAATTGGGTTGTGGTTGGTAGTACAACCGAAACTTCTGATAAAAAGGTCATATTAGAATAATCAGGGCAAAGGAGATAATGCATCAAACATGGCTGCAGAACCTCGGTTACACTATAAATAAGGCCTTTTGGGTTGCCCCACCAAGCTACAAGCATAGCTCTGTTACCCATGAACTTTACACACCTCTATCATCACAGCCTCACATTGTAACACCACCGCTACTAACAACAATAACATCAATATCAACAATAATGAAAACCCTTTTTCAAGGATTTAAACGCAAAACATATATGATAATGATGATGAATAAAGAGAATTGGAAGAAGTAACAACAGAACGGTCAAATCTTAAACCCTAAATCCTTCATTTCTTTGTGTGTGTTTATATATATCCTTCAAATTTCTTCGAATCCTTTGCGAACTGAACTACTGTGAGATGAAATTTGAGTATTTTGGGCAATGCAATTCGAAGAAATTTGATGGATTAGATGGATTTGAAGAAATTTGGGCATAGGATTTTGTGTGTGATAGAAAATAGATATATTTGGAAAAGGATTTTGTGAGAGAGAATCGGAGAAAAGGGCATAAATGGTCCTTATCTATACTAGTAGGTCTAATATAATCCCTTACATATAAATTTATCAGTTTTAGTTCTTTAACTATTAAAAAACTTATCAAGTTTGACCTTTATAAATTTTTATACAAACAACCGTCGTTTATACTAATGAAAATTAACACCTCCATTAGATTTTTTCCATTACTAATTTCTCCATTGTTTCTCTCTCTTTGACACCTTTACCTTGAATTTTTTTGGTCAAAAAATATCTTAAAATTAGAAGTGTGCATCGATCGATTTGGTCCGATTTTATATATTATCAGTTTGGTTTATCGATTTTCAATTTTTAAATATGTTAAACCAATAACTAAACCAATAAGATATTTTTTATCGGTTTTAGGTTTATCGATTTTTAGTCCGTAATGGTTCGGTTTTCGGCCTAACCGATAAAAAAATACTCATAAAATAAAAATAGCAGTAACTAACATGAAAAAAAAATGAATCTTAGTTGTAACCAAAAATCCTACATGATGTGTTTTAATTTACAAGAACCTTCAAGTTTGAATTAAATGTTGTTAAGAGAAATTAAGAGTTTGTATAATTGAAATAATAGGTTTGTTAATTTGTAGAAATTAAATAGAAATTAAGAGAAATATATAGTAAGTCATATATATATATATATATATATATATATATATATATATCTATATATATATATATATATTCTTATTGGGTTATCGGTTTACCCAATAACCCAATAAGGAAAAATTGAAGCGAACCAATAACCCAATAATTTTCTTTTATAAAATCATTAAAAACCATTAACAATAACAATAAACCAACATTTTTATCCGTTCGATTTATCGGTCGGTTCGACTTTTGCACACCTCTACTTAAAACTAAAAAAGACAACAACTTGAACACGGTAATCAGTCTATCGAATTAACTCGGTTTGGTGAAGTATGTTATCCACTTTCAAGCTGAGGAGGTGAATAGTATTATTGTTAATTGATTGATTATGTGTTATAGTTTTTTTTAGTCATTTCTTTGTTATTACATTATCTCAGCATTATGAACATTTTTTAATATCAACACTAGTTCTAAGGGTAGCAATGGGACAGTGCGGTGCGGGTGTGGTGCGGATTTTTTCTAAATCCGCGAGTTTAAAAATTGCACCGCATTGCAGTAGCACCTTTAAACACCCTTAAACCCGTCCCACACTCATACCCGCGCATACCCGCACCGCCCCGCCCCATATTTTTATTTTTTTATTTTTAAAAAATTTATAACTCCATTGGAAACCACAATATTTTCAAGTCCTTGCTATAGACAAATTAAATAAGTTAGTAAGGAAAAACCTTTAAACTTTTGTTTGATATTTTGAGTTATAAAATTATTTTACTGATTTGAAAAAAAAATGTTATGAAATTATTTATTTATAGTGTTATATATGTCGTTTTAAGTATGATAAATTTTGAAGTAAAGAATACATATAATTTTAGTTAGATTCACAAAAATAATACTAAATTTTAGCTTTTTTTAATTTAAATCTGCATATACTCGCAATCTTCCCCGCCCCGCACTATTTAAAATAAAAAACTTGCTCCAACCCGCCCCATACCCATATAGCCTAAAATACGCACTGCCCCACATAGTCTAAAATACCGCATCGCACCGCACCCACACCCGCACCTCCCCATTGCCATCTCTAACTAGTTTTGTGGTTGAAAAAGTTTGAAGGTTGAACTAGATTTCAGTGCAAAAGCTAACGAGGCTATCCATCAAGTAGTTTCATATTAAATAGACAACCTTCTATTCTCGTAAAAAAATATTTTTATGTTTTTTGTTGCAGTTTGGTGCAGCTTATTGACGTTTTTAATGCATATTTTTGTGTAGTTTGGCATAATTTTTGGTGCAGCTTGGTGATAGTTTGACCTAATTTTTTTGTATAGTTTGGTGACTTTTTGAGTATTTTAGTGCTGTAATTTGGTCAAGTTTGATGCAAACTGCTGTTTTTTATACTTTTAAGCTATTTTCTGACGAGCGAAATTTGAGGATAAGGTGTTCAAGAGAGAAATAATTGAGAAATTAGTGATAGAGAAAATGTAATGGAGGTATATGAATTTTTGTTAGTATAAATGATAGTTGTTTGTATAAGAATATACAGCAATATACAAAGATCAAACTTGATACATTTTAGGTAGTTAAAGGACTAAAATCTATAAGTGTATAGTTAAGGGACTATATTAGACCTACTCCTATAGATAAGGGACCATTAATGCCCTTTTCTCGAGAGAATCGTATATCTGAGAGTGTAAATGCTTACATTTCTTAATTATTTTTGGACAATTATAAATTGGAGGGAGAGTGAAATATTTTGGTGGGAGAGTGAAATATTTTAATAAAAATCATAGGCAATATTTTAAAAGTGTTATCTTTTAAATTATAATAACTAGTATAAGTACCCATGCGATGCGCAAAATATTTTTTAAAAAATAAATCATTAGAAATGTTATCTTATTAGTTTGAAATAGTAAATTATTTTTTATTGTATCACATTAATATGTTGAATATATTTTATAATAAATAATTCATAAAATTACATAGGTCAATTAATTTAGTTAAACTATGTATTCTCCCTTCTCTGCCACCACACCGCCGCGTCACCCCCACCCGTCTTCAACTCTTTAAACCTCCTCCAAACAATTCCATAATCAAATCATATGAAAAAAAATGAATCATGTAATTATCAAAAGAAAAGAATTGATCAATAATTTTCTTTATTGCATTGTTCACTATCTAATATTATTTGATTGTTAATATTTGACTTTTATTAACTTATCAAATTGCTTAGTATAATTATCAAGTGCTTTTTTTGTTAATATAAAATTATATATTTATTTTATTTAATCGTGTATTTTTTTTATAAAATGTATGGATAGTAATTTGTTTATTATCTAATTTCAGTTAATTTCTTTACTGAAATTCTTTTATTTAATTTATTCATTATATTCTCAAAGTTAATTCAAAATACTTATCCCTCACCCCAACTCCCAATAATTGTAAAAAATACTGTATTTTAATTATTTTCTTCAGAATACGATGAATTATTTTTTTTGGTTACATTTCATAGGCAGCTGAGCTTTTTTCTCTTACATTTCAAAATATAAGATATTAATTAAATCTAGATCACTTAAATTCTTATATTCTAATATTCAAAATCTTATATTCTAATATTCATTTAATTGGTTGTTTATTGATATAGACATGACATACAAAATTTAAATTTTTACTTGTTATGATTTAAAAAATACTTTCTCATTTAACATATTAATTATATTATACTACTACGACACATACTAAGTACTACTACTAATACACATATATACTATGTGCTACAACTACTGCTACTATTTATTATTAGTAGTAGTAGTAGTAGATTCTTATACTTCATTTAATATTTTAATAGATTACAATTAGATGTATTTTTTAATATATTTAATAACTAAATGTACCTATAATTTTTTAAAAAAAATTATAAGTTTATCTTTGAGAAGATATTGTATATCCAATTCAACTTAAAAAAAGGAATAGACAACAATAAGAATTCAATTAGAACTCTTTAGTATGATAGCTAACTACTTTTAATATGTAATTTCATATACTTTTAATTTATCTTTAATCTTGTTTTACACCAAATAACTCTCTTATCTTGACTATTCTACTTCCTCTCTTCCCCTACCCATCTCAATTGAATATATTAGATATCTTTTTTCTACTTATCAATTTATTTTTGATTATTTTTAATATTATATAATGTTCTTCTCTATTAATATACATTATGGTCTTACATATATATTTATAGAATATAAATTTTGCTTATTAAATAAATATGAGATACATAATTTTTCAAACATGTTAAATGTTACATACATCTGTGACAAAAGATAAATATAGTGTTAATTAGAAATTTTTTTTACTATAGAATTAAATCAAGTATGAGGACATACCTTTCTAATTTATTCAGAGAAATTTGATGAGCATTGCCTATAATTTTTTAATCCATGGTGGATACGTTGTTTCAAAAAAATAAATATATTGTTAATCATAAATAACAATAAAATAATTTAAAATTAAATTAACCATAAATAATATATATTGATAATTAATCAAACAAATCTAATGAGAATTACCTGTAATCTTTTTAACGACGGTAGACATATCTGGGAAAAAATTTAGATATAATGTTAATCATAAATAACAATACAAAAATTTAAAAGCTACGTTAAGTATCAACATACTTTGATAGTTATTCAAAGATAATTTTAACAACAATAATGTAAAAATTATTTTCTGATATTATTATACCAATATCTTGTGAATAAAATGATCAAATAACTTTTTGTGAGATAAACACAATCTAAATATGAAAATAATTGTAACTGAAAGAATCTAAGTGCATGGACCCACTAGGTTTCTAGTGCTCAATCTTAACCTTCTGGCATGTAGAGCACATAGCTACAAACTCTATAATATCTCTCTTCATCCCACTCTACCAATAGATCTCCCGCAAATCATGGTACATCTTAGTGGCCCCTGGATGAATAAAGTAATGCGCTTTTGCAAGAATTTGCTGCCTCAAGTCATCTACACCTAGCACACATAACCGACCCTAGCAACGTAACACACTATCTCCCCCTTGGGAGAAAACCTCTACTTTCTGATCTTTGACTAACTCTTTCAACTTAACAAGACTTGGATCTCTATCTTGCTTTTCCTTTACTTCGAAAACTAGAGATGATTTTGAACTACTTTGAACCCACACACCACCCTCTGCTGAATCGACTAAGCGGATACCAAATCGGGCAAGCTGAAGAACTTCCTGAACTAACTCCTTTTTACCATTCTCCACATGAGCAACACTACCCATAGACAACCTATTGAGAGCATTTTCCACTACATTCGACTTGCACTGATGGTACAGAACACTCATGTCATGATCTTTCAACAACTCTAACCACTTTCTCTGATACAAATTCAAATCTTTCTGAGAGAACACATACTGCAAGATTTTGTGATCTGTGAACACATCAACATGCACTTCATACAAATAGTGCCTCCAGATCTTTAAGGCAAACACTATTGCTGCTAAATTAAGATCACGAGTTGGGTAATTCTTCTCTTGGGGCTTAAGCTATCTAGAGGCATAGGCTATGACCTTACCCCTCTGCATGAGGACATAACCCAAACCTACTCTGGATGCATCACAGTACACAACAAACCCATCTAAACCATCTAGTAGACTCAAAACTGAGGCTATAGTGAGTCGAGTCTTCAACTCCTGAAAACACTTCTCACAAGAATCTAACCACTAAAACTTAACTTTTTTTTGAGTCAATATGTACATGGGGGATGCGATAGATGAATACCCTTTAACAAACCGATGGTAATAGCCAGCTAAACCTAAGAAACTCCTCATATCTAATGGAGAAATATGTTTAGGCCAGTTTCTCACTGCTTCAGTATTTTGCGGATCAACTCTAATGCCATCACCCGAAATAATATGACCAAGGAATGCTACTGACCTTAGCCAAAATTTGCACTTACTGAATTTGGTGATCAACTGATGAGCTCTGAGAGTCTGAAGTACAATTTTGAGGTGATCTGTGTTATCATTCTCACTACAGGAATTGAAAAAAATGTCATCGATGAAGACTATAACAAACATGTCCAAGTACTTCTTAAACACACGATTCATTAAGTCCATGAAAGCTACTGGGGCATTAGTGAGACCAAAGGACATGACCAAAAATTCAAAGTGACCATATCGGGTTTGTAAAGCTGTTTACGAAATGTCATATTCTCTGAATCTGAGTTGAGGATAGCCTAATCTGAGGTCTATTTTAGAAAAGTAACTGACACCCTGAAGTTGGTCGAATAAGTCATTGATTCTGGGAAGTGGATATTTATTCTTGAATGTGACTTTGTTCAACCGACGATAGTCTATACACATTCTGAGAGAACCATTTTTCTTATTCACGAATAGAACTGGTGTGCCCCACGGGAAAATGTTGGGTCTGATGAACCCCTTATCTAAAAGGTCCTTTAACTGTTCTTTTAACTCTTTGAGTTCAGCGAGTGTCATTCTGTATGGCAGAATAGAGATAGGCTGAGTGTCTGAAAGAAGGTCTATTCTGAAATCTATTTCCCTTATAGGAGGAACTCTGGGAAGATCTTTGGGAAACACGTCTGAGAATTTATTTACTACTGGAACCGACTCAAGACTAGGAGTCTCTGAATTAGAGTCTTTGACTTGCACAAGATGATAGACACATCCCTTGGATATCATTTTTCTCACTCTAAGGTATGAAATCAACTAAAAATGAACAATTTTGTTTCTACAATCAACTGAGGCATAGCATGAATGGAGCCAATCTATACTGATAATGACTTAAAAATACGCCATCTCTATCTCTACAAAGTCTGTTGAAGTGACCTTCTGAGATATTATAATCAGACAGTTCCTGTATACCTGTCGGGCTATGATAGACTTACCCACTAGGGTAGAGACTGAGAAAGGCTCTGCTAGAATTCGATACTTACTCCAAAGTTAATGGCTATATAAGGAGTTACGAAAGACAAAGAAGCTCCTGGATCTAGCAAAGCATAAACATATAAATGGAAGATCTGTAACGTACCAGTGACCACATCAGGATAATTTTCCTGATCTTGTTTGGAATAAAATACAAAAAGCCTATTTGGGTGTTGCCCACTGGTGGCACCAGAAGTGGCACCCTACTGATTCGGGCGATCGGACTGAGCCGAGAAATGATTCTACTGACCCTGAGAACCTAACTAAGGACAATTTCTGATTCTATGGCCTGGCTTGCCACACCTAAAACAAACATCATTGCCAGCTCTGCAAATACCCAGATGGCTTCTGCCATATTTCTGGCAAAGAGGATTTGTTCGAGCACTGCTGACACTACCCTAAGATTTAGTGCCTGGCACCCTATCTTTGTTACCATTTCTAAACTTGGGGACTGGAGCACCGGATGAGGACGAAGCTGGAACTAAAGACTTTGGATGGAACTGGGAACGGTTACCGCCCTCTAACTTACGCTAATTAAAATTGAAGCTACCTATTCTAACCTTCTTATTCTCTCTTTCTCTTTCCTTATTCATAGCCTCTTCGGTCTGCTGAGAATGGACCATGAGCCTGGATATGTCCATCTCCTTAATTAACATCACAGTTCTACACTTCTTAACCACACTCTCTGACACCCCAGACACAAACTTGCTCATTCTGGACCTATTATCCGCTACTATATGGGGAGCATATCTGGCTAATTGAGTAAACTTGAGAGAATACTCTTTAACACTTATGTTGCCTTGCATAAGATTGATGAACTCTAACACCTTGGCTTCTCTCATCTCTAAAGGAAAGAATCTATCTAGGAATAAAATAGCAAACTCTTCCCACTCTATAGGCTCTGCATCTGTGCCCCTGTCTACCTTTCACAACTTAAACCATGTATGAGCGACATCTTGTTGTTGATAGGAGGCTAACTCAACACTCTCACTGGAAGTCACTCCCATAATATCTGTGATCTTCTGAACCTGGTCGAGGAACTCCTGTGGATATTCTTCAGACTTAGATCCTGATAATAGGGGAGGATTCATTCGAGTGAAGTCCCGAATCCTGACTAAAGCAGTATTGGCCACTGGGATGGCCTAAAAAATAACTGGTCGTTCATTCTGATCCATTACTGAATTGTCTAGAGTGGTGAACATAGCCCTAAATTCTACGTGAGAGACATGATCGTCTAGGGGATCTGCCTGAATGGGATGAGGTGTTGGTTGGTTTCCTGATCTTCTTCCGTTGTTCGTTTTGGAAGGCATGTTCTATAAATAGAAGTAAGAAAAAAATTAGATTGAGAGTTTAACTTAAGCTCATGCCCACTCGAACGACATGAATACTAAAAGAAGGGAAACTTTTCTTAAAACTCCTCATAGCCTCTTGTCCATAAGTGTGGAACGCTATACACCCATGCACAAAACTCTACTTGACACGGCTTTTCAGACTCCCTAGGATTTTGTTGAACCTTAATCTTTGATACAAAGTTTGTAACGCCCCAAATCTGTACCCCAAATGCTACACGGTGCTTATGATCCTAAAGGACCACAAGCTAACCCATAAGATGGTACCTGCTGTGAACACTGAATAATAATACTAAAATAATATGAAAAAATAGGCTGAAATTCCATAAGGTTCAAAATCTAAAAATATTGATAAAATATAACATCTAAAATCTGAAATACTGTCTGAACTAGTCTAGTCTCAAAAGCCTCTAACTGAACTATCTAAAAGCATAGTTGATGGGACAAGCCCCCAATTAACTTTGACTACTGAAACACTGAAATAAAATATATCCTCGATAGATGAGGACTCACTACTAAATCTAACACTGGTGGATGAATCTGAATCTGTCTATGCGCTGTCAGAAATCTGAGCATCCGAACCTATGATATGGGACATCATAGTGCAAAAAAAGAGTATGCGTCAGTACGTGGAATGTACTGGTATGCTAGATGAAGTAAGAATGAATGCAAGGGTTCATATGCATGAACTATAACTGACTGAATAATATAGAATAACTAAGTAAGAGTACATAAATAACTAAAACTACTATACATACTGAGTATGCAATACTTTTCATATACGTGTATAATGTATCTAAGCTTTTACTAAAGCTGAGTTCTGAGTTTTGAGTTCTGATGACTAAGTAACTTATATCTGAGATTTCTGATAACTGAATTACTGATAAGTGAGTAACTGTATCTAACAGTCGTGATTCTGTATAACTAAACTGAGTTTTATACTGAGACTGAAACTAAAACTGTAGGAAGTAATCATCTAATCGACATGACCCAAATAAGATAACTAGGGTCCAACCTATAACCCCAGTTGGAAGGGTGACAGTACCATTCCACGGGTAAAGACAAGATGAAGAGTCACCCTCATCTGGCAAGTACTCTAGTGAGAATGGTGGTACCGTCAGTAGACAGGTAGAAACACCTCATCAACCCTCAACTGGCAGGTTGATGTCTCAACCTACGCTGGCTACATAGTTTTGGAATGCAAGGATTGCTTCTAAGGATCACACACTCTACTGGAAGGTGAGCCCCCATCCTTGGGTTCACTCGGTGCTGAATCTTACTCCCATTTAAATGACACTGATTATTATACTGGACTGAACTAGACTGATACTGAGTTTTATTGACTTCTATAACTGGCTGAGTACTACTGATCGTGACACTGCTGAGACTATTCTGTAACTATTGTAGCTCTAGGTAAACAACTAGATTTTTGGGTAAGGAATACCCCCAAGACTCGATAGCATAAAAATTAAGCATAACATGACATTGAAAAAATGCCAATGTTTACTTGTCCATAATTCATTCATACAGACATTTTATCAAACACTTGTAGGGCATAAACTTGTAAATATGCTAGCATGTCATAATTTCACCATTTAATTCACATGTACATTCCATCAAACACATGGGGAGCACAACTTAGTGCATATAATCATGGACAACATATAAACATTGTAACTACAACACTCAAACTTACTAATTCAAGGATTATAACATGGGAATTGTACAATTTAATATACATGTTATTTCAATTTTATGGAATCTACAATTGATCATGGATTGAAACTCAATTACTGTCATGAACATGAATACTATCCAATTTCAAGCATGTAAATCATGAATTAATAATCTTGTCATTTTAAAAATGGATTCTTGGACTCTATGGGTGAAAGGAACCTATAGATGAACACCTAACATACCTGGGAATATTAATTGTTGGAGGAATTCTTGAGTTTGTTCTGGTTTTCTTGAAGCTAGGGTTTTTTTTCCCTTTGAGAGAGAATGTTTTTGTTTCTTGAGAAAAGTGAGTAAATAATTAGATAATAGGTTATTTAGGGGTTTAATCACGTGTTTAAAACAGACTTGGGTCATGGAAAAATACCCAATCACCCCTGGAAAAGATTTAAAAATCATTACTGAAAACTCGATCTTGGCCCTTGGCGCGATGCGGTGCTATTACACCGTGTCACTGGAAATTGACAATTGGGAACTGGAGGCTTAGCATGGCGCGATACAATCACGGAGCTTCATTATATGCGAATTTACCTCTTGACGCGATGCGCCACGATCGCGGAGTCATACTAAAAAGTGACAATTGGGAAAATAGTTGGTGGCACAACGCGGTGGGATCGCGATGGAACACTGAAAAATGATAATTGCCATTTGGACTGCCTCCGCGACGCGCTGATTTCCAAATTGGCACACTGTTTTACAAATATGCTATAACTCTTCATCCGGATATCAGATTTGGGTGAATTTTATATTGTTGGAAAACTGACTAAATTTCCTACACAATGATAAGCTCTAAACTGAAAAATACTGAGTATTTTAAAAACTTCATCTAGGATAACTCATGTACTAAGAGTTAAACTTTGATAGGGAAATACGGGGTATTATAGTAGGTGCCCGCACGGTCTAATAGTTTGAGTTGTGATAGTTTGTATCAGATTGTTAGGTTCACCGGTCCCACAAGTACAAGATCAATGTCAAGTAGAGTTCTGTAGATTGGTGTGTAGGGCCCCGACCTACACCCAATCTTTGGAAGGCTATGAGGCATGTAGAAGTCATTTTCCTTTCTTGCTCTCCATTGTGTCATCCTAATCTTGGACTATTAGATTGAATCCAATTAGTATCTAGACAATTCTAATTGGTGTCTTAACAGAGCTCAATTAAAATGTAGTTGATTCCAATAGGTATCTTAGTAATTTTGAATAAAAATATAGTAGATTTCAATTGGTATTTGTTAATAAGGTCTAAAATTTATTGTTAATAGGTAAAGACTTGTGAAAGTTGTGAACTTAATTATTGCTTGTGTTTGATTGTTGGATAATCTTGTGTTGCTAGATTTTTGTCATTGTAGTGAATTATTTTTGTTTGAATTTAAGTGAAGAAAATTGACTAAGTTGTTTTTGTTGATAATTGTGATAGGATTGTTTGATTTCTTGTTATTGTGAAACTAGCAATTCTATGGTGCTTACTTATTTTTGGTACTATTATACTGATGAAATTGATGGTATGAGAATTGAGAGGATGATATGAGAACATGATGTCAAGAAAAGATGGTAAAAAAGTGACATGAATAAGAGACTGAGGTGATATGTGTTTTACGTAATTAGAGGTACTTGTTAATGATGTCGTGGATGGATCCATGTGTAGTTTGATTATTTGATATTATTTGGGGATCCTTGTGTGGTTCGGTCATTGAGACTGTATTTAAAATTTTTGTGTTGTTCTATTATTGAAATTATAATGGGTTCCTTGTGAGGACTAGCTAAGTGACATTATCTTTGAGTTCCTTATGTGAATGAAATCTTAATGCTTGGAAAAATAATGAGTTTTAAATAAAAGTGACAAAAACTAGTAGTGGTTGTTGATACCTACAGAATTTGATCGATGACTTGTTTGGAATGTAATATTGGTGATGAGACTATTATTGTCCCGTAATCAATTTATTTTGTTTGGCCTTGCTTATTTGCTAGTGGTGTGGGGACCACTCTTGAGGTGATTAAGAGTTAAGTGAAGTCCGTAATAAAAATATTGTTAGGTAGAAATAAGAATGACTCTCTATATATTAAATTGGTGTTAGTGATATAAGAGCGGTTTGGCTTGACCATGAAGTGTTTGTCATTGAAAAATATTGAGTTAGTGATTGTCAGGACATAAGTTGTAGTTGTGGATTTATGCATTAGTAAAATCTTGAAAAGATCAATTATTAGTGACTTAACCTTATGGCTGAATTATACATTTGCATGTCTCACAGAGTTGGCTGATATATGACACTTTTAGAGGATAGTAATTTCCATGATAGTGGAAATGCAAAATCAAATGTCTTAGTTATGTTCATAAAATAATTAAGGATGATCCTGAATGAAAGAATAAATAAATTATTAAATGGCATGATTGATATATATTTTAGAATCAAATATTTACCTCCAATTAACTTCTTTTTTCTTTTTTTTCTTTCTTTAATCTCTAACTTCTATTTCTCTTTCTTCTTTTCTTTTCTTCTTTGATTTTTTTAATTTTCTTTTTTGTACTTATTTTCTTTATTATATTTTCTGTTCTATTTTATATTTTTGAAAAATATGACTAGTCGAGCATAAGTCATGGATGATAACGTAAATACCACAATTATTTGTCGTATTTGTAGTCACATTGCCATTTATATTTTTGTATTTATTGATACAACTGTATTTGTATTTGTATTTTAAAGTTCGCACTTGTATTTATATGTTATAGTTCGCATTTGTATTTGTATTTAATAGTTCGCATTTGTATTTGTATTTGTTAGTTTGCGCCATCATTTATATTTTATATAATTCACACTTGTATTTTAAAGAACTATATTGTATTTGTATTTTATAATTGATTGCATATTTTATTGGATTATATTTATATTATGGTTTTATTGTGTTTGTATAGTTAGATTATATTTGGATTATATTTGTATTTGTATTCTAGTTTTTTCATTGCCTTTTTATTTTTAAGAAATTATTTTGTATTTGTATTTGTGAGTTGATTGCGTATTGTATTTAGTCGTGACTATGTACAATTTATCATTTGTATTTGTATACAAACAAGTAAGTAGCTAAGTGCAATAATTGTATATTTTTTATTCTAAAATATATAAATATGTAATGTATCATTTGATACAAATGTATCATTTTGTATTTGTATATCAAAATTATCATTCATATTTGTAAATAAACAAATATCACTTGATACAAATACATTGACAAACAAATGAAACAAATGATTTTACAAATACAAATACAATATGTATTTATATATATTGTATTTGTATAAAAATTTGAGTTGTATTTATTTGTATAAATAAATACAACTAGTATCAGTAAATACAAACAAGTATTCGTAGCAAGAAAATCAATCGCTCCTTTTCAATAATTAAAAAATACAAATGATAGTTCACACTTGTATTTATATGTTATAGTTCGCATTTATATTTGTATTTTATAGTTTACGCTTGTATTTATATGTTATAATTCGCATTTGAATTTGTATTTTATAGTTCGCACTTGTATTTGTATGTTATAGTTCGCATTTATATTTGTATTTTATAGTTCACACTTATATTTGTGTTTGCTAGTTCTCACAAATGAAAAGGAGAGAAATTGAAAAGAAAAAAAAAGGAGAAAAATGAGAGAAAGAAGGAGAAAAAAATGAAGGAGAGAAAATACAAAAGAAAAAAAAAAGGAGAAAAATGAAAGGGAAAAAAGAAAAATAAAAAAATAAAAAGAAGTAAGAAAAAAGTGAAAAAATAAAAAATAAGGAGAAAGCAACAAAAAAAGGAAAATAAAAACTGAAGAAAAAAAAACTGTTAAAGGAAAAAAGAAAGATGAGAATAATAGAAAATAGAAAAAGAGAAAATACACGAGAAAGACTATGAATTGCAATTACGAATAATTAATAGGCAAGAGGGGCTATGAATTGTAATTAATTGAAAATTAGGCTTTAAATGTTAATAAAGCCCAATAGTGGGTAATTCTGGTAATTTATTAGATAATTAATTATATTTTTAATATGTTTAAAATTTTGTAAGCTATTAGGTATTGTAATCTATAATATTTTTTCGACATTATAATTTACTATTTTAAGTTGTTTGCTATTGTAATTTATAATACTCTTTTTGTCCAAATTTTTGTGATGTTGATAGTTAATTTATATTTTAAAAGTAATTTAATTTTTTAATTATTGTGATTTATAATATTTTATTTCTATTTCAATTTAAGAGACACTAATATAATTTCGAGAGTCAATCAAATATCACGATTGAAGTAGTGAAACTGGCACGTCTTGAAGACTCATAATAACTAATTAGAAGTGATATAGCAAAATTGTTATAAAAAATACTTGTGAATTTTTTTTAAGTGGACTTCATATAAGATGTTAATTTAACTTAAAATATTAAGAGTTAATTTATTATTTTATATTTATTTTACCTTTTTATTAAATATTATTAATTTTTTAATACTTAGATGACTTATCAGAATTATTTAGGGGTGATATAATAAAATTACGGTTGAAGCAGCTGAAGCAGATATATCATAAATATCTATTTTAATTTTTTTTAAATTAAATTTTATTAAACTTTTTCTATATAAATATAATATAATAATTAATTAAGAATGATATACTAAAATCACGCAGCAAACAGAATGTTGAAAACAGAATGACAATCACCAGTTGTCTGCTTCCATCAGCTGCTGACCACACTTATATATAGTAAGAACTATTGGTATTAAATACTCCCTCCGTTTCACAATAAGTTAATTGTTAGATTTTGGCACACATATTAAGAAAAAAAAGTAAAGACATAAATTTATGATGTTTTTTCATTTTTATCCTCTTCAAAAAGCAAAGACACATGATACATCACTCCCAATGCACATTTAATAAAGGGTAAATTTGAAAAAAAAATTCAACATCTACCTTGAATTGTGAACCATTCACTTATTTTGAAACACAAAAAATACTTTAACAATTCACTTATTACGAAACAAAGAGAGTATAAGGCAGTAATTGAAAGCTCCATTGGGCACAACTATGTTCCCAAGTTTGACTAAAAATGTAAGAAGACTTGAATAGCCTTTTTCCTTAAAAATAATGATAAATCTTTTGCTATTTTCAAAATTGAAGTAGTCAAGTGCAATATTAATTCTCTACTGCTAAGAATATCAAGAGTTTATTAGTCTTTTGTTCATTGTACTATTTGGGATGCAATAATGAAATTCTTATCTTTTTTCCTTTCGTAAAGAATGAAGTTTTCTAATTTGAGTGCTATATCAATTTAATCATTATTGTTTTTCTTTGATAATTTCATTGTCACTTATTACTATGAATGTGGAGTTAAGTTATCCTATTAGAATAATTATTTTTTTTGGTAACTAAATTTTTCAATAATCACCAAGTAAAGAGTACAAAATTATAGTAGACTATAACACAGTCTATTATTTTCTAAAAAGTACCAATATTATACTGCTTCAGGGAAAGAAAATTACAAAATCAGGTTGCTAAATTTTTTTTTGGTAATTTAGGTGATGCTCTAACACAGCAAAACGTATACCATTTTCTTAGCTATTTGCTCCTCAATTCTACTTTTTGCTTCAAAGACTTGTTGGTTGCGCTCCATCCAAATGCAATAAGTGAACAGTATATATCATCTTAAGCAATTGAGCTCCTTGTGATTTTCCTTTATTGTTCTGCAATATCCAAGTTAAATGTTGCTGCCATGTTGTATGTAATGGCTCAGTTAACTGCATCCAGTTGAGAAGGTGTATCCAGATTTTTTTTGAAATTGTGCAATCTTCAAAGAAGTGAGCATTAATTTCATCACATTGTTAACACAAGCTACACTTGGGTTCAACCTCAATACCCTATTTCAGAAGTCGATCAGCTACGAAGAGTCGGCCCTGTACATGAAGCCACATTGTGAAAAGAGTCTTTAATCGTGCATAATTGTGAAACATTAGCCCCTTCTAGTTTACTTTTGCTCTCTCTCCCATCAAATGATAGTAGATTTGTCTTGTGGTGCCTTCGGTTCCTTTAAGATTACTGTGACATGCCTGTAGAATGGTCCTTTGTGCAAACACTTTCCGATCATTCAAGCTGTTTGTTTAGGAGTAGTCACTAGCTGAATTGATTGTTCTTAACATAGTATTCATAAATCCATCTGATCCACATTGTATCCTCCTTTGCTGCCACATCCCAACTAAGTTTAGTAACAACTGCTTTATTCCACAACTCCATATTAATAAGATTAAAACCTTCTACCCTTTTTGGGGTGCAAACTTTATCCCAAGCCACCAAAATCTTTTTTGATATAACATTAGCCTCATCCCATAAGTAACTCCTACAATAACTCTCAGTTGTCTTTAGAACTTTAGCTGGTATTATAAAGAGTTGATCCCAATAAGATTGCATGTCATATAACACAGACTGGATGAGTTGCATTATGCCAGCATAAGACAAGTTTTTTGATTGTTCATGATGATATCCTTGCGATTATCTTGTCAATCAAAGGCCTCCACTGAATTAAGGACAAGTTCTTGGTAGAAAGTGGAACACCAAGATATTTAAATGGAAGTTCACCACTTGAGGATAATGACCCGTTCGATCGTTTTGAGCACTAAATTTAAATGACGAGTAATTTAAAGGATTAATTTATTTTATGATTATTAAAAGTATAATTTTTATTTCAAATTGGAAGTGGGCCTCATCCATTACTCCTTTATTAGCCATGTACTAGTCTAGGGTATTAATTAATTGAGAAAATTTCAGAAGTAGCAACTCTGCAGTTTTAATTATAATTTTTCTAGCAACAGTTTCATAATTATGAAAAATAGCAAATTGTATTTTATATTTAAGTAAAATATTGCTATATAAATACATATATAAATTGAATAGTAGTTACTATTTTAACTCTCACCAGTTAGAGTTAAATAAGGGAAGTAACCATCCTTCATTCATGCTACATTTAATTATAAATATTTCTTTTCCTAATATGATTCTTCTATTTCTCTTTTTTTTCTTATCCTTTTCCGTTTTTTTCCTTTTTATTTCTAATTTTTCGTTTTCTTATTTTTTTTCCTTTCTCATATTTTTCTTTCTTATTTTCATTCATTTTTTTTATCATTTTATTTTTTTATTTTAATTTTTTTATCTTTTTATTTTCTTCCTTCAACTTTATTTTGACTTTCTATTTTTTTAATCCTTTTTCATTTTTATTCTTTATTTTTTGTTCTTTTCCGTTTTCTTATTTTTTTCCCTTTCTCATATTTTTCATTTTCTTTTCCTATTTTCGTTTTCTTCTTCTTCTTTTTTTAATTTTAATTTGTATTTCTTTTCTTTGTGGTTTTATTTTTACATTTATATTTCTAGCTTTTATTTCTTTTTCTTTTTTTTTAATTTTCACTTCTTTTTCTTTGGATTTTTCTTTTTTGTTTTTTTCTTTTTCTATTTCTATTTTTTTTATTTTTTTATTCTTCTATCTCTTGCTTTTATTTTTAAAAAGATACATATTTATATCACATATACATATTCAAAAAATAGATAAAATACATAGACATACAGATACGTATGTATTTACAGTACAAAACATACATATATATCTGCATATGTATTTACAGAAATACATAGCTGATTGATATGTATGTATAAACATATAGGATACAAAATCTCTATACCAAAAAGTGACATAATACATTTGCCTAATTGAGCTTGACTACACATTTCTTCTTCATGATGTAGACATCAAAAATATTATTATGACAAAAAATATGCATCATCCATAAATACATATGCATTAATCATAAATACATATGCTCGGCCAAAAACCATCTTTATTTTGTAGCTACATTTACAGGGAAGGTTGATGACAAAGGATCGATTAACTAAATGGGGCATTGAAGTGGATTCGAAATGTGTTTTTGTCAACAAGATGAAGAAACGAACCAACACTTATTTACCACATGTGCTAGTGTCAAAACAACCTGGGCCAACACTCTAAGGTGGCTGCAGGTAACAGAACCACAATGTACATCCTGGAGAAGACAACTAGAATAGATCAGGCAACAGGCAAAAGAAAAAACAAGCAGAGCCCTTCTTTTCAAAATGGCTTACACAAAATTCATATATTGCATATGGCAAGAGCGCAATCAGCGAGTGTTTGAGGAAAAAAAATAGTCCGAGCAAGTAGCAAGAGAAATAGTGTATTCATGTTGTATACGAGCACCACCTAGATTGAAAGTTGAAATTGATAGATGTGTAGCATGTTGTTAGAAGAGAGGTGAAATGGCAAATTGAGTAGTAGCTGGTTGAGTCATAAATCAGTTACAATTATGTATTTCCTACTTGGTGATTAATAAAATGTTAGTAACAAAAAAAAATACATATGCATTAGTCATAAATACATATGCATAGTGAAAAAGTACATATGTATTATTCATAAATACATATTAAATACATATGCATCTATAAAAACCTAAACAAAACTAAAAATATATTTTCAAATCAATAGATATAGCATGCAATCCCATAAAAACGTATGAATAACTAGAAAATACATATGTATTATTCAAAAATACATATGCATATCTGGAAAAATATATATGAATTAGTCATAAATATATATACAATCTGGTAAAATACATATGTATTATTCATAAATATATATATGCATATCTCATAAATACATATGCACAACTGAAAAAATACATATTCTTTCTTTTCGTTTGACTTCCTCTTTTTCACATATTTTTGCACTTTTTTGGATTTTAGAGATGAAGATTTTCTCAATGTTTTTATTTTTAAGAAATTATTTTGTATTTGTATTTGTGAGTTGATTGCATATTGTATTTAGTCGTGACTATGTACAATTTATCATTTGTATTTGTATATAAACAAGTAAGTGGCTAAGTGCATTAATTGTATTTTTTTTATTCTAAAATATATAAATATGTAATGTATCATTTGATACAAATGTATCATTTTGTATTTGTATATCAAAATTATCATTCATATTTGTAAATAAACAAATATCACTTGATACAAATACATTGACAAACAAATAAAACAAATGATTTTACAAATACAAATACAATATGTATTTATATATATTGTATTTGTATAAAAATTAGAGTTGTATTTATTTGTATAAATAAATACAACTAGTATCAATAAATACAAACAAGTATTCGTAGAAAGAAAATCAATCGTTCCTTTTCAATAATTAAAAAATACAAATGATAGTTCACACTTGTATTTATATGTTATAGTTCACATTTATATTTGTATTTTATAGTTTACGCTTGTATTTATATGTTATAATTCGCATTTGAATTTGTATTTTATAGTTCGCACTTGTATTTGTATGTTATAGTTCGCATTTATATTTGTATTTTATAGTTCACACTTATATTTGTGTTTGCTAGTTCTCACAAATGAAAAGAAGGAGAGAAATTGAAAAGAAAAAAAAGGAGAAAAATGAGAGAAAGATGGAGAAAAAAAATAAAGGAGAGAAAAAAAAAAGGAGAAAAATGAAAAGGAAAAAAGAAAAAGAAAAAAATGAATAAAAAATAAAAAGAAGTAAGAAAAAAGTGAAAAAACAAAAAAATAAAGAGAACTAGATTTCAGCCTAACTCTAGGCTCCTTTCGCTAGTAGTAACTCTACTACAAGCTCATCTTGGTAACTCTACCAAGGACCCTCTCTACTGATTAACTCTAATCAGCCTCACACTTAGGCAACTCTACCTAAGCACTTCTCTCAACAAACTAAAACACTACTCTTATAGCATGAGTAGTTCAATTACAAATCAATACTCACTCAAGAACAATTTCAATTTAAGCTCACATAAATAGCTAAGAACTTGAGCAGTGTTGAAATGGAGGTTTGCTGCCTCTCTTCACTCTTTGTAATTTATGCAAAAAAACTATTTGATGAAGAGGCATCTCTTTTATTGTATAGCTAAGTGATGATTAAGGTTGAAAGATCATTGGACCAGCTTTCCTAATCAGTACAAAATAGCACCTGCAAGTTTGTTACACAAGAGGACAAAATAATGCAGACAATGCGTGCCAGCTGTACTATACCTTGCACATCCAAGGACCTGGTCCCTTGCAGTTAGCTACTCGTCATCAAAACTACATATAGCAATTTTTTCCCTTTTGATGATACAAACCAGCCATACAGCATTGAGCAACAATGCATATCCATCACATTTAATCAATGTGATTACCACCTGAAGATAAATGTTCCCCCTATCATCATGCTTCATGATCACCATCATGCAACACAGGGACCTGGCCCCTTGTTGTTATTTGTAGCAAAAAAATCTTGCGCAACATGCTTGCTTCCCCCTATCACTGTGATTTATCATACTTCCTCCCCCTATCAACAATACCACAATCATCACACGCATAAAACTAGTATTCCTTACATATAAAGTCAGTAATCCCCCTTTTGACATCACTGAAAAGAATTAACAATAAACCATAAGTAGGGATAAGTACATGCTAATTAACACATTGCCACTGGAGCAACACTAGCATGAAAAACAACTTTAAAAGTAAAGGAGACAATTGAGGTACACAAGCTAAATTCATTTATTTTCAAAACAAAGGTCAGTACCAGTACAATCATACTAAAATAATGCATAAAACAAACTATATTCAAGAGCCAACACAAGAAGCAAAATATAAAACTAACACTGGATTGATTTGACGAGGATAATAAGACTTAGTTAGAGGGAGGTTTAGGGAGGAAGAGAGTTAAGAAGCATCTCTATTCTTGAATTTCCAACATTGTGAGCATCCAACAACTGTTTGGTAAGATCCTTCACTTTAGCATTCAGCCCCTTAGAAGACAACTTTGGATTTGGAAACTTTAGATGCACTATATAAGCATCTTTGACAGTTATCATAACCTTTAACTCCTCTATTTCTTTGTCCGACCTTTCTTGAACATCTAGCAACTCAGATACTTGAGACACAGATCCAACTTTGCGCTCTATATATTCATTCTCCACATGAGTTGTTAGGCTGATCACCTGCTTCGTTGTTTCGGGTGTTCATCTATTTCCATTCACACCATAATGTTCAAACACCTTGTTCAATAGTTATCCATTTCCATGTTTGCCTTCCTTTTTATAAATCCCTTTATGCATATGCTATATCATTAGAGCAAGAAGAATAATCAATTCGAATTTCCTCATGCATTCAATTAAAAACAAGTCAATACTAGAGAAAATTATTCTTTTTTCAAACCTTGGCAACAGGACCTTGTTGGTGAACTTAAAAACTTGTTGATACTCACTCTTTGGAAACTTCTTTATTAGTACAGTTTTTGACCCCTCCTATTTTAGATACCTCAATCATGAATTCAGTAGTAGGTTGTTGATTCTTCATAGTTCTCACCCCTACAACAGGTGCATCCAGGATTCTTCCTAGTACTTCTTCATCCAACTTAAGAACCTTTACCTGCACCTATGCAGTCAAACTCAAAAGATACTTTTAGTCTTTTATGGAATAATAGAATTCTCTCTCTTCTCCTTCAAAGACAATGGGAGTTGATTCTTCTAGTAGGTGCAACTAGCCCTGATGCCTCACATACTCTACTAGTTCTACCATCCCTGGTTTTTCATAGATTTTTGGATCAAATAATATCCCAGGTAGAACCTTTTCTATTCTCAGGTTCTCAATCCTTCTTTCTCTGAACATGACATTCTTTTCTTTATTATTTTTCTTTCTTTTGATCTCACTACTTAGCTCTTCGTTTTCATCAGTTTTTCTCTTCATGGGATTGGGTCCCTAAGAATCTTTTCTTTTCTTGACAACTATATGTTTCTGCCTTATTCCAGTTGATCCACCATTCATTGACTTAGAGAACTTGGTCCTTTCAGCAACCTCATCTTTCTTTCTTGTTTCCTCATTTGTAGTAGTAAGTTCTGAATCTATGTCATCCCCTTTTACAACCTCTACAACTTCCATATTTTTTTCTCCTCTAATGCAATAGATTTCTTGAGCCTTCTTCTTCTTATGGTTGAAGCTTTGTTGGCCTTCGTGGCATCTTCCAATATTTTTTTTTCAGAAACTCTTGTAGAATAGGTTCTAGTCACCTTTACCTCTGAGTTTATTACTTTCTCCTTACTTATACTTCCTCTCAGTTTGTTTACCGACCATCTTCGAGGTACTTCATCCTCATCCTCTTCATCTTTATCATGTGGTGGCATCAATATATCCTTTCCCTCGTTCCCTTTATCCTAATCACCTACTTCTTGTTATTCTTTATTTACTGAGCGTTCCTTGGTGTCGTATGCAAGTAGGATTAGATTATCATGTACCTAGTTTTCATTGGAGAAAATAACAGCCCTTTTCACTGGAACATTTTCACCAAATAACTGGGAAAAATAGAGTTTGAATCTATGGGTGTAGGAGAGCCAGGTGCTTGTTTTTTTTTAGCGTGTTCAGCGTTTTCAGATTTTTTGAATGACTTAAGAAATTGGAAGCTTTCAGGTAGTTTTGAATTTTTTGGAGAAAAAGGTGTTTTAGGTTGAGATATTTCTTGCTCTATTGGTGATCTAAATCCTTGGTTTGGATTCTCAATCATGATTGACTGAGCATAAGTTTCTGAGGTAAAGAAGGATTAATGGACACTGGCTAGATTGTGGGTTTTGGAGATTCAGTTTGTTGTTGGGGACTACAAGTGATGTTATCCATGGTTTCAACTTCTGAAGAATCAGGATGTTCAATTTGGGGTTGTCTATTTGACTTTATAGTTTTGTCTACTTTAGGAAATTTTGTTGGGTTTGAGGAAGTAGTAATGTTGTTTATTTGATTTTGAGAGACAGAGATGAGTTGGCTTAGCAGATTTGGGAAGATAATTTGGATTAGTTGAAGAATAATGACATGAAGGTCTGACTTAGAAATTTTAAGAGGTGACCAATGTCCTTAAAAGATGTTCCTTTTTATTTGACATATCCAGACCTAAAAAGTGTGACTCATTATTTTACAAAGAAATTGATACTTTATAAGAGAAAACATACATGGCTCTTTCATACAACATTTTATGATTATTGTAAGCTTATTGTATAGGTATTAAATTGAGTGATGGGACCAGGTCCCTTGCCTTTTTTATTGAATTCTGTACTTGTGTGGATTCAACTATTCTCCTCCTAAGCTGTTCTCATGAGTGTATACCTGCAAAGGTATGAAGCTGTGTTAGATTAACAAGCACCTATTCTACAAAGGATACCTGCCTCCTTAGCATAGCCAATTCTTGGAGTTACGCTAATTCACATGTCAGGTCAGGTTGGCTTGATCAATCCATGTTCTAGCCTTTTTCAGAAACTTCCTCTTCTAAGATGAGTCTTCTAAGGACCAGGTCCTTTGAAATCAACTATTTCAAGATACGACACCTCCACTATGGTGTGCCTTAAGAGAGAGAAAGAACACAATTAGATTTTCAAAAATTAAGCCTTGAACACTCACTATTAATGAACATTTCTGACTATAATCCCCCTTTTCCAACTTAGAACCATGATCACTTATTTGATTTGGAAACCTACTTAGATTTGAGTTCCCAGTAAAAAGACAATGGTGTGACCAAAACCTTCTTGGCTCATCTAGTTAGAGAATTCTTCTTTATCTTATTCAAATACCTCAATCCATTTGGTTGCGTACTTCGAAGGAGGGCAACAGTAGGAACGTTCCGAGGGTGCATTCTGTGGCTAGTATGTAGTAAGGGTTATAGAAAAAGCAAAAAAACGTATACTAATTCACATGTACATTCCATCAATCCATGATCAATTGTAGATTCCATAAAATTATTGATTCCTTTCACCCATAGAGTCCAAGAATCAATAATCTTGTCATTTTAAAAATGGATTCTTGGACTCTATGGGTGAAAGGAACCTATAGATGAACACCTAACATACCTGGGAATATTAATTCTTGGAGGAACTCTTGAGTTTGTTCTGGTTTTCTTAAAGCTAGGGTTTTTTGCCCTTTGAGAGAGAATATTTTGTTTTTTGAGAAAAGTGAGTAAATAATTAAATAATAGGTTATTTAGGGGTTTAATCACATGTTTAAGACAGACTTGGGTCATTGAAAAATACCCAATCACCCCTGGAGAAGCTTTTAAAATCATCACTAAAAACTCAATCTGGGCCCTTGGCGCGATGCGGTGCTATTACACCGTTCACTGGAAATTGACAATTGGGAACTGGAGGCTTAGCGCGGCGCGATACAATCGCGGAGCTTCATTATATGCTAATTTACCTCTTGGCGCGACGCGCCACGATCGCAGAGTCATACTGAAAAGTGACAATTGGGAAAATAGTTGGTGGTGCAACGCGGTGGGATCGTGATGGAACACTAAAAAATGACAATTTCCATTTGGACTGCCTCCGCGATGCACTGATTGCCTAATTGGAACACTGTTTTACAAATATGATATGATTCTTCATCCGGATATCAGATTTGGGTGAATTTTATATCGTTGGAAAACTGACTAAATTTCCTACGCAATGATAAGCTCTAAACTGAAAAATACTGAGTATTTTAAAAACTTCATATAGGATAACTCAAGTACTAAGTTTTAACTTGGATAGGGAAATATGGGGTATTACAGTAGGTGTCCGCACGGTCTAATAGTTTGGGTTGTGATAGTTGGTATCAGAGTGTTAGGTTCATCGGTCCCACAAGTACAAGATCAATGTCATGTAGAGTTGTTTAGATTGGTGTGTAGGGACCCGCCCCACACCCAATCTTTGGAAGTCTATGAGGCATGTAGAAGTCATTTTCCTTTCTTGCTCTCCATTGTGTCATCCTAATCTTGGACTATTAGATTGAATCCAATTAGTATCTAGACAATTCTAATTGGTGTCTTAACAGAGCTCAATTAGAATGTAGTTGATTCCAATAGGTATCTTAGTAATTTTGAATAAAAATCTAGTAGATTTCAATTGGTATCTGTTAATAAGGTCTAAAATTTATTGTTAATAGGTAAAGACTTGTGAAAGTTGTGAACTTATTGATTGCTTGTGTTTGATATTTGGGTAATCTTGTGTTGCTAGATTTTTATCATTGTAGTGAATTATTTTTGTTTGAATTTAAGTGAAGAAAATTGACTAAGTTGTTTTTGTTGATAATTGTGATAGGATTGTTTGATTTCTTCTTATTGTGAAACTAGCAATTCTATGGTGCTTACTTATTTTTGGTACTATTATACTGATGAAATTGATGGTATGAGAATTGAGAGGATGATATGAGAACATGATGTCAAGAAAAGATGGTAAAAAAGTGACATGAATAAAAGACTAAGGTGATATGTGTTTTACGTAATTAGAGGTTCTTGTTAATGATGTCGTGGATGAATCCTTGTGTAGTTTGATTATTTGATATTATTTGGGGATCCTTGTGTGTTCCGATCATTGAGACTGTATTTAAAATTTTTGTGCAGCTCTATTATTGAAATTATAATGGGTTCCTTGTGAGGACTAGCTAAGTGACATTATTTTTGAGTTCCTTATGTGAATGAATTCTTAATGCTTGGCAAAATAATGAGTTTTAAATAAAAGTGACAAAAACTAGTAGAGGTTGTTGATACCTGCAGAATTTGATCGATGACTTATTTGGAATGTAATATTGGTGATAAGACTGTTAATGTCCCATAATCAATTTATTTTGTTTGGCCTTGCTTATTTGCTAGTGGTGTGGGAACCACTCTTGAGGTGATTAAGAGTTAAATGAAGTCTGTAATAAAAATATTGTTAGATAGAAATAAGAATGACTCTCTATATATTAAATTGGTGTTAGTGATATAAGAGCGATTTGGCTTGACCATGAAGTGTTTGTCATTGAAAAATATTGAGTTAGTGATAGTCAAGACATAAGTTGTAGTTGTGGATTTAGGCATTAGTAAAATCTTAAAAAGATCAATTATTATTGACTTGACCTTGTGGCTGAATTATACATTTGCATGTCTCACAGAGTTGGCTGATATATGACACTTTTAGAGGATAGTAATTTCCATGATAGTGGAAATGCAAAATCAAATGTCTTAGTTATGTTCATAAAATAATTAAGGATGATCCTGAATGGAAGCATAAATAAATTATTAAATGGCATGACTGATCTTTCCTTGGGTGATACTTAGTGGATATTGCGTATTGAGTGATTAGGGTATGATGATTAGATGAATATTAACAATGTTGTGGAGGAGAATGTGTTGTAAGCTATAATTCTATGGGATCTTTATGGCTAAGAGTGTAAGTTTGTCTAATAAGTGAGAGGTTATATTGTCATCTGTGTATAGTAGTAAATACTAAGCTTGAATAGTGGGTTTTTAACACCCCGTATTCAAGTACATGTATTGGCGTATTCAAGTACGCGTATTGGTCTTATTTATATGGAATTAATTTAATTATTTTATTTATACCGGAATTTTCCCGTCGATGGTTCCATACGAAGGTTATTGAATAATCTTTCCAACGAATTAAAGATTTCCAAAAACGGATAAGTTTCGGATATAATCGAGCACGTTCGAAACTATAAAACGGTGGCCGGGATATGGTGAATAGTAAATGTGCAGGAAAATTTCCTGCACACAAACTACTGAGGCCTGCCAGTTTTTTGGGTCAACTTTGAACGATCATAACTCCCTTAATATAATGAAATGGGAGAGCTACGACCTATCAAAAGAAAGATATTTGAGTCTTCTTTTCAATGCAATTGGTTTCATCCAAATCCAACGTCTGAGTAAGGAGTTATACTCGTTTTACTTTAGCCTCTCAAAACAGATTTTTAGGGTCAACTTCAAACGATCATAACTCCTTGTACAGGACGAAATGGGTGGCCTACTTTATATTAAATGAAATAACTTTGAATTATCTTTCCAATGATACCAATTTCACCCAAATCCTATATCGGAGCAAAGAGTTATGGTCAATCTACTTTAGCTTGTCAAAACAGTCCACCATGGACAGATTCGGATTTACTTAAAATTTTAAGGGTAATATGGTCATTTTCCATCACCTCATGAACGAAAATTGGTCATTATATACATATACTTAGCCTCATATCCATTATTTATCATCCATTATTGAAGAATAAGAAACCCTAGCCAAATTTCAACTCCAATTATCTTGTGATTCAACCGTAGAAAATCCAAATTGATTCCGTAGTTGTGTTCACCGTCTCGAGGGCTTCGAGAAGCACCCCTTATTTGTGCCAACAGGACTTCGAAATCAAAAGGGCCATTTTATGGTAAGGATGTAAATTATGTTGGTGTTATTTATATGGATATGTATATATATATGCATGTAAGCATAAGAAGTGTGTTATTTGATTGTTGTTGAAAGATGATTGGAAATGATGTTGGATTATTCTTGTGCATGGTTGGATTATGTTGAATTGTGAAGGGATTTGGTGTGATGATGTGGTATGGAAATGATGATTATATATATATATACACACATAAACCTATTGTTCAAGTTGGTTTTTGGAATGCTATGCAAATATTGGTTGTATGGAATTATGGAAGAGAATTGTGGTGTTGGGTTGCTAATACTAGATGCCAAACATTTCATTGTAGATAAGTGATTTGTAAAGGCGGAAAGTTGTGTTGAATTGGTATCCGAATCTACGACGAGGTATGTAAAGCATACTCTAACAATGTTCTTTGGCATGAAAACACCAATGTTCCATCAAGTAAGATTCCGAGGTTGTCCAAAAACATGTATTGTTCTACGTTACCAACGAAGTTGTTTCCATCCTATAAAGTGTCAAAATGTTTCATTGATAGACCAAAAGTCTCCTATTTCATTGTTGTGATATTGATGATTCTGAGACACATTATTGATGTACCAATGAGTCTTTATTACATCGTTATTGTGTAGAAGGTCTATTACTTGGTTCCTATTGATGTATCATTGTTTCAAAGTATCAAAAATATGGTGGCGACCGAAATAACAATCTCAAAGACTAATTGAACTAAGTGATGGAAGTTCTCTCTTATCGGGTGGTATCCCAGGGGCATAAGCCTAGCATGGGTCGATCCCTATTTATGTGTTTATGGGTGGTATCCCAGGGGCATAAGCCTAGCATGGGTCAATTCCAGTTGATATGTACTGGAGGCAGCCTAATGGTCATAGTACAGTACAATAATGATTACAAAGACGATAAGAACGAAGGTAAGGTGATTGAATAAATACAATGTACAGGTTGTCACAAGTTCTAGTAAGTGTGGTCCACTCTTATTACGATTTATGCACTTGTTTCTGATTTCTATTGAGCTCCTATATCATATGTGATTATCTACAGCTTTACATACTCGGTACATATTTTGTACTGACGTCCCCCGCGGTGACCTGCATTCCATGTTGCAGGCACAGGTACCTCAGCTCATACACCGCACAAGTAGGAGCCAGGTCATACAGCTATTGTTGGTCAGCTCCAGTTTGCTTCGGAGCTTTCTGAGTCGGTTCCTTATGTTTTGTTATTGTACAGGAGTCATGTGTTGGCGAGGGTTTGTCCCGACCCTAGTTATGTCATGTATATCCTAGAGGCTTTGTAGACATAAGGAAGGGTAAAGTCATGGAAGTTTATATAGTGATGTTATATTTGTATATGTGGTGGCCCCGACGGCCAAGTATTATATATATATATATATATATATTTGTGCGTGTTGTGCTGATACAGGTAATTAGACCCTTCTATATGCAATGAAGTGCTGTCCAAATTTTTTGTGACATATAAGTGAAAGTACAGGTATTTGAACGGGTTCTCCCGGGCCTTCTCGGCTTCGGGTGCCAGTCCGGCCCGATGGGATTTTTCGGGCGTGACAATAGTGGTATCAGAGAGCGGTTCGTCCTAGTGAGTCTACAAAGCCGTGTCTATGTAGAGTCTTATTTATCGGTGTGTTATGCACCGCATCTATAAACAGGAGGCTATGGACATTTAGGAATTGTTTCTTTTCTTCATGTCTTAGATCGTGCGATAGAGCTTATATTGTATATGAAGTCATAGTTGACCACTGAATCAGTTTGTTTCTCTTATTATAGTAATGATGCCGGTTACCAGAAGCAAGAATACCGGTAAGCAAGTAGATGTGGCTGCCGGAGAGGGGACTAGTAAGTCACCCACTATACCAGCTAATCAAAGTGAGGCTCCAGCTGAGCATGCATTAGAAACTTCCCCCAGTCCGAAAGAAATAAGGGGGAGGAGAACTATATCCCCAGAGCCACCTATTAATGCTGTTGATCAAGATCTTAGAAATGCAGTGCAACTTTTGACTCGTATAGTTGCTGGTCAAGCCATTCCTACTGCAGGTTCTAGTGGTATAGATAGGGCGGCTAGCCTTCGAACACAGGATTTTCTTAAGATGGATCCTCCTACTTTTACTGGATCAAATCTTAACGAGGACCCACAAGACTTTATTGATCAGATCCAAAGGGCCCTAGAGGTGATGCATTTATCGGGAAGAGAGACAGTGGAGTTAGCCGCGTATAGATTCAATGGTGAGGCTATATATTGGTATGAAGACTGGAAATGGTCAAGGGGCATTGATGCACCCCCAGCTACTTGGAAAGAGTTCAAAGAGTCATTTATTGATCATTATCTTCCATATGAGACTCGTCAGGCCCGTGCGGATCAGTTCGTAAATCTTCGACAGGGTAATACAAGTGTGAGGGAGTATAGTCTTCGATTTAATTTTTTGTCCAGATATGCTCCTAATGTTATAGCTACTATGGATGACAGAGTTCATCGGTATGTGGTTGGATTGGATCCGTATTTGGTTAAGGATTGTACTATTGCTGCACTGAATAAAGACATGGATATAGCTAGGATCCAAGCATTTGCACAGAAAATGGAAGATCAGAGGCAAAGAAGAAGAACACAGGAATTTAAAAGCGGATCTTCTAAGAGGGCCAGATCTACAGGGCAGTTTATGGCGCCACAGGGAGGTTTTAGACCTCAATTTTCTGCTAGAACACCTAGGCCATTATTTTCTTATTCTGCAGCTAGTGCTCCACCACAGCATCAGGGGTTCAGAGGCAGTCAATTTGGGCAAAGAAGTGAGGGTCATAGTTCGCGATCAGTGGGTTACCAAGGGCAAGGGAATATGAGCCAATCGAGACCTCCTCGAGAGCCATGCAATAAATATGGAAGGTATCATTTGGGCGCATGTTGGCTGGGGACCAATGTTTGCTTTTGGTGTGGTATGTCGGGGCATATGATGAGGAAATGCCCACGAAGGGACATAGGGGGTATGGCACGACCTACGGGGTCATTTGTTGCATCATCATCATCGATGCCTTATTCAGGAAGGGGTGCACAACCAATGGGTCATGTTAGAGGTGATAGAGGAGCCACGAGTTCTAGCGGGGCTCAAAATCGTACATATGCTCTAGCGGATCGACAGAATTTAGAGGCTTCCCCAGATGTGGTTACGGGTACGTTGTCTATATTTTTATTCGATTTATATACCTTAATTGATCCCGGTTCTACATTATCTTATGTTACTCCATTGGTTGCTGGAAAGTTCGAAAGAATACCCGAACTGTTAGTTAAGCCATTTGAAGTGTCCACACCGGTCGGGGAATCTATTATAGCTAGAAGGGTTTATCGAAACTGCATAGTAACTGTTTGTGGTCGTGATACGATGGCTGATCTTGTGGAGTTAGAAATGGTAGATTTTGATGTTATAATGGGTATGGACTGGTTGGCGTCTTGTTATTCCATAATTGATTACTGCACGAAAAAGGTATATTTCCATTTTCCAAATGAATCAGTCCTTGAATGGAAAGGTGAAATTAGCGCTCCAAGAGGTAGATTTATTTCTTATTTTAAGGCAAGAAGAATGATTTCTAAGGGATATATATATCATTTAGTTAGAGTAAGGGATACAGAAGCGGAGCCACCAACTCTTCACGCTGTTCCGGTAGTAAATGAATTTTCTAATGTATTTCCTGAAGATCTTCCAGGTTTGCCTCCTGAACGAGAAGTAGAGTTTGGTATTGATGTAATACCAGGCACCCAACCAATCTCCATTCCTCCGTATAGAATGGCCCCAGTAGAATTACGAGAATTGAAAGAGCAATTGAAAGATTTGCTAGAAAAGGGGTTCATTAGGCCTAGTATTTCCCCTTGGGGAGCACCAGTGTTATTTGTACGCAAAAAAGAAGGCTCACTGAGGATGTGTATTGATTATCGGCAATTGAATAAGGTGACTATTAAGAATAAATATCCTCTCCCAAGAATTGATGATTTATTTGATCAGTTACAAGGCGCCAAGTGATTTTCTAAGATTGATTTGAGGTCAGGTTACCACCAAGTGAGGGTCAAAGAAAAAGATATACCCAAAACAGCTTTCCGAACAAGGTATGGTCATTATAAGTTTCTAGTTATGTCATTTGGGCTAACAAATGCACCCGCAACTTTTATGGATTTGATGAATAGGGTTTTTAAGCCATTCCTGGATGTATTTGTGATAGTTTTTATAGATGATATTCTAGTTTATTCTAGATCAGAAGAGGACCATGCCAATCACTTACGACAGGCATTGCAGACTCTTCGTGATTGTAATCTTTATGCAAAGTTCTCTAAATGTGAGTTTTGGTTAAAGTCGTGGCATTTTTGGGTCATATTGTATCTAGTGAAGGGATAAAGGTTGATGCTCAAAAGATAGAAGCTGTGAAGAACTGGCCAAGGCCCACAACGCCTACGGAGATTCGTAGTTTTCTCGGGTTGGCCGATTATTATAGAAGGTTTGTTAAAGGCTTTTCTTCCATTTCAACACCCTTAACCAAGCTAACCCATAAAACATCCAAATTCCAATGGAATGATGCCTGTGAGAAGAGTTTTCAAGATTTAAAGAACAAGTTGATTTCTACACCCGTGTTGGTACTTTCAGAAGGCACCGAAGGGTATACAGTGTATTGTGATGCTTCCAGAATTGGTTTAGGATGTGTATTGATGCATCATGGTAAGGTAATAGCATATGCTTCTAGACAATTGCGGCCACATGAGAAAAATTATCCTACACACGATCTTGAGCTGGCAGCAGTTATTTTTGCTTTAAAGATATGGCGCTACTACTTATATGGGGTTCATGTTGATATATATACTGACCATAAGAGCTTGCAATATATTTTTAATCAGAAGGATCTAAATTTAAGGCAACGGAGATGGCTTGAACTATTAAAGGACTACGATGTTGATATCTTGTACCATCCAGGGAAAGCAAATGTGGTAGCTGATGCGTTAAGTCGTAAGGCTATGATGGTGCCTATAGAAAGGCAAGGGATGGTTAAGGATCCTCACCAGTTATCTAGATTGGGAGTTCGCCTTCTTGAAACTCCGAATAAAGAGCTTATCGTACATAATGCTACGGAATCTTCATTAGTAGCTGAAGTGAAAGAGAAGCAATATGCAGACCCTATTTTATTACAGCTTAAGGATAACGTTCAGAGTGGTGCGACCAAGGCATTTGAGCTTACGCGAGAAGGACTACTTCAGTGCCAAAACCGATTGTGTGTGCTGGATATAGACGGGCTAAGAAAGAAGATTATGAAAGAGGCACATTTTTCAAGGTATTCCATTCATCCAGGATCAACCAAAATGTATCAAGATTTGAAAGATATGTATTGGTGGAATGACATGAAGAAGAGCATTGCAAAATTTGTAGCTGAATGTCCAAATTGTCAAAGAGTTAAAGTTGAGCACCAAAAACCCGGAGGCTATATGCAATGCATAGATCTTCCAATTTGGAAGTGGGACATGATCAACATGGATTTTGTTACAGGTTTGCCTCGTACAGCTCGGAAATTTGATTCTATATGGGTGATTGTGGATAGGCTTACTAAATCCGCACATTTCTTACCCGTTAAGACCACTTACACAGTTGAAGAATATTCGAAGCTGTATGTTAAGGAAATAGTCCGATTACATGGAGTGCCAACTTCTATTATATCGGATCGGGGAACTCAATTTACCGCAAACTTTTGGAAGTCTTTCCAACGGAGTTTGGGAACACAAGTGAATCTGAATACAACTTTTCACCCTCATACGGATGGACAAGCAGAGCGCACCATTCAAACACTTGAAGATATGCTACGAGCATGTGTTATAGATTTTAAAGGCAGATGGGATGATCATTTACCTCTTATTGAGTTTGCCTACAATAATAACTATCATTCAAGTATCAAAATGGCACCATATGAAGCTTTATATGGGAGGAAGTGTAGATCACCAATAGGATGGTTCGAAGCGGGTGAAACTCTTATGTTCGGACCGGATCTTGTGTATCAAGCCATAGAAAAAGTCAAGGTGATCCAGCAACGGTTGAAAATAGCCCAAAGTCGACACAAGTCATATGCGGATAGTAGAAGAAGAGGGCTAGAATTTTCGTTAGGCGATTGAGTATTTTTGAAGGTATCGCCAATGAAAGGGGTGATGAGATTTGGCAAGAAAGGAAAGTTGAGTCCACGATATATAGGCCCGTATAAGATTATTCGAAGATGTGGGCAAGTTGCTTATGAATTAGAGCTACCCCAGGAACTCTCATCAGTGCATCCAGTATTTCATGTATCGATGCTTCGAAAGTGCATCGGAGATCCGTCCTTTATTACTTTTACTGAAGATGTGCAAGTAACAGAAGATCTTACCTATGAGGAGATGCCTATTGCTATATTAGATCGTCAAGTTAAGAAGATGAGAAATAAAGAAGTAGCATCGGTGAAAGTACTTTGGAGAAATCAACAAAGGGAAGAGATTACATGGGAAGCTGAGGAAGCAAGGAAATCTAAGTACCCTCATTTGTTCAAAGATGAAGAGGAGGTTCAAGAAACGGAGTTAGAACATTAACAAGTTTTTGTTTATAGATGCATAGTATTTATGTGATGATGTGAATGTTAATGGTGGACTTGAACTTGTTTTGGTTGAATAACTACGCTAACATTCGAGGACGAATGTCCTAAAGGGGGGAAGGATGTAACACCCCGTATTCAAGTACATGTATTGGCGTATTCAAGTACGTGTATTGGTCTTATTTATATGGAATTAATTTTTTTATTTTATTTATACCAGAATTTTCCCGTCGATGGTTCCATACGAAGGTTATTGAATAAGCTTTCCAACGATATAAAGATTTCCAAAAACGGATAAGTTTCGGATATAATCGAGCACGTTCGAAACTATAAAACGGTGGCCGGGATATGGTGAATAGTAAATGTGCAGGAAAATTTCCTGCACACAAACTACTGAGGCCTGCCAGTTTTTTGGGTCAACTTTGAACGATCATAAATCCCTTAATATAATGAACTGGGAGGGATACGACCTATCAAAAGAAATATCTTTGAGTCTTCATTCCAATTCAATTGGTTTCATCCAAATCCAACGTCTGAGTAAGGAGTTATACTCGTTTTACTTTAGCCTCTCAAAACAGATTTTTAGGGTCAACTTCAAACGATCATAACTCCTTGTACAGGACGAAATGGGTGGCCTACTTTATATGAAATGAAATCCCTTTGAATTATCTTTCCAATGATACCAATTTCACCCAAATCCTATATCGGAGCAAAGAGTTATGGTCAATCTACTTTAGCTTGTCAAAACAGTCCACCATGGACAGATTCGGATTTACTTAAAATTTTAAGGACAATATGGTCATTTCCATCACCTCATGAACGAAAATTGGTCATTATATACATATACTTAGCCTCATATCCATTATTTATCATCCATTATTGAAGAATAAGAAACCCTAGCCAAATTTCAACTCCAATTATCTTGTGATTCAACCGTAGAAAATCCAAATTGATTACGTAGTTGTGTTCACCGTCTCGAGGGCTTCGAGAAGCACCCCTTATTTGTGCCAATTGGACTTCAAAATCAAAAGGGCCATTTTATGGTAAGGATGTAAATTATGTTGGTGTTATTTATATGGATATGTATATATATGCATGTAAGCATAAGAAGTGTGTTATTTGATTGTTGTTGAAAGATGATTGGAAATGATGTTGGATTATTCTTGTGCATGGTTGGATTATGTTGAATTGTGAAGGGATTTGGTGTGATGATGTGGTATTGAAATGATGATTATATATATATATATATACACACACATAAACCTATTGTTCAAGTTGGTTTTTGGAATGCTATGCAAATATTGGTTGTATGGAATTATGGAAGAGAATTGTGGTGTTGGGTTGCTAATACTAGATGCCAAAAATTTCATTGTAGATAAGTGATTTGTAAAGGCGGGAAGTTGTGTTGAATTGGTATCCGAATCTACGACGAGGTATGTAAAGCATACTCTAACAATGTTCTTTGGCATGAAAACACCAATGTTCCATCAAGTAAGATTCCGAGGTTGTCCAAAAACATGTATTGTTCTACGTTACCAACAAAGTTGTTTCCATCCTATAAAGTGTCAAAATGTTTCATTGATAGACCAAAAGTCTCCTATTTCATTGTTGTGATATTGATGATTCTGAGACACATTGTTGATGTACCAATGAGTCTGTATTACATCGTTATTGTATTGAAGGTCTATTACTTGGTTCCTATTGATGTATCATTGTTTCAAAGTATCAAAAATGTGGTGGCGACCGAAATAACAATCTCAAAGATTAATTGAACTAAGTGATGGAAGTTCTCTCTTATCGGGTGGTATCCCAGGGGCATAAGCCTAGCATGGGTCGATCCCTATTTATGTGTTTATGGGTGGTATCCCAGGGGCATAAGCCTAGCATGGGTCGATCCCAGTTGATATGTACTGGAGGCAACCTAATGGTCATAGTACAGTACAGTAATGATTACAAAGACGATAAGAACGAAGGTAAGGTGATTGAATAAATACAATGTACAGGTTGTCACAAGTTCTAGTAAGTGTGGTCCACTCCTATTACGATTTATTCACTTGTTTCTGATTTCTATTGAGCTCCTATATCATATGTGATTATCTACAGCTTTACATACTCAGTACATATTTCGTATTGACGTCCCCCACGGGGACCTGCATTTCATGCTGCAGGCACAGGTACCTCAGCTCATACACCGCACAAGTAGGAGCCAGGTCATACAGCTATTTTTGGTGAGCTCCAGTTTGCTTCGGAGCTTTCCGAGTAGGTTCCTTATATTTTGTTATTGTAGAGGAGTCATGTGTGGGCGAGGGTTTGTCCCGACCCTAGTTATGTCATGTATATCCTAGAGGCTTTGTAGACATAAGGAAGGGTAAAGTCATGGAAGTTTATATAGTGATGTTATATTTGTATATGTGGTGGCCCCGACGGCCAAGTATTATATATATATATATATATGTGCGTCTTGTGCTGATACAGGTAATTAGACCCTTCTATATGCAACAAAGTGCTGTCCAAATTTTTGGTGACATATAAGTGAAAGTACAGGTATTTGAACGGGTTCTCCCGGGCCTTCTCGGCTTCGGGTGCCAGTCCGGCCCGATGGGATTTTTGGGGCGTGATAGGGTTATCTTGAGGTGAAAATAATAGTGTGTATGAAATGTTAAACCTATCTTTATAGAATGAATTTAATAGTCTTGATTGATTTCATGAGGATATCTAAGTTATGTGAATTGTAAGTGATGTAGTGGCTTAAATATGATCAAATGTAGATTCTCCATGAGGTAGTCTTGGCTAGAAACTGAGTTAGGTGTCTCAGGGAGAATTTGTGTGTTGTATGGATTAGATGTGACTTATCTAGTATTGAAAATTTGAGTAGTAGATTTATGTAGCATCTCGTAGCACTTTTCAGAATAGAATCTGAGGCTCTAGAGCTTCGGTAAAAAAAGAAGAAGGTATTTTTGAATATAAATCTTCTTCAAGGCGAACCTTTTAACCATCTTTATCTTTCTTTCGTAAAACTAAAGTTCAAGACTTAGGTCGTTGAAAGGAGAATAAGTGATTCGTGTAAATGTTTGGCTCTGCATCTTCGTATTTTGAAAAGCTTTGATAGAATGATTGAGTATAGAATATGGGTTAGTCGATAAGGATATCGAGTGACTGAATAAGGTGCAGTATAAGCAACACTATTAGTAATGTCTCTCTAATTCCAACCTCATATTTTTCTCCACTGAATGTCCATTCGGGGATGAATGGATGGTAAATTGGCATCTGATTTTAATGACCATTTCATCGTTACTAAATTATTCGTCATAAATTCATGAAAATTCTTAATTTTCATTCCTCATTATTAAATTGTGTCCAAAATAGCCAATATTTTATTTATTAGGTCACCACAAATTTTCCGACGAAGATTTTAGCCTTTGGATATGTCTAGATAGACTCAGGCTTGATGAATTTAATTATTCATGAGTGATAATATCAATGCTTTAGTTTGATAGTTCTTTAGGTAGGAATTAAGGTCATACAATATCCCTAACACAAAGCTAAGTATAAGACATTCTTTCCGATACAGTTTCGATATGGATTTCGGATAGGGCCAACTTCAAAATAATCATATCTCATAAAATATAAGGAAATAGGGTTCCCAATACCTACCAAATCAAAGATCTATTAGTCTTCTTTCCAACTCAACAAACCGTGCCTCAACCCGAATTCGTAGTACAAAGCTATGATTGTTTTGTTGAGTATTGTCCGGGCTGAAACGGGATTTCACTGTAGCAAAAATTCTGATGATACTTAAATAAGCTTCAGCCGTATTTTAGGTCTAAAACCCCCAAATTTCATTCCCCAACCCTATAGAGGTGATTTTCTAAAGCTTAAGGTTAAATTCCTTCGTTGCGGTAATTTTTTTCATTATTTTCTTCGTCTTTTAATTCTTTAACATCTTAGAATCCTTAAAAAGACCTTTAATAGTGGAATTCTTTTGGGAATACTCATGGGTGTTTTTAATATAACCTAGAGCTAATTCTAAACTATAAAATTAAATACTCTTAACATGAATTTCATAAACTAGATTATGAATTTTGATGGTTAGGAACCTTGAATTCCATAAAGATGAGACCTTTGGCATAAAAACTCCATTAATGGAGATAGGTTAAGCTTGAAAGAGCTAATTAATGATTAATTGAACTTGGAGAATGATACAGACTTTGAATTAAGGGTAGAATTAGTGGTTTTGAATCCCAAGATATTTTTTTGAAGAGTAATTATTTAATTACTCTTATAATTACTTGATTTTTAGATGATTGATTATTCTAAGGCATGAGGCAAAGGAAATAGCATCTTTGTTGCAGCTAGTTTCTTCCAAAAGCTTGGCATCCAGGTAGGCAAGGTTTAATGAGTAGAATATTGTGTTATATTATATTTTCATAATTTAAAATTGATGGAAGAAAGCATGTCTAGGCCTGCGGACATGAAGTTGAGGTGGATAAAGACACAAGAACTTAACTTTAATCTCAAAAACTATATTATTGATTAATTATGAGATAATTGTGATATTATATGTTATGTCCCCGCAAGGAGATTGTTTTAAATGAAGTATGTGGACATAATAGTTCTTAGTTGTTCTAATGATGAACCTAGTTAAGTTATAATGATATTAAGTTACATGTATTGGACAATAATATGATCAGGAGGATCATAATAGGATCAAGTACTGATGAGCATAGTAATATCTAAAGGAGAGATGACGTGAATAAGTTTAATGATTGTATTATTTGGAAAAGGGTAGTGACATTTTAATAATTAATAAGTAAGTAATTGTAACGCCCCGAAATATCATCCCGAGATGTCACACGGTGCCCAAAGCTACACGTAGCCTCAAGCTAACCCTTTAAGCCAAAACACTACCCTTGGGTTCCAACACAACAACATACACGCTACACTAAGGATATGTATATAAGTACATAACATATCACATCGCACATGACATGGAATATCGTTAGACTGTACATATATAGAATGTCTATACACAAACCAACCCAACAATACACTAGTCTGACATAGCCTCTACACAGCAAAATCAACGAGCCATTGGGACAAACCCCCAACTGACTCAACAGACCAAAGGGATCACAAAACAACAACACCAAAACTAGCAACTTGGTCCTCAAACCATGAGGACTTACCACTGAAGGAACGTAGATGCGACACTCTGATATCACTATCGTGGCTGCGGCTGAGTACCTGAACCTACATTATGGTAAGAATATAGCACATAGAGAAATATGTGGGTCAGCACAAGATAGGTACTGAGTATGTGAGGGCGCATGCAAAATGTAAATAATATCATAAATTTCGTAAAAACAGACATACGGACCATAATGACACACCTGGATTGAGTGACATTGATTCATGCAACTCATAACACCTTAGAAAGGAAATGTAAGAGAAAAAACTCATAAATCATTATAGATCATCATAGGCAACTTGACTTACCACATCAAAACCCAGAGTGACTCGGTATTTCAATAAACATTACTCTTATGGACAGGGGAGTTTCCTATAACCGACAACCCCACATGAGCTACGTGGAATACCAACGTTTGAAACCCACGTTGGTGGGAGCGTCATACTCTTTGCCAGGGAGTACGACCTTAAAACTGCAATAATCACAATCGGGCTCTCTGGCCAATAATATCATCATCAAATAACCCTACGGTGGCACATAGGTTTGGGGAAATACCAAATTTCCCTCTCGGTGCTAAGTACTACTCCCCGACAAGCTCAGAACGCGTTAGGGATTCCACTTCAAAACATCTCAAGGGTCAACAATGATGACCAAAATCATGTATCTTTCTCAAATTATTAAATAATCATTTGTGGATCCCTAACTCGACTCAAATCGAGAATATTTTCCAACATCAAAACGTATCACCTTTTTAAACCACCACAACATCAATAACACCAAAACAATGCCAAGGCTCATCATAGCCCTTCAACTTCAACATCAACACACCTCAATTCACAATCCAACTCACATTTTAAAAACACTTGAAACAATAATCAATAGCAGGGATACATAATTCTCGATAACAATTATCAAGTCATAATAAGGAAGTAATGGTATAATTGTATAAATCAAGGTTTAATAATTCAAATCATCGTATATTCATAACCAAGTAATTTTGGACACAATTCCATTTCAAAATCATATATGTACCAATTTACAAAATTCCATATTTCATGGATAACAATATGAGCTATAAAATCATATTTCCAATCCATGAAAAAACATGTAAAATCTTATATCAACATAAGTAAATAAAATTCCGGGTACAAGATCGAAAGGATAATCTTGTTCAAAAACCCCACATACCTTGAAATTGACCTCTTGATTATGGAATCCTGTTCACACAAATAAGGGGTGATCCTCGAAGGTCTCGAGATGATGAGTTCGATTATCGGATCAAATTTGAATTTCTACGGTGAAATTGGAAGATATTTGAAGCTCAAAATGGACCTAGGGTTTAGTTCTCTCAATGTTTTTGATGGAAGAACATGAATTTTATGGCTCAATATAGGTATAAATGGACAATTTTCGTCCATGAAGTGAAGGCATAATGACCAAAATGCCCTTAAAAATCAAATAATTCTCGAATCTGTCCTTTGGTGGACTGTTTTGATAGTCTGAAGTAGATCAACCATAACGTTTTACTCCGATATCTAAATTAGATGAAACCAATTTCATTAGAAAGAGGACTCTCATATATTTCCGTTGATATATAGTATCTCACCCATATCATTGTGTACGAGGAGTTATGATCGTTTGAAGTTGACCCAAAAATTCACTTTTGATAGGCTGAAGTAGATCGACCATAACTTTTTTCTCTGATAGATAAATTGGATGAAACCAATTTCATTGAAAAGAGGACTCGCAGAGATTTCCGTTAATATATAGTAGGTCATCCTGATCATTATGTACAAGGAGTTATGATCGTTTAAAGTTGGAGCAAAAATACGCCAGGCCTCAGTACTTTTTCCTGCACCTTTTACTGTTCACTACTATTCACGATTCGATCGGAATGTTCATAACTCGTCGCTCGGGTGTCCGTTTTGGATGATCCACATATCGTTGGAAAGATTATTCGATACTCTACACAATGGTGGTTCATAATATAAGACATTCCACAGGAAAAATTTATAATTCATTCTAGAAGATAGAACCCAACACGTTTACGCACAAAATTTCAACGAAAAAATTTCCGGGGTATTACAGTAATACTCCAATAGTGACTTGCATGCTTAAGTGTTAAATTGTAATTTATTTTATGACATTCTTACTTTGGTATTGATAAAAGCACATTATCTATTGGATGCCCATGAGAGGCTAAATTGGTGATAATGATGATTTATTAAAATGTGTCTATGAAAGGTTTGTTTGATAATGATAACTCTTTGTATGAATGCCATGAATGGCTTGTTGATGATCGTGATGAATTATTGAAATGATACCCGTGAGAGGGTCAAAATATTGATAAATGAAAGAACTTGATCGAATATATTTATGATTTTAAGTACACTTATAAATTTAGTACGTCGCATTGCATTCCAAAAGATAGTGTGAATTTAATAAAATGTATATAGTAGATTACGGTTTAATTGGAGTTTAGACTCGACTTAATTGTGTGTATGCTCCTAAATTGGATATTTGTTGATTGGTATTCAGACATGCTTGAAACTGTTGATGTTTGGATTGTGATGCATGTATAAATGGTTATTGAAATTTACTTGATGGGATTATCTCATGACTTTAAGTGTACTTGTAAATATTACATCGTATTGTATGCTGTGAGAAAGAGTAAATTTGATATTGATATTACTTGTTTATGGTGGATCGGGTACCACGTCGGTACGGATATGTATATATTGGATCGGGTATCACGCCTGTACAGATATGTATATGATGGATCGAGTGCCACGTCGGTATGAATATTTATATGTTGGATCGGGTACCACGCCGGTGCAAATATGTATATGATGGATCGGGTACCACGCTGGTACGGATATGTATATATTGGATCGGGTACCACACCGGTACGGATATGTATATGTTGGATCGGGTACCATGCCAGTACGAATATGTATATGATGGATCGGGTACCATGCCGGTACGGATATGTATATGGTAGATCGGGTACCACGTCGGTACGGTACATGAACATAGATTGTTCCCTGCAGGTCATGACCAATTGGGAAAAAATAAGTCTCATAGCATGTGTGTACATATTTGTGTTTAGTCTGTGGATGTTTACAGTATGGTTGATACTCTTGATTGTTATGTGGATTGTTTGTGAGCACTGTTTAATCTGTTATTGTTGTATTGGTGATTTATTGGGTATTTGATTGTATGATATGTATTTGAAAAAGTTAAACATCGTACTTTATGTATTTGAAAAAGTTAAACTTTGTAGTTACTTATACTAGAGGACAAAACAATGCAGACAATGCGTACCAGCTGTACTATACCTTGCACATCCAAGGACCTGGTCCCTTGCAGTTAGCTACTCGTCATCAAAACTACATATAGCAATTTTTTCCCTTTTGATGATACAAACCAGCCATGCAACATTGAGCATCAATGCACATACATCACATTTAATCAATGTGATTACCACCTGAAGATGAATGTTCCCCCTATTATCATGCTTCATCATCACCATCATGCAGTACAGGGACCTGGTCCTTGTTGTTATTTGTAGCAAAAAAATCTTGCGCAACATGTTTGCTTTCCCCTATCACTGTGATTTATCATACTTCCTCCCCCTGTCAATAATACCACAATCATTACACACATAAAGCTAGTATTTCTTACTTATAAAGTCAGTATTCCCCTTTTTGACATCATTGAAAAGTATTAACAATAAACCATAAGTAGGGATAAGTACATACTAATTAACACATTGCCACTGGAGCAACACTAGCATGAAAAACAGCTTTAAAAGTAAAGGAGACAATTGAGGTACACAAACTAAATTCATTTATTTTCAAAACAAAGGTCAGTACCAGTACAATCATACTAAAATAATGCATAAAACAAACTATCTTCAAGAGCCAACACAAGAAGCAAAATATAAAACTAACACTGGATTGATTTGAGGACGGGGATAATAAGACTTAGGTAGAGGGAGGTTTGGGGAGGAAGAGAGTTAAGAAGCATCTCCATTCTTGAATTTCCAGCATTGTGAGCATCCAACAACTGTTTGGTAAGATCCTTCACTTTAGCATTCAGCCCCTCAAAAGACAACTTTGGATTTTGAAAATTTAGATGCACTATATCAGCATCTTTGACAGTCATCATAACCTTTAACTCCTCTATTTCTTTATCCGACCTTTCCTGAATAGCTAGCAACTCAGATACTTGAGACACAGATCCAACTTTGCACTCTATATATTCATTCTCCACATGAGTTGTTAGGCTGATCACCTGCTTTGTTGTTTTGGGTGTTCATCAAGTTCCATTCACACCATAATGTTCAAACACCTTGTTCAATAGTTATCCATTTCCATGTTTGCCTTCCTTTTTATAAATCCCTTTATGCATATGCTATATCATTAGAGCAAGAAGAATAATCAATTTGAATTTGCTCAGGGATTCAATTAAAAATAAGTCAATACTAGAGGAAATTATTCTTTTTTAAAACCTTGGCAATAGGATCTTGTTGGTGAACTCAAACACTAGTTCATACTCACTCTTTGGAAACTTCTTTATTAGTGCAGTTGTTGACCCCTCCTATCTTAGATACCTCAATCATGAATTCAGTAGTAGGTTGTTGATTCTTCATAGTTCTCACCCCTACAACAGGTACATCCAGGATTCTTCCTAGTACTTCTTCATCCAACTTAAGAACCTTTACCTGCACCTATGCAGTCAAACTCAAACCATACTTTTAGTTTTTTATGGAATAGTAGAATTCTCTCTCTTCTCCTTAAAAGACAATGTGAGTTGATTCTTCTAGTAGGTGCAACTAGCCCTGATGCCTCACATACTCTACAAGTTCTACCATCTCTGTTTTTTCATAGATTTTTGGATCAAATAACATCCCAGATAGAACCTTTTCTATTCTCAGGTTCTCAATCCTCCTTTCTCTGAACATGTCATTCTTTTCTTTATTATTTTTCTTTCTTTTGATATCACTACTTAGATCTTCACTTTCATCAGTTTTTCTCATCATGGGATCGGGTCCCTAAGAATCTTTTCTTTTCTTGACAGCTATATGTTTCTGCCTTATTCCAATTGATCCACCATTCATTGACTTAGAGAACCTGATTCTTTCAGCAACCTTATCTTTCTTTCTTGATTCCTCATTTGTAGTAGTAACTTCTGAATCTATGTCATCCCCTTTTACAACCTCTACAACTTCCATATTTTTTTCTCCTCTAATGCAATGGATTTCTTGAGCCTTCTTCTTCTTATGGTTGAAGCTTTGTTGGCCTTCATGGTATCTTCCAATATTTTTTTTTCAGAAACTCTTGTAGAATAGGTTCTAGTCACCTTTACCTCTGAGTTTATTACTTTCTCCTTACTTATACTTCTTTTCAGTTTCTTTACCGACCATCTTAGAGGTACTTCATCCTCATCCTCTTCATCTTTATTATGTGGTGGTATCAATATATCTTTTCCCTTATTTCCTTTATCCTAATCACCTACTTCTTGTTATTCTTTATTTACTGAGTGTTCCTTGGTGTCGTATGCAAGTAGGATTAGATTCTCATGTACCTAATTTTTATTGGAGGAAAGAACAACCCTTTTCACTGGAACGTCTTCACCAAATAACTGGGAAAAGTAGGGTTTGAATCTGAGGGTGTAGGAGAGTCAGGTGCTTGTTTTGTTTTAGCGTGTTTAGCATTTTCAGATTTTTTGAATGACTCAAGAAATTTGAAGCTTTCAGGTAGTTTTTAATTTTCTGGAGAAAAAAGAGTTTCAAGTTGAGATATTTCTTGCTCTATTGGTGATCCAAATCCTTGGTTTGGATTCTCAATCATGATTGGCTGAGCATAAGCTTCTGAGGTAAAGAAGAATTAATGGAGACTGGCTAGATTGTGGGTTTCGGAGATTCAGTTTGTTGTTGGGGACTGCAAGTGATGTTATCCATGGTTTCAACTTCTGAAGAATCAGGATGTTCAATTTGGGGTTGTCTAGTTTGACTCTATAGTTTTGTCTATTTTAGGAACTTTTGTTGGGTTTGAGGAAGTAGTAATGTTGTTTATTTGATTTTAAGAGACAGAGATGAGTTGTCTTAGCAGATTTGGGAAGATAATTTGGACTAGTTGAAGAATAATGACAAGAAGGTCTGACTTAGAAATTTTAATAGATGACCAATGTCCTTAAAAGATGTTCCTTTTTATTTGACATATCTAGACCTAAAAAGTGACTCATTATTTTACAAAGAAATTGATACTTTATAAGAGAAAACATACATGGCTTTTTCATACAACATTTTATGATTATTGTAAGCTTATTTTATAAGTATTAAATTGAGTGATGGGACCAGGTCCCTTGCCTTTTTTTTATTGAATTTTGTACTTGTGTGGCTTCAACTATTCTCCTCCTAAGTTGTTCTCATGAGTGTATACCTGCAAAGGTATGGAGCTGTGTTAGATTAACAAGCACCTATTCTACCAAGGATACCTGCCTCCTTAGCATAGCCAATTCTTGGAGTTACACTAATTCACATGTCAGGTTGGCTTGATCAATCCATGTTCTGGCCTCTTTCAGAAACTTCCTCTTCTAAGATGAGTTTTCTAAGGACCAGGTCCCTTGAAATCAACTATTTCAAGATACGACACCTCCACCATGGTGTGCCTTAAGATAGAGAGAACACAACCAGATTTTCAAAAATTAAGCCTTGAACACTCACTATTTATGAACATTTCTGACTATAATCCCCCTTTTCCAACTTAGAATCATGATCACTTATTTGATTTGGGAACCTACTTAAGTTTGAGTTCCCAATAAAAAGACAATGGTGTGACCAAAACCTTCTTGGTTCATCTAGTTATAACTAATTCAAGACAAAAAATAATTTGTCACGAATTGGATCCATTATTGGTGATAAAAAAGGGTGTCACTGAAAACTTAAAATTCGTCACTAATGATACTCAATAAAATGGCGCCAAAAGATTTTTTGATGGGAAACTTTAGAGGACAAAACTTTGCTACGAAATTTTACGTTTCGTCACTAAAAGTATGTTCTTCAAGTATTTAGATACGAAATCTAATTTTCATCGTAAAAGGTGAATAATTAGTGACGAATTTCATCTCGTAGCTAATAATTTCGTAGCTATATATCAATTTTGTTGTAGTGCCTACAACTCCAAATATGCTACTGAATGAGTACAATGAATGTCGTAGGCACACAAGTGCTTTCTTAAAGCTCAGGTGAGGAGTAATTTGGATGTAACTGGTTGGGAAAAATATATTGCTCTTGAAAAGATGTTGTCCAGCTAGAACTCTTTTACTGCACAACTCATATTTTGATACTTAAGATTATATCCCTCCATCAGAAAAAGTCGCTTTTTTGTTGCTTTAATAGATTGGGTCAAGTAGTTTTTATTGAATCCGAATTTGGTTATAAGATAAGATTTAAATTAATTTAATTTGCAACCAATAGAAAGTTGACACATAAATAATTTTTAAATTATGATTTACAAATAGACTATTAGTTGTAAGGGTATATTTGAGTTGTAAAGATAGATGGAAGGGTATTTTTGAACCAATTTAAACACTTGAAGGATATTTCTGACCCTTTTCCGTATGAACAAAAGTACACAAAATTAGAAAGAGCATGAATATAAAAAGAAAAATGTTAGTAGTCTTTTCCTCGTGAAGTTATGAAATAATTGATATGCACCATTTAAATATAATTTTTTTTCTTTAAATTAGATTTTTGTACTTGAAATTTACTATGTGCATGACATTAATGATGATTATCATAAATATTATGGTACTTTATTTTGTACATTATATATTTCTTACAAAATGGTATTATATGATAATTGAGTATTCTATTATAGGATGGTAATTTTACAAATAGTGTGCCGCTATAATAAACGCTATTGTCATTATAGATAGAATGTTGTTATAGAGAAGTAAAATATAACATAAAATATCGATTTTAAAGAAAATTAGACTGCTATTATGAAATTTCGTTATAACAACATGACGTTATAGAGAGTTCTTACTATATAAGTTTTTGATATTGGTTTGATATATTTGTAATAATATTTTAGTTTCATTAAAGGGAGGAAAACAGTACAACTTAAAGTAGATATATGTACTAAATTTTTGGTTACATTATTGCGTAATGTTCTTTAATAATGGTACTATTTTAGTTATCATACTAATTTCCTTTATGTTATTTAGGTTGGTGCTTATCCTTTTTCCTAAGTTTAAAGGTTTTTCAATTATTTACAAAACAATAACTTTAGAATTCTAGGACTTTCGTCAGATAAAATTTGTCTTTAACAAATTATTTTAATTGTATAAGCGTGATTTTTTTCTTTTTAGTGTGAAATTAATAATCAATGATGAATTCTTTTTTGTGATATTTTTTTGTGTTTTTTCTTTTTGTTGAGAACCTTTTTGATGAAATAATGGATGAAACAAGTGATGTTATCAAAGAATGAAAAACAGCTCATGGTAGTCCGCTGTTATGCATAGAAAAAGTTCATAATTTTTTAACGATCCATTTTGTTGTTACTAAATTATTCGTAATAAATTCATAAAAATTCTTAATTTTCATTCCTCATTATTAACTTGTGTCCAAAATAGCCAACATTTTATTTATTAGGTCACCTCAAACTTTCCGGCGAAGATTTTAGCCTTCGGATGTGTCTACATAGACTCAAGCCCGATGAATTTAATTATTCATGAGTAATAATATCAGTACTTTAATTTGAAAGTTCTTTATGTATGAATTAAGGTCGTACAATATCCCTAACATAAAGTTAAGTATAAAACTTTCATTACGATATAGTTTCGATATGGGTTTCTATTAAGGCCAACTTCAAATGGTCATATCTCATAGAATATAAGGATTTAGGGGTCCCAATAGCTACTAAATCAAAGAAATCTAAATCCTCTTTCCAACGCAACAAACTGTTCCTCAATTCGAATTCGGAGTAAAAAGTTATGATTGTTTTACTGAGCGTTGTCCAGTAGCGAAAATTCTGATGATATTTAAATCCGCTTCAACCATATTTTAGGTCTAAAACCCCCAAATTTCATTCCCCAACCCTAGAGAGGTGATTTTTCAAAGCTTAAGGTGAAATTCCTTCATTGAGGTAAGTTTTTCCATTATTTTCTTTGTCTTTTAATTCTTTAATATCTTAGAAACCTTAAAAAGACCTTTAATGGTGGAATCTTTTGAGAATACTCATGGGTGTTTTAATATGACCTAGAGATAATTCTAAACTATAAATTAAAGATTCCTAACATGAATCTAGATTATGAATTTTGATGGTTAGAAACCTTGAATTCCGTACAGATGAAACTTTTAGCATAAAAACTTCATTAATGGAGATGGGTTAAGCTTGAAAGAGCTAATTAATGATTAATTGAACTTGAGGAGTGATATAGACCTTGAATTAAAGGTAGAATTAGAGGGTTTGCATCTCCAGGATATTTGTTTGAAGAGTAATTATTTAATTACGCGTATGATTGCTTCATTTTTAGATGCTTGATTATTCAAAAACATGAGGGAAAGGAAAGAGCATCTTAGTTGCAACTTGTTTCTTCCAAAAGCTTGGTGTCCAGTAGGCTAGGTTTAATGACTAGAAGATTGTGTTATTTTATATTTTCATAATTTAAAATTGATGGAAAAAAGCATGTCTAGGCATGCGGGCATGAAGTTGAGGTGGATAAAGACACAAGAACATAATCGTATTTGATTGTGTGATATGTATTTAAAAAAGTGAAACATTGTACTTACTTATATGTTGGTTGACTTGCTTCATTATTCGTGTTTTAATCGTAGCTTACCAGAATGGCTAGTTATCATTCTTTAATATTATAAGAGAGCATTTGGTTGTTAGCTCTAGAGTTTAGTATTGGTTGTATATGATTACGAGTTTGTTCCTATGAATATGAGTAATGAACAATATAAGGTGAATAAAGAGGAATAGTGATGTATTAGCGTAGGATTATGGTTGATTGTGTGAATTAATGAGGATAGAGTATGTTAGTAGTGAATATAATACGATGGAGTTGGAATAGTAGTTGGATGCTGTAAGTTATATAGGTAAAGTAATAATGTTATTACAACCTTAGTTGAATTATATTCCATTCAAGATGTCATGATTTATTTTCCTTGATTTTATTTTATGATTATATGGACTAACACTGTCCGATGATGCCTACTAGTACGTGTGGTTGTGCTGACCCTACTCTTCTTCATTCCTTCTTGGGGTGTAGACTGGATGCAGGTTAGTTTGCAGTTACTAGATGAATGACGATATTCAGCGCTAACTTCTGCACTTTCATCCTGGAAGATGTTAAAGTCTTCGTATTATTTATTTTATTGTCAGTCTATTCTTTAGTAGATAGCTTTTGTACATGTCTGACTAAGTCTTGGGATAGTGAAGGACACTTGTAAGAAGTTTTATTAAAATAATTTATTTATTAATATTTAATTTACTTTATTATATTAAATTTAATATTTCCTTAAAAACAGAAGTCTTCTGCATATTTTTAGTTGGGTAATAAGGATTCTCCTAGCTGCTTAGAATAACGTAGGTGTAATGCCCCGAGTCTGTACCTCGGACGGTACACGGTGCTTATAATCTGGAAGGACCACAAGCTAACCCATGAGCTGGTACCTGCTGTGAACACTGAATAATAATACTGAATTAATGAGGAAAAATGGGCTAAAATGCCAAAAGGATCAAAAACTGAAAATCCTGATAAAATATAACATCTGAAATACTGTCTGAACTAGTCTAGATTGAAAAGCCTCTAACTGAACTGTCTGAAAGCGGAGTTGATGGAACAAACCCCAACTAACTCTGAATACTGAAATACTGAAATAAAATATATCCTCTATAGATGAGGACTCACTACTAAATCTAACACTGCTGGATGAATCTGAATCTGTCTATGCGCGGTCAGAAACCTGAGCGTCCGAACATATGATATGAGATATCATAGCACAAAAAAAAATATGCGTCAGTACATGGAATGTACTGGTAAGATAGATAAGGTAAGTCTGAATGCAAGGTTTCATATGCATGAACTATAACTGACTGAATGATATAGAATAACTAAGTAAGAATACATAAATAACTGAAACTGCTAAAAATACTGAGTATGCAATACTTTGCATATACGTGTATAATGTATCTGAGCTTTTACTAAAACTGAGTTCTGATGACTGAGTAATTGATAATTGAGATTTCTGATAACTGAACTACTGATAACTGAGTGACTATATCTAACAGTCCTGATTCTGTATAACTGAACTGAGTTCTATATTGAGACTGAAACTGAAACTGTGGAAAGTAATCATCTAACCAACATGACCCAAATAAGATAACTAGGGTCCAACCTATAACCCCAGTTGAAAAGATGTCAGTACTGTACCACGGGTAAAGACAAGCTGAAGAGTCACCCTTATCTGGCAGGTACTCTAGCGAGAACGGTGGTACCCTCAATTAACAGGTAGAAACACCTCATCAACCCTCAACTGGCAGGTTGATGTATCAACCTACGCTGTCTACATAGTTTTGAAATACAACGATTGCTTCTAAGGATCACACACTCTACTGGAAGGTGAGCCCCCAATCTTGGGTTCACTCTGTGCTGAATCCTACTCCCATTTGAAGGACACTGATTATTATACTGGACTGAACTGGACTGATACTGAGTTTCACTGAGTTATGTAACTGGCTGAGTACTACTGATCGTGACACTACTGAGACTATTCTGTAACTATTGTAGCTCTGGGTTAAAAACTAGATTTTTGGGTATGGAATTCCCCCAGGACCCAATAGCATGAAAAGTAAAGCATAACATGATATTGAAAAAATAACAATGTTCACTTGTCCATAATTCATTCATAGAGACATTTTATCAATCACTCGTAGGGCATAAACTTGTACATATGTTAGCATGTCATGATTTCACTATTTAATTCACATGGACATTCCATCAAACACATGGGAAGCACAACTTAATGCATATAATCATAGACAACATATAAACATTGTAACTATAACACCCAAACTTTCTAATTCAAGGATTATAACATGGGAATTACACAATTCAATATACATGTTATTTCAATTTCATGGAATCTACAATTGATCATGGATTGAAACTCAATTAATGTCATGAACATGAATACAATATAATTTTAAGCTTGTAAATCATGAATCAATAATCTTGTAGTTTTAAAAATGGATTCTTGGACTCTATGGGTGAAAGGAACCCATAGATGAAAACCTAACATACCTGAGAATATTAATTCTTGAAGGTTCTTGGAGGAATTCTTGAGTTTATTCTTGTTTTCTTGAAGCTAGGGTTTTGCCCTTTAAGAGATAATATTTTGTTTCTTGAGAAAAGTGAGTAAATAATGAGATAATAGGTTATTTAGGTGTTTAATCATGTGTTTTAGACTAACTTGTGTCATGAAAAAAATACCCAATTACCCTTGGAAAAGATTTAAAAATCTTCACTGAAAACCCGATCTGGGCCCTTGGCGCAATGCGTGGCTATCACGTTGTGTCACTAGAAATTGACAATTGGGAACTGTAGGCTTGGAGCGATGCAGTAAAATCACGTATCTTTACTGTATATGAATTTACTCCTTGGCGCGATGCACCATGATCACGAAGTTACACTGGAAAGTAACAATTGAGAAAATGGCCGGTGGCGCAACGTTGTGGGATCACGATGGAATACTGGAAAATGAAAATTTCCATTTGGACTACCTCCTCAACGCACTGATTGCCAAATTGGTACACTATTTTTTAAAATATGCTATAACTCTTCGCCCGGGAATCAGATTTGGACGAATTTTATATTGTTGGAAAACTAACTGAATTTCCTATGCAATGGTAATCTCTAAACTGAAAAATATTGAGTATTTTAAAATTTTCATCTAGGATAACTCATGTACTGAGAGTTAAACTTAGCTATGGAAATGCAGGTTATTATAATATCTCCCCCTTGGGAATATTCATCCTCGAATGAGACTGATTAAGCTGAGAAACACTGATAGACTGGGTTTACACACTAATCATGCATATCTGATGCATGGAATACATGACTGAAAGTACTGATAAGCTGAGTTTTCATACTGGACACGCATATCTGATGCATGAGTACATGGATGAACTGATTCATGAATGCATGACTGTCATGAAAATGATATGCAATGGTAATGACTACCAAGTTTGTAACTGTAACTGAACATGGATCTGAGTAAATCTAAGGTAGACTGTTACCTTAATATGAATCTAAATTTGTGGAGAAGGGGTGAGGATACTTGGTCCACATATCTACTTCTGCTTTCCAAGTAGCTTCCTCAACAGACTGATTCTGCCAAAGAACTTTGACCAAGGGAAATTCTTTGTTCCTCAGTCTGCGAATCTGATGATCAAGGATTTGGACTGGAACCTCTTCAAAAGAGATATCATTCTAAATATTTATGTCTTCTAAGGGGACTATGACTGTTGGGTCACCAATGCATTTCTTTAGTAAGAAGACGTGGAATATTGGTTGCACTAAAGCTAGATTTGAAGGGAACTCAAGCTCGTAAGATACCTTTTCGAAATGGCTGGGAATTCTGTAAGGATCGACATATCGAGGAATGAGTTTTTTCTTCTTGCCGAACTTTTTTACTCCCTTCATGGGACAGATTTTCAAGAACATAAAATCACCGACCTCAAATTCGAGATCCTTTCTTTTCACATCTACATACGTTTTCTATCGGCTCTGGGCAGCCCTAAGCTATTCTCTTATCAACTGAACCTTCGCTAAGGCATCAAACACTAATTCAGGCCCTACAACTATGGCCTCGCCTACCTCGAACCAACCAATTGGAGATCTACATCTCCTACCATAAAAAACCTCAAATGGAGCCATCTGAATACTAGAATTATAGTTGTTATTATATGTAAATTCAATCGAAGGCAAGTGGTCATCCCAACTACCTTTAAAATCAACCACCCATGCTTTTAACATATCTTCTAGAGTTTGAATGGTCCTTTCTTATTGACCATCTGTCTGAGGGTGGAAGGTTGTACTGAGGTGTACATGGGTACCAAGACCCTTTTGGAATGCTTTCCAATAGTGAGAGGTAAACTGGTTACCTTTATCTGAGACGATAGACACTAGGACTCCATATAACCTGACCAACTCTCTGATATAGAGTTTGGCGTAGTCCTCAGCTGAATAGAAAGTATGAACTGGCAAAAAATAAGCTGATTTGGTCATCCTTCCTATAATGACCCAAATAGAATCATGCTGATGACGAGTAGAAGGAAAACCCATCATAAATTCCATGTTCACTTCTTCCCATTTTCAAGTGGGAATACTGAACTTCTGCATGGACCCACTAGGTTTCTGGTGCTCAATCTTAACCTTCTGACATATAGAGCACATAGCTACCCTACTGCATGAGGACATAATCCAAACCTACTCTGGATACATCACAGTACACAATAAACCCATCTAAATCATCTGGTAGAGTCAAAACTGGGGTTGTAGTGAGTTGAGTCTTAAACTCCTGAAAAAACTTCTCACAAGAATCTAACCACTAAAACTTAACTTTCTTTTTAGTCAATCTGGACATAGGGGATGCGATAGATGAATACCTTTCAACAAACTGATGGTAATAGCCATCTAAGCCTAATAAATTCCTGATATCTGATGGAGAAATAGGTTTAGGCCAGTTTCTCACTACTTCAGTCTTTTGAGGATCAACTCTAATGCCATCACCGGAAATAAATGACCAAGGAATGCTACTGACCTTAGCCAAAATTTGCACTTACTGAAATTGGTGATCAACTGATGAGCTCTGAGAGTTTGAAGTACGATTTTGAGGTGATCTGTGTTATCATTCTTACTACAAAAATTGACAAAAATGTCATCGATGAAGACTATAACAAATATGTCCAAGTAATTCTTGAACACACGATTCATTAAGTCCATGAAAGCTATTGGGGCATTAGTGAGACTAAAGGACATGACTAAAAACTCAAAGTTATCATATCGGGCTTGTAAAGCTGTTTATGAAATGTCATATTCTCTGACTCTGAGTTGAGGATAGCCTGATCTGAGGTCTATTTTAGAAAAGTAACTGACACCCTGAAGTTGGTCGAATAAGTTATTGATTCTGGGAAGTGGATATTTATTCTTGACTGTGACTTTGTTCAACCGATGGTAGTTTATACACATTCTGAGAGAACCGTCTTTCTTATGCACAAATAGAACTGGTGCGCCCCACGGGGAAATGTTGGGTCTGATGAAACCCTTATCCAAAAGGTCCTTTAACTATTTTTTTAACTCTTTGATTTCATCGGGTTTTATTCTGTATGGCAGAATAGAGATAGGCTGAGTGTGTGGAAGAAGGTCTATTCTGAAATCTATTTTCCTTATAGGAGGAACTCTGGGAAGATCTTTGGGAAACACGTCTGAGAATTTATTTAATACTGGAACCAACTCAAGACTAGGAGTCTCTGAATTAGAGTCTTTGACTCGCACAAGATGATAGACACATCCCTTGGATATCATTTTTCTCGCTCTAAGGTATGAAATCAAATTACCCTTAAGCACTATGGTACTACCCCTCTATTTAAGGACTGGTTCATTCGGAACTGAAAATGAACAATTTTGTTTCTACAATCAACTGAGGCATAGCATGAATGGAGCCAATCTATACTAATAATGACGTCAAAATCCTCTATCTCTAGCTCTACAAGGTCTGTTGAAGTGACCTTCTGAGATATTATAATCAGACAGTTCCTGTATACCCGTTGAGCTATGATAGACTTACCCACTAGGGTAGAGACTGAGAAAGGCTCTGCTAGAATTTCGAGACTGACTCCAAAGTTAATGGCTATATAAGGAGTTACGAAAGACAAAGAAGCTTCTGGATCTAGCAAAGCATAAACATATAAATAGAAGATTTGTCACATACCAGTGACTACATCAGGATAATTTTCCTGATCCTGTATGGAATAAAGTACATAAATCCTATTTGGGTGTTGCCCACTGGTGGCTCCAAAAGTGGCACCCTACTGATTTGAGCGACCGGACTGAGCTGAGAAATGATTCTACTGACCCTGAGAACCTAACTGAGGACGATTTCTGATTCTATGGCCTGGCTTTCCATACCTAAAACAAACATCATTGCCAGCTCTACAAATACCCTGATGGCTTCTGCCATATTTTTGGCAAAGAGGATTTGTTCGAGCACTGCTAATACTACCCTGAGATTTAGTGCCTGGTGCCCTATATTTGTTACCATTTCTAAACTTGGGGACTGGAGCACTGGATGAGGACGGAGCTGGAACTAAATACTTTGGATGGAACTGGGAACGGTTACCGCCCTCTGACTTACACTAATTGAAATTGACACTACCTATTCTAGCCGTCTTGTTCTCTCTCTCTTTCCTTATTCATAGCCTCTTCGATCTGCTGAGCATGGACCATGAGCCTGGATATGTCCATCTCCTTAATTAACATCATAGTTCTACACTTTTTAACCACACTCTCTGATACCCCAAATACGAACTTGCTCATTCTGGACCTATTATCCGCTACTACATGGGGAGCATATCTGGCTAATTGAGTAAACTTGAGACAATACTCTTTAACACTCATGTTGCCTTACATAAGATTGATGAACTCTAACACCTTGGTTTCTCTCTGCTCTAAAGGAAAGAATCTATCTAGAAATACAATAACAAACTCTTCCCACTCTATGGGCTCTGCATTTGTGCCCCTGTCTACCTTTCACTGCTTAAACCACGTATGAGCGACATCTTGTAGATGATAGGTGGATAACTCAACACTCTCACTGAAAGTCACTCCTATAATATCTGTGATCTTCTGAACCTGGTCGAGGAACTCCTGTGGATCTTCTTCAGACTTAGATCCTGAGAATAGGGGAGGATTCATTCGAGTGAAGTCCTGAATCCTGACTAAAGCAGTATTGATCACTCGGTTGGCCTAAACAACAACTGGTCATTCATTTTGAGCCATTACTTAATGGTCTAGAGTGGTGAACATAACTCTAAATTCTGCATGAGAGACATGATCGTCCAGGGGATCTTCCTGAATGGGCTAAGGTGTTGGTTGGTTTCCTGATCTTCTTCCGTTGTTCGTTTGGGAAGGCATGTTCTATAAATGGAAGTAAGAAAAAAAATTAGACTGAGAGTTTAACTTAATCTCATGCCCACTCGCACGACTTGAATACTAAAAGAAGGGAAACCTTTTCTTAAAATGCCACATAGCCTCTTGTCCATAAGTGTGGTACGCTATACACCCATGCACAAAACTCTACTTGACATGGCTTTTCAGACTCCCTAGGACTCTATTGAACTTTAATATTTGATACAAAGTTTGTAACGCCCCGAATCTGTACCCCAAATGCTACACGGTGCTTATGATCCCAAAGGACCATAAGCTAACCCATGAAATGGTACCTGCTGTGAACACTGAATAATAATAATAAAATAATATGGAAAAATAGGCTGAAATCCCATAAGGTTCAAAAACTAAAAATACTGATAAAATATAACATCTGAAATCTGAAATACTGTCTGAACTAGTCTAGTCTCAAAAACCTCTAACAAAACTATCTAAAAGCATAGTTGACGAGACAAGCCCCCATTAACTCCGACTACTGAAACACTGAAATAAAATATATCCTCGATAGATGAGGACTCACTACTAAATCTCACACTGGTGGATGAATCTGAATCTGCCTATGCGCGGTCAGAAATCTGAGCGTCCGAACCTATGATATGGGACATTATAGGAAAAAAAAAAGAATGTGTCAGTACGTGGAATGTACTGGTATGCTAGATGAGGTAAGAATGAATGCAAGGGTTCATATGCATGAACTATAACTAACTGAATAATATAGAATAACTAAGTAAGAGTACATAAATAACTGAAACTACTATAAATACTGAGGATGCAATACTTTGCATATACGTGTATAATGTATCTAAGCTTTTACTATAGCTGAGTTCTGATGACTAAGTAACTGATATCTGAGATTTTTGATAACTGAATTACTGATAACTGAGTGACTGTATCTAACAGTCCTAATTCTGTAAAACTGAACTGAGTTCTATACTGAGACTGAAACTGAAACTGTAAGAAGTAATCATCTAACCGACATGACCCAAATAAGATAACTAGGGTCCAATCTATAACCCCAATTGGAAGGATGTAAGTACCGTTCCACCGGTAAAGACAAGCTGAAGAGTCACCCTCATCTGGAAAGTACTCTAGCGAGAATGGTGGTACCCTCAGTAGATAGGTAGAAATACCTCATCAACCCTCAACTGGAAGGTTGATGTATCAACCTACGCTGGCTACATAGTTCTGGAATGCAAGGATTGCTTCTAAGGATCACACACTCTACTGGAAGGTGAGCCCCCATCCTTGGGTTCACTCGGTGCTGAATCTTACTCCCATTTAAAGGACACTGATTATTATACTGGACTGAACTAGACCGATACTGAGTTTCATTGAGTTCTATAACTGGCTGAGTACTACTGATCGTGACACTACTGAGACTATTCTGTAATTATTGTAGCTTTAGGTAAACAACTAGATTTTCGGGTATGGAATACCCCCAGGACTCGATAGCATAAAAATTAAGCATAACATGATATTGAAAAATTCCAATATTTACTTGTCCATAATTCATTCATACAGACATTTTATCAAACACTTGTAGGGCATAAACTTGTACATATGCTAGCATGTCATAATTTCACCATTTAATTCACATGTACATTCCATCAAACACATGGGGAGCACAACTTAGTGCATATAATCATGGACAACATATAAACATTGTAACTACAACACTCAAACTTACTAATTCAAGGATTATAACATGGGAATTGTACAATTTAATATACATGCTATTTCAATTTTATGGAATCTACAATTGATCATGGATTGAAACTCAATTACTGTCATGAACATGAATACAATCCAATTTCAAGCATTTAAATCATAAATCAATAATCTTGTCATTTTAAAAATGGATTCTTGGACTCTATGGGTGAAAGAAACCTATAGATGAACACCTAACATACATGGGAATATTAATTCTTGGAGGAATTCTTGAGTTTGTTCTGGTTTTCTTGAAGCTAGGATTTTTTTACCCTTTGAGAGAGAATGCTTTGTTTCTTGAGAAAAGTGAGCAAATAATGAGATAATAGGTTATTTAGGGGTTTAATCACGTGTTTAAGACAGACTTGGGTCATGGAAAAATACCCAATCACCCCTGGAAAATATTTAAAAATCATCACTGAAAACTCGATCTAGGCCCTTGGCGCGATGCGACGCTATTACACCGTGTCACTGGAAATTGACAATTGAGAACTAGAGTCTTAGCGCGACGCGATACAATTGCGGAGCATTATATGCGAATTTACCTCTTGGCACGACGCGCCACGATCGCGGAGTCATACTGAAAAGTGACAATTGGGAAAATAGTTGGTGGAGCAACGCGGTGGGATCTCGATGGAACACTAGAAAATTACAATTGCCATTTGGACTGCCTCCGCAACGCGCTGATTGCCAAATTGGCACACTATTTTACAAATATGCTATAACTCTTCATCTGGATATCAGATTTGGGTGAATTTTATATCGTTGGAAAGCTAATAAAATTTCCTATGCAATGATAAGCTCTAAACTGAAAAATACTGAGTATTTTAAAAACTTCATCTAGGATAACTCATGTACTAAGATTTAAACTTGGATAGGGAAATACGGGGTATTACCGTAGGTGCCTGCACGGTCTAATAGTTTGGGTTGTGATAGTTGGAATCAGAGAGTTAGGTTCACCGGTTCCACACGTACAAGATCAATGTCAAGTAGAGTTCTGTAGATTGGTGTGTAGGGCCCCGCCCCACACCCAATCTTTGGAAGGCTATGAGGCATGTAGAAGTCATTTTCCTTTTTTTCTCTCCGTCGTGTCATCCTAATCTTGGACTATTAGATTGAATCCAATTAGTATCTAGACAATTCTAATTGGTGTCTTAACAGATCTCAATTAGAATGTAGTTGATTCCAATAGGTATCTTAGTAATTTTGAATAAAAATTTAGTAGATTTCAATTGGTATCTGTTAATAAGGTCTAAAATTTATTGTTAATAGGTAAAGACTTGTGAAAGTTGTGAACTTATTGATTACTTGTGTTTGATATTTGGATAATCTTGTGTTGCTAGATTTTTGTCATTGTAGTGAATTATTTTTGTTTGAATTTAAGTGAACAAAATTGACTAAATTGTTTTTATTGATAATTATCATAGGATTATTTGATTTCTTGTTATTGTGAAACTAGCAATTCTATGGTGCTCACTTATTTTTGGTACTATTATACTGATGAAATTGATGGTATGAGAATTGAGAGGATGATATGAGAACATGATGTCAAGAAAAGATGGTGAAAAAGTGACATGAACAAAAAACTGAGGTGATATATTTTTTACGTAATTAGAGGTTCTTGGTAATGATGTCGTGGATGGATCCTTGTGTAGTTTGATTATTTGATATTATTTGGGGATCCTTGTGTGGTCTGGTCATTGAGACTGTATTTAAAATTTTTGTGCAGTTCTATTATTGAAATTATAATGGGTTCCTTGTGTGGACTAGCTAAGTGACATTATCTTTGAGTTCCTTATGTGAATGAATTCTTAATGCTTGGCAAAATAATGAGTTTTAAATCAAAGTGACAAAAACTAGTAGAGGTTGTTGATACCTACAGAATTTGATCGATGACTTGTTTGGAATGTAATATTGGTGATGAGACTGTTAATGTCCAGTAATCAATTTATTTTGTTTGGCCTTGCTTATTTTCTAGTGGTGTGGGGACCACTCTTGAGGTGATTAAGAGTTAAGTGAAGTCCGTAATAAAAATATTGTTAGGAAGAAATAAGAATGACTCTCTATATATTAAATTGGTGTTTGTGATATAAGAGCGGTTTGGCTTGACCATGAAGTGTTTGTCATTGAAAAATATTGAGTTAGTGATTATCAGGACATAAGTTGTAGTTGTGGATTTATGCATTAGTAAAATCTTGAAAATATCAATTATTATTGACTTGACCTTGTGGCTGAATTATACATTTGCATGTCTCACAGAGTTGGCTGATATATGGCACTTTTAGAGGATAGTAATTTTCATGATAGTGGCAATGCAAAATCAAATGTCTTAGTTATGTTCATAAAATAATTAAGGATGATCCTGAATGGAAGAATAAATAAATTATTAAATGGCATAATTGATCTTTCCTTGCGTGATACTTGGTGGATATTGCTTGTTGAGTGATTAGGGTATGATGATTAGATGAATATTAACAATGTTGTGGAGGAGAATGTATTGTAGGCTATAATTATGTGGGATCTTTATGGCTAAGACTGTAAGTTTGTGTAATAAGTGAGAGGTTATATTGTCATCTATGTATAGTAGTAAATACTAAGCTTGAATAGTGGGTTATCTTGAGGTGAAAATAATAGTTTGTATGAAATGTTAAACCTAGCTTTATAGAATGAATTTAATAGTCTTGATTGATTTCATGAGGATATCTAAGTTATGTGACTTGTAAGTGGTGTAGTGGCTTAAATATGATCAAATGTAGATTCTCCATGGGGTAGTCTTGGCTAGAAACCGAGTCAGGTGTCTCAGGGAGAATTTGTGTGTTGTATGGATTAGATGTGACTTATCTAGTGTTGAAAATTTGAGTAGTAGATTTATGTAGCATCTCGTAGCACTTTTCAGAATAGAATCTGAGGCTCTAGAGCTTCGGTAAAAAAAAGAAGAAGGTATTTTTGAATATATATCTTCTTCAAGGCGAACCTTTTAACCATCTTTATCTTGCTTTCGTAAAACTAAAGTTTAAGACTTAGGTCATTGAAAGGAGAATAAGTGATTCGTGTAAATATTTGGCTCTGCATCTTCGTATTTTGAAAAGCTTTGATAGAATGATTCAGTATAGAATATGGGTTGGTCGATAAGGATATCGAGTGACTGAATAGGGTGCATTATAAGGAACACTATTAGTAATGTCTCTCTAATTCCAACCTCGTATTTTTCTCTACTGAATGTCCATTCGGGGATGAATGGATGGTAAATTGGCATATGATTTTAACGACCATTTCATCGTTACTAAATTATTCGTAATAAATTTATGAAAATTCTTAATTTTCATTCCTCATTATTAAATTGTGTCCAAAATAGCTAATATTTTATTTATTAGGTCACCATAAATTTTTCGGCGAAGATTTTAGCCTTTGGATGTGTCTAGATAGACTCAGTCTTGATGAATTTAATTATTCATGAGTGATAATATCAATGCTTTAGTTTGATAGTTCTTTAGGTAGGAATTAAGGTCGTACAATATCCCTAACACAAAGCTAAGTATAAGACATTCTTTCCGATACAGTTTCGATATGGATTTCTGTTAGGGCCAACTTCAAATAATCATATCTCATAAAATATAAGGAGCTAGGGTTCCCAATACCTACCAAATCAAAGATCTATTAGTCTTCTTTCCAACTCAACAAACCGTTCCTCAACCCAAATTCGTAAAAAGTTATGATTGTTTTGCTAAGTATTGTCCGGGCTGAAACGAGATTTCACCGTAGCAAAAATTCTGATGATATTTAAATAAGCTTCAGCCGTATTTTAGGTCTAAAACCCCCAAATTTCATTCCCCAACCCTAGAGAGGTGATTTTCCAAAGCTTAAGGTTAAATTCCTTCGTTGCGGTAATTTTTTTTATTATTTTCTTCGTCTTTTAATTCTTTAACATCTTAGAATCCTTAAAAAGACCTTTAATAGTGGAATTCTGTTGGGAATACTCCTGGGTGTTTTTAATATGACCTAGAGCTAATTCTAAACTATAAATTAAATACTCTTAACATGAATTTCATAAACTAGATTATGAATTTTGATGGTTAGGAACCTTGAATTCCGTAAAGATGAGACCTTTAGCATAAAAACTCCATTAATGGAGATAAGTTAAGCTTGAAAGATCTAATTAATGATTAATTGAACTTGGAGAATGATACAGACCTTGAATTAAGGGTAGAATTAGTGATTTTAAATTCCAAGATATTTTTTTGAACAGTAATTATTTAATTACTCTTATAATTTCTTGATTTTTAGATGATTGATTATTCTAAGGCATGAGGCAAAGGAAAGAGCATCTTTGTTGCAACTAGTTTCGTCCAAAAGCTTGGCGTCCAGGTAGGCAAGGTTTAATGAGTAGAATATTGTGTTATATTATATTTGCATAATTTAAAATTGATGGAAGAAAGCATGTCTAGGCCTGTGGGCATGGAGTTGAGGTGGATAAAGATACAAGAACTTAACTTTAATCTCAAAAATTATATTATTGATTAATTATGAGATAATTGTGATATTATATGTTATGTCCCCGCAAGGAGATTGTTTTAAATGAAGTATGTGGACGTGATAGTTCTTAGTTGTTCCAATGATGAACCTAGTTGAGTTATAATGATATTAAGTTGCATGTATTGGACAATAATATGATCAGAAAGATCATAATAGGATCAAGTACTGATGAGCATAGTAATATCTAAAGGAGAGATGACGTGAATAAGTTTAATGATTGTATTATATGAAAAAGGATAGTGACATTTTAATAATTAATAAGTAAGTAATACTCCAATAGTGACTTGTATGCTTAAGTGTTAAATTGTGATGTATTTTATGATATTCTTATTTTGGTATTGATAAAAGCACATTATCTATTGGATTCCCATGAAAGGCTAAATTGGTGATAATGATGATTTATTAAAATGTGTCTATGAAAGGTTTGTTTGATAATGATAACTCTTTGTATGAATGCCATGAATGGCTTGTTGATGATCATGATGAATTATTCAAATGATACCCGTGAGAGGGTCAAAATATTGATAAATGAAAGAACTTGATCGAATATATTTATGATTTTAAGTACACTTATAAATTTAGTACGTCGTATTGCATCCCAAAATATAGTGTGAATTTAATAAAATGTATAGTAGATTACGGTTTAATTGGAGTTTAGACTCGACTTAATTGTGTGTATGCTCCTAAATTGGACTTGTTGATTGGTATTCAGACATGCTTGAAATTGTTGATGTTTGGATTGTGATGCATGTATAAATGATTATTGAAATTTACTTGATGAGATTATCTCATGACTTTAAGTGTACTTGTAAATATTACATCGTATTGTATGCTGTGAGAAAGAGTAAATTTGATATTGATATTACTTGTTTATGGTGGATCGGGTACCACGTCGGTACGGATATGTATATATTGGATCGGGTATCACGCCTGTACAGATATGTATATGATGGATCGAGTACCACGCCGTTATGGATATTTATATATTGGATTGGGTACCACGCCGGTGCGAATATGTATATGATGGATCGGGTACCACGCTAGTACGGATATGTATATGTTGGATTGGGTACCACATCGGTACAGATATATATATATGTTGGATCGGGTACCATGCCAGTACAAATATGTATATGATAGATCGGGTACCACGCTAGAATGATATGTATATGGTGGATCGGGTACCACGCCGGTACGGTACATGAACATAGATTGTTCCCTGCAGGTCATGACTATTTGGGAAAAAATAAGTCTCATAGCATGTGTGTACATATTTGTGTTTAGTCTGTGGATGTTTACAGTATGGTTGATACTCTTGATTGTTATGTGGCTTGTTTGTGAGCACTGTTTAATCTGTTATTGTTGTATTGGTGATTTATTGGGTATTTGATTGTATGATATGTATTTGAAAAAGTGAAACTTTGTAGTTACTTATATGTTGGTTGACTTACTTCATTTATACATGTTTTAATCGTAGCTTACCAAAATGGCTAGTTATCATTTTTTAATATTATAAGAGAGCATTTGGTTGTTAGCCCGAGAGTTTAGTGTGGATTGTCTATGATTACGGGTTCGTTCCTATGAATATGAGTAATAAACAAGATAAGGTGAATAAAGAGTAATAATGATGTATTAGCATTGGATTGTGGTTGATTGTGTGAATTAATGAGGCTAGAGTATGTTAGTAGTGAATATAGTATGATGGAGTTGGAAGAGTAGTTGGATGATGTAAGTTATATAGGTAAAGTAATAATGTTATTACAACCTTAGTTGAATAATATTCCATTCAAGATGTAATGATTTATTTTCCTTAATTCTATTTTATGATTATATGGACTAACACGGTCGGCCGATGATGCCAACCAGTACGTGTGGTTGTGTTGACCCTACTCTTCTACTTTCCTTCTTGGGGTGTAAACTGGATGCAGGTTAGTTTGCAGTTACTAGATGAATGACAATATTCAGCACTAACTTCTGCACTTTCAACCTAGCAGATGTTAGAGTCTTCGTATTATTTATTTTATTGTCAGTCTATTCTATAGTAGATAGCTCTTGTACATGTCTGACTAAGTCTTGGGATAGTGAAGAACACTTGTAAGAAGTTTTATAAAAAAATTATTTATTAATATTTAATTTACTTTATTATATTTATTTCAGTATTTCCTTAAAAAAATTAGTTTTTCGCATATTTTTAGTTGGGTAATAAGGGTTCTCCTAGCTGTTTAGAATAGCGTAGGTGCCTTGCACGATCTAATAGTTTGGGTCGTGATAAATTTTTATCCTTTTCCGTTTTTTGTCTAAACAAAATTTTGCCCAAATGAGATAGTATTATGGAGTCAATGTGCATAGACTAGTACACTTTCAACAATGTAAACTAATTTAAATTGTAATGAAATATTTGAAATTCACATATAATACATATCACACATTTGTATTAAAAATGTTTCAGTTATATATATATTTACCACGTATATTGAAATATATCTATAATATGTATAATATATTAAATTTAAAATGCATTACAATTGTTATTCATTTTTTTCTTTCATAATAATGTTATAAACGTATTATTCCTGAATTTCAAACATTTAAATAGTATTTAGATTACGTTAAGTGCTATTATATTAAAACCCTGTTAGAAATATATTATATGTGTATTTAGCTATTTTTAATTTTAAAAAATAGACTATGATCTGTAGAGTAAAAGTTTTATTATAATTGATAAATAAAACTACATATTGTACCAATTACATAAATTAACCTTATTTTTATGTTTCTAAGGATAGTGATTTAGCAAGCCCCGAGATTTGATGAGAAAGTTAGGGACATGCACAAAAGTCATTTTTGTTCTGCTCTTTTTTTTAAACTACTTTTTGGTGGTCCGTTAGAACCTTTATATTAAAATAGACCCAAAATATTTAATACAAAATAGATTAGGCCCAAAATCGGATTCATAAAAGACCCGGCCCAAATAAAAAAGGAATCTAAGAAGTTTCCTAATAGTCTATCTCATATGGGATTTGAGTAAAGAGTATCAAGTACTCTTTCTTTTCTCTTCAATCTGCCCGCAACAATGGTGTCTGAGTGTTGCCGGAATCCAAGCTTCTTTTCCTCCTTCTTTGGGTGCTGTAAACAGCCTATGCCATGGTGAATTGGAGCTAATATCTTTCTATCATCTTTAACTCTGTCAGGTATTGTCATCTTCATTTAATTTGTGGATATTTGAACTCTAAATGATACTTCTTCCATTTTGTATTCGGGTGGTTTCGGGTATCTCTTATGATCGGACTACATCCATTTCACCCAGATCCTGAGCTCTCTCTTTATCTTGTGATTGAAGGTTTTTGAGAACTATGGGTTTCATTATAGCTGTAGGTTGCACCTTTGTAATGTCTTCTTCCAGGCATGATGTTAAGCTCTCTTAACTATGCTTTATAAAGTTTCCTGGTGTTGCGTGATGAACTTGGTTAAAACTGTTGTTTTGTTGTAAATATGCATGATAGATTTGCTTTTTACTGCTGAAAAATCCTTCTTGTTTTGATCCTTATGTTTGGAATCTAATCCTTATCAATGTTTAGTAGTCTCCTTGTTACCACTGGTAGTTGTTGAAAACAATGATATTCATGCATGGCCTGTGATTCTATTATCTAATTTGCTAGTGAGTCTGCCACAGTATTACCTTTCCTGAAGGTATGTGTGATAGTTGCATTTATAAGATGAATGTAAATCCTGATATCTTCAATGATCTCCACTATTTGCCATGGGTCTTTCCACTACTTTATAATCATTTGTTTGAGGCCTAAAGAATCTGTTTCAATGATAAGATTTTTGAAATATTTCTCATAACAGAACTCTGGAGCTTCTTTTATTGCAATCGCTTCTGCTTCAACATTAGTGTTCATCCCTAGGCCTTTAGCTCTTGCATACACTAGATCTCTAGTATCATCTCTAATGGAAAAACTATATGAACTCATCCCTGGGTTTCCTCTGCAAGCATCATCTATATTGCATTTTAATTGCAATACATCTGGTTTTTTCCATAACACCTTTTGATAATGTAATTTGGGTCTATATGTACCGATACTGTCCACTACTTCTACCCATGTCCATCCTTTCAGCTTAATCCATGGATATGTTGTTTCAATCAACATTTTAATCATTTGCTGAACCTGGCAAACCATTCCATTAAAATGAGTAGAACCGCCATGTTTAATGGTGTTCCTCGTTTTTCATAAAGCCCGCATGATTATGGCTGGTACATCTTTGAAAATCATGTTCAACTTGGAAGTTGACTTCTTTGTCCACCATAATACAACTATTTATTGTATCTGCATAGCATCTACCTGTATACCTGCAAAATGAGCAAACTTTCTCCAAAGCTTGAAAGCTATAGGAGATGTTAGTAAAACATGGGTCATAGTTTCCTCCCTCCTGTTATCCCAACACTAGCAACCTGAGACCAACTGAATATTCATTCTCTTTAAATTGTCATCTGTAGGAATCCTCTTCAACCATACCCTCCAAAGTATAAAATTGTATTTAAAAGGTAATCCCTTGTTCCAAATGAACTCAAAATCTCTAATTTTCCTTTTTTTCTTTCTAATGATCTCCCAAGCTGACTTAACAGTGAACTGTCCACTTGTATTCCCCATCCACCAAGGCCTGTCATTCAAATAAACTTCTATTGTAGGCTTTATGTATTCCAATATCATGTCCACCATCTCCTCCGAAAGATAGGATAGTAACCTCTGTTTGTCCCATTCCCCATTTCTGCTAACATTATTTACCTCTAACTCCTCATGTTGAAAAGAGTCTCCTTCAATATAATACAAAGCACCCTGTTTAGTCCAATTATTATACCAAAAGCTTGAGTTTCCAGCTTTAATCTTCCACCAAATGTTATGTTCCACCTCATCTCTTACATCAATCATTTTCTTCAATGCATGAGAGGCTCCATTTTCTTTAGTTAATAAAGGATGCAATTTTTTTGCAATATTTATTCCACATAAATGAAATCCACAATGATGATGTTGAAACCATAGTTTTGCAAAAAGTGCCCTAGACATATCATGCAGTGATCTAAATCCAAGTCCCCCCTTCACTTTTTGGGTAACACATGACCTCCCAAGAGACCCAATTTTTATTCTTTGAACCAGTAGCATTCCCCCAAAAGAATTTTGCAAACATCTTATGTAACTGATTGATTACACTAACTGGGGGATTCATAGCAGAAAGAAAATATATGGGCATAGATAATTGAACATGCTTTATAAGAATATATCTACCCTCATAAGAAAGAAGTCTATTCTACCAAGAATTTAATCTTTTCATCACCTCCTGATAATGCCCCTTATTCTTTCTTCCATAAAAAATTGGACAACCCAAGTAAGTAAAAGGGAATTTACCTTGTTTTATTCCTGTGATTCTCCTTATACTATTGCACACTATTATGGGAACCTTTTCATGCAAATACAACAAGCTTTTGTCTAACAAGGTGGCACACAAGAAGTGTATTCATACCTTCTCAACACTGCCATCATCTTCTTCATTAATTTTGGTTGTCCAGAACAGAATAAGATTGTATCATCAGCATAGGATAAGTAACTAATATCAGGGCTCCACTTTGGCATGCCATAGCCTCTGAAATCTGAATCATTAAATAATTCATTTAAACTTCTTGACAAGACTTTAGCTGATATAATAAACAAAGTTGGTGATAATGGGTCACCCTACTTTAATCCTCTTGATGACTGAAAGAAACCATAAGATTGTCCATTCATAAGAACTGAATACAAATTATTGCTAATTAATCTGACAACCATATCAATAATCCTTTCAGAAAAGCCAAATCTTCTCAGGACCTCCACAAGATATTTCCAAGAAACTCTATCATAAGCCTTTGACGTGTCCAATTTCACCACCACATTATGAAACTTATTTCTTCTATTAATATCTCTAATAATCTCTTGAGCTAGCAACACATTTTCTGTTATGCTTCTCCCTTTAATAAAATCAGCCTGATTATTAGAGATAATATTAGGAAGGACCTTCACAATTCTGATATGAATCAGCTTTGAAATAATCTTATTAACAAAAGTGCTAAGACTAATGGGTCCTAGATCACCATAGCTAGTGACCACTTCTTTCTTTGGTATTAGCACAAGATTAGTATGAGTGATGTATCTAGGAAGTTCACTTCTAGAAAAGAAAGCTTTCACCAAATTGGTAATGTCTTCACCCACTAAATTCCAGCAACATTGAAAGAATTGGCCTGAAAAATCATCTGGACCACTTGCACTTTCCCCATTCAATGAGACCACAATCTGCTTAATCTCTTCTATGTCAGGAATTCTTTCCATTCTAGCATTCTGCTCCTCCGAGATGCTTCTCTTGATACATCCTAACATGTCATATTTTCCATTGAACTGAGTCTCTACAAATATTCCATGAATACTTGTACTGCCTCCTCTCCAATATTTTGAGCTGATGTGATAATGTCCCCTTGTCTTGTCTGAATTTCTGTAATACATCATACCTATTACAATCATAAGCAACGTAGGCAGACTTTAAGTACACAATTACAAAGACTCAACTATAACAAGGAAGTAAACATCAACTCAATGAACAACAGGTTCCCTATTACAGTTTCAGCCGTTGTATTGCAGTGCTGCTTTACTTCAGAAAGATCTTTAATTGTAAGTATATGGAATTGATGATTTTCTTATTGTGGAAGATGAGCATTATATATTGTGACACAATAAAACCCTAGAAGCAATCTCATTGGTTGAGGCAAAAAGGTGGCAACAACTTTTCACCAACTTTTGTACCATGTGTCAGTCGCGGTAGGTTGACTGTGACAGCGACATGGGAGCCCAACCTGTTCCTTAATACGTAGAGGGCCATTGTCATCACAACAAGGGCTCTGGGGAACAGGTCCCAAACCATGAATATGTTAATCATCAAACTAAGAACTTAACATAAAGGAACCTCGGTGCACTATGTTCGTGCTACGCGCGAGGTTCGAAAAAGGCCTAGATTGCAAGAATCTATTTAAGGATCTACTTCTACGTTTTTTTTCATCGGTTAGTTCTTCAACTACAAATTGTTTTTACCTGATAAAATTTTATGTTAAACGAAAAGATAAGCATTCAGTATCCTCAAACTATGGCCAAAGTTGCTACGACACACTCTAACTTCACTGGGGTTCTATTACTCCTGAACTCAATTTAGCGTATTTTTCACTCTTTTGTGTTGACGTGACACCTTTATTACATAAAATGGGTCACACGTCAAAGGTGACATGTGAGCTAAAAAGGTTGACAAAATATATCACGTCAGCTAAAAAGGTTGGCAAAATACGCAAAAAATTAGTTTAGGGATAGTAGAGCCCCCGTGAAGTTAAATTGTTCGTTGCAAATTTGGTGTTAGTTCAGAGGTACTAGATGTTTTAATCTTAAATAAATTGTTATAGTTTTATTTTAATTATGATTATGCTTGCTTTTACTTTACAACCACATAACATAGAGACAAAAGTAGGTAATATCAGTAATTTTTTTTTCTTTTCAAGTATCCGATCAATATTGAACTTTAATGTGTCAATTTTGATGAAAAACAAGCGGTACTATTTGGTGTTAACGTGAAAGACCTGTGTAATTAAGCTTTATGTGCATAAAATGATTGCAATATTAAGGATAGAAAGTTAACAAAAGTAGCAGTAGTACACCATTTTTCATTAGAAAAAAGCTCCTAAAAGACTCTTAATGGAAGTCAATATGTGGGTAGTTTTGATTTTGTACGCGAATATATGGAAACTTTTATTTCTGCACAAAATCTTAAATTTTTATTTGAAATTAAATAGAATTCTACATAGTTAAAAAAAAATTATCTATAAAATAATTTAAATATTAGGTTGGTTTTGCGTCTCTTTTATGCATCCCACCTTAGAAAACAAATCTGACGAATTCAATCGACATTTGAGGAGATGTAGATGGAGAACTGGGACTATAGTTGTTGGGTAAAGTCACAAATACAAGTTTGTAGTATTTATTTTTGAATTCTTTTTTTCTTTATCTATAAAGTGCAATATAACATGAGGTGAAAATTAAGGGCAAGATATTTTAGTGGTTTATACTTTATATGGAAAAAGACATCATTTCCACCTCCTACTATATAAGAAAAGTTTAAGCCACACCTAAATTATATAAGTGACCTATTACACACTTTAACTATATAAAAGTGATATTATTACCTCCCCGCGACCCTCATTCTAAGGTGCGTGTGTTACACTTATTTTAGGCGCATCCAGCCTATTAAATAACAAAAGTAAACGGCTAAAAACATTAAGGGAAAAGGCATCGTTTCCACTCCAAACTATAGTCGAAAAGTCGAATTCATACCTAAACTATATAAGTGACCTATTACACACCTTAACTATAAAAAAGTGATACTTTTTACTGACGTGGTGCTGACATGGCAGCGCGTGTAAAACACTACACCACATGCAAGTGGTGGTAGCCTGACAGGGTATAAATAGTTTCACTTTTTTATAGTTTAGGTATGTAATAGGTCGTTAGTATAATTTAGGTGTGACTTCGACTTTTTGAGTATAGTTTGGGATGAAAATAATATTTTTTTCCTACTTTATATTGACTTCAAATGCAGGAGAAGATGCGATGTATGTGAAAGATGACATATGTGCTAATGTCACCAACCTTTTTAGTCAAAATTACGTAAATTAGTCTAGTCCCAAAATGGGTTAAGATTAGAGTTGTTGGAATTATTTATTTGAACACCTCAATTCACTCTTATGCCTATTTGAATTATCTAAATATTTTTTTTGATAATTAGCTAAAAATATATGTGTGCAATACACTCAAAGTGACCGTCAATATGACAATTAAATGATGACTACGTGTCATATAAGTAAAAAATAATTTTAAAATATATTACACAATGAAAGAAAAAGAAAATTATGTTTAAATCTGAAAACAAAAAAGTTTAACTTACCAACCTCTTAACCCAGCCATCGTCTTCTTCGACACTTTTGAATTCTCAAAAGTCTATTCTTGCATTTTTTTTAAAAATTTTTTGCTACTATTTTATTTCCCTCTAATCATTGTAAAAGTAATGATCTCTAAATCAATTATTGAAAACTGGAAAACAAAAAAGAGCTTATTTTCGAGCATCAAAGTTAACAAGGATGGTCGATGTCCATTTCGATTTCTGATCACTTCCGAACAAACATCACTACTCAAATTAAAATATAAATTCAATAAGTTTATCAAAAATAATTTTACTAAATTCGATAGAATTAATTTGAGTCCTCTTAACTTCGAAATGGTTCATCGCCAATAAATTTCGATCTCGTTCACCCGATCTCTTGCACCCGTCTCTTTCGATATTTTCCTCTCCCCCATATCAGATATGCAAAAGAAAAGAAAAAAAAGGGCCAAAAAGAACAAGGATGATGATGGAGGAGGAGACGTGACTGGAGAAAAACAGGAATTAGAAGAAGGGCGTATGGCGGCGGTGGCGGCAGACTAGTAATGTGGTGAAGGAACTGATCGATGGCAAAGAGGCAAGGAAGAAGAAAGAAAAAAACTTCACAATAATCTCGAGTTAACTGCTTCGTACACGCCTTTCAAGGTTGACTTAGTCTGCAATGCAGTGGCGGAGCCACATATATTTCAGGGATTCAATCCTATTTATCGAAAAATTATATTATTTTTATATAGTTAAAAATATTTATATATATATATATATAGTAGATGTTGAACCCCTTCGATTAGTCCGTATATTTACTTCTGAACTCCTCAGTAAAAATTTTAACTCCGCCATTGATGCTGCGTAAGCAAAAAGTGTTCAAATAATTTAAATGTGGAATGGTAGAGGCGTTCATTTCATAAGTCTGAGTTGATGAGTTTAATGAATTTTATGAACAACTTTAAGGGATGGTTGATGACTTAACTCAATATAAAAACGCTTTCACAGTGAGTTTCAAGTCGATGAGAAAGTTAATGGAGCTTTCAGCACTGACCAACCCAGCCAAACAGTAACAAAAGACACTTTCTGAGCTGGCTATACTATTATTCATACATGAATCAAAAGACTAATATTAACTAATGGAATCGAGATAAATCTTATAACAAGCATAATTTTTAAAATATTCTTTGCTTAATGACACACATCTTATTTAGTCCAAAATTAATTTCAATTGAACTCACAAAAACACATCCTAAATCCATCTTAATTTTTATTGCCGTACAAATCTTGAAATTAACTATAGGTGTTCACTTTGAAGCAGCAGCGGCAGCTTGAAAACGAGCTTGGAAATGGGCAAGCAATTCATCTCTTGGAGGTAAATATTTCTTGTTTTGGGTGCAATTAATATACTCATCTCTCCAAGCACAAAAATTTGGGAATTTTTCTCTTGTAACCAAAACAATTCCAGTTGCTTCTTCAAAAACTCCCAGCCAAAGTCCCACAAAATTAGCAGCAATATCAGCAAATCCAAATTTGTCAGCCACGAAAAACTTCTTATCCTTGACCTCATTATCAAGAACTTTCAATGTCTCATAAGCTTCCCCTTTAGCTTTCTCTTGTTCCTCTCCTTTGAAAAAGAAAGTTTTCGCTATTGCTTGCAACTGCACATAATTCGAAACTTAAATTGTATATAAAATATTAACAACAACTATTCCTCCATTCCAAATAAGTTGTGGCTGAATATATGATTTCTCGCTGATTGTAATACTTCATCTAAACTTGTCTTAGTACGATATTATTATGGAAGTACTAGAAATTCTCAATAATTTCTACTGGTATATAAATCTCTCGGGACAAAAAAAATTAAGAAAAATAAGACCTAAAGGAAAAGTATTACTTTGTTTGTTTCGATTTTGTTTGGTTTAATAGAGTTTGAGCGTCAAACTAACAAGTATTTGATGTGAATTCAGACATAGAATCTTCAACATTTTTAAAAGTAAAATTTACATATTTAGAAACTATATAAAAAGTTGTTAAGTCATGCTCAGTGAACAATTCAGAATATTTAGACGTATTTGCAAAAAGCGTGATTTAAGAATATATTTTTGACTGTCCAAATAGTAATTAAGGTAACCAAATTGAAACAGGACTTAAATAGATATACCTTATCTTCAAGAAACTTAGCCCAGAAACGAGCAATAGCTCGGTCATAAGGATCTTTAGGCAAGATGGAAGGACCCTCAAATGCTTCATCAATGTATTCAACAATCACCATAGACTCACAAATGGGCTTCCCATTGTGAAAGAAAACAGGAACTTTCTTATGAATTGGATTGGATTCAAGAAGCAGAGGGCTCTTATTTTGTAGATTTTCTTCTATAAATTCATATTCCACACCCTTAATTTTTAAAGCCCACTCAACTCTGTGAACGAAAGGGCTATACCATAGACCAAGCAACTTAACATCTCCCATTTCTCAACCTATTTGGTTAACTGTGTTTTTGCTTTAATCACTAATTGAAGGAAATTATGCGGTAGTTCTCCCTTGAGGTCTAGTCTTCTTTTATAGAGGGACCCCAAGGAAGCTTCTTGGCAATCCAGCAAATGCAATAATGTTTCTTCTTTTACAATTAAGTTTTATAATTTAATAAGGCTTCTACATTGACCAGAGACTTAGAATTATTACTAGGTATTAAAAGTTTATGTCGTGCAACACGGGTCCAATATATATTATTTTTTATCTTATTTTATGTAGGGTAAATAAAAGGTGATCTTTTAAAAATAGCAGCATTTAGCTATAAAACTCAACTTTCATAGTCATATTTTATATAATTACCATTTATAGCCGCTGTATTCGGTTTTACACATAGAATATATTCATATAAAATATAAATACAGTCCCTATTTAGGCGTGCCAAAAATAGAATTCAATATTTTTTGAAAAGAAAAAAATCTCAATCACGCTTATCTCGTTGAACTGAATATTTTTTTGCCTAACACTACCATTATCTTTTTTTATATTTTTTTATTTTTGTGTTTTTTCCGTTTTTCTTCTTCTTTTTTCTATTTTTTCCTACTTTTATTTTTTTTCGTTTCTTTCTTCTTTTTTTTTTTTCTTTCTTTAATCTCTAACTTCTATTTCTCCTTCTTCTTTTCTTTTCTTCTTTGATTTTTTTAATTTTCTTTTTTGTACTTATTTTCTTTATTATATTTTCTGTTCTATTTTATATTTTTTGTATTTTTAAAAAATATGACTAGTCGAGCATAAGTCATGGATGATAACGTAAATACCACAATTGTTTGTCGTATTTGTAGTCACACCGCTATTTATATTTTTATATTTATTGATACAACTGTATTTGTATTTGTATTTGTATTTGTATTTTAAAGTTCGCACTTGTATTTATATTTTATAGTTCGCATTTGTATTTAATAGTTCACATTTGTATTTTTATTTGTTAGTTTGTGCCATCATTTATATTTTATATAATTCACACTTGTATTTTAAAGAACTATTTTGTATTTGTATTTTATAATTGATTGCATATTTTATTGGATTATATTTATATTATGGTTTTACTGTGTTTGTATAGTTAGATTATATTTGGATTATATTTGTATTTGTATTCTAGTTTCTTCATTGCCTTTTTATTTTTAAGAAATTATTTTGTATTTGTATTTGTGAGTTGATTGCGTATTGTATTTAGTCGTGAGTATGTACAATTTATCATTTGTATTTGTATACAAACAAGTAATTGGCTAAGTGCATTAATTGTATTTTTTTTATTCTAAAATATATAAATATGTAATGTATCATTTGATACAAATGTATCATTTTGTATTTGTATATCAAAATTATCATTCATATTTGTAAATAAACAAATAACACTTGATACAAATACATTGACAAACAAATGAAACAAATGATTTTACAAATACAAATACAATATGTATTTATATATATTGTATTTGTATAAAAATTTGAGTTGTATTTATTTGTATAAATAAATACAACTAGTATCAATAAATACAAACAAGTATTCGTAGAAAGAAAATCAATCGTTCCTTTTCAATAATTAAAAAATACAAATGATAGTTCACACTTGTATTTATATGTTATAGTTCGCATTTATATTTGTATTTTATAGTTTACGCTTGTATTTATATGTTATAATTCGCATTTGAATTTGTATTTTATAGTTCGCACTTGTATTTGTAAGTTATAGTTCGCATTTATATTTGTATTTTATAGTTCATACTTATATTTGCGTTTGCTAGTTCTCACAAATGAAAAGAAGGAGAGAAATTGAAAAGGAGAAAAATGAGAGAGAGGGAGAAAAAAAATGAAGGAGAGAAAATACAAAAAAAAAAAAAAAAAGAAGAGAAAAATGAAAAGGGAAAAAAGAAAAAGAAAAAAATGAATAAAAAATAAAAAGAAGTAAGAAAAAAGTGAAAAAATAAAAAATAAAGAGAAAGCAACTAAAAAAGGAAAAGAAAAATTGAAGAAAAAAAAACTAAAAAAGGAAAAGAAAGAATAGAATAATAGAAAATAGAAAAAGAGAAAATACACGAGAAAGACTATGAATTGCAATTAGGAATAATTAATAGGCAAGAGGGGCTATGAATTGTAATTAATTAAAAATTAGGCTTTAAATGTTAATAAAGTCCAATAGTGGGTAATTCGGGTAATTTATTAGATAATTAATTATATTTTTAATATGTTTAAGATTTTGTAAGCTATTAGGTATTGTAATCTATAATATTTTTTCGACATTATAATTTACTATTTTAAGTTGTTTGCTATTGTAATTTATAATACTCTTTTTGTCCAAACTTTTGTGATATTGATAGTTAATTTATATTTTAAAAGTAATTTAATTTTTTAATTATTGTGATTTATAATGTTTTATTTCTATTTCAATTTAAGAGACACTAATATAATTTCGAGAGTCAATCAAATATCACGATTGAAGTAGTGAAACTGGCACGTCTTGAAGACTCATAATAACTAATTAGAAGTGATATAGCAAAATTGTTATAAAAAATACTTGTGAAATTTTTTTAAGTTGACTTCATATAAGATGTTAAATTAATTTAAAATATTAAGAGTTAATTTATTATTTTATATTTATTTTACTTTTTTATTAAATATTATTAATTTTTTAATACTTAGATGACTTATAAGAATTATTTAGGGGTGATATAAGAAAATTACGGTTAAAACAGCTGAAGCAGACATATCATAAATATCTATTTTAATTTTTTTTAAATTAAATTTTATTAAACTTTTTTATATAAATATAATATAATAATTAATTAAGAATGATATACTAAAATTACGCAGCAAATAGAATGTTGAAAACAGGATGACAATCACCAGTTGTCTGCTTCCATCCGCTGCTGACCACACTTATATATAGTAAGAATTATTGATATTAAATATTCCCTCCGTTTCACAATAAGTTAATTGTTGGATTTTGACACACATATTAAGAAAGAAAAGTAAAGACATAAATTTATCATGTTTTTCATTTTTACCTTCTTCAAAAAGCAAAGATACATGATACATCACTCCCAATGTATATTTAATAAAGGGTAAATTTGGAAAAAAAATTCAACATCTACCTTGAATTGTGAACCATTTATTTATTTTGAAACATAAAAAATACTTCAATAATTCACTTATTATGTAACGAAGGGAGTATAAGGCATTAATTGAAAGCTGGCACAACTATGCTCCCAAGTTTGACTAAAAATGTAAGAAGACTTGAATAGCCTTTTTCCTTAAAAATAATGATAAATCTTTTGCTATTTTCAAAATTGAAGTAGTCAAGTGCAATATTAATTCTCTACTGCTAAGAATATGAAGAGTTTATTACTCTTTTGTGCATTGTACTATTTGGGATGCAATAATGAAATTCTTATCTTTTTTCCTTTCGTAAAGAATGAAGTTTTCTAATTTGAGTGCTATATCAATTTAATCATTATTTTTTTTCTTTGATAATTTCATTGTCACTTATTACTATGAATGTGGAGTTAAGTTATCATATTAGAATAATGTTTCTTCTTTTACAATTAAGTTTTATAATTTAATAAGGCTTCTACATTAACTAAGACTTAGAATTAATACTAGCTATTAAAAGCTTATGTCAGCACGGGTTCAATATATATTATTTTTTATCTTAATTTATGTAGCGTAAATAAAAGGGGATCTTTTAAAAATAGCAGTATTTATCTATAAAACCCACCTTCCATAGCCACATTTTATATAATTACCATTTATAGTCGTTGTATTCGATTTATGTCCGCTGTATTCGGTTTTACACATAGTATGTATTCATATAAAATATAAATACAGTCCCTATTTAGGCGCGCCAAAAATAAAATTCAATATTTTTTAAAAAGAAAAAATCTCAATCACGCTTATCTCGTTGAACTGAATATTTTTTTGCCTAACACTACCATTATCTTTTTTTATATTTTTTTATTTTTGTGTTTTTTCCGTTTTTCTTCTTCTTTTTTCTATTTTTTCCTACTTCTATTTTTTTTCATTTCTTTTTTTTCTTTTTTCTTTTTTTCTTTCTTTAATCTCTAACTTCTATTTCTCTTTCTTCTTTGATTTTTTTATTTTTCTTTTTTGTACTTATTTTCTTTATTATTTTTTCTGTTCTATTTTATATTTTTTGTATTTTTGAAAAATATGACTAGTCGAGCATAAGTCATGGATGATAACGTAAATACCACAATTGTTTGTCGTATTTGTAGTCACACCGCCATTTATATTTTTGTATTTATTGATACAACTGTATTTGTATTTGTATTTTAAAGTTCGCACTTGTATTTATATTTTATAGTTCGCATTTGTATTTGTATTTAATAGTTCACATTTGTATTTGTATTCGTTAGTTTGCGCCATCATTTATATTTTATATAATTCACACTTGTATTTTAAAGAACTATTTTGTATTTGTATTTTATAATTGATTGCATATTATATTGGATTATATTTATATTATGATTTTATTGTGTCTGTATATTTAGATTATATTTGGATTATATTTGTATTTGTATTCTAGTTTCTTCATTACCTTTTTATTTTTAAGAAATTATTTTGTATTTGTATTTGTGAGTTGATTGCATATTGTATTTAGTCGTGACTATGTACAATTTATCATTTGTATTTGTATACAAACAAGTAAGTGGCTAAGTGCATTAATTGTATTTTTTTTATTCTAAAATATATAAATATGTAATGTATCATTTGATACAAATGTATCGTTTTGTATTTGTATATCAAAATTATCATTCATATTTGTAAGTAAACTAATATCACTTGATACAAATACATTGACAAACAAATGAAACAAATGATTTTACAAATGCAAATACAATATGTATTTATATATATTGTATTTGTATAAAAATTTTAGCTGTATTTATTTGTATAAATAAATACAACTAATATCAATAAATACAAACAAGTATTCGTAGAAAGAAAATCAATCGTTCCTTTTCAATAATTAAAAAATACAAATGATAGTTCACACTTGTATTTATATGTTATAGTTCGCATTTATATTTGTATTTTATAGTTTACGCTTGTATTTATATGTTATAATTCACATTTGAATTTGTATTTTATAGTTCGCACTTGTATTTGTATGTTATAGTTCGCATTTATATTTGTATTTTATAGTTCACACTTATACTTGTGTTTGCTAGTTCTCACAAATGAAAAGAAGGAGAGAAATTGAAAAGAAAAAAAAAGGAGAAAAATGAGAGAAAGAAGGAGAAAAAAAAATGGAGAGAAAATACAAAAAAAAAAAAGAGGAGAAAAATGAAAAGGGAAAAAAGAAAAAGAAAAAAAATGAATAAAAATAAAAAGAAGTAAGAACAAAGAGAAAAAACAAAAAAATAAAGAGAACTAGATTTCAGCCTAACTCTAGGCTCCTTTCGCTAGTAGTAACTATACTACAAGCTCATCTTGGTAACTCTACCAAGGACCCTCTCTACTGATTAACTCTAATCAGCCTCACACTTAGGCAACTCTACCTAAGCACTTCTCTCAACAAACTAAAACACTACTCTTATAGCATAAGTAGTTCAATTACAAATCAATTCTCACTCAAGAACAATTTCAATTTAAGCTCACATAAATAGCTAAGAACTTGAGCAGTGTTGAAATGGAGGTTTGCTGCCTCGCTTCACTCTTTGTAATTTGTGCAAAAAAACTATTTGATGAAGAGGCATCTCTTTTATTGTATAGCTGAGTGATGATTAGGGTTGAAAGATCATTGGACCAGCTTTCCTAATCAGTACAAAATAGCACCTGCAAGTTTGTTACACAAGAGGACAAAACAATGTAGACAATGCGTACTAGCTATACTATACCTTGCACATCCAAGGACCTGGTCCCTTGCAGTTAGCTACTCGTCATCAAAACTACATATAATATTTTTTTCCCTTTTGATGATACAAACCAGCCATGCAACATTGAGCATCAATGCACATCCATCACATTTAATCAATGTGATTACCACCTGAAGATGAATGTCCCCCCTATCATCATGATTCATCATCACCATCATGCAGCACAGGGACCTGGTCCCTTGTTGTTATTTGTAGCAAAAAAATCTTGCGCAAGATGTTTGCTTCCCCCTATCACTGTGATTTATCATACTTCCTCCCCCTATCAATAATACCACAATCATTACACACATAAAGCTAGTATTTCTTACATATAAAGTCAGTATTCCCCTTTTTGACATCATTGAAAAGAATTAACAATAAACCATAAGTAGGGATAAGTACATACTAATTAACACATTGCCACTGGAGCAACACTAGCATGAAAAACAGCTTTAAAAGTAAAGGAGACAATTGAGGTACATAAGCTAAATTCATTTATTTTCAAAACAAAGGTCAGTACCAGTACAATCATACTAAAATAATGCATAAAACAAACTATCTTCAAGAGCCAACACAAGAAGCAAAATATAAAACTAACACTGGATTGATTTGAGGACAGGGATAATAAGACTTAGGTAGAGGGAGGTTTGGGGAGGAAGAGAGTTAAGAAGCATCTCCATTCTTGAATTTCCAGCATTGTATCCAACAACTGTTTGGTAAGATCCTTCACTTTAGCATTCAGCCCCTCAGAAGACAACTTTGGATTTTGAAACTTTAGATGCACTATATCAGCGTCTTTGACAGTCATCATAACCTTAACTCCTTTATTTCTTTGTCCGACCTTTCCTGAATAGCTAGCAACTCAAATACTTGAGACACAGATCCAACTTTGCGCTCTATATATTCATTCTCCACATGAGTTGTTAGGCTGATCACCTGCTTCGTTGTTTCGGGTGTTCATCTAGTTCCATTCACACCATAATGTTCAAACACCTTGTTTAATAGTTATCCATTTCCATGTTTGCCTTCCTTTTTATAAATCCCTTTATGCATATGCTATATCATTAGAGCAAGAAAAATAATCAATTCAAATTTGCTCAGGCATTCAATTAAAAATAAGTCAATACTAGAGGAAATTATTCTTTTTTAAAACCTTGGCAACAGGACCTTGTTGGTGAACTCAAACACTAGTTGATACTCACTCTTTGGAAACTTCTTTATTAGTCAAGTTGTTGACCCCTCCTATCTTAGATACCTCAATCATGAATTCACTAGTAGGTTGTTGATTCTTCATAGTTCTTACCCTTACAACAGGTACATCCAGGATTCTTCCTAGTACCTCTTCATCCAACTTAAGAACCTTTACCTGCACCTATGCAGTCAAACTCAAACCATACTTTTAGTTTTTTATGGAATAGTAGAATTCTCTCTCTTCTCCTTCAAAGACAATGGGAGTTGATTTTTCTAGTAGGTGCAACTAGCCCTGATGCCTCACATACTCTACCAGTTCTACCATCTCTGGTTTTTCATAGATTTTTGGATCAAATAATATCCCAGATAGAACCTTTTCTATTCTTAGGTTCTCAATCCTCCTTTCTCTAAACATGTCATTCTTTTCTTTATTATTTTTCTTTCCTTTGATCTCACTACTTAGCTCTTTATTTTCATCATTTTTTCTCTTCTTGGGATCGGGTCCCTAAGAATCTTTTCTTTTCTTGACAGCTATATGTTTCTGCCTTATTCCAGTTGATCCACCATTCATTGACTTAGAGAACTTGGTCCTTTCAGCAACCTCATCTTTCTTTCTTGTTTCCTCATTTGTAGTAGTAACTTCTGAATCTATGTCATCCCCTTTTACAACCTCTACAACTTCCATATTTTTTTCTCCTCTAATGCAATAGATTTCTTGAGCCTTCTTCTTCTTATGGTTGAAGCTTTGTTGGCCTTCATGGCATCTTCCAATATTTTTTTTTCAGAATCTCTTGTAGAATAGGTTCTAGTCACCTTTACCTCTGAGTTTATTACTTTCTCCTTACTTATACTTCCTCTCAGTTTTTTTACCGACCATCTTAGAGGTACTTCATCCTCATCCTCTTCATCTTTATTATGTGGTGGTATCAATATATCCTTTCCCTCATTCCCTTTATCCTAATCACCTACTTTTTGTTATTCTTTATTTACTGAGCGTTCCTTGGTGTCGTATGCAAGTAGGACTAGATTCTCATGTACCTAGTTTTTATTGGAGGAAAGAACAACCCTTTTTACTGGAACGTCTTCACCAAATAACTTGGCAAAATAGGGTTTGAATCTGAGGGTGTAGGAGAGTCAGGTGCTTGTTTTGTTTTAGCGTGTTCAGCGATTTCAGATTTTTTGAATGACTCAAGAAATTGGAAGCTTTCAGGTAGTTTTCAATTTTCTAGAGAAAAAAGGAGTTTTAAGTTGAGATATTTCTTGCTCTATTGGTGATCCAAATCCTTGGTTTGGATTCTCAATCATGATTGGCTGAGCATAAGCTTCTGAGGTAAAGAAGGATTAATGGAGACTGGCTAGATTGTGGGTTTTGGAGATTCAGTTTGTTGTTGGGGACTGCAAGTGATGTTATCCATGGTTTCAACTTTTGAAGAATCAGGATGTTCAATTTGGGGTTGTCTAGTTTGACTCTATAGTTTTGTCTATTTTAGGAACTTTTGTTGGGTTTGAGGAAGTAGTAATGTTGATTATTTGATTTTAAGAGACAGAGCTGGGTTATCTTAGAAGATTTGGGAAGATAATTTGGACTAGTTGAAGAATAATGACAAGAAGGTCTGACTTAGAAATTTTAAGAGATGACCAATGTCCTTAAAAGATGTTCCTTTTTATTTGACATATCTAGACCTAAAAAGTGTGACTCATTATTTTACAAAGAAATTGATACTTTATAAGAGAAAACATACATGGATTTTTCATACAACATTTTATAATTATTGTAAGCTTATTGTATAGGTATTAAATTGAGTGATGGGACCAGGTCCCGTGCCTTTTTTTATTGAATTTTGTACTTGTGTGGCTTCAACTATTCTCCTCCTAAGCTGTTCTCATAAGTGTATACCTGCAAAGGTATGGAGCTCTGTTAGATTAACAAGCACCTATTCTACCAAGGATACCTGCCTCCTTAGCATAGTCAATTCTTGGAGTTACACTAATTCACATGTCAGGTCAGGTTGGCTTGATCAATCCATGTTCTGGCCTCTTTCAGAATCTTCCTCTTCTAAGATGAGTCTTCTAAGGACCAGGTCCCTTGAAATCAACTATTTCAAGATACGACACCTCCACCATGGTGTGCCTTAAGAGATAGAGAGAACACAGTCAGATTTTCAAAAATTAAGCCTTGAACACTCACTATTAATGAACATTTCTAACTATAATCCCCCTTTTCCAACTTAGAACCATGATCACTTATTTGATTTGGGAACCTACTTAAGTTTGAGTTCCCAGTAAAAAGACAATAGTGTGTCCAAAACCTTCTTGGCTCATCTAGTTAGAGAATTCTTCTTTATCTTATTCAAATACCTGAATCCATTTAGTTGTGTATTCTCCTACGGAACATATCTCAATTTGTTCATTACTTAACTTTTCCATCTCTGACAATTCCCTTTAGAGTGTTCATTTTTTCCATAATGATTGCACATAGGTTTGGGAGCCTTCTTTCTAGCCCCATTGACATTCTTTCCTTGCCACCCAATAGGTTGAAATTCTCCTTGATGGCCTAGTATTTTTCCATCATTAACACCTTGACTAATCAGATTAGAGAGAGAACCTATGAAGAAGCAGTCCATTTAAGATACTTGTTCAATTCTTATCGTAAATAGACCAGGTCCCTCTCTAACTTTTCATTCTTATGAAGTGCAGACTCAAGGTGTTTTTAGGATCCCTCAATCTTTCCCCAAGATCAATTTTGAAGCCTTGAATCTTCGTTCTTTCCTTTTTCATCTTCATTATTTACTTTCTTCAGATTACTTATTAGACCCTGATTTTCAAATTTTATCTTTGTGAACAACTCTTCATTTTCAGAGATATGGATAGTTAAAGTAATCAGCCCATGCTTTTGATTCTCTACTTTATTGTCTAAGGCATTTTTTTTGTATTTAATTCACATACAGAGTCTATCAACATACTTTCAAGCCTTTTTATCTTTCTAGCAGCGTAATTATCTAGATTCTCCTTGATATCAGATAGAGTTACCCATTTTTTTTCATCCTCTGTGTCTATCATGTATGCAAACAACAAATCATAGATAACTGAAGTGTCTTCCACTTCTTGCAAAGAAACATCTCCAGTCTTCTCATCTTCACCTGAATCACTATAAGAGTTTCTCCGTACTGCCAGAGCTTGCTTTATAGCATACTCAACTGGTGTCTTTCTTCTTGAATTTTCAGGGACCTGGTACCTATTCTTCTTTTTTTTCACTTACATTCTTGAGATACTCCTAATAATCCAATTTGATCATTGGAATATCCTTAATAAAGTGGTCAGGACTCCCATATTTGTGACACACTTTAACATTATTTCCCTTTTTACTGTTGCTTCCTTTTCTTTGGAATTGACCACTCTTCTTTCTGACTCTAACAATCCTATTTTCCAAGTAGGAAATATCAGTATCATCTTCACTTGAGTCATATTTTGAAGCCTTCAATGCTAGAGATTTTTCTCTTTTAACTTTCTTCTTCTATAGCTCTTATGCTTTTTGAGCTCATAGGTTTTTGAATTTCCAATCAGTTCATCCATGGTGAGGGTCTTCAAGTTTCTGGCTTCAGTAATGGCATCTACTTTGCTTTCTGAGGACTTGGGAAGGACACCAAGAATTTTCCTCACTTGTTTACATAATAGAATCATTTCTCCTAAGCAGTAAAGCTCATTAGTGATATAAGTAAATCTTGTATGCATTTCTTGGATGGTTTTATCTTCTCTCATGGTGAAGGTTTCATACTGAGTCGTCAGCATATCTACCTTAGAATCCTTCACATCAGTAGTGCCTTCATGAGCAGTTCTCTAGAAATCTCAGATCTATTTAGCATTTTCATAACTTGAGATCCCATTATATCCATCAGGCCCAATACTACAAACTGACAATTTTTTGGCCTTGTAATTCTTTTCAATCCGTTTTCTGTCTTCATCATTGCACCTCCTCCTGCTTTTACCACGATTCTTGTCATTTCTCCTTCTTTGACTTCTTGAACACGAACTTAAGGACCATCAAGGATTATGTTCATTAGCTCACTATCTTCAACCATAACGAAGTCAAACATCCTGGTTTTCCACCACTCATAATACTGCTCATTGAATCTTTGTGGTCTAGTTGTAGATTACCCTTCTTCTAGATTAGGTGGAGCAATTATGTTAACCAAGACACTTTAGGTGTAAACCTTTTAGAGTGACTTGTCTCTGATACTAATTGTTGGAAACTCTGAGGGTTGCAACACATAGTGAGGGACCAGGTCCCTCAAAATCAATCGCAAGAAAAGAACATAAAAATAACCAAGAAACAAGAGTTAGTGCAGGAAGAGTAAGAACACAAGATTTTTATATAGAAAACCAGGAAAGGAAAAATCACGGCTTGTCCTCACAAGCACCAAAGAAATTCACTATAATTAACCTCTTGATTACAGTCTAGATTTTAGCCTAAATCTAGACTCTTTTCGCTAGTAGCAACTCTACTACAAGCTCATCTTGATAACTCTACCAAGGATCCTCTCTACTGATTAACTCTAATTATACTCACACTTAGGCAATTCTACCTAATCACTTCTCACAACATTAAAACATTACTCTTATAGCATGAGTAGTTAAATTACAAATCATTACTCACTCAAGATCAATTTCATTTTAAGGTCACATAAATGGCTTAAGAACTTGAGCAATGTTGAAATAGGATTTTTGGTCTCTCTTCACTCTTTGTAATTTGTGGAAAAAAAATTTGATGAAGAGGCGTCTCTTTCTTTTTATAGATGAGTGATGATTAGGGTTGAAAGATCATTGGACCAGTTGTCCTAATCATTACAAAATAGCACCTACAAGTTTGTTGCACAAGAGGACAAAACTGTGCAGACAACGCGTGCCAGTTGTACTGTACCTTGCACATCCAGGGACCTGGTCCCTTGCAGTTAGCTGCTCATCATCAAAACTAAATATAGAATAAAGTGTATAGTTGGTCTCGTCAAGTAGAGAGACTTGTAAATTTTTTATTGACCTCTTGGTTGCGGGTTCAAATCCCCTTAGTTACTCTTTGATTTTATTTTATCTAACATGGAGAACCCACAAACTTTAAATCATGAATTCGCCTCTATTTAAACTGGGTTTGATATTAAACGCACAAATTTAATTATGTATTTTTGGATTTTATTGTGATTTGTGAGAATTTTTAAGCCATTATACTTTATATATTTTTTATTTATTTCATGGTTATTAAGAATATAAACTTTAAAAATTGGAAACTGAGAAATTATTTTTTAGGGTGAACATGTATGTATTCATCAATCGAAACTCTATTTCTTTGAAATAAGTTATAACCTTTTTTGTGTTATCGTCATGCAACTCACTGTCGATCAATATCCAAAAAAGGTCTGAACTTTTGTACTATTTTTGAAGATTTAAACTCTAAACTATACCAAATTTACATCGGTTACACTTCACCAAATATTTAACTATAGGTGTTTAAACAATTGCTACACACAGTCAGCTTTCTAAATGTAAATAATTCCCTTAATCATACAAGTTCTCTCTCAAAATTATATCATTTAAAGTCAAACCTTTCAATAGTGGCAACGTTTGTCCGAAAATTTTATAGCTGTTATAAAGAAGCGTTATTATATGTGTATACTGACATTTAGCATTTGACGTTCCAAAATACTTTTCAAGTATTGAAATTGGTTCAAAAATATCCTCCGTTTATTTATTGGGCTAAAAATACCCCTTCATCCACCTTTATGACTCAAATATACCTTTACATCTAACGGACCATTTTTAAACTATAATTAAAATTTTTATTTATTATGTGTCAACTTTCTATTGATTGCAAATTAAATTTATTAAAATCTTATTATCTTATAACCAAATCTGGACCCAATTAAAACTACTCCACCTAATCTATTGCAAAAACATCCCCTTGCTGCAGATGAGGTGTGCAATTCTTACACACTTTTGTTTTCTCTTTTCGCAGATGAGGTGTGCAATTCTTACACGTTTTTGTTTTCTCCTTTCGCCTTTTTTTTTTTTGGGTTACTTACTATAGAATTGAATTTTTTTTATCAAATCATGAATATATCTTGTATTATTTTGCGGTCCTTTCAAGATACCTCACTACAATAAATTTGATTATTTGGGACAAATTATTTTGTCACTTATAAGTTATATTTTATCGCAAAAGATTTAACGTGACAAAAAAAATTTCGTCAATCAATCGTCTCCAAAAGTGGGTCGCTAAAAGTATACAAAGACGATTTAGTGTTTCGTCGCTAAAAAATTAAATTGGCTACAAAAATAAAAAAATTATCCCCAAATGTGTAACATTTATGACGAATCTGTTTGTCATAAATATATAATTTTTTTGTAGTTGATGATATGCTTTTGTCACTAAAAAGTTATCAATACCGACAAAATTTTATTGTCGCTAATTATTTAGTTCAATCAACGACGACATCAATTGTCGCCAGAGTTATATATATTTTTTGGTTGAACAAATGTATTTTCGTCACTATTGACAACTTTTTGTATACAACAAAAAAATTCATCCTTAAATGTATGAATTAGTGACAAATTTATTATTCTAATAAAGATTAATACTTTTGTAGTTACATCTACCATTTTATCACTAAAAATAGTATTTTTTTACCGACAATGTAGAATCATCACTAAATTATTATAATTACCGACAATTATGATTGTCATAAAATACAAAATTTATTTGTATCAAATAAAAAGGAAGATATTGAGAAAACTACATTTGTCACTAAATATAATCAAACTTATGACGAACTAGTTTATTTCGTGACGAAAATAATTATTTTGAAAAGTCTAATTTAATCATTGCTAAAAATTATATTTGATAATAAAATCTTTTGTCACCAATTACAAGAAAACGCTTAATTATTTCATATTGATATTATTTTTTAATTAGAATTGAATAAATTAAAGTTAAGATTATAAAACATGTTAGATTGATAAAATTCACCCACAATCATACAATTAAAAAAACTAAAATTGAACTAAGGTAATATCTCCTCACAGGACAAAGAAAAGTAAAACTAGTCCAACACAAAGAAAATTTAATTGAAATATAGTACTAAATATTACTCTTATTCTAAACTAAGGTAGATATGTTGAGGTTTCTTCCAAAGTACCAATAACGTGTTGAGATTGCAATTGGTCTTCATTCAACTCTCAGTTTTACACCTGTGGAAAAGAGAAGAAAATTAAGATTAGAAAATTAAGATTGATGATGATGCTTCAGCTTTGATAGTCACAATGACTACATGCTATTGTTGCTCCAAGCCACAACTAGAATCTATTAAACATGTAATTATGAAAAGCTAGGCTACCCAAAAACTAGATAAATACTATCCACTAAACACATCAAACTTCTATAAAAACAACAATAACATACCCGATATATTTCCACAAAGTGCGGTTTTGAGAGGGCAAAGTGTGTATACTTTCCATAAGTTACTGACCTAAACAAACTATCATATACTATCCCCACTCCAAAAATAAACTATCTCCTTCTGAAACAAGAAACTTCATGAGGAACTCACTTCAAAAGGAAAAAAATACCAACGATCTCCTCTATAGAAATAACACGAGACATTCACCAACACAAAACCATCAGCTCACTGAAATAGACAATATTCCCCACTACAGATCATAAAAGAGAATCCTCAAGACAAAAAAACTAAAAGGCCTGACTCCCTCTTCCATAAACCCAGCACCTACTCTTTAATTTAACACTAGATTGTCAATATTATTGAGGTTTTCTTTTTTCTGCTCAAGGCTCAAGCTAGCTATGTGAGAAACCTCCAGTTCATTATTCTAGTTCAATTGCCTCTAAAAATAAAAAAAAAAAGAAGGGGTATGGATAACATCATCTGAAATTTATAATTGGAGAGGAAGTTATAACGAATTTCTTCGGATGACCCTGATAACTCAATATTGAAAAATTAATAAACTACCTTATAAGTTGTGAAAAAAAAACAGAGTATGCAAAAATTGCATATGCCTACCTACATGATAATTTTATCTTATCCTAAGCAGTATTGCACTCGAGACGATAAAAAATCAAACAAAAACTCAAGACTATGTAAAAGCAAGAAGAAATTGATTTAGTGATTCTCAATAAAAAGTATTATCAGCATTTTCACAAGAAACAATCTGAACAGATAGAATTTTTTTCCTACTTATACATAGACTAACAGTTCATTTGTTTAGCTAGGGAATATAGATCCAACCGTGAATTGGTTCTAGAGTCCAAGGAGCTGGTAGCTTTGTAATTCTTTTATTACTTGTTTAAATAAAAAATTTCTCCGATCACATTTGAAGTTTATAATGAAACAAAAATCATCCCTAGCTTCAACCTAACCAAAACAGGCAACTCTAGGAGATAAATAAGTTATCCAAACCATTATTCAAAGATTTTTTTCTTTGGAGCTTATTACTCTTCACACTCATAACCACCATCTTGTATATTGAATACCACATTTGGCCACCTAACTAAATACAACTTTCTCAAGTCAGAGTCCACCAAACTAGATACAACTTTCTCCAGTCAGAATTTTCTTTCCAAAATGAATAACGTCTGAGTTTATTGAATCTTTTCTCCACAGAATAAAGGATATAAATAAAGGACATTAGGAAAGTAGACACACTATCTAATACACCCAGGTGAATCTCCAGATAAATACTGCATCTTCCAGGGAGATAATATTCATTCTATTTTTGTTTGATAAATAAACAATAAGCTAACATTTGCTCAACTTTCCCGCGGTACAAAACAAAGGAAAGCATTTGTATGGAAGGTTTTATTTCTCTCATGCATGAATCATTTACGTCGTTCATGTAATTTAGTCTATATTACATGATATTTGCAATTTATTTTAGGTTATAGATTACATAGACTTACCTGCAATTAAGTAATCTAATAATATAAATAATTATCGTCAGTGCAGAAAACTTGAAACTCAAAACGAAATAGCCATTCAAACAACTACATACAACAGTCTAATTTCAAGATGGATGTTTCATAAATAATGAAGAAAATTGAGAAATCCAGTCCAACCAGAGCAAAGCTCAGAGAAACAGAAATATAATTTCAATCCTCGATCATAATCATCCTCTCTACCCTCATAAGATAGTGAGGTAAGATGTATACATCACCCTCCCAAAACCCCACTTGAGGAATTTCAATGGATAAGTTGTTGTAACTTGTAATCACAATCATCCTTCAAGTTCATAGTAAAATCTAGACACAGATTAATCATTGAACGTTGGAGGAGAAAAATAAGAACCCATTTGGGGAAAATGTATGCATAAGCATGCCAGTATAAATAGAAACTTTATGATTCAAGTTGCACATTTGTCATGAAAAAAAGAATCTTAAAGTCAAAAGAATGTAACCAGTACGACGATGAGGGTCTGGCTCAGGCCAACGCTTTATACAAAAATTAGTTACAAAGTAATTTCAAGCTAACATCCAAAGAATAGTAATTGGTACATAATAATGACGCTTTACAGGCTTTATGTGATATTTAGAAGGTTGGTGGGAAAGAAAAGACAAAAAAAATAAAAGGATTCTCTTCTTTCTGAGAACGAGAACTTTCAAGTATTTAGGAGCCAAAGTGCAGCAGGAAAGCTTCTAAATAACTCTCCTTGAACCCCTAGTGGCACAAAAACCATGAAACAATATATATTTTGACCCTATCAATTGGTAATTCCATAATTAGATCTCAACAATCATAAATTTCCTTCAAAACCATAGCCACAATAATACATCAGGACAACTGAACTATAGAAGGAGAAAACACATTAATAGAATAATGCAAAAAACAACTATAGACTGAAGCTTTCTTCACACTGTTGAACTATTAAAGCTTTTATAAGCATCATGGTCGGCCAAAGATGCACATTTAAAACTGAGTAAATATATCTGTTCACATTCTTTTACTACTCTTAGTAGCTGTCCTGTGAAGATTAAACTTAAGTGTGTTATTTTTTTTTGACAATTAGTACTGTAAGCTTAAACTAAGTGTTAGACCAATCGCAGATCTCCAGTGGCATCATAAGTATTTTTTTACAGTCATTAAATCTACAATTCCCAAGGAAAGTAAATAGATAGTCTCAAGACCATAGAAATTATGTTCTGGAATACACTGGAAAGTGCTTATTTTCATTTTAGACTCAAATATGTTCAAGAGATATGACCACAAAATGTTTCCATAATAATGTTCCTCAATAGTTTCTTACGACAATTTTAAGAGCGTAAGAAAAAATACAATGCATTATTCAACATGAAAATGAATTGAACAAATTAAAATTTTTTAAGATGATTTATAGCGTACTTCGAAGGGGGGGCAACAGTAGGAACGTCCCGAGGGTGCATTCTGTGGCTAGTATGTAGTAAGGGTTATAGAAAAAGCAAAAAAAATGTATACTAATAAGAAACCATAATGTTTTACCAATATTCAAATAACCATAAACTCTTTTCCCTCGCCCCTCTTGCAGAATTTTTTTTTGCATCACATCTAAGAAGAATGAAAAAGTCAAGAGGAGCCTGAACCAACAGTTGGTCAAAGCCCTCACCGAACCACAAAAATATTCAATCATCTAAACCTCAAAATGAAAAAAAAGTTAAAGTAAAAGTCTGATTCATAGATCATTTTATTTCTTTATTTGCCAATAACAGTATAATACCCAGTGTAATCCCACAAGCAGAGATTAGGGATGATAGCATTTCTTTATTGGCCAATAAGAATAAAAATTTACAAAAGTAATTTAATTTTGGTAAAACGAGAGATGCATACTTAACCAAGAGGTTTGTCCTTTAAACACTCCAGTTACATTGCAATCAATTACCAATGTAGAAAATGACCTACTATCTAACCTTGTATAAGCCCTCAGAAGATGATTCCTGACACATGAAACATCCAACTATCCAAGAAAGATTTTGTTCACCATCTTTGAGACTTCAAGACAAAGTTGAACAATAAAGAAGGTGTTGCATAACTGAGCGTATGGAAGCAGGAGACCAAGGCATAGAACCTGGGTTTTCGTCACACTACTACTTATGTGTGTTTGATGGAAAGATAGGAAGTGCAAAATAATTTCATTGGTGGAATCCCTGGAAGTTATGCAAATTGTATGTCAATGGAGCGGATTTGAGTGAGTAAAAACTCCCTTTCTGGTGTGATTCCTGCAGGCATATGGGGGCTACCAAAGCTTGAGATCATTAATGTTGTAATAAATGAGTTTGGAGGTAGTATTACTTCTAATATCCGAAGAGCAAAAACTTTAGGTGAAATTTATGTTGCTAATAATAGAATTTCTGGTGAATTGCTTACGAAAATATCAAATTGTACTTTATTGGTGAGAATTGAACTTAGCAACAATAATTTTTTGGATGAAATTCCAGGGAAATTGGGGAGCTTAAAAAGATTGGTAATCTTTATTTACAAAAAAATAAGTTTTCTGGTTCAATGCTTAATTCTTTAGGTTCTTGTGTTTCACTAAGAAAAATTAACATGGCTAAAAATTTTCTTAGTGGTACCATTCCAATTTTTATAGGATCTTTACCAACTTTAATTTCATTAAACTTGTCGGAAAATCAGCTTTCGGGGCAAATTCCAAAAAGTTTATCAAATCTGAAGTTAAATCTTCTTGATTTTTTGAATAATCAGTTAACGGGAGCAATACCAGATTCTCTATCACTTGATGCTTATAAGGGTAGTTTTGCTGGGAATAATGTTTTTTGTAGCAAAAACATCAAGAACTTTCATCGATGTTATGATGAATCTGGAAAGCCCAAAGAATGGTACACCCTTTTGATCTATATAATGGTGGCTTTCATTGTGGTGCTCATTTCATTTGTGGGTTATTTGAACCTGAAGTAGAATGGTTATAAGGAACATGAGAGGTCGTTGATGCAAAATTCTTGGAATACAAAGTCATTTCATATATTGATCTCCACGGAGGATAAGATTCTTGATAGAATCAAGCATGATAATTTGATTGGAAAAGGTGGTTCTGGTAGTGAATACAGAGTGCATCTTTCCGATGGAACGGATTTTGTCGTAAAACATATTTGGACTTCTGATTTAGGAAACAGAAAAATATCAGGAACAACATTGCCAATGTTGGGAAAACCTGGGAAGAAATCAAAAGAATTCGTGACTGAGGTTGAAACACTGAGCTCAATTCGACATGTGAATAGGGTAAAATTGTATTATAGCATAAAAAGTGATGAATCGAGTCTGCAGGTGTCATTATGATTCAACTAAAGATTCAACTCATATCATTGCTGGAACACATGGATTTACTACTCCTGGTAAGATAGTTCATTCACCATAGTTGATTTGTGTGTATAGATTATATATTCATTTTAGTCGGTGGCGAATTCAAGATTTACAGTCAATGAATCCAAAATAATTATGATATTATTATATGTACATATGTATGGTTCTAGTCAAAAGCAGCAAATTCAACAAAACATGTAGAATCTTTCCTAGATCTGCCTCTAATTTTAGTTGTAGCGAGTTTCTAATTGCGTGTATCATTCTTGACTTATTTGAGTTAATTTGGTGTTACAGAATATGGATACATGTACAACGTGAACGAGAAAAGTGATGTATATAGCTTTGGTATGGTACTGATGGAGCTTATATCTGGGAAAAGGCCAATAGAATCCGAATACAAAGAGAACAACAACATAGTTACATGGGTGAGCATCAGATTGAGGAGCAAGGAAAGTGTATTACGCATAGTTGACTCAAGCAAATCCTGAGGTTTTCAAGGAAGATGCAATCAAAGTCTTGATAATTGCTATTGTCTGCACAACTAGGCTTCCCACATTAAGGCCAACAATGAGAAATGTAGTCAAGATACTAGAAGATATAGAACCCTATAGATTGGTTGGGATCATTATAAGCAAAGATGATGGTAGTAACAAGGTAGAGCAATTGAAGGATCACCCTAAGATGTAACTGGATCCTCTCGGATTCAATGAGTTTTAGTCGAATAACTTCATTCCACTTTGTATATAGGGATAAGGTCAGTGTACACTCTACCCTCCCCAGATATACTACATTGGATATGTTGGGTTAATACTACAAAAAGCAGAGCATAAGGCATATGCTGGACAACTAGACGTGGCAGGAGAAGAGGAAATAACAGATCGCTAAAACTGAGGGAGAACTAAAACAAAACAAAACAAAAAATAAGATCCTAAATGTGCATTTTCTCGAACTATTTTCCCTTTTACATTTACTATAAACATGATAAGACAGATATACTCTGCATTTAGGTGGATGTGCATTTACATAGATTCGATTGATTAAGATTTCAGTCCATAGCTACCACTAGCCATTCATTCTACAAAACAGTAACAAGAAAAAAGCTCATCCTCCCGCATAATTGGACAGTAAAGCACCAACTTTACAATTATAATTTTCAAGACTTGAGAAATGAGTGTCTTCTTTATGCTAGTCACTACTGTCTATATTGCATCCATTTTATGATCAGAACCTTCAACAAATATTCGATAAAGACCCACAATAAAGACGAGCTCATTTAAAAATGAATCACGTTCTAAATTTCACAGCAACACTAAATTCTCATATTAAACAGTACTCCAACTAAGAAGTTGTGTATGGAAACCACTGAACATGCAAAATGAACAAAATGCACAACCACAGATGAAAAAATTTGAGCTTTACACCTCCAATTGATAAACAACCCTGCCCCACTATATGATTGGATAGTAAAGCATCAACTTTACAATCATAGCTTTTAAGAACACAAGAAAGGACCATCTTTTGCACACTAGTCGCTACTGTCCACATCTCACTCATTTTATGATCAACACATTCGATACATATTCAATAAAGCCCCATGAGAACAACGAGTGCATTTCAAACAAAGAATCACTGTCTAACATGCACAACATCACTAAAGTTCAACTAAAGAGCACTAAATTCTATCACCACCTTCTAGGAAGGCCTCAAATTAGAGATTATTTACCTTGAATAGAAATATAAAACATGCAATAAGGAGTAAACTAGCTAGTTTCAAGATTAAAATCCACATGCAATAAACGCACAAGCAATAATCCCTAATGCAAAATAGACATCCAATACACTAGGCTCACTAAAAGAGTAAGCATAAGTGAAGTTAAAATTTCCTTGAAATATACACTCTAATACTGACTTGAGCCAAAATTTCCACTCTAATCACATAGCTAAGCTGAAATTTCCACTCTAGTCACTAAGATGATCTTAAAAGATGCAAATTGGGTTGTGGTTGGTAGTACAACAGAAACTTCTGATAAAAAGGTCATATTAGAATAATCAGGGCAAAGGAGATAATGCATCAAACATGGCTGCAGAACCTCGGTTACACTATAAATAAGGCCTTTTGGGTTGCCCCACCAAGCTACAAGCATAGCTCTGTTACCCATGAACTTTACACACCTCTATCATCACAGCCTCACATTGTAACACCACCGCCACTAACAACAACAACATCAATATCAACAATAATGAAAACCCTTTTTCAAGGATTTAAACGCAAAACATATATGATAATGATGATGAATAAAGAGAATTGGAAGAAGTAACAACAGAAGGGTCAAATCTTAAACCCTAAATCCTTCATTTCTTTGTGTGTGTTTATATATATCCTTCAAATTTCTTCGAATCCTTTGCGAACTGAACTACTGTGAGATGAAATTTGAGTATTTTGGGCAATGCAATTCGAAGAAATTTGATGGATTAGATGGATTTGAAGAAATTTGGGCATAGGATTTTGTGTGTGATAGAAAATAGATATATTTGGAAAAGGATTTTGTGAGAGAGAATCGGAGAAAAGGGCATAAATGGTCCTTATCTATACTAGTAGGTCTAATATAATCCCTTACATATAAATTTATCAGTTTTAGTTCTTTAACTATTAAAAAACTTATCAAGTTTGACCTTTATAAATTTTTATACAAACAACCGTCGTTTATACTAATGAAAATTAACACCTCCATTAGATTTTTTCCATTACTAATTTCTCCATTGTTTCTCTCTCTTTGACACCTTTACCTTGAATTTTTTTGGTCAAAAAATATCTTAAAATTAGAAGTGTGCATCGATCGATTTGGTCTGATTTTATATATTATCAGTTCGGTTTATCGATTTTCGATTTTTAAATATGTTAAACCAATAGCTAAACCAATAAGATATTTTTTATCGGTTTTAGGTTTATCGATTTTTAGTCCTTAACGGTTCGGTTTTCGGCCTAACCGATAAGAAAATACTCATAAAATAAAAATAGCAGTAACTAACATGAAAAAAAAATTGAATCTTAGTTGCAACCAAAAATCCTACATGATGTGTTTTAATTTACAAGAACCTTCAAGTTTGAATTAAATGTTGTTAAGAGAAATTAAGAGTTTGTATAATTGAAATAATAGGTTTGTTAATTTGTAGAAATTAAATAGAAATTAAATATATATATATATATATATATATATATATATATATATATATATATTCTTATTGGGTTATCGGTTTACCCAATAACCCAATAAGAAAAAATTGAAGCGAACCAATAACCCAATAATTTTCTTTTATAAAATCATTAAAAACCATTAACAATAACAATAAACCAACATTTTTATCCGTTTGATTTATCGGTCGGTTCGACTTTTGCACACCTCTACTTAAAACTAAAAAAGACAACAACTTGAACACGGTAATCAGTCTATCGAATTAACTCAATTTGGTGAAGTATGTTATCCACTTTCAAGCTGAGGAGGTGAATAGTATTATTGTTAATTGATTGATTATGTGTTATAGTTTTTTTTAGTCATTTCTTTGTTATTACATTATCTCAGCATTATGAACATTTTTTAATATCAACACTAGTTCTAAGGGTAGCAATGGGACAGTGCGGTGCGGGTGTGGTGCGGATTTTTTCTAAATCCGCGAGTTTAAAAATTGCACCGCATTGCAGTAGCACCTTTAAACACCCTTAAACCCGCCCCACACTCATACCCGCGCATACCCGCCCCGCCCCGCCCCATATTTTTATTTTTTTATTTTTAAAAAATTTATAACTCCATTGGAAACCACAATATTTTCAAGTCCTTGCTATAGACAAATTAAATAAGTTAGTAAGGAAAAACCTTTAAACTTTTGTTTGATATTTTGAGTTATAAAATTATTTTACTGATTTGAAAAAAAAATGTTATGAAATTATTTATTTATAGTGTTATATATGTCGTTTTAAGTATGATAAATTTTGAAGTAAAGAATACATATAATTTTAGTTAGATTCACGAAAATAATACCAAATTTTAGCTTTTTTTAATTTAAACCTGCATATACTCGCAATCTGCCCCGCCCCGCACTATTTAAAATAAAAAACTTGCTCCAACCCGCCCCATACCCATATAGCCTAAAATACGCACTGCCCCACATAGTCTAAAATACCGCATCGCATCGCACCGCACCCACACCCGCACCTCCCCATTGCCATCTCTAACTAGTTTTGTGGTTGAAAAAGTTTGAAGGTTGAACTAGATTTCAGTGCAAAAGCTAACGAGGCTATCCATCAAGTAGTTTCATATTAAATAGACAACCTTCTATTCTCGTAAAAAAATATTTTTATGTTTTTTGTTGCAGTTTGGTGCAGCTTATTGACGTTTTTAATGCATATTTTTGTGTAGTTTGGCATAATTTTTGGTGCAGCTTGGTGATAGTTTGACCTAATTTTTTTGTATAGTTTGGTGACTTTTTGAGTATTTTAGTGCTGTAATTTGGTCAAGTTTGATGCAAACTGCTGTTTTTTATACTTTTAAGCTATTTTTTGACGAGCGAAATTTGAGGATAAGGTGTTCAAGAGAGAAATAATTGAGAAATTAGTGATAGAGAAAATGTAATGGAGGTATATGAATTTTTGTTAGTATAAATTATAGTTGTTTGTATAAGAATATACAACAATATACAAAGATCAAACTTGATAAATTTTAGGTAGTTAAAGGACTAAAATCTATAAGTGTATAGTAAAGGGACTATATTAGACCTACTCCTATAGATAAGGGACCATTAATGCCCTTTTCTCGAGAGAATCGTATATCTGAGAGTGTAAATGCTTACATTTCTTAATTATTTTTGGACAATTATAAATTGGAGGGAGAGTGAAATATTTTGGTGGGAGAGTGAAATATTTTAATAAAAATCGTAGGCAATATTTTAAAAGTGTTATCTTTTAAATTATAATAACTAGTATAAGTACCCATGCGATGCGCAAAATATTTTTTAAAAAATAAATCATTAGAAATGTTATCTTATTAGTTTGAAATAGTAAATTATTTTTTATTGTATCACATTAATATGTTGAATATATTTTATAATAAATAATTCATAAAATTACATAGGTCAATTAATTTAGTTAAACTATGTATTCTCCCTTCTCTGCCACCACACCGCCGCGTCACCCCCACCCGTCTTCAACTCTTTAAACCTCCTCCAAACAATTCCATAATCAAATCATATGAAAAAAAATGAATCATGTAATTATCAAAAGAAAAGAATTGATCAATAATTTTCTTTATTGCATTGTTCACTATCTAATATTATTTGATTGTTAATATTTGACTTTTATTAACTTATCAAATTGCTTAGTATAATTATCAAGTGCTTTTTTTGTTAATATAAAATTATATATTTATTTTATTTAATCGTGTATTTTTTTTATAAAATGTATGGATAGTAATTTGTTTATTATCTAATTTCAGTTAATTTCTTTACTGAAATTCTTTTATTTAATTTATTCATTATATTCTCAAAGTTAATTCAAAATTCTTATCCCTCACCCCAACTCCCAATAATTGTAAAAAATACTGTATTTTAATTATTTTCTTCAGAATACGATGAATTATTTTTTTTGGTTACATTTCATAGGCAGCTGAGCTTTTTTCTCTTACATTTCAAAATATAAGATATTAATTAAATCTAGATCACTTAAATTCTTATATTCTAATATTCAAAATCTTATATTCTAATATTCATTTAATTGGTTGTTTATTGATATAGACATGACATACAAAATTTAAATTTTTACTTGTTATGATTTAAAAAATACTTTCTCATTTAACATATTAATTATATTATACTACTACGACACATACTAAGTACTACTACTAATACACATATATACTATGTGCTACAACTACTGCTACTATTTATTATTAGTAGTAGTAGTAGTAGATTCTTATACTTCATTTAATATTTTAATAGATTACAATTAGATGTATTTTTTAATATATTTAATAACTAAATGTACCTATAATTTTTTTTAAAAAAATTATAAGTTTATCTTTGAGAAGATATTGTATATCCAATTCAACTTAAAAAAAGGAATAGACAACAATAAGAATTCAATTAGAACTCTTTAGTATGATAGCTAACTACTTTTAATATGTAATTTCATATACTTTTAATTTATCTTTAATCTTGTTTTACACCAAATAACTCTCTTATCTTGAATATTCTACTTCCTCTCTTCCCCGACCCATCTCAATTGAATATATTAGATATCTTTTTTCTACTTATCAATTTATTTTTGATTATTTTTAATATTATATAATGTTCTTCTCTATTAATATACATTATGGTCTTACATATATTTATAGAATATAAATTTTGCTTATTAAATAAATATGAGATACATAATTTTTCAAACATGTTAAATGTTACATACATCTGTGACAAAAGATAAATATAGTGTTAATTAGAAAAAAAAATTACTATAGAATTAAATCAAGTATGAGGACATACCTTTCTAATTTATTCAGAGAAATTTGATGAGCATTGCCTATAATTTTTTAATCCATGGTGGATACGTTGTTTCAAAAAAATAAATATAATGTTAATCATAAATAACAATAAAATAATTTAAAATTAAATTAACCATAAATAATATATATTGATAATTAATCAAACAAATCTAATGAGAATTACCTGTAATCTTTTTAACGACGGTAGACATATCTGGGAAAAAATTTAGATATAATGTTAATCATAAATAACAATACAAAAATTTAAAAGCTACGTTAAGTATCAACATACTTTGATAGTTATTCAAAGATAATTTTAACAACAATAATGTAAAAATTATTTTCTGATATTATTATACCAATATCTTGTGAATAAAATGATCAAATAACTTTTTGTGAGATAAACACAATCTAAATATGAAAATAATTGTAACTGACAGAATCTAAGTGCATGGACCCACTAGGTTTCTAGTGCTCAATCTTAACCTTCTGGCATGTAGAGCACATAGCTACAAACTCTATAATATCTCTCTTCATCCCACTCTACCAATAGATCTCCCGCAAATCATGGTACATCTTAGTGGCCCCTGGATGAATAAAGTAATGCGCTTTTGCAAGAATTTGCTGCCTCAAGTCATCTACACCTAGCACACATAACCGACCCTAGCAACATAACACACTATCTCCCCCTTGGGAGAAAACCTCTACTTTCTGATCTTTGACTAACTCTTTCAACTTAACAAGACTTGGATCTCTATCTTGCTTTTCCTTTACTTCGAAAAATAGAGATGATTTTGAACTACTTTGAACCCACACACCACCCTCTGCTGAATCGACTAAGAGGATACCTAATCGGGCAAGCTGAAGAACTTCCTGAACTAACTCCTTTTTACCATTCTCCACATGAGCAACACTACCCATAGACAACCTATTGAGAGCATTTTCCACTACATTCAACTTGCACTGATAGTACAGAACACTCATGTCATGATCTTTCAACAACTCTAACCACTTTCTCTGACACAAATTCAAATCTTTCTGAGAGAACACATACTGCAAGATTTTATGATCTGTGAACACATCAACATGCACTCCATACAAATAGTGCCTCCAGATCTTTAAGGCAAACACTACTGCTGCTAAATTAAGATCACGAGTTGGGTAATTCTTCTCATGGGGCTTAAGCTATCTAGAGGCATAGGCTATGACCTTACCCCTCTGCATGAGGACATAACCCAAACCTACTCTGGATGCATCACAGTACACAACAAACCCATCTAAACCATCTAGTAGAGTCAAAACTGGGGCTATAGTGAGTCGAGTCTTCAACTCCTGAAAACGCTTCTCACAAGAATCTAACCACTAAAACTTAACTTTTTTTTGAGTCAATATGTACATGGGGGATGCGATAGATGAATACCCTTTAACAAACCGATGGTAATAGCCAGCTAAACCTAAGAAACTCCTGATATCTAATAGAGAAATATGTTTAGGCCAGTTTCTCACTGCTTCAGTCTTTTGCGGATCAACTCTAATGCCATCATCGGAAATAATATGACCAAGGAATGCTACTGACCTTAGCCAAAATTTGCACTTACTGAATTTGGTGATCAACTGATGAGCTCTGAGAGTCTGAAGTATAATTTTGAGGTGATGTGTGTTATCATTCTCACTACAGGAATTGAAAAAAATGTCATCGATGAAGACTATAACAAACATGTCCAAGTACTTCTTAAACACACGATTCATTAAGTCCATGAAAGCTACTGGGGCATTAGTGAGACCAAAGGACATGACCAAAAATTCAAAGTGACCATATCGGGTTTGTAAAGCTGTTTACGAAATGTCATATTCTCTGAATCTGAGCTGAGGATAGCCTAATCTGAGGTCTATTTTAGAAAAGTAACTGACACCCTGAAGTTGGTCGAATAAGTCATTGATTCTGGGAAGTGGATATTTATTCTTGACAGTGACTTTGTTCAACCGACGATAGTCTATACACATTATGAGAGAACCATTTTTCTTATTCACGAATAGAACTGGTGCGCCTCACGGGAAAATGTTGGGTCTGATGAACCCCTTATCTAAAAGGTCCTTTAACTGTTCTTTTAACTCTTTGAGTTCAGCGAGTGTCATTCTGTATGGCAGAATAGAGATAGGCTGAGTGTCTGAAAGAAGGTCTATTCTGAAATCTATTTCCCTTACAGGAGGAACTCTGGGAAGATCTTTGGGAAACACGTCTGAGAATTTATTTACTACTGGAACCGACTCAAGACTAGGAGTCTCTGAATTAGAGTCTTTGACTTGCACAAGATTATAGACACATCCCTTGGATATCATTTTTCTCACTCTAAGGTATGAAATCAACTGAAAATGAACAATTTTGTTTCTACAATCAACTGAGGCATAGCATGAATGGAGCCAATCTATACTGATAATGACTTAAAAATACGCCATCTCTATCTCTACAAAGTCTGTTGAAGTGACCTTCTGAGATATTATAATCAGACAGTTCCTGTATACCTATCGGGCTATGATAGACTTACCCACTAGGGTAGAGACTGAGAAAGGCTCTGCTAGAATTCGAGACTTAATCCAAAGTTAATGGCTATATAAGGAGTTACGAAAGACAAAGAAGCTCCTGGATCTAGCAAAGCATAAACATATAAATGAAAGATCTGTAACGTACCAGTGACCACATCAGGATAATTTTCCTGATCTTGTCTGGAATAAAATACATAAAGCCTATTTGGGTGTTGCCCACTGGTGGCACCAGAAGTGGCACCCTACTGATTCGGGCGATCGAACTGCGCCGAGAAATGATTCTACTGACCCTGAGAACCTAACTAAGGACAATTTCTGATTCTATAGCCTGGCTTGCCACACCTAAAACAAACATCATTGCCAGCTCTGCAAAAATACCCAGATGGCTTCTGCCATATTTCTGGCAAAGAGGATTTGTTCGAGCACTGCTGACACTACCCTAAGATTTAGTGCCTGGCACCCTATCTTTTTTACCATTTCTAAACTTGGGGACTGGAGCACCGTATGAGGACGAAGCTGGAACTAAAGACTTTGGATGGAACTGGGAACGGTTACTGCCCTCTAACTTACGCTAATTAAAATTGAAGCTACATATTCTAACCTTCTTATTCTCTCTCTCTCTTTCCTTATTCATAGCCTGTTCGGTCTGCTGAGAATGGACCATGAGCCTGGATATGTCCATCTCCTTAATTAACATCACAGTTCTACACTTCTTAACCACACTCTCTGACACCCCAGACACAAACTTGCTCATTCTGGACCTATTATCCGCTACTACATGGGGAGCATATCTGGCTAATTGAGTAAACTTGAGAGAATACTCTTTAACACTTATGTTGCCTTGCATAAGATTGATGAACTCTAACACCTTGGATTCTCTCATCTCTAAAGGAAAGAATCTATCTAGGAATAAAATAGCAAACTCTTCCCACTCTATAGGCTCTGCATCTGTGCCCCTGTCTACCTTTCACAGCTTAAACCATGTATGAGCGACATCTTGTTACTGATAGGAGGCTAACTCAACACTCTCACTGGAAGTCACTCCCATAATATCTGTGATCTTCTGAACCTGGTCGAGGAACTCCTGTGGATCTTCTTCAGACTTAGATCTGATAATAAGGGAGGATTCATTCGAGTGAAGTCCCGAATCTTGACTAAAGCAGTATTGGCCACTGGTTTGGCCTAAACAATAACTGGTCGTTCATTCTGATCCATTACTGAATTGTCTAGAGTGGTGAACATAGCCCTAAATTCTACGTGAGAGACATGATCGTCTAGGGGATCTGCCTGAATGGGCTGAGGTGTTGGTTGGTTTCCTGATCTTCTTCCGTTGTTCGTTTTGGAAGGCATGTTCTATAAATAGAAGTAAGAAAAAAATTAGATTGAGAGTTTAACTTAAGCTCATGCCCACTCGAACGACATGAATACTAAAAGAAGGGAAACTTTTCTTAAAACTCCTCATAGCCTCTTGTCCATAAGTGTGGCATGCTATACACCCATGCACAAAACTCTACTTGACACGGCTTTTCAGACTCCCTAGGACTCTGTTGAACCTTAATCTTTGATACAAAGTTTGTAACGCCCCAAATCTGTACCCCAAATGCTACACGGTGCTTATGATCCTAAAGGACCACAAGCTAACCCATAAGATGGTACCTGTTGTGAACACTGAATAATAATACTAAAATAATATGAAAAAATAGGCTGAAATTCCATAAGGTTCAAAATCTAAAAATATTGATAAAATATAACATCTAAAATCTGAAATACTGTCTGAACTAGTCTAGTCTCAAAAGCCTCTAACTGAACTATCTAAAAGCATAGTTGATGGGACAAGCCCCCAATTAACTTTGACTACTGAAACACTGAAATAAAATATATCCTCGATAGATGAGGACTCACTACTAAATCTAACACTGGTGGATGAATCTGAATCTGTCTATGCGCTGTCAGAAATCTGAGCGTCCGAACCTATGATATGGGACATCATAGTGCAAAAAAAGAGTATGCGTCAGTATGTGGAATGTACTGGTATGCTAGATGAAGTAAGAATGAATGCAAGGGTTCATATGCATGAACTATAACTGACTGAATAATATAGAATAACTAAGTAAGAGTACATAAATAACTAAAACTACTATACATACTGAGTATGCAATACTTTTCATATACGTGTATAATGTATCTAAGCTTTTACTAAAGCTGAGTTCTGAGTTTTGAGTTCTGATGACTAAGTAACTGATATCTGAGATTTTTGATAACTGAATTACTGATAAGTGAGTAACTGTATCTAACAGTCGTGATTCTGTATAACTGAACTGAGTTCTATACTGAGACTGAAACTAAAACTGTAGGAAGTAATCATCTAATCAACATGACCCAAATAATATAACTAGGGTCCAACCTATAACCCCAGTTGGAAGGGTGTCAGTACCGTTCCACGGGTAAAGACAAGATGAAGAGTCACCCTCATCTGGCAAGTACTCTAGCGAGAATAGTGGTACCCTCAGTAGACAGGTAGAAACACCTCATCAACCCTCAACTGGCAGGTTGATGTCTCAACCTACGCTGGCTACATAGTTTTGGAATGCAAGGATTGCTTCTAAGGATCACACACTCTACTGGAAGGTGAGCCCCCATCCTTGGGTTCACTCGGTGCTGAATCTTACTCCCATTTAAATGACACTGATTATTATACTGGACCGAACTAGACTGATACTGAGTTTCATTGACTTTTATAACTGGCTGAGTACTACTGATCGTGAAACTGCTGAGACTATTCTGTAACTATCGTAGCTCTAGGTAAACAACTAGATTTTTGGGTAAGGAATACCCCCAAGACTCGATAGCATAAAAATTAAGCATAACATGACATTGAAAAAATGCCAATGTTTACTTGTCCATAATTCATTCATACATACATTTTATCAAACACTTGTAGGGCATAAACTTGTAAATATGCTAGCATGTCATAATTTCACCATTTAATTCACATGTACATTCCATCAAACACATGGCGAGCACAACTTAGTGCATATAATCATGGACAACATATAAACATTGTAACTACAACACTCAAACTTACTAATTCAAGGATTATAACATGGGAATTGTACAATTTAATATACATGCTATTTCAATTTTATGGAATCTACAATTGATCATGGATTGAAACTCAATTACTGTCATGAACATGAATACTATCCAATTTCAAGCATGTAAATCATGAATTAATAATCTTGTCATTTTAAAAATGGATTCTTAGACTCTATGGGTGAAAGGAACCTATAGATGAACACCTAACATACCTGAGAATATTAATTCTTGGAGGAATTCTTGAATTTGTTCTGGTTTTCTTGAAGCTAGGGTTTTTTTTCCCTTTGAGAGAGAATGTTTTTGTTTCTTGAGAAAAATGAGTAAATAATTAGATAATAGGTTATTTAGGGGTTTAATCACGTGTTTAAAACAGACTTGGGTCATGGAAAAATACCCAATCACCCCTGGAGAAGATTTAAAAATCATCACTGAAAACTCGATCTTGGCCCTTGGCGCGATGCGGTGCTATTACACCGTGTCACTGGAAATTGACAATTGGGAACTGGAGGCTTAGCATGGCGCGATACAATCACAGAGCTTCATTATATGCGAATTTACCTCTTGGCGCGATGCGCCACGATCGCGGAGTCATACTAAAAAGTGACAATTGGGAAAATAGTTGGTGGCACAACGCGGTGGGATCGCGATGGAACACTGAAAAATGATAATTGCCATTTGGACTGCCTCCGCGGCGCGTTGATTGTCAAATTGGCACACTGTTTTACAAATATGCTATAACTCTTCATCCGGATATCAGATTTGGGTGAATTTTATATTGTTGGAAAACTGACTAAATTTCCTACACAATGATAAGCTCTAAACTGAAAAATACTGAGTATTTTAAAAACTTCATCTAGGATAACTCATGTACTAAGAGTTAAACTTGGATAGGGAAATACGGGGTATTATAGTAGGTGCCCGCACGGTCTAATAGTTTGAGTTGTGATAGTTTGTATCCGATTGTTAGGTTCACCGGTCCCACAAGTACAAGATCAATGTCAAGTAGAGTTCTGTAGATTGGTGTGTAGGGCCCCGACCTACACCCAATCTTTGGAAGGCTATGAGGCATGTAGAAGTCATTTTCCTTTCTTGCTCTCCATTGTGTCATCCTAATCTTGGACTATTAGATTGAATCCAATTAGTATCTAGACAATTCTAATTGGTGTCTTAACAGAGCTCAATTAAAATGTAGTTGATTCCAATAGGTATCTTAGTAATTTTGAATAAAAATCTAGTAGATTTCAATTGGTATTTGTTAATAAGGTCTAAAATTTATTGTTAATAGGTAAAGAGTTGTGAACTTAATTATTGCTTGTGTTTGATAGTTGGATAATCTTGTGTTGCTAGATTTTTGTCATTGTAGTGAATTATTTTTGTTTGAATTTAAGTGAAGAAAATTGACTAAGTTGTTTTTGTTGATAATTGTGATAGGATTGTTTGATTTCTTGTTATTGTGAAACTAGCAATTCTATGGTGCTTACTTATTTTTGGTACTATTATACTGATGAAATTGATGGTATGAGAAATGAGAGGATGATATGAGAACATAATGTCAAGAAAAGATTGTAAAAAAGTGACATGAATAAGAGACTGAGGTGATATGTGTTTTACGTAATTAGAGGTACTTGTTAATGATGTCATGGATGGATCCATGTGTAGTTTGATTATTTGATATTATTTGGGGATCCTTGTGTGGTTCGGTCATTGAGACTGTATTTAAAATTTTTGTGTTGTTCTATTATTGAAATTATAATGGGTTCCTTGTGAGGACTAGCTAAGTGACATTATCTTTGAGTTCCTTATGTGAATGAATTCTTAATGCTTGGTAAAATAATGAGTTTTAAATAAAAGTGACAAAAACTAGTAGAGGTTGTTGATACCTACAGAATTTGATCGATGACTTGTTTGGAAAGTAATATTGGTGATGAGACTATTAATGTCCCGTAATCAATTTATTTTGTTTGGCCTTGCTTATTTGCTAGTGGTGTGGGGACCACTCTTGAGGTGATTAAGAGTTAAGTGAAGTCCGTAATAAAAATATTGTTAGGTAGAAATAAGAATGACTCTCTATATATTAAATTGGTGTTAGTGATATAAGAGCGGTTTGGCTTGACCATGAAGTGTTTGTCATTGAAAAATATTGAGTTAGTGATTGTCAGGACATAAGTTGTAGTTGTGGATTTATGCATTAGTAAAATCTTGAAAAGATCAATTATTAGTGACTTGACCTTGTGGCTGAATTATACATTTGCATGTCTCACAGAGTTGGCTGATATATGACACTTTTAGAGGATAGTAATTTCCATGATAGTGGAAATGCATAATCAAATGTCTTAGTTATGTTCATAAAATAATTAAGGATGATCCTGAATGAAAGAATAAATAAATTATTAAATGGCATGATTGATATATATTTTAGAATCAAATATTTACCTCCAATTAACTTCTTTTTTCTTTTTTTTTCTTTCTTTAATCTCTAACTTCTATTTCTCTTTCTTCTTTTCTTTTCTTCTTTGATTTTTTTAATTTTCTTTTTTGTACTTATTTTCTTTATTATATTTTCTGTTCTATTTTATATTTTTTGTATTTTTGAAAAATATGACTAGTCGAGCATAAGTCATGGATGATAACGTAAATACCACAATTATTTGTCGTATTTGTAGTCACACTGCCATTTATATTTTTGTATTTATTGATACAACTGTATTTTATTTGTATTTTAAAGTTCGCACTTGTATTTATATGTTATAGTTCGCATTTGTATTTGTATTTAATAGTTCGCATTTGTATTTGTATTTGTATTTGTTAGTTTGCGCCATCATTTATATTTTATATAATTCACACTTGTATTTTAAAGAACTATTTTGTATTTGTATTTTATAATTGATTGCATATTTTATTGGATTATATTTATATTATGGTTTTATTGTGTTTGTATAGTTAGATTATATTTGGATTATATTTGTATTTGTATTCTAGTTTCTTCATTGCCTTTTTATTTTTAAGAAATTATTTTGTATTTGTATTTGTGAGTTGATTGCGTATTGTATTTAGTCGTGACTATGTACAATTTATCATCTGTATTTGTATACAAACAAGTAAGTGGCTAAGTGCAATAATTGTATATTTTTTATTCTAAAATATATAAATATGTAATGTATCATTTGATACAAATGTATCATTTTGTATTTGTATATCAAAATTATCATTCATATTTGTAAATAAACAAATATCACTTGATACAAATACATTGACAAACAAATGAAACAAATGATTTTACAAATACAAATACAATATGTATTTATATATATTGTATTTGTATAAAAATTTGAGTTGTATTTATTTGTATAAATAAATACAACTAGTATCAGTAAATACAAACAAGTATTCGTAGCAAGAAAATCAATCGTTCCTTTTCAATAATTAAAAAATACAAATGATAGTTCACACTTGTATTTATATGTTATAGTTCGCATTTATATTTGTATTTTATAGTTTACGCTTGTATTTATATGTTATAATTCGCATTTGAATTTGTATTTTATAGTTCGCACTTGTATTTGTATGTTATAGTTCGCATTTTTATTTGTATTTTATAGTTCACACTTATATTTGTGTTTGCTAGTTCTCACAAATGAAAAGGAGAGAAATTGAAAAGAAAAAAAAAGGAGAAAAATGAGAGAAAGAAGGAGAAAAAAATGAAGGAGAGAAAATACAAAAAAAAAAAAAAAAGGAGAAAAATGAAAGGGAAAAAATAAAAAGAAGTAAGAAAAAGGAGAAAAAATAAAAAATAAGGAGAAAGCAACAAAAAAAGGAAAATAAAAACTGAAGAAAAAAAAACTGTAAAAGGAAAAGAAAGATGAGAATAATAGAAAATAGAAAAAGAGAAAATACACGAGAAAGACTATGAATTGCAATTAGGAATAATTAATAGGCAAGAGGGGCTATGAATTGTAATTAATTGAAAATTAGGCTTTAAATGTTAATAAAGCCCAATAGTGGGTAATTCTGGTAATTTATTAGATAATTAATTATATTTTTAATATGTTTAAAATTTTGTAAGCTATTAGGTATTGTAATCTATAATATTTTTTCGACATTATAATTTACTATTTTAAGTTGTTTGCTATTGTAATTTATAATACTCTTTTTGTCCAAATTTTTGTGATGTTGATAGTTAATTTATATTTTAAAAGTAATTTAATTTTTTAATTATTGTGATTTATAATATTTTATTTCTATTTCAATTTAAGAGACACTAATATAATTTCGAGAGTCAATCAAATATCACGATTGAAGTAGTGAAACTGGCACGTCTTGAAGACTCATAATAACTAATTAGAAGTGATATAGCAAAATTGCTATAAAAAATACTTGTGAATTTTTTTTAAGTGGACTTCATATAAGATGTTAATTTAATTTAAAATATTAAGAGTTAATTTATTATTTTATATTTATTTTACCTTTTTATTAAATATTATTAATTTTTTAATACTTAGATGACTTATAAGAATTATTTAGGGGTGATATAATAAAATTACGGTTGAAGCAGCTGAAGCAGACATATCATAAATATCTATTTTATTTTTTTTTAAATTAAATTTTATTAAACTTTTTCTATATAAATATAATATAATAATTAATTAAGAATGTTATACTAAAATCACGCAGCAAACAGAATGTTGAAAACAGAATGACAATCACCAGTTGTCTGCTTCCATCAGCTGCTGACCACACTTATATATAGTAAGAACTATTGGTATTAAATACTCTCTCCGTTTCACAATAAGTTAATTGTTAGATTTTGGCACACATATTAAGAAAAAAAAGTAAAGACATAAATTTATCATGTTTTTTCATTTTTATCCTCTTCAAAAAGCAAAGACACATGATACATCACTCCCAATGCACATTTAATAAAGGGTAAATTTGGAAAAAAAATTCAACATCTACCTTGAATTGTGAACCATTCACTTATTTTGAAACACAAAAAATACTTCAACAATTCACTTATTACGAAACAAAGAGTATAAGGCAGTAATTGAAAGCTCCATTGGGCACAACTATGTTCCCAAGTTTGACTAAAAATGTAAGAAGACTTGAATAGCCTTTTTCCTTAAAAATAATGATAAATCTTTTGCTATTTTCAAAATTGAAGTAGTCAAGTGCAATATTAATTCTCTACTGCTAAGAATATCAAGAGTTTATTAGTCTTTTGTTCATTGTACTATTTGGGATGCAATAATGAAATTCTTATCTTTTTTCCTTTCGTAAAGAATGAAGTTTTCTAATTTGAGTGCTATATCAATTTAATCATTATTGTTTTTCTTTGATAATTTCATTGTCACTTATTACTATGAATGTGGAGTTAAGTTATCCTATTAGAATAATTATTTTTTTTGGTAACTAAATTTTTCAATAATCACCAAGTAAAGAGTACAAAATTATAGTAGACTATAACACAGTCTATTATTTTCTAAAAAGTACCAATATTATACTGCTTCAGGGAAAGAAAATTACAAAATCAGGTTGCTAAATTTTTTTTTGGTAATTTAGGTGATGCTCTAACACAGCAAAACGTATACCATTTTCTTAGCTATTTGCTCCTCAATTCTACTTTTTGCTTCAAAGACTTGTTGGTTGCGCTCCATCCAAATGCAATAAGTGAACAGTATATATCATCTTAAGCAATTGAGCTCCTTGTGATTTTCCTTTATTGTTCTGCAATATCCAAGTTAAATGTTGCTGCCATGTTGTATGTAATGGCTCAGTTAACTGCATCCAGTTGAGAAGGTGTATCCAGATTTTTTTTGAAATTGTGCAATCTTCAAAGAAGTGAGCATTAATTTCATCACATTGTTAACACAAGCTACACTTGGGTTCAACCTCAATACCCTATTTCAGAAGTCGATCAGCTACGAAGAGTCGGCCCTGTACATGAAGCCACATTGTGAAAAGAGTCTTTAATCGTGCATAATTGTGAAACATTAGCCCCTTCTAGTTTACTTTTGCTCTCTCTCCCATCAAATGATAGTAGATTTGTCTTGTGGTGCCTTCGGTTCCTTTAAGATTACTGTGACATGCCTGTAGAATGGTCCTTTGTGCAAACACTTTCCGATCATTCAAGCTGTTTGTTTAGGAGTAGTCACTAGCTGAATTGATTGTTCTTAACATAGTATTCATAAATCCATCTGATCCACATTGTATCCTTCTTTGCTGCCACATCCCAACTAAGTTTAGTAACAACTGCTTTATTCCACAACTCCATATTAATAAGATTAAAACCTTCTACCCTTTTTGGGGTGCAAACTTTATCCCAAGCCACCAAAATCTTTTTTGATATAACATTAGCCTCATCCCATAAGTAACTCCTACAATAACTCTCAGTTGTCTTTAGAACTTTAGCTGGTATTATAAAGAGTTGATCCCAATAAGATTGCATGTCATATAACACAGACTGGATGAGTTGCATTATGCCAGCATAAGACAAGTTTTTTGATTGTTCATGATGATATCCTTGCGATTATCTTGTCAATCAAAGGCCTCCACTGAATTAAGGACAAGTTCTTGGTAGAAAGTGGAACACCAAGATATTTAAATGGAAGTTCACCACTTGAGGATAATGACCCGTTCGATCGTTTTGAGCACTAAATTTAAATGACGAGTAATTTAAAGAATTAATTTATTTTATGATTATTAAAAGTATAATTTTTATTTCAAATTGGAAGTGGGCCTCATCCATTACTCCTTTATTAGCCATGTACTAGTCTAGGGTATTAATTAATTGAGCGAATTTCAGAAGTAGCAACTCGACAGTTTTAATTATAATTTTTCTAGCAACAGTTTCATAATTACGAAAAATAACAAATTGTATTTTATATTTAAGTAAAATATTGCTATATAAATACATATTTAAATTGAATATTAGTTACTATTTTAACTTTCACCAGTTAGAGTTAAATAAGGGAAGTAACCATCCTTCATTCATGCTACATTTAATTATAAATATTTCTTTTCCTAATATGATTCTTCTATTTCTCTTTTTTTTCTTATTCTTTTCCGTTTTTTTCCTTTTTATTTCTAATTTTTCATTTTCTTATTTTTTTCCTTTCTCATTTTTTTCTTTTTTTTCTTTCTTATTTTCATTCATTTTTTTATCATTTTATTTTTTTATTTTAAATTTTTTATCTTTTTATTTTCTTCCTTCAACTTTATTTTGACTTTCTATTTTTTTTAATACTTTTTCATTTTTATTCTTTATTTTTTGTTCTTTTCCGTTTTCTTATTTTTTTCCCTTTCTCACATTTTTCGTTTTCTTTTCCTATTCGTGTTCTTCTCTTTTTTTTTTTTCTATTTTTATTTTGTATTTCTTTTCTTTGTGTTTTTATTTTTACATTTATATTTCTAGCTTTTATTTATTTTTTTATTTTTTTTAAATTTTCACTTCTTTTTCTTTGGATTTTTTTTTTATATTTTTTTTTATTTTTTTATTCTTCTATCTCTTGCTTTTATTTTTAAAAAGACACATATTTATATCACATATACATATTCAAAAAATAGACAAAATACATAGACATACAGATCTACGTATGTATTTACAGTACAAAACATACATATATATCTGCATATGTATTTACAGAAATACATATCTGACTGATATGTATGTATAAACATATAGGATACAAAATCTCTATACCAAAAAGTGACATAATACATTTGCCTAATTGCGCTTGACTACACATTTCTTCTTCATGATGTAGACATCAAAATATTATTATGACGAAAAATATGCATCATCCATAAATACATATGCATTAATCATAAATACATATGCTCGGCCAAAAGCCATCTTTATTTTGTGGCTACATTTACAGGGAAGGTTGATGACCAAGGATCGATTAACTAAATGGGGCATTGAAGTGGATTCGAAATGTGTTTTTTGTCAACAAGATGAAGAAACGAACCAACACTTATTTACCACATATGCTAGTGTCAAAACAACTTGGGCCAACACTCTAAGGTGGCGGCAGGTAACAAAACCACAATGTACATCCTAGAGAAGACAACTAGAATAAATCGTGCAACAGACAAAAGAAAAAATAAGCTGAGCCCTTCTTTTCAAAATGGCTTACACAGAATTCATATATTGCATATGGTAAGAGTGCAATCAGCGAGTGTTTGAGGAAAAAAGAAAACAGTCCGAGCAAGTAGCAAGAAAAATAGTGTATTCATGTTGTATACGAGCACCACCTAGATTGAAAGTTGAAATTGATAGATGTGTAGTATGCTGTTAGAAGAGAGGTGAAGTGGCAAACTGAGTAGTAGATGGTTGAGTCATAAATCAGTTACAGTTATGTATTTCCTACTTGGTGATTAATAAAATGTTAGTAACAAAAAAAAAATACATATGCATTAGTCATAAATACATATGCATAATGAAAAAGTACATATTATTATTCATAAATGCATATGCATCTATAAAAACCTAAGCAAAACTAAAAATATATTTTCAAATCAATAAATATAGCATGCAATTCCATAAAAACGTATGAATAACTAGAAAATACATATGTATTATTCAAAAATACATATGCATATCTGGAAAAATATATATGACTTAGTCATAAATATATATATAATCTGGTAAAATACATATGTATTATTCATAAATATATATGCATATCTCATAAATACATATGCACAATTGAAAAAATACATATTCTTTCTTTTCGTTTGACTTCCTCTTTTTTACATATTTTTGCACTTTTTTGGATTTTGGAGATGAAGATTTTCTCAATGTTTTTCGTTTCATGATTTTTCCAATATTTTTTGGCTCGTCACAATGCTTCGATCTCATCTCTTCTATGCCAACTTCTCTGTTAATCTGAATAGGAGTAGAAATCAACTTAATACAAAATCCCACAATCTTTCAACAAAAAAAAATCACAAAAGCTCACCAAATAATGTAGGAAAAGTTACAACAGACCTCCATCAAATAACGTATCCCTCTATTATAGCAGACCTCCACAATCTTTCAACAAAAAAAAATCACAATCCCCCCTCCCAAAAAAAATGAAGAAGACGGATGAAGAAAAAAATATGAAAAAATAAAAAAATATAAATTATATGAAAATATAACATGCAAATACTGTAAATATCAAATTACCTTATTTGATGGATCACAATTTTTAAAAAAAGGGAAAAAATTAAAAAAAGTGGAGTGAAATATGAGAAGAAATTGAAAAAAATAAAGTAAAATTGAGAGGAAATTGAAAAAATTAGAGTAAAATATGTGAGAGAATTGAAAAAAGTGGAGTGAAATATGGGAAAGAATTGAAAAAAGTATAGTGAAATATGGGAGAGAATTAAAACAAATGGAGTGAAAATAAGAAAAGATAAAAAAGTGGGTGAAACCCATATGCTTTTCAATATAATGGTTAAAATATTACTACTTTTGCTATAACTTGTAATTTTGAGAAAGTATTGCTGTTTATTATAATTAAATATGTTAATTTTTGTAATTTTTTCTTAATTAATTATCATCTCAACTTAGAAAAGAAAAAAATCGATGAGCTGCGCAGAGAAAAATTAAGGCCATCAGCTTCTGGTAATAAATTTGAGAACTTCAAAGTTTGTTCTTATTTCTTGTTGCACGTGATTTTGCTAGGGGGGGGGGGATTAGTATTTCATTACTTGGCACAATTCCCTATTGAGTGGGGGAAAAAAATAAAAATAAAAACAAAGTAATGGTAATCAATGTTGGATGGGTAATTAGAGAAAATTGAAGGAAAGGTGTCTTTTAAGTCTTGAATAAAGGATTGGTGACACTGACCAACTTAAAGGGTCAAACATCATTAGGAAACTTGATTAAGTTAATTATAGACTTGATTAATATTTTTAAAACCTTCTAATCTTTTCAAAAATACAAATCAACCCACAACCCTCTTCAATCCAAATCAACCAGTCTCTCCCCTCTCTCTCTCTCGACAAATTCTCTCAACTCTCTTCCAACCAACAGTTCTGCAAAATTCTCCCTTCAATCCCCAGCAACTTCAACCTTCGGTGAAAAATAGTTGGGTGAGTTTTCTTTCGACTTTCAACCGTCAATCGACGTGAAGACTTCTCCAGCGACAACAACTTCGAGTTCTTCATCATCCCATTTTTTTTTACAGGTAAAAAATTATGAAGAAACAGAGAAACTTGAGCCAACTACTCTTCTAGTATAGAAATGTGGACTAAATAAAACCCAAATTTCTAGCATTTCTTCTTCTTGTTGTTGTACTGTTGGTTCACATTTGTTGGTAATTTTTGTTCAGAGTTGATGTTCTTAGTGTATGTGTGTGATGTGTTGGTGTTGCTGGGTTGATTTGTTGTTTATCTTAGTAAAAATGGTGTTGCAACAGATGAAACACCTAATAATACAGATAAAATATCTGATCGATAGATGAAGACATCTCATACAACAGATGAAAACATCTGATGCAATAGATTAAAATCTAATGCAACAGATTAAAATATGATGCAACTATGAAAATCTGATGCAACAGATAAATAATCTAACAGATCATTCATCTGTTGCGACAGACGACTCTTCTATTTGGAAGAAATCTAAATAATATTGATCCAACAGATAACTTATTTTGCAATAGATGAGTGATATGTTTCAACAGTTCAGCGATCTGTTTTTATTGTCTCCAACAGTTTACTCATTCGTTGCAACATGTCAGTTATATGTTGCAACAAATAACATACCTGGTGCAAAAGATTAGTGATCTATTTTTATGGTTTCCAGCGAATTACTCATCCATTGCAACAGGTTGGTTATATGTTACAACAGATAAACTACCCGGTGCAACATATTAGTGATCTATTTTTATGTTTTTTAACGGTTTACTCATCCATTGTAACGGTTGGTTATATGTTGCATCATATAAAATACCTGGTGCAATATATTAGTGATCTATTTTTATTGTTTCCAACGATTTATTCATCCATTGCAACAGGTCAGTTATATGTTGCAATAGATAAACTACCTGGTGCAACAAATTAGTGATTTGTTTTTATGGTTTTCATCAATTTACTCATCCTTGCAATAGGTTGGTTATATGTTGCAACAGATAAACCACCTAGTGCAACAGATTAGTGATCTATTTTTACTATTTCCAATGAATTACTTATTTTTGCAACAGGTTGGTTATATATTGCAACAGATAAATTACCTGGTGCAACAAATTAGTGATCTGTTTTCAGGGTTTCCAATGGTTTACTCATCCGTTGCAATGGGTCGATTATATGTTGCATCAGATAAAATACCTGGTACATCAGATTAGTGATCTGTTTTTATTTTTACTCATCCATTGCAACAGGTCAATTATATGTTGCAATAGATAACATACCTGGTACAACAAATATGTTGTCTGTTGGAACTGTTATTTTACCATTATGCATGTTAGATTTACTGTTATCCTCTTTTAATGATACATTAATCAAGTATAATCTATTTTATGTTCCTATTAAGTTAAGATAATATGGCTCCCAAAAGAAAAGAAATTGAATCAAGTCCAAGTAAAGGAACAAGTGCAGTAGCTCGGCTACATCCAACACTCTATAAGCTTGCTTTACAATCGTTATCTCAATCAGGAGTAGAAGATAATGTACACGGGGAGGAGGAATATCTCAAAAGAGATGATCCAAATCCTAATAGCCCTTCCACCGAAGAGTTGGTCAAAATCTTCAGCATTGATTGTTATCCTATAAGAATGCAGTGCGATGGTGCCACAGATTTAATGGGTGATTTTGTGGTTAAGTCAGCCATGGGAAAATCTTTTGACGCCTTCAGAAAAATACTTCGAGAATAAAAATTAGATGCCTATTTTAGGGAAAGCTGCTTTGGGCAATATCTTGATTTATCGGAGGACAACAATGCTCGTTTCCAGATGAAAATGGTATACGATCTTCTCAAGCGTAGGTTTATGTATGAAAACAAAGACAACATGGATGAGGTGCGTATAAATTACTGTGGCATGACTGTTTGTTTTGGTTGGAAGGAATTTGCCATAGTTACCGGACTAAAATGTTATCCTCCTTCTCTTTGTCAAGTTATACCTACTCTGACCCAAAAAAAACACCCCACACACCCAAAAAAGGCAAAGGCAAGTCAAGTAATTGAGAGGACCTGGTGTCCATTGTTGGTCCAAGATTCAAAAATAAAAATTTGATAGAAGTGTTGAAAGGTAAGGGACTCTCAAAAAAGCACAAGTAATCATTATGCTTGGTTTGGTTTGTACATAATATTCTTTGGGCGAGAGACGTTAACAACAACATAAGACCCAGTTTAATAAATCTCTCTGAGGATGTTGAGACATTTAACAACTATCGTTGGGGTTATGAAAGCTTCAAAATGACTGTCCAATATTTGTTGACTCTGTTAACGCCAAAGACAGTCAACTTATATGGCTTTCCATGTGCCTTCATGGTAAATATTTCTTTTATCATGATATGATTCATCATTTTTTATTCAATAATGCTTTTGATTTATTGGCGTTATGTTATAGGCTTGGGCATTTGAAGCCATTCCTTATTTGAGACAACAAGTGAACTACCAGGAAGAAGTTTCCTATCCAAGAATCCTGAGATGGTTGTCGGCCAAAACTAATAAAAATACAAAATTTCTTGATCTTCTTACCCCCCCGAAGGAAGCAGTAAGTCCAATTCTAATCAAGTCTTTGTTTTAATTAATGATTATTTTAAATGATTTTTTGATCATTCTAATATATGTAGTGATTTATTTTAGATTGTCCATCCGTGGCTTGTTCCGACCAATCGAGAGTTGAAGATGCCATTTTTTCTTACTTTACGGTCTGTGCAAACTTTATCGGACCCTAAGGTCGTTGATGGAATAAAAATGGAATTGTTTGGAGAAACAACCATCAGAAGAAAAATAATTTTTGAGGGTAGGTTTGTTGCTGTTAATGATGGTTATGGTAGTGGTGCTGCTATTGGGGATAATGATGCTCTTCTTATAGTTTTTAAAATAACAAGCCATTATGATTATGATCATACTGGTTGTACAGATTTTTCTCCAGATATTGCCACATCTAGCAAATGTTCTGCATGCAAATGTCAAGACTACAAGGCGAAACACGATAGAGTGATTAATGCTATTAATGCACTAACTGCTTCTGTAATTTTGAAAAAGAATGACAAGTTTTGAAATTGTTGAGGTCTATCTTTGAAAAGTAGGTAGCACCTTGATGTTGGTCAAACAAGTCATCGATTATAGGAAGTAGATATTTATTATTGACTATGACTTTGTTAAATTCACGGTTGTCTATGCACATTCTGAGAGAACCATCTTTCTTACGCATGAATAGAACTGGTGCCCCCCACGGGGAGATATTGGATCCTTCAACTGTTCTTTCAATTCTTTGAGTTCAGATAGAGCCATTCTGTATGTGATGATCTTCAAGGAACACATCTGGAAATTCCCTGACTAAAGTGTTGGAGTCTCTGAATTTGAGTCTTTGACCCGAACAAGATGTTAAATACACCCCTTGGATATCATCATTCTCGCTCTAAGGTACGAAACAAGCTGACCCCTAAGAGTTATAGTACTACCCATCCATTCAAAGACTGCTTCATTTGGGAACTGAAAATAAGCTATTCTATTTCAACAATCACCTAACACATAGAATGAGAAGAGCCAATCCATGTCGAGAATGACGTCAAAATCCGTCATCTCTAAATCTACGAGATTAACTGAGGTAACTTTATGAGATATTATGATCATAAGTTTCTATATACCTACTTGGCTAAAATGGAAACACTGACTTGGGTAGACACTAAAAAGGGCTTTGCTAGATTTTTGGGATTGACTCCAAAATTGATGGTTATATATGGAGTTACCAAAAAAAAGAGAAGCTCCAGGGTATAGTAAAGCATAAATATTTAAGTGAAATAGCTGTAATGTACCAATAACTATGTCAAGAGAACTTTACTGATCTTGGCGTGTATGAAGAGCATATATTTTATTTAGACACTAACCACTGGTAACACTAGAAGCGTCACCCTGTTGAGTTGGGTGATCGGATGGAACTGATGACTGATTGGAATGGGCCCGTTATTACAAATCCCCACCTTTCTGAGAAACTACCCGACACTCCTGAATCTGTTGTCTTGGTTTGCCACATCTAAAGCACACATCATTGCCCACTCTACACTCTTCTTGATGATTTCTGCCATATTTCTGACATGGAGGATTTGTACGGGCACTGTTAACACTGCCTTGGGACTTAGAGACTTGTGCTCTATCACTATTATCATTTCTAAATTTGGACACGGGGGCTCTGGATGAAGATGTTGTTGGGGTTAAAGACCTCTAATGAAACTACGGATGGTTACCACCTTCTGACCTTGGCTGGCTTAAATTAAAACTACCCATCCTAGCTTTCTTGTTTTCTCTCTCCCTCTCCTTAATCTTCTACTCCTCAATTTGTTGAGCATGGACCATCAACCCAGATAAGTCCATCTCCCTAATCAGCATTAAGGCTTTGCACTCCTTGACCACACAATCAGATATGCCAAACATAAACTTACTCATCTTGGACCTGCTGTCAGCTACCATATGAGGAGCACATCTAGCTAACTGAGTAAACTTGAGATAATACTCCTTCACAATCATGCTGCCCGGCCTCAAGTTAATAAATTCTAACACCTTGGCCTCTCTCAACTTCAATGGGAAGAATTTGTCTAAGAAAGCTACTGCAAGCTCTTCCCATTCTATAGGACCTGTATCTACACCCCTATTTACCTTCCACTATTTAAACCATGTATGTTCTATATCTTGTAACTGATATATAGCCAACTCATCACTCTTACTAAATGTCACCCCATTACATCCATTACCTTTTGAACCATATCAAATAATTCCTCTTTTAGACTTAGATCCAGTGAAAGAAGGAGGATTCATCCAAGTGAAGTCCCGAATTCTGGTTGTAACAGTATTGACCACTAGGTTGGCTGAAACACCAGCTGGTCATTCATTCTGAGCTGCTACAGAATTTGCTAGATTGGTGAATGTAGCCCTGAATTTTACGTGAGAGATATGCTCATCCAGAGGATCTGCTTGGATAGGAGGAGGTGCTGGCTGGTTTCCTGTTCTTCTTCCATTCTTCTTGGGGGGTAAGTTCTGTAAATGGAAGGAAGAAAAGGATTAGATAGAGAGTTTAACATGATCTCATGATCACTCGCTCGACATGAATACTGAAAGAAAGGAAACTTTTCCTAAATACCTTGTAGCCTATCGTCCATAAGTGTGGTGCGCTACACTCCCATGCATAAGACTCTACTTGATGCGGTTTTCAAACTTCCTAGGGCACTTTAAAACCTTAGGCTCTAAAACCAAGTTTATAACACCTCGAGAGTATACCTTGGGCATCACACGGTACTTATAGTCCTGAGGAACCATAAGCTAACCCATGAGGTGGTACCTTCTGTGAGAACTGAATAACATAACCATAAATACAGAAGAATAACTGATACACCATAAGGTTTTAATAACTGAACCAAATACTGAATTATAAATATGAATAAATAACTATTTGAGTCTGAATAAATACTAAAATATGAGATAAACTGAATAACTAACTGACATGTCAACTGAAGTCTGAATACTGAATAACTGACTGTAGAGTCTAAAATCCCCTAAACTGAATAACTGTGAGTTGATAAGACAGGCCCCAACTAACTCCAACTAACTACTAGACTAAAAGCATGAAATAAATCCATCCTCAAAATATGAGGACTCACCAACGCTATTGCTGAGAGTTTGAGAAATCTATGCACGATACGGGAACTGGGCATTATAAACTATGATATAATAGATCATAGAGGAAGAAAAAGGTACGCGATCCATACTTTGAATGTACTGGTATACTAAATGAGGTAGGCTAATATGCATATTTTTCATAAGTGGAAATAATAATTGTATGAATATATGTGTAAGCATGGAGTACTGAACAGAGTGCATGAAATCTATAGATACTGAAAATATGGGGAATCTGTAAATACTGAGTATGAATGAAAGTCTGTAAATATTGAAGGTACGTGAAATCTGTAGATACTAAGGATGCATGATAAAGAATATAACATAAACTGAATAAAATCTATAAACTAAAATACTAAGATAACTTATAATTGTATGCTTTTGTCAAATAACACTAAGACTAAATGTTTGAACACATTACTGGACTAAGACTGTAACTGAGACTATGACTGAGACTGTGGTTGACACTGTGGGAGGTATCATCTAACTGACATTCCCTAATCTAAACTAATTGGGTCCAACCTGTAACCCTAGTTGGAAAGGTGTTAGTACTGTGCCATGATTACTAACGTTGGCTGTGTGGATCTACTATACTGATGTACTATCATGAAGGACTAAGGTTTTCAAGCCTGAACTGACAGGTTACATCTACGAGATAGTCAAGCCTAAATTGATGGGTGACTTCTCATATACTATGTTTTCTACATAGTTCTGGAGTTTAGGGACTAATACTAGCGACTCTGCCTATCTGACGGGGAAGCTGCCATCCCTACACTCGCTCGGTTCTACATCCTACTCCCAACTGAAAGACACTGAAATACTAGACTGTTCTGAATTTAGTTGACTGTTCTGATAATGCTCATAATATAATTTGAAGTTATTCTAAAGATACTGAAATGAGACTAAGTAAACAACTATGGTTTTCAGGTATTCAATAACCCCAGGACTCAAAACAATAATAGTAAAATAATACTAAAGCTTGGAGGACATAGATGAAGGCTTTTATTAAATATTCATCCTTGTAAACATTTTATTAGACACTTGATATGCATGGTGTATATAGAGAATGGGAATTATTCAAAAGCTTGTAGTAAATTACAACTTCAACACCATTATCACAAATCAAGAATAAAATCAGTGGATAACAATATTCAAACATATGGAGTGTAGTAATAGACATCAATTTTTTTAAAACATGGTACAGAACAAGATTTATGGAAATTCATGGTTTAATCATAATTTAAAATCAATATATCTTAAAAAGATTAAAATTTTGAAATTTTAATCAGATACTTGGACTCCATGGGTAGAAAGAACACACGGATGAACATTTAACATACCTGGGTTAATGAATTTGAGAGGATTGATGGTGAGTTCTTGAGATTTGGTCCTGAATTTGAGAGCTAGGATTTCTTGTTCTTGAGAAGGGGATCTTTAATTTTGGGAGGAATTGAATAAAAGATGATTATTTAGGTCATTTAGGGTTTTAAATCTAGTGTTTTAGGTTGCTTAGGGCCATGGAAAATGACCCAAATACCCCTAAACGAATTTAAGAACGTGGGCTGGAAACTAAAGATCCCAATTTTTGGCCCCAGAGCGACTCTGTGCAATCGCTCTGGGCCACTACAAATTGACAATCCTCATTTTTTCCATTGGTGAGATGTGGGGCTATCACGCTAAGCCTTTGGAATGCCATTTGGCCACCTCCGCGATGTGACAATATCGCGGAGGCTCAATGAAAATTACCAAATTTGAACTGGGTCCTTGGAACAATGCGCCAATATTGCGGTCCCATACTAAAAATTAACAATTGTCATTTATACTGGCTCTACGATGCCTAGTGTCAAAAATGATGGTGTTGAACGATTAAGACATAAAATTGCCATAATTTCTTACCCGATTATCGGATTTGGGAAAATTTTATATCGTTGGAAAGTTAATTGAATTTTCTATGCAATTGAAGGCTCTAAACTAAAAAATAATGGATATTTCTAAACATTGATATATGAATACTCATATATTAGGACTTCAATTATTCTCAGGAAATACGGGGTATTATAAAAATGTTGGCGCTTGAGATGTGGAATCTGATCTTGTGTAACGTAAGAGATAGGTGAATCATTGTGTGTGGTGTTAAGGCTCCAAGAGTGGAATAAAATCTTGGGTTCTTATGATTATACCTTTGTGCATTCTATCTATCTATCCTCTGTTTCATTGTAATCTTTTAGTTTGTGTTCTTGTTATTCAAACTGTGTGTTGTTATAATATTGTTAATCTCGTAATGCTCTTCATTTTTGTGTTGTTAATCTAGTTTGTTGTCCTCTTAATTATGTGCTAATCACCTTGTTATTGTGCCATTGTTATGTTGTTGAAATTGGCCAAGACTAGGTTTCAAAAGGGCTATCATTTTTGGGTCAATTTGTGGTCTGTTTTGAGTCATTTATTGTGTTTCAAAGATTGTATCATATCATCTTCGTTGTTGATTTCTTACTCATTCGGGACTTTTTGTATCAGATTTGGGGTGAGGACTCGATATTCAGGATTGTTCCATCTCCTTCATGTGGATACTATCTTTTGTTTTCACTATTTAGAGACATGTTCGATAATATCATACATAAAAAAACAAGACATATATAAAAATCTAGAAAGAAATATCAAAAAAAGATAGATGACACACAAATTTAACGTGGAAACCCAAGTTGGGAAACCATGGGCAATGATGAGCTATTCACTATATTGAAGGTAGGGTACAATCAAATCCTTAAGAACTCTAAAATGAAGGAATGAGGATAAAGAATATTTAATCTATAGTACAAAAAGAACTCTATCTCCAGCAGTTACTTAGAAAAATATATATATCACCAGAAGTACAAATTTTCCATGAGAAATAGGTTGTAGTTCTAAAAAAATTGGTGACCAGTAACCATATAATAAACCCATGATTTGATCAACTTTCCTAATACTGGGGGAAAGTGCTAAGAACCAAGGTGGAACATGGAAACATGTTAACACAGAATCAACAAGCGAGAAAATAATTTGAGGTAACTCTAACAATCTCCACGTTCACTTACATTAAGTAGGTTCTCATCATTACCACAAAATCTTGAAGATCAATCAGGTGGTGTAAACACCAACTAAGTTCAAAAAGTCTTTGAATTTAGGAATGGGAAGTGTCTTAGTTAGCATTTCTGTAGGATTCTAAGAAGTGAGTTCTTTCTTAACTACAATCTCTCAAATAGTCATTGTATCTCTAATATAATGGTACTTCACACTAATATGCTTAGTCTTGGAATGATAAGTATCATTATTTGTTGGATGTATTACACTCTGGCTATCTGAAAACACAATAGTAGAATCTTGTGAAACACCAATCTCAAGAATAAGACCTCTTAACCATGTATCCTCTTTCACACGTTCAATAGCTACAACGTACTCTTCTTTTATAGTAGATAGAGCAACAATAGATTACAAAGATTCTTTTCAACTGATAAAGCAAGAACATTAAGTAAAGATGTATCTAGATAGATATTGACGCCTATCAAGATCACCATGATAATCAGAATCAACAAACCTAATAACATCATTAGATGTCACCTTGTTCTTATTAGAAACAAAGCCAAGATTAATTGTACCTTTCAAGTATCAAATAATCCACTTCACCATATCCCAATAATACTTTCTGGGATTTTACATAGACCAACTTACCATACTCACTACTTGTGCAAGATCGAGTCTAGTGCAGACCATGGCATACATGAGACTACCAACAACACTGGATTAGGGAGTATTGGATATCATTTAAACCTCTTCCTCTATTTTGCTAGAGGAGTTGAGACAGGCTTGCTCTTACTCATATTGAACTTCTAAAGTATTTTCTCTGTGTATTTTTCTGAGACAAGTAGAGCTTTCCATCTTATCGTTCTCTTAGAATCTCCATTCTGAGAATCTTCTTTGCTGTGCCAAGGTCCTTCATTTAAAATTTATTACTTAGTTGAGACTTCAACTTATTAATCAAAGACATGTATTTTGAATTAATCAACATGTCATCCACATATAATAAAAATTAAATGAAGGAACCATTTGAAGACTTATAAAAGTACACATAATTATCATATTGACTTCGTGTGTAGCCCTGACAAACCATAAAAGCATCAAATCGCTTGTACCACTATCTATGTACTTATTTAAGTCCATAAAAGGACCTTTTCAAATGGTAAACACATTGTTCACTTCCAAGAACAACAAAACCCTAAGGTTGCTTCATGTAAATTTCATCCTTCAATTCTCTATGTAGAAAAGTACATTTTAACATCTAACTGCTCCGATTTCAAATCAAATGGTGAAAAGAAGTCAAGAAGAACTCTAATGGAAGGATTATGAACAATGGGACATAAAATTTCATTAAAATCACCTCCCTTTTAATCAAAGCCTCGAACAACTAAATATGCTTTCCATTTTCCATCTTCAATCCTAGAAATTTCTTTCTTTCATTTGTAGATCCATTTGTAGCTTAATGCACAATGACCTTTAGGAAGTTTACATAAATCCCATGCCCTATTCTTATGCAAACTTCTGATTTCTTCTTGAATTTCTATCAGACACTGGGATAAATTAGAACTACCGACTGCATCCGAATATGAAGTAGGTTCAATTCCTTCAGAATTTTCTAATGCAATTGTAAGTGCATAGGCATATAGGTTATCATTATCCTCATATCTGTCGAGTTTTCTAATAACTCTCCTTGGTCTATTATGAGAAATAGAAGAATCATCAACACTTTGTGGCACAATAGGAAAAGTGGTACTAGAATCCTGTTCATCAACATAAACAACACTGCTACATTATGGATCTGTAGAAGAGATAGAGTCAACCTTCTAAAATATAGTTCTCACTTCTAACTCTACATTCTCATTGGTATCTTATTGATCAACTATATCAGAAGATAATGAAAAAGACTTCTTTCTAGAACATAATAGTGGATTTTTATTAAAACTAATGTCTCAGCTCAAAATGATTTTTCTCAAATCAAAACACCATAAATGATACCTTTTTGACTCAGAATAATATCCAAGAAATAAGAATTTTACAACCCTACGAGTTAACTTTCCATCATTAACATGGGCAAAAGCAGGGTATCTAAATACATTTAAATTATAGAAATCCACAGGATTACCTGCCCAAACTTCTTCTGGAATTCTGAAGTTAATGGATGAGTGTGGAGATCGATTGACAAGATAACAAGCCATAAAAATTACCTCTACCCAAAAATCATAACGATGCCACAATCTCGTATTTGAGAGGATACATCGGGCTCTCTCAAGAAGAGTCCTATTAGTACGTTCTGCAACTCTATTTTGTTGGGGATTCCCAAAAAAAGTCTTGTGTCTAGCAATACGATGATTCATGCAGAACTCATTATAATCTGACTCAGAAAACTCCAAACCATTATTAGTCCGGAGTTTTTTAACATTTCTTCCAGTTTGGTTCTCAATAAGAGCCTTGAAGTTCTTGAACTTAAGAAAAGCTTCATTCTTATGTCTCAAAAAAAACCTAAACCATGCGAGATAAATTATCTATAAAGGTCATCATGTAGCATTTTACTCTAAGAGATGTAACCTTTAAAGATCCACATAAATCAGAATGAATATAATCAAGAAGACCATATGTGCGATGTACGAAAAACTCACTCTCTTTTATTTCCCAAATATATAATGTTCACTGAAAACCAATTTCCCTATAACTTAATTAATGAGAAGACCTCTTTTTCCAGGAAGAGTTATACCTTTCTCACTCATACGACCTAGGATCATATGCCATAAATGAGTGAGATCATCATTAGAGAATGAAGTGGAAATTGTTGCAGTCACCCCTTCTAGTAATAGACAGTACCAAGTTTTATTCCTTTTATCAAAATAATGATACCTTTTGAAACCTTGAGAACTCCACCTTCAGCCAAATATTTACATACAAGAGATTCAAGAGTACCTACAGAAATTAGGTTGCATTTCAGGTCAAGAATATGATGAACGTTGGTCAAGTTTCTGAGAACACCATCGTGGGTCCTTATTTATACATTACCAATCCCAACACCATTGCATTGAGCTCATTCCCCGTTAAGACAACACTTATTTTTGTTTTTTCATATGTTGTAAACCTGTCCTTACGAGGAAACATCTGATACGTACATCCTGTATCAAAAACCCATTTAGAAATGTTTTTCTTATCAGTAGAGACAACCAAAAACACATCACTTTTGGAATCATAGTTCAGCAACTCCAGCTTCAGTAATTTTCTGCAATGTTTTATTATTTTCTTCTCTTTCCTTATTATTCTTCAGTTTCTCACATTCAAAAATATCCAGCCTTGGTTTCTTGCAGTAAAAACATGTCTTTCTAGAATGACGCCCTTTTGATTTAGATCTAAAATTCTTTTTAGTTGTACTTTTGTTATGTGATCTACCTACAAAAAACAAGCCCTCTTCTTTATCTTCTAAATGAACTTCAAGATCAAATTTTTCTTTGGATAATAAATTTGATTTAACATCTTCATAAGTTAATGTTTCATTATTTTCATTTAACATAATCTCCTTTAAGTTCTTATAGGGAGGTGGCAGAGAGAGATAATTAACAAGACAACCTTGTCCTTATCGTGAATTTTAACTTCTAAATTCTGCAGATCTATTATAATTAAATTGTATGCATCAAGATGAGATTTAATAGAAGAACCTTCAGACATACTAAGCGTGTATAAACACTCTTTGAGACAAAGTTTATTGGTAAGGCATTTGGTCATATAAAGATACTCAAGTTTCAATCAAATACTTGCAGTCATAATCTATAGATTAACCTTCCTCAGAACCTCTTTGAAAAGGCTACGTTGAATTGCAAAGAGTGTCTTTTCATCCAACTCCTCCCATTTTTCGTCATTCATATAATTGGGCTTCTTTGACTTTCTATCTAAAGTCTTCTTCAAACCATTGTGTGTGGAACAACCTTCATCTGGATCTTCCAGCTACTAAAGCTAATTTTTTCGTAAAATTTCTCGATAACAAACTTGGTTACTGTAGACATACTTGAATCTTGCTCGGATACAATATTTTAGATAATATCATACAACAACGAACAAGACAAATATAATAATCAATAAAGAAATATAAAAAAATAGATGACACACAAATTTAACATGGAACCCCAAGTCGCGAAACCACGGGAAATGATGAGCTATTCACTATGTAGAAGGTAGATTACAATCAAATCCTCAAGTACTCTAAAATAAAGGAATGAGGATAAAAAAATTTAATCATCAGTACAAAAAGAACTCTGCCTCCAGTAGTTACAGAGAAAACTATGTATCACTAAACGTACAAAATTTCCCCCTAAGAAGTAGGTTGTAGTTCCAGAAAAAATTGGTGACCAGTAACTGCATAATAAACCCATAATCCTCTCAACTTTCCTAAAATTGGGCAAGTTCCAAGAACCAAGATGGAACATTGAAACATGTTGAGGAACAATCAATAGGAGAGAAAATAATTTGAGTCAACTCTAACAACAAACTTGTATATTTTTACTTAATTAGTACCAATCTTGTATTAGTAGCTCTTGTACTAGTGACACTAAGATATGAGGATGGTTTGTGTATACATTTTGTTCTTTCCTTCTGCTGCTTATGGGCCCTTATTTTGTTCTCATTTCACTTATAATCTATTAGTTTTTGGTATATAGCTAGTAGGGTTGGCTTGCCTTTAGGTTTCATCACGACTCAATTTTAGGTCATGACAACAATGCTATTACTACATCATTTACGATGATTACATTCTTTTATTGTATCATTACATATAATTATATCATTTTTTCTTCAACTAACAAATTATACCAAATTACTCGTTTTCATTATATAAAGAACATAACAAATCCATTTTTGATTATGTCATTTCAATTCTTTTAAATGATAAAGATTTGTTCCGTCACTTTCAGAAGAAATAAAGTGATGGTATAACTCAATTGTTTCCTATGTCAAAAGATAATAGAGTAATTAAGAACAAAGGGAAAAAGATCACCAAGAGAATAGTACCAAAAATGAACTATAGAAATGATAAATGGTTTACTTAAACTAAAATCAATATGTCAATTTTCTAGTCTGCTTCTCAAGTAAAATTTTCATTTTATTCCTTGATAATTGTGTTTTTAATAGATTTAATTATGTTGTGTGATGTAAAACATTAAGTTTGCACATAGCTGGAGGTTAAACGCGCTGGCTACACTTTTTTATGTGATTAAAAAATTATTTTAGAAAGTATTCATAGACATATCAAAGAACCTGGTGACTGGATTACTTGTATTATTATACAATGAAAGAATCGACAATAAAATAAAAATATGTCAAATATTTCCTCATTAAATGAACAAACCTAAACCTTTTTAGCTTTCAAACATATATTACAAAATCCTTTTGTAACGACCAAAATTTTAATGAAATTTGTGAAATATAAGTTTTTGTGTGATTTGACTATTTTGTCCCTCCCTGTGGTTGTAATATGGTATTTCTAAGGTTCTGAGATTATAGGCATGGTTCCTGATGCATTTTGCTGGCATTTCTGCGATATTGTTGTTTTTGGTGGCTTTAAAAGCCTTATAGTTGACTTTAGCCATTATCTTTTAATTCGTGTGACAGATGGTAAAACATACTACACCAGTAGATCTGAAACCATGAATATAGGGTGGTAACATGGTTGGTGTGGTTTTATGGATCTTAAATCTCATTTCGATCATTGGTTTGAAAACTTGTGACTTTGAGTTTCGGGGGTCAACTTAGTGAAAACAACAGTTTTTCCAAATCCTAATATCGCCATTGGGTTTGGAGAGTCTAATTTTATAGGGTAGCATACTGCATTTACGTTCACGAGATTCTTTACGAATCTCGAAGGGCCTGCGAAGACTCGAATTGAATCAAGTTCCTATCTGGTGCACCACTCAGCTAGTGCACTCGCAATCTAGAGCTATTGTTGTGATCGTGATAGGGCATGTAAGGTAAGTGTCACAATCATGACCCTGGTACACAAATGTGAACCCATAGCAGACCAGGTACTGCGATCATGACCCTGGTCTACAATCATGATTCCTCTGTCAAGGTACTACAATCGTGACCCAGGATCTGCGATCGCGACCTAGGGTCTACGATAGCGAGACCTGTCTATATAAAAACCATGTTTCCACCACTTGTCACCATTTTTGACAGTTGGAGCTTTGGGTTTCCTGGTTTTGAGAAACTTTATCCATTTCTAAGCTTGGATAGGATCCCTTATACTCATTTAAACTAATTTCTTCCATCTTTAACTTATAATTCTTGTTTAAAACACGGATTAAATTATGGAATTTGGGAATTTTGGCCCGTACGGTCTAAAAATGGTACTTCTTCAATTTAAAACCCAATTTCACTCCCTTTACACTTAAATGAGTTCCTAATCCTATAATTATTAGTTTCCCCATAATTTCATCGTTGAAACAACCTTGAATCTTGATTATAAAATGGATTTCAGGAATTTTTACACGACAAAGCTTAAAAATAATTTTTCTTTAATTTGAACCTTGTTTTAACTCATTTTCATTAGATTTTCAGCTGTAGACTCTTAAAAAATAGAAAACATATTTTTGAAATAAAATTATGATTTTTCTCTTCTTTTTCAAAAAACCCATTTTGAAGAACCACTTTGACCCCAAATTAAAATTAGGAAATATGGGTGTATTGGCTTCCTTTTTAATGCATAAATTCTATGTTTTGGTGTGTTAGTTGATTTTGAGGCCGTTCATGAGGTGCAAGGCTTGGGGATTAAAGTGTTTCAAACTAATTTTTGACCTTCGAGGTAGGTTATGGCTTAACTTATTTTAGATTTGGCATGGTAGTTAATGTTGATACAAATGCATGTTAAGGGTGTGGGAACTAATCATGAAAAATATCTATCTTAACTGATGTGCACGTGTGGGGGGCTATAGATGATCGTATATGGTGGTTTCGGAACATTATGTTCTATGTGTGACCATGTGGGGTCCTATGTGATATTTATAACCTTATATACATGATGATAATCATATATTATTTAATTAAAAAGGGTGGTGTGGTACAAAATTGTGTATTATGATGTATTCATACCTTATTGGTAGATGAATGATGTGGAAATTCATGGATTGTTTGAAATATTGAGTGGATATTTGGCTTTGGTAATTGGTATATTGGTTGGTTGTGAAAATATCCATTGTTGTTGGTTCTGAGCATTCCATCCTCATATCATACTCATTCAAGAAACAATGGTTCCACAGTGAAAATTTTGAGAAACATTGGCAATACCTTTTTCTAACAGAAAATGTGACATCTTATAAAACTCTTCCCAAGGGATGTGTTGAGGAGGAGACGTGAATATATATATTGTTTGTATATGGGTTGTCAAACCCCTCATAGATCCTACATTGAGACGTTTTATCTCCCTAGATGTATACGAAAACTGTGTGATAGTCTCGGAGGTTGTGCAACAACCTCGTACATTAAATCATCATCATCACAACTCTTATGGTATTTAGTTTATTATGCTCGTGATATGATTGTATATTCTATTTTTAACTTGTTACCTTTCTAATTTTCTATCTTTTCGTACTTGTACATGATGCACCCATATATGTTGCTCTTTTTTCCTTGCTTATATGTGGTATAAATGTATACTTGTATTTTTTTCATATAGTTTGCAATATTATGTGGGGATATTATAGAACTGTTAGATAAAGCGGTGCGGGCTACCATTATGGGATATTTATTTTACTACAGATGATGTGCCCTTAGTGTGTATTTTGTATTCTTTATTTTCTACTTTACTCGGTCGGACTATGATACCTACTGAGTACAACTGGATCGTACTTATCCCTACTGTGACCTTTCTATGCAGATTTTGGTGTGAGTGTACCTCACGTGTCTTGGTTTTTGTCTCCTTCAGAGTTGTTCAAGGTAGTTGTTTGATATTTATGCATCTAGGGTCCACTTCTATCTTTTTTGTATTAATTACGTCTTTATTAGTATTCGGAGACAGATATTGTTCCTATTGGATATTCTGATGTGCTTGACTCATGGATTATTTTAGTATTTCTTACACTATTGAAACTAGATTTTGGGAGTTTGGTTTATTATCTCTGATTTAGTATCTATTTTTGCTTCATATTAAATTTGTATGGTTTGGATTCTTTCTATAAGCCTTTCCATGAGGTTATTTCTCTCCTTTTCCCTTTTTGTATTAGTTTATGTGATAGGCTTACTTGTAAGGTACGCGGCAAAAAGTGCCATCATGTCTCTTATTTTTGGGTCGTGAAAAATTGGTATTAGAGTATCCAGGTTCATTAGTCTAAATAGTGCATGAATGGGATTTCTAATTGAGTCTGGCAGATCGGTATGTAGACGTCCGTATCTATCTTTGAGAGGCTATAGGATATATTTATGAAACGTCGCTCATTTAGTTCCTTATTTTGTGAATTTCTTTCATACCTTATGTTCCAAGTTAGGTTTACCTCTTTCTATGCAGATGGTATGGACTAGGTCCCACGAGGTTATAGATATGGAGCCATAATCAAGAGGGCAAGCCTTGAGTCGTCGGTGAGATTGAGGAAGCGGGTGGGCTCGTGAATTCTCCCCATCTAGGAGTAGTACTAGGGGGATTCCCTTAAGACTTGTGTTGAGCATGTTGGAGTTATAAGTTTTGCCCCAGTTTCTCAAAATTTGTCTAACCTTATTTTGGAGGGGTTGTTGGTTCATTTGATGACCCGTTTAGCGGGTTCTCCTTTGGTTATGCCTAGTGTTCCCCCATTCCTAAGTATGGATCTTCCAGTTGCACCTACTTTTATTTAGGTTACTCCTCAGACCTCAAGTACTATTCCTCCTTCAATGCTATCATCTAAGTATAGTGTTTTGAGGGGTAGGAGTTCATCCTTCATTAAGTATTTTGAGGGGCAGGAGTTCATCCTTCATCTATGTTACCTCCTTAGGTGGAATATCAGCCTTCCAAATTCACAATTCCTTCTCTTGTTGTGAGTATAGTTATGTTTTATGAAGAAAAAAAAGTTTTGAAAGATTTTCTCATTTGGGTCCTACTAGATTTAGTGGTGTTGTAGGCGAGGATGCCTTTAAGTTCTTGATTGACTATCGTGAGAAGGTGCATATTTTTGGTTCACTTAAGTTGCATGGTGTTACTTATACTACCTATAAGTTGAGAGACGGTGCTAGAGATTATTGGAGGTCGTTTGGTGGTTGTAGACCTCTTTATTCTCCCAAGATAACTTGGAGGTAGTTTGTTGATGACATTAAAGAGAGGTTCATGCCTTAGAGTCTGAGGGATTGGACATGAGATAGGTTTGATTTCCTGGAGCAGGTCTCCAAGACTATAGTAGATTATAAGGATTGCTTCCATGCCTTGTCTAGATATTTCTATCCAAGTATTTCCACTGAGTCTAAGAAGATTTGGATGTTCATGAAGGGTTGGGATGTTTCCCTTAAGTTAGCTATGATGCGGATGATTGTATTGGAGCATTTTTCCAAGTATAATGGGTCATGCCAAGATGACTGAGGGTATTCTTCAAGCATCTTAGAGAGATGCCAAGAAAGTGCGCCAAGTTGGTGAGTTCAGAGGTCACACTTCTCGTGTCAAAGACTCTAGATGTTCTTGTAGATATAAGGGTAGTCTAGTGTAGGCGTCCTTATAGTGTTTGGGTGGTGAATCTTCTGGTTGAGCAGTTTAGGATGGTCGTCCAAGATAAGTTCTACCTTTTCCTATTAAGTCAGGTCGTAGGGCTTGCTATGTGTGTGATGAGACTTTCTATTTAGTCAAGGACTGTTCCTATCAGATGATTAAATCTACTCTTATTACAACTTTGAGAGGTAGAGGTTCTACTGGAGATGTAAGAGACAGAGGTAGTGGATCCCGTGATGGTGGTCGTGGGTCTATTCAACCAGTTGGTGGTCATGGACAGTGCTATACTTTACCAGCAAGACCTGAGGTAGAGGCTTCAGATATTGTGATCACAAGTATCATCCCTATTTAGTTTAGATCTGTATCTGTGTTATTTGATCTTGGATCAACTTTCTCCTATGTGTCTGCATATTATTTTTTGGTTTTAATTCTATTAGAGAGCCTTTTGTCGTACATATTCTTGTATAATAACCCAATTGGAGACTCTTTAGTGGTGGATTGGGTGTACTTATCCTGTATTATGAATTTTTGGCGTGCAAAACTTGGGTAGATTTGCTTGTGTTAGATATTTTTTATTTTGATGTTATCTTGGGTATAGATTGGTTGTCATCTTCTCATACTGTCCTATAATATTATGCTTAGACCATGACTTTAGCTTTGACTGGTATGCCAAGTATAGCTTGGCAGGTTGTGCTTTATTTTTGTCCTAAGAGAGTTATATCCTATATCCAGGTTCAACTATTGGTTGAGAGGGTTTGTTTGTCTTATATTCGTGATACATATGTTGCCTCTTCTGCTTCTTTGAATTCTTTTTGTGTTGTCCATGAGTAAATGGATGTGTTCTCTTTAGATTTGCATGGTATGACTTCAGAGCGTGATATTGATTTTTCCATTGATGTTGAGCCAAGAACTAAGATCGTCTCTATTCCTTCTTATAGGATAGCCCTAGCCGAGTTTAAGAAATTGAAGGATTAGTTACAGGAATTATTGGATAAAGGATTATCCGGCCTAGTGTATCATAATGGGATGCACCTATTTTTTTTGTAAAGAAGAATGGATTTATGTGTATATGTATTAATTATCGACAGTTGAATAAGGTAATTGTTAAGAATAAGTATCCTTTTCCCTGTATTGATGATTTATTCAATCAACTTTAGGGTTCCATACTATTTTTGAAGATTGATTTGAAGTCCTGATATCACTAGTTGAGGATTAGAGCTTTTGATATTCCAAAGACAGCTTTTCAGACTCGATATGGTAACTATGAGTTCTTGGTCATGTCATTTCGATTGAATAATACCCTATCCACGTTCAAGGAGTTGATGAACTAGGTATTTTAGTTGTATCTCGAGTTCTTTGTTATTGTATTTGTAGATGATATCTTGTTTTATTCGAAGAGTGAGGCTGATCATGAAGAGCATTTGCAGATTGTGCTTCAGAGATTGATGGATAAGAAGTTGTATGCTATATTCTCCAAGTGCGAGTTTTACTTGGAGTTTCTTTCTTTCTTAGGTCATTTGGTGACTAAGGAAGGTATTATGGTTGATCCAACCAAGATTACAGTGGTTCGTGATTGGGACAAACCTACTTCACCCATCGAGATTCAGAGTTTTATTGGCTTGGTAGGTTATTATTGGCATTTTATTGAGGGTTTTTCAGCTATTGCATCTCTATTGACCAAGTTCACTCAGAAGAAGATTTCTTTTTAGTGGTCTGATTCTTGTGAGGTGAGCTTTCAAAAGCTCAAGGATTTGTTAATTTCAACTCTTATTCTGACTTTGCTCAAATAGAGTGTAGGTTTTATCGTATTTTATGATACCTCAGGTGTTAGATTAGGTGATGTGTTGATGTAGCAGGGTAAGGTGATTGTGTATGATTCTCGTCGGTTGAAGCCCCATGACAGAAATTACCCTACCCATGATCTGGAATTGTGAGGTATTTTTGCTTTGAAGATGTAGAGGTACTATTTGTATGGAGTCTGTTGTGAAATTTTCTCAGATCATCTTAGCCTTTAGTTCTTCTTCACCCAGTGAGATCTTAATATGAGGTAACGTCGTTGCCTTTAGTTGCCTAAGGATTATGAAATGACTATTCTCTATTATCCAGGCAAGACTAATATGTTTGCAGATGCCTTGAGCTGGAAGTCGAGTAACATGGGTAGCTTGGGCATATTTTGACCTAGGAGAGGCCTTTTGCCTTGGAAATTTAGTCCTCAGATAACAAGATGGTTAGGCTTAATACTTCAACACCTGGACATATTTTGGCTTTTTTGGAGGGTAGGCCTTCTTTGATGGAGCAGATTTGAGATCACCAGTTTGATAATATAGGATTGAGACTAATTCGAGATAAGGTGTTGAGTGATGAGGCTAAGGATGTCTCACTTGATTCGGATGGTATTTTCAGGATCAGAGGCCAAGTTTGTGTGTCGAGAGTGGGTGACTGGATTAGATTGATTTTGGAGGAGGCTCATTATTTCAGCTACTCTATTTATTCTATCCATCTGAGAGCGACTAAGATGTATCATGACTTGAGGTAGCATTGCTAGTGGGGTGGTATAAGGAGAGATATAGCAATTGTTGTAGCTCATTGCCTTTGTTGATAGCAAGTAAAGGCCGATCATTTAAGATCGGGCAATTTGCTTCAATGGTTTCCTATTCCTGAGTGGAAATGGGAACATATTACTATGGATTTCATGATTGGTTTGCCTTGCACTTCCCATGGTTATGATAGTGTTTGGGTCATCGTAGATCGATTAACCAAATCCGCTTATTTCATTTCAATTTGGGTTTACTTCAGTGCTGAGAGGCTGGCTTGTATCTACTTTTGTAAGATTGTGTGTCTTTATGGTGTGTAGGTGTTTATTATCTCAGATAAAGGTTCATTATTCACATTTTTCTTTTGAAGACCTTTCAGGATGAGTTAGGTACTCGAGTTGATCTTAGTACAAAATTTAACCCCCAAACTGATGGACAATCAAATTGGACTATTCAGGCTTTGGGGGATATGCTCCGCGCGTGTATGATAGATTTTTGTGGCCAGTGGGAGAAGCATTTATCCTTGGTGGACTCTGCATATAATAATAGCTACTATTCCAGTATTGATATGGCTCATTTTGAGGCTTAGTATAGTAGGCATTGTCGCTATCCAGTGAGTTGGTTTGACTTTTTTGAGGTTAGACCTCGAGGTACATATTTGCTTCGTGAGTCCATGGATAGAATTCAGATCATTCAGGATAGACTTAGAACAGATTAAAGTAGGTAGATGTGCTATGTTGATCATAGACATCATGCCTTGAGATTTAGTGTTGGTGATCATGTTTTTCTTCGAGTTTCACCCATAAATGGTATGATGAAGTTTTAGAAGAGAAGCAAGCTCAACCTCAAGTATATTGGCCCATTTAAGATTCTTCGGACTGTTAGTGATGTGGCTTATGAGTTGGCTTTGTCCCAGATGATGTGGCTTATGAGTTGGCTTTGTCCCAGATTTATCATCTGTTCATCAAGTATTTCATGTTTCTATGCTTCACCATTACATTCTAGTTGAGTCTCAAGTCTTTCGTTGGGAGTCGTTTCAGTTAGATTATAGTTTGTCTTTTGTTGAGGGGCCGATCTCTATTTTTGCTAGGAATGTCAGACGGTTTTGCTCTAGAGTTATCCCTGTGGTTAAGGTCTAGTGACAACATCGAACTGTAGATAAGGCTACTTGGGAGGTCGAGTCTGATATGCGTAGTTCTTATCCCCAACTCTTTGTTTATTTAGGTATTTTCTTTTACCTTTAGTTCGAGGATAAACTACATATTTAGTGGTGGATGACGTAACGACTGGAATTTTTATGAAATATGTGATACATATATTTTGTGTTATTTGACTATTTTTCCCTTCCCCATGGTTGCATTGTAGTATTTTTACGATGTGGGAATTATTGGCACGGTTCTCGATGTATTTTTGTGCCATTTATGTGATATGTAGTTTTTGGTTGCTTTGAGATCCTTATAGTTGACTTCAGTCATTATCTTTTGATTCATGCAATGGATGGCAAAACGGACTGCGCCAACAGATCCAGTTAGTCAATTTTAGGGTGGTAACATGGTTGGTGTGGTTTTATGGCATATAACTGTCATTTCAACCCTCGATTTGGATAGTTATGATATTGTGTTTTAGGGTTCAACTTTATGAAATTGATGTTTTTTACAAATTTTGATATCGACATTGAGTACGGAGCGTCGAATTTTATAGGATAGCATAGTTCGTTTGCATTCATGGGATACCAGATAAATCCCGATGGACTCGCGGAGACTCAGATTGAACCAAGTTCCTGGCTAGTTCACCACTCTACTGGTGCACCCGCGATAGGGCGTGTAGGTTAAAAGTCACAATTGCCACCCTAGTCTACAATCGCGATACCCCTGAAAGACCAAGCGCTATGATCGTGACCTTGGTCCGCGATCGCGATTCCTCGGATAGTCAACGTACTGCGATCGCGACCCATGGTCCGCGATCATGAGACCTTCATATATAAATACCAAGTTTTCGCCATTTTCACCATTTTTGAGACTGGAGGTTAGGGTTTCTTTGTTTAGAGCAACTTTCTACATTTCCAGGCTTGAGTAAGCTCTATTACACTCATTTAAACTAATTTCTTCCATCTTTGACCATAAAAACTTGTTCTAAGCACGGATTAAAGTATGGAATTTGGGGATATTGGCTCGAAAGGCCTAAAATTTAAACCTCATTTTCACTTGGATGAGTTGCTAATCCTATAATTATCACTTTCCCTTCAATTTCATCTTCAAAATAACTTTGATTCTCAATTTTAAATGGATTTCGGGGATTTCTACCCGATAAGGCTTGAAAATGGTTTTTCTTCGACTTGAGCCTCGTTTTAAAATCGTTTTTCTTGGTTGTTTTAGCTGTAGACTCCTAAAATTATGATTTTTCCCTTTTTTTGAAAATCCTATTTTTGGGGTCCGTTTTATCACCGAATTGAAAATAGGCAGTATGGGTGTCGTTGGCTTCCTTTTGATGCATAGATTCTTATGTGTTTTTTGATTCTTGGTCCTTCGTGCGGTGTAAGGATTCGTAATTGAAGTATTACGGACCAATTTTCGATCTTTGAGGTAGGTTATGGATTAACTTCTTTCAGATTGGGCTGGGTAGTTAATGTTGATAAAAAAAAATGCTTATTAAGCGTGTGGAAACTAATCATGAAGGCTATCTTATGTGATGTGCTCCTGTCGGGGCCTATATACGATCTTATGTAGTGGTTTCAAAATATTGTGCTACGTCTGACATTGTGGGGTCTTATGTGATATTCATAGCCTTATATACATGATGATAATCGTATCTTTTTTGATGAAAAAGTGTGTTCTAATACCAAATTGTGTATTGTGATGTATTCATACTCAATTGGTATATCAATCATATGGAAATTCATAGATGGTTGAAAATATTGAGTGGATGGAAATACTCTTTGTGGTTTGTTGTGAGCATTACATTGTCATAGCATACTCATTCATGAAACCATGATACCACCGTAGAAATACTGAAAACACTGGCAACACCTTTTCTCACAAAAAATGTGACATCTTATGAAACCCTCCCCGAGCGATGTGTCAGGGAGGAGATATAGATATATTTATGGATTGTATATGGGTTGACGAACCCTCAATGTGTTCTACGTCCGGGAGCTTTATCTACGTAGGTGTCACAACCCAAAGCAATGTCTGACCGTGATAGGTGTCTCAAGTCCCACGTGGACCGGGGATCACCCCTTGCACCTAACTAGATTAACCACAACTCACCCCAAAGTCGGATGAATTTCCAACATATAACAAGATAGCGTTCAACAAACTTAAAAAAATTCAAATCGACTAAACAACCACGGACCGATGACTGGCCAAATGTCTGACTAACACCGCCCAATAACCACAGTTGTCCAAATAAAGCCTTCTAAACAGAGTACCAAAACCTAATATCACTAAAGTGTCGGGACATTCCCTTGGCTATATCCAAAATAGATACAAACAGTCTAAGACATAATTGCACCAAAACATGAAATATGGACTTTCGATGTGTGGAAGCTCACCACTTCAATGTCAATCATGAGCTGATACCAAATTCTAATAACTGAGCAGGAGGATTGGAAGTATGACCAATTCTTGCATCACATGGGGATACATCGTCCAAAGATGGTTAGCATTTGGAGCGCTAGCATGAAAATCAAGATAAGGATAACATACTGTATTGGTCAACAGTATAAAATCATTCAAAACTAATGCACATAATCAAATGCTTATACATATATACTTCACATGCCGGGATAGGAAATGAGCTTTAGTATGTATATAAAATTTTAACCAGGATTGTGTAGCTCAACCATCATAACATGTACCCACGAGCTATATGGCCCCCATATCTCACCCCATCATTGGGTCCCAGTGCGTGTAGCAGCATGACCTAGAGAATAATCTCATATATATGCTCATGGAGGACTCGAACCTCCCAACATATACGAAGCTATCTTAATCACCCTATCATATAATGATTTATGGGTGACTCAAACCTCCCTTATCAAGAAATAATAATGAGGAGGACTAGAACCTCCCTGGTAACTTTGCCCGCCACGTTGGGAAATGTGGTTTCCAGTATCGGTCACTCAAACCTCCATTTTCATGACTCAGCTACAATACCCATTTTAAACCCCAATGAAAACAAGTTAACACATTCCCATTCACTGAATCATACTCCACATTAAGTCATACATTTTTAGTATCGTCATACCAACTACACTTGCAAGGTAATAACAATATGCCAAAACAATTTCCATTAACTTGGGGAAGACAATTTCCTTTGTTCATTAATACAAAGAGGGGGAACACCGACTCTCTTTGTTCATTAAATCATACCATTGTGTTCAAATACCTCTTCATATCATGCAATAGTTCAAGATTAGTTCAATTTTACAAATTTTCACACTTCTCATAATTAAAAACAAATTTCACGTTATGGGTTGGTGTCACAACCACTTCAAAAGTTAGAAGTTTGGGAAAATCACAACTCCCCATTTAATTCACCATACTCATGCACTTACAAGTTCAAAACCAAAATTAAAGCATAAAAATCATATACAAATCATGAGAAACATTGTTTAATTCATAAACATTCAAAACCCCAAACCTCGATTTCAAAACTATCACAAACATCTCATGAACAATACTTTAAAACACATGCCTTTAACAAACTAGAAAAAGGGAAAGAGTAATATGCCTTAAACACCAATAAATTTAGGGAGAAATCGACCCTTGACCCCTTAGACGACTAACTTGAAGAAACCCTAGCTTGACTTTCTTGAGAAAATTTAGAGTGTAACACCCCATATTTTTAGGCTAGACTTTAAAGCGTTGCTCTTACGTGTGAATACTATAATCCCATGATTTAATTTTAAATTCATGTGTCATGATCTTTATCCTAGTCTATGAATTTCTTTTGACATGAAAAATATTCATAGGAATCACTTAGAACAAGGTTGAGCTAAGAGCCTTTGATTCGTCCAAAGTTTGTTATTTGATTATACAAGGATCTACTTTGAATGTGTATAAATTTTTATATACGTGGAATTTTCAGTTCAAGACCTACCAAAGGATAGATAATTGAGTGATCTTTCCAACGATATTAATTTTTCCTTAATACAATCCCCGAGCAAAAAGTTATGGCCATCCAAAGGTGTGTGTGTCGCCTAACAATCACCTAAGGCTACTGGAGTGGGGTTGTGATTGACTAGGCATCGTCCAGCCAAGGGATAGGCAATTATCCATGCGTCGCCCAGCCCAGGTCTAGGTGATTGGCAAGGCATCACCCACCTTGGCTTGGTCGATTGACTGGGCGTCTCCTTGGTCATTGCCCAATGCTAAAACACTGCGTTTTCACTTTAATCAAAGGTGTTGAAGTCATTTCACACCCTTAAACCATCCCTTATCACTTCAATATGTTTTGATGATGTATTAAACATATTAACTTCATCCTCTTAACCCTAAGAAATCAGTAAACAAATTAAAAAACCTCTATCATTCCCAAGAGAAAAAACCCAAGTTTCATCTCTCAAGAATCAAAAAGTTAAGTTCCAAATTCAAAGTTCTTTCAAAGAATTTGTCTAGTCAAGGTATGTGGGGTTATGAACAAGGGTTTTCTTCCACCCTTGTGCCCAAACTTGATTTTAAGTTGAATTTTACATTAATTGAAGTTAGGGTTCATATCCAAATTCTCTTATCTTGAGTTTATGTAATTTCTATGTTTATTTAATGCTTTAAGTGCAACAAGATTTACCTATGATCACGTTTGATTTATAAGATTCTTATCATGATTTAAGTTTCATTATTTTCAATAAGTTTGTTGAAAGATTATGAGATTATTATTGAGCATGAAGTTTTCACATGATCATAAGTATGAATTAAAGTTTGATATTTTGAGCCCTAAGTACAAGTCTTGAGTTTGCAAGATGATTATGCTTTCAATCCATTTTGATAATTTTTTATAATTGGTTTAAAAGCAAAGATGGATGTTTTTATCCTAAGCTAAGTCATGTAATTCACATTATTTATACTGTTTATGATTTAAAGTAAATAGAAGCATAATTGGTTTTGCATTGTATAAACCTTATGCTATTTTAAGGTGGATTTTCTACAGTATGAGAATATAGGTAATATGGGAGTAGTATTTAGCACCGAGTTGGATGTGATTCCAAGGTCACATGCCCCAGAACTACATACCACCGTAGGATTTTAATATCCATAGTGGGTTACGCATTGTGATCTCTCTATCTTAGGTTTTATTCCGATGGTAAGGGTAGAATAACACTCTCCATCATGGGTATGATATTTCACTCCATGATATCTCACATGGTTTATGTCGGTTATAAGAACCTCCCTAAGAAAGAATAAAAGGTAAATCTTTTAGAACTAAGTGTTATGGCTCACAAAGTTTATCCTTATGCTTTATTACTCGTGTTTTTTATTTTATAGCTTTCATTTTATTCAAACTCAAGGTGAGTCATCTACAATTAGCATGCATCATTCTAAAGTTTATATAAATATTTAGTTATTATTTTAATTATGTATTTACCCCCACATACCCAGTACATTTCAGAAGTACTAATCTACATATATGTTTACATGCTACATTGTCTCAAAATATAGGTACTAGTTGTAGCTCACACATCATCATCAGACAGTTTACAGCTTCCAGTTAGCAGGTGAAGAGTTTTTTTGATTCAAGGACTTTAGTCAAATCTAGTTCTAGTAGCATTTATTTATATTCAGTTGAATTGATTAGGGATAGCTGGGGGTCATATCTCGGCAACCTATAGTCAGTATTAGTAGAGGCTTCATAAAAAGTCAGTAGAGTTAATGTATTTGATTTCATTTTGTCTTGTATAACCAATGTGTAAATATTTTCAATAGTCTTGTTTTGAATGTGTTCAACTAAAGACTTCTCTTCTGCTAATTACTTCTAATTTTATGTAATTAAATCAGTAGCTCAAGCAATACGCCAGTTCTAGGGTTAGCTTGGGATCACTTGTTATCTTAGGCACTGTGTGATGTCCAGGAGGTAGTCTCGGTGCGTTACAAAAATGGTATCAGAGCATAAAGTTCAAGTTTCCTAGGATGTCTATGAATTTGTGTCTAATAGAGTATTTCGAAACGATATAGAGACATCTATGCTTTTCTTCGAGAGGCTACAGGGCATTTAAGAAATGTTTCCTTTCTTCATGCTCTAGATTGTGCTGTAAAGTTGTTCTCTTAAAAAATTCTTTCAGTTCATGAGTTACTCCATAATTCTCCATCTATAAACTTCTAATATAACCTGAGTACTCGATTCCAATTCCTCCTAAGATGATGCTCTCAGATTTACTATCAGTAACATCAGCAGTCAAATAAGGGGGCTTGATAGGATCTCACTAGTGTGTTATAATACCCTTAAGTCAAAATCTTATGGCCTCATTCATATGAGTTGTGCAGATAAGACAAAATATGTTATGTATTTAGATTCTTTATTAACCCCTTTTATCTAGCTAGTGCTCATGAGAGGAGATAGTATGAAACCAAAGTGTCAAATATAGTTTACATTAGAGGGATGTTTTGAACTTGAGTGTTATGTTTCAAAAGTAGTAGAACCTTTTTATAGTTGGAATTATGGGTTTAGAAGTGTAGTGACAAGAAATATGGTAATGGCGAATGATTGAAAGTATATAGATGAACTTTTACATTCGATTGAGTTGGTAGTGAGGTTATATGTCATTGTGTGTTAGTTTAGAGGTAATGAATGTGGTATAGGTTCCTTGGTGAAAAGATGAGAATGATTTATTAATTAAGGTGAATTTTTGTTTTCTTGAAATAGGAAAGGAGTCATTAATGGTATTTATTGTGTTCGAAAAGTATCGGTTATTGATGAAAGTATTTGGTGGTTGTGTATTATGAATTTAGGATTCTTTTGAGGTTGCAAGGAGTTTAGTTTAAAATTATAGAGCTATGAAAGAAATTTAGTTGTATATATGGGTGAATAGTAGTGATGTGTAGAGTGAGGATGTGCTAATGAATTATAACAAGATAGGCCATACTATTAAGGTCAATTATTCTTATTGTGAGGTTCTAGTGTACTATTGTTTCTTGATGTTTTATTTTATAGCTTCCAAGTGAGAATAGTTTATGAGTCTGGGTTGTTAATCATGTATAGTATTAGATACTGAGTTTCAATAGTGGATGATCATCAAGGTGGAAATATTGATTGCTTGGTTAGTGATGCTAGTTATATGGAAGTGATCTAGTAGGATTGAACAGTATATGCAAGAGCTTAAGTTCATTTATTTGCAATTGAGTATGATGTTTTAGGTATGATTTAGATGTGTACCCAAGGTGATATGGGGTTGCATTATTTTCTAAGATAATTAAAGGTTGTGTGTGGTTAGTAGTACCCTTGAGTTGCCAAATGGGAGTTCCAGTTCACTCAGTAGTACAAATAATATTCCATGATATTATGAACTCAAAACTTAGGTCATCCATTTTATGACTCATTTACTCATGCTTTACAGTATGCTCAGTTCCTAGAACTCATGGCCTCAGTTAAGTGTCCAAGTTATGCATAGTATTCTTTTATATTCCAGGTCCTCATGTTCTAATCCTTCAATGACTTCTTTTTATATATTGATAGAGGTGATAAGTAATTATTTAGAGAGGAGAGAGTAAAGTTCTCATGTTTGGAAAAGATTGTTACATTCTTATTGTATCTCAGATTATAAGTGTAAAGGATGATTGAGGCGAAGCTTTTTGATGTATGTCATAGTTTGTTAAAATTAGTGTGTGATTACCTAGGGATGGTGCATGGAAGTCGTTATTGATAGAGGTTTAGAGAATATGAGAAAATAATTTTATGGGTGTTTTCTTAAAAGTTCATATGTGGCTATAATGATAGGCTTGAATATCATCTTGGTATATAAAAGGATGGGTGCATTGTGTGCTAGTGAATTCATAGTAAGAGGATTGAATTTAGTTATTGACGGGGTAAGGAGAGTTATTTTTGTGATATGAAGTTGTGAAAAAGCATGGGGTATTGAATTCATGGTTCAGACTAGTGTTATGGTGTTATGTGTAGTACTTTGTAAATTCGAGTAGGCTTGAAGATAGTGAGAGAATTCAATTCAGCTTAAACTTCAATAGATAGGGTTATGAGTGCCTACGTGAAGATCATAAGTAGCCTCAAGTGAAGTGCATTATTGATAGGGAACATATAGTTGGGGGAGTATTTTGAGGACTATGACTAAGCTTGAAAGTGGCAGTTGTATTGCCTAAGACCTAGTAATTTTACCCCAGCTTATGATTCGTAGGCCAATCGAGTTATAGCTATATTAAGACTCCTTGCTCAGATATATTATTTAGATAATGCCCAAGAATTCTTTCATCCCTAATGTTATTAGAACTTCTTGCAAAGAGTATTGAAGAAATACTCTAGTTGAGTATAAACTTTCAGTATAATTCAGTTTGTATAGCCAATGATTCAGTTTAGTAATCAAACAAATAAGCTAATATAATTTTCCATCTTTCCACCTAGTCTTACTATCTGAAGTTTCATGAATATGGCTATTCCATGAGGTAATTGTTCACATATAAGTAAGTTGCGAATTTAGTTTAATCCATGCATCATGTTTCATATTCTGCTATTTAATCATGACTCAGTTCATAAGTGTTCAGTGCATAATCTCAGTTTTCCAAGTATTCCAGCTCAGACAGTCAATACCCCTTGTACGATCTTACACTCGTTATCTCAGGGTTCGTGCTTGAATAAGTCATCACTTCACAGTTCTATATGTATGATTATATAATGAACACTTCAAGAAAGTTCTAAACTTATAGCATGAATCATCTCCTTATAGTAAGTAAAGTCAAGCCAACTAGGAAATCAGTTTCATGATGAAGGTTTTAATGTTTCATCTCAGTTATATCCTTTTTAACAGACATATCATGTCTAAATTATTCCATACTTCTAAGAATTCAACGAGTTCGTATCAATCATTCAAGGACAAATGATCCCAAGGGTAATTAATGTAATACCCCGTAATTTTGGGCTAGACTTTGAAGCATCGCTCTTACGTATGTAAACTATACTCCCATGATTTACCTTTGAATTCATGTGTCATGATCTTAATCCTAGTATGTGAAGTGCTTTTTACGTGAAAAATGTTCATAGGAATCACTTAGAAAAAAGTTGAGCTAAAAGTCTGTTATTAGTCCAAATTTTGGTATTTGATTCTACAAGGGTCTACTTTAAACGTGCATAACTTTTTATATACATGGAATTTATTGTCTCAAGACCCAAAAAATGATAGATAATTGAGTTAGCTTTACAACGATACAAATTTTTCCATAATCCAATATCCAAGCAAAAATTTATGGCTATCCAAAGGGGTGTGCATTGCCTAACAATCTCCTAAGGCTACTAGAATGGGTGTGTAGTTGGTTAGGCATCGCCCAACCAAGGGCTAGGCAATTATCCATGCATCACGCAGCTCAGGTCTAGGCGATTGTCAAGGCATCGCCCACCTTGGCTTGGGAAATTGATTAGGCATCACCTAGGTCATTGCCCAGTCATAACACTAGGTGATACCTCAGACTCCTATTGGGATGCAAGAGCATATAACCTATTTCGACCTATGCCGGTACCTGAAGTAGGAGCAGAATAGAAGCAGCACCACTAGGTGGAGGAGTGGAATATGAAGCAATCGGAGCTTTTACCTCTCCCGAAGCACCCTTACCAACTGAACAATTTCTAAGCATATAGTCTGGCTGTCCATATTTAAAACACTTGTCTCTACCTTCATCGCAAAATCCCTGATGAATACAACTACAAAACCGATAAGATGGGCATGAAGAAGCCGATTAAGCCCCACTCGCATAAGATTAGGTACCCTTTGACCAGAAACTATCACTACCTTACTGAAAGCTGTCACTCAACTATTTCGGGTAAGAATAATTAGTTGTGGAAAGGAACCAGATCTCCCCCACTTCTTCTTTGGTTGCTTACAACCATCTCGACCCCCCTGTTTCTAAGAACTACCCTGCTTAGAGATCCTGCTTCTCTTACCCTACCTTTCCCCGAACTCCACCCTTTTTCTCTTTTCTTTCTCCACTTAATGTATATGGATAAATAACCTCAAAATATCCATATCCTTTACCAAAAAAGCAGTCTTGCTTTCAAGGATCAAATCCCGAGACAACCCAGAAGTGAACTTTCTCATCCTAGTCCTTATATCTAACACTAAATCTAGTGTAAACTTAGACAACTGATGAAATTTCAAGGCGTATTCCTTGATAGACATTTTACCTTGCTTAAGATTCACAAACTCCTCCATCTTCACTTCCCTCAGCTCTCGAGGAAAGAAACGATCGAAGAAGGCATTAGAAAAGGCCTCCCACAGAGACAACTCCTACATATCACCCCTATCCCTATCCCACTCCTCGTACCACTGGTATGCAATAACTTTGATCTGATAAGATGCAAAGTTCACCCCTTCCACTTATGTGGCCTGCATTACACTAAATATCTTCTCTATTTTATCCAAGAAGCCCTGAGTAACCTCCTCCATCTTCACGCCAGTAAAAGTAGGAGGATTCATCTTGATGAACTGGCCAAACCTTCTTGACTCCGCAGATAGAACACCAGATGCATCCCGCTCAGCCTGAGAAGCAACCAACTGAGTAATAGTATGAATCGATTCACAAAATTCTGCGTTAGTCACCTCACCCTGAGAAGGACAAGTAGTAATTAGTGGAACTCCAGAATAATAGAGGATAGGTCCCTAGACCGAGTATGAACTCGAGATGTATGGCGTACTCCATCAATATCATTCCAAGATAGGAGAAAAGGATTTCCTTGTGTTCTGGATCTACAAGGCATAATTTAAAAGCAAGTAAATAAGGATTAGAGATGATTCTAGTACATATACTCCAAGCTTGAAAATAGAATACCAAGAAAGTGAAACAGTCCTAAATGTCTTGTAGCCTCTCTCTTGTGAGTGTGGTGCGCTACACACCCTTAAAAAAGACTCTACTAGACAAATCTTTGTGGACTCCACATTGACCATGATCCTAAAGATCTGATACCAACTTTACACGACCCGACCTGGGGCCTTGTCATACTGGGCATGCCAAGTCCGACCAAGAGCGGAGACCACCCCTGTTACCCAACCCAACCTCTTGCCCTGAGTTGGTTGAATTCTGAACATTTAACAAGATATCATAACTATCTAATTCCAAACTCTAGGATAGGTCTATAACCAAGACCGACGCAACCGAGTCCAACCATTCGAACCCATCCAATGACCAAACCAAACCATAAACCAATCGACCAAATAATAACCAAACCAAGTTCCATAACATAAAATAAAAGGATGGAAAAGTGAGAAATTTAGCCCAATGATATCATCCCCAATACCAATGCCAATGCTAAGGATGACATCAATACTGATCCCTCCCATACCAACCTATAGTAGTTCCACAAAAGCCTCTAACAAAAAGAAAACCAATATCTATTTGGGACATACCCCCAACAATACCCAAACACAAAATCCATAAATAAACCAAAGTATATTAAAATATCCATGAAATAGAGCCTTCCAAAAGATGAAAACTCATCGCTTCAATCAAATAACTGATCCCGAATGTCCGATAGCAAAACAGGAGAAGTAGAATGGCCGGTTCCTACATCACATGGGGATACAACTACTCGAAGATGGGTTAGCGGGTGAACACTAGCATGAACTTAGGATAAGGATAAAATAATTCCATCCAGTAAAACCAAGTAAACTAACTATATGCATACAAACCATGCATATATATAACCATGCCGGGCAATGGATCTGGGTTTAGCATGCATTAAAACCATTAACCTGGATATGTGATGCTTAACCTCCCTTAAACACCCACTGGCTATATGGGTAAAGTTTAACTCCCTGAACGCACCCCAATTTGAGTAGCCGTATGAACCGGAGACACAATAAGAGTAGTGGATTCCCAAATACCCTTCGATCTCCATAATATATGTGTACATTGTACTTAGAAGATTACCATGTAGCTCATGCGTATCATAGATGGTCACCATGACCAACCCCTTGTGTCGTCAAACATGAGTTTCCAGTCTTCATCCATTGGACTTGCACCTTCACAGTTAGCGATCACAACTCGCCATCATTTCCCAATTAAAACCATTTTCCATCCAACCAATTAATTATTAACCAAGTCTATGATTAGTGGTATCGTAATACCGACTATAACTTGCAAGTAATGTCCTTAGTAAAACATTAAGAGATTAAGGGACTCCCATTTATCCATAGACAACATTACCAAGTTAACTTGGGGAAGTCCTATGTACCCCATAAGTGTTCCATTATTATGATTACTTGGGGGATTCCATTGTACCCTACAATTGTGTTTATTTAACCAAACCATTCCAAACCATTTAAACCATTTATGGTCCAATACCAAACAATATCATGCAATAGTTTTCATTAAAAGTCCAACAATATAGTAAAAGCATTCACATAGGCATTTTATCAAACATATTAGGGGAATAGTATTTTACAAACCAATTTCAATTGCCAATTAACTATTCCCATGAAACCAAGTAACAAAACCACAATTAAAACATTGTAAATACATAATTAAAACATGGAAAATCCACAACAATCATTTATAACCAAACCCCCGAATAGATATTGGATAACCAAAACCATACAATAATCATGCCATGAAAACATTGTATAAAACCATGCCTTTAGTTGGAACTAATAATGAGGGAAGAGAACATTCCTTAAACAAAGAAGATGATAAAGATAATTCACCAACACAAGCCCCAATTTGATCTTCTAGATGAAACCCAAGCCATAGAGAGAATTATAGAGTGTTTAAGAGAAGTTTCTAACTGTTAAATGATAGAATAATGGGGTAAATAGCCTCCTAAGTGGTTTAGAAGTAGTGGGGACTTAATAGTTTAAGTGGGGAAAAGCCTAAATTTCCCTCACTTAAACTACATAAAAGTCCCATCATAGGGTACGTCTGACCCATACTGGGCGTACCCTATGATACGAGCAGTACCCACCGCTCGTACCCTAGGCCTCCTCTTTTGACCCAACACTATCCAATATACGACTTACCCAAAACAAAGTCATCCCCAAGTATACGACTAGTACCCTTGACTCGTACCCCTGGCATAATAGAATCACATGAGGATTGAACATTGTCCACCATACGAGTCCATGTACGACTTATACCATAGCTTATGGCTCATGGTGAGCTATTCGTACTCAGATACAAGTTAAGTTACCAAGTGTAAGGTCAAGTGAAGGAAAAACCCAAGACAAACGACCCATATCTATCCATACGACTCGTACCATCCTAAGTCATATTTATTCCAGCAACCAACTCTATCCCACCAACCAAAATTGGTCTACATACGACTACTCCATACGAATAATATTCCAACATACGAATGGTAACCCTTAGTCATATCCTGTCCAGAGACCAGAACCTAGGGTGTTTCAAGTGTTAACTATTATTATAGGTAAATTCTATGAGAGGCGGCTGGTCAACCCAACTACCACCAAAATAAAAAACACAAGCCTTAAGCATATCTTCCAAAACCTGAATTTTTCATTCTGCCTGCCTATTTATTTGAAATTGGAAAATGGTATAATGGTCACCTTAGTCCACAAATCACGCTAGAATGACCTCCAAAAATGGGATGAGAACTGAGTACCCTGATCAAATATGATGAAAACTAGATTACCATGCAAATTCACGATCTCCTCAATAAACATCTTGGCACAATCCATAGAAGAGAAATTTGTCCTCACTGGCAAGAAGTGAGCAGGCATAGTTATCCTATCCACGATGACCTAAATCAAATCAAATTACTTAAGAGACCACGGAAGACTGATAAAAAAATTCATATTAATGATTTCCTATTTCAACACTAGAAGATCAATCTCTTGATTCAATCCACCGGGCCTCAAGTGATCTACCTTCACTTGTTGACACACCATGCACTTAGCCAAAAAAATTTCCACATCTCAGTTCATATTATTTCACCAATAAATCTTATTATGATCATGATACATTTCTATCAAACTAGGATAAATACTATAGCACGACTCATGAGCTTCTTGCAACATTTTTTCTCGCAACCCATCAACATTGGGAACACACAACTTGCCTTGGTACCTCAAGATACCATCACCGCCGATCTTGAAAGCTATCACTTTCTTCCTACCTATATCATTCTTGATTTTCATCAAGATAGGATCCAACACTTGATTCTTCTTTGCCTTAGCACCAAAACATAACTTTGCCACATCTTGAAAAATCACACCACCATCGTCAAAATCTAAGAGATGAACTCCAAGATTAGTCAAACACTAAATATTTGTCACTAAATCCCGCTTCTCCTCATCCAGATGAGAGAAGCTTCCTATGGACAACCTTCTAAGTGCATTAGCGCGTTAGCTTTACCTAGATGATTGTGAAGACTCATGTCATAGTCTTTTATCAACTTAAGACACCTCCTTTTCCTGAGATTTAATTCTTTCTCGATAAACACATGTTGCAGGCTCTTACGATCAGAATGAATATCAATATGGATCCTATATAAATAGTGTTACCAAATCATTAATGCAAAAACTAAAACTAACAATTCCAAATCATGAGTCGGATAATTCTTCTCATGAACTTTCAACTGTCTAGAGGCATAAGCAACCACTTTTCCATGTTGTATCATCCACAACCTAGTCCCACCCGGGATGCATCACAATAGACAACAAATCCATAAGTACCCTCAGGTAGAGTAAAGATTGAACCACAAGAATTTCACCATCTTCTTAGTTAACTTAGTCAATAGGGCAGTGATAGAAAAGAAACTTTCCATGAACATTCTATAGTAGCTAGCAAAACCCAAGAAACTCCAAATATCAAATGGAGTCGTGGGTCTAGGCCACTTATTAACCATCGCAAAATTTTGTAGATCTACCATGATCCTTTCAACAGAAACAACATGACCCATATAAGTCATAATATTTAACAAGAACTCACACTTAGAGAACTTTACATACAAACATTAATCCTTTAAGGTCTGCAAAAAAAGGGTGATTCAATAGTTTATTAATCCTAAACTGGTCCTACATAAAACATTAATCGTAGACTAGTTCAAGACTAGTTCAATTTTACAAATTTCCAAATTTTTCATAATTAAAAACCAATTTCACAATATTGGGTTGGGGTCATAACTACTTCAAAAGTTAGAAGTTTGGAAAAATCATAATTCCCTAGTTCATTTACCATACCCATGAACCCACAAGTTCAAAACCATAATTAAAGTATGAAAATTATATATAAACCATGGTAAACATTGTTTAATTCATAAACATTCAAAAAAGCCAACCTTTGTTTCAAAACCATCCCAAACATCTTATGAACAATACTTTAAAACACATGCCTTTAATAAATTAACTATGACGGGATAATAACATGCCTTAAGAACTAAGAAATTTGGGGTGAAATATGTCCTTGATCCCCTAGATGACCAACTTGCTGAAACCTTAGCTTGACTTGCTTGATGGAATATATAGAGCCTTTTGGGCGTGTTTCAAAAGTTACTTAGATTGTTTCTGAGAGCTAATAACACCCTAAATAGGTAGTAAGATGTGGTTTTTAATTTGGATTAGAGGGAAAATATCTAGAATGCCCTTAACTTGAAAGCTAAAAAGTGTCTCCCTTGACTACGGGTTCAACTCTTGACTCGTAGCCACTCCTTATGTAATGCCCTGAGAGTACACCATGGGTGTTATACGGTGCTTATGACCCCGAAGGACCACAAGCTAACCCATGACTGGTACCTGCTATGAGCACTGAATATAATACTGGAATATATGCGGAAGAAATTTGAAAATGCCATAAGTTTCTCAAAATACTAAAATAACAACTAAGTATAACTAATAATAACATTTGAAAACTGAATAACTAACTATGCTAGTATGAGAGCCCCTAATTGTCTTAATATGGAGTTGATGGGACAAACCCCAACTAACTTTGACTGAAATAACTACTGAAATGCTGAAATAGATAAACTCTATCCTCAAAATATGAGGATTGACCAATATAACTATTGTTGATAGCTTGAGATGCTAAGTACGATCAGGAACCTGAGTGTCCGAACCTATGATATGAGACATCATAGTGCAAAAGAAAGTATGTGATAAGTATATGGAATGTATTGGTATGCTAAGTGAGATAAGGCTGACATATATGGGTTCATATGCATGAGATGATAACTGACTAAAGGAACATCATGAAGTAACTGGATGAGAGTACATGTAAAATATTAACTACTAATCATACTGAAGATGCAATACTGCACATATAGGTATACATCGTGTATCTGAGATTATATTGAAACTGAGTACTGAATTTTGATGGCTGAGTAACTGATAACTAATAGCCATGGTTCTGTAGAACTGACTGAATTCTTTACTGAATACTGAGATTGGAACAGTGACTATAGGATTGTTCATCTAACTGACATACCCCAATATAGACTAATTTAAGGTCCAACCTGTGACCCCAGTTGGAAGGGTGTTAGCACCTTTCTACGGGATACTAACAATGTTGTGTCAACCCAAATATAACAGGAAGAGTCATACAATATATATATGGTTGCGTCAACCTTAGTCTGGTAGGAAGATGACTTAACCGTACGTTAGCTACATAGTTTTGTAACATAGGGTTGCTACTAAGGGTCAAAAACTAACTAGCAGGAATGCCCCCATCCTTAGGTTCGCTCGGTGTTGAATCCAATTCTCAACAGAAAAACACTAATCACTAGACTTTACTAAGCTTGATTGAACTGACCCTGATTATGTTGGCTGACTGAACTAGACTGAGTTCACTGAGTTTTGTTAACTGATTGAGTACTACAATTCTTGACCTTTACTGGGACTATTCTATAACTATTGTAACTAAGTAAACAACTAGATTTTGGGTAATTAAATACCCCTAGGACTCGATAGAATAATTGATAAAATCATATCATAACTTTAACAACACAACAATATGTTACCTTGAATAATTTACTCATGTGGACATTTTATCAAACACTTGGGGAGCATGATTGCTATAGATGAGAGCTAACCACATCGGGCATTATAACTATAACATACAACTTACAAATTCAAGGGTTTTGACATGAGAGATTCTTAATTCAACGCACATACTAACTTAATTTCATGGAATTCATAAAAAATCTTACTTAAAACCCATACAACAACATAAATATGCGCATAATTCAATTCATAACACGGGAATCATAATTCAAGTTTTGAAAAGTGTTCTTGAACTCTAAGGGTGGAAGGAGACCTAAGGATGAACATCTACCATACATTGATTGTTGAATTCCTGGGAATTGTTGGTGAATTCTTGAGACTTGGACATTAATTTGATGAACCTAGGGTTTTGTTCTTGAGAGGTTTTGTGAAGAATGAATGTATTTTGCATTTTTAAAAGTTTAATTTCATGTTTTGTCTGAATTGGGTGAGGGGAAAAGGACCTAAATACCCTTGGAAAGTAATAATTAAGTGAGTAAAATATGCCTAGTGACGCAGCAGGCGACAAGCCACATCGATGTTGTTGACGCACCACATCGATCTTGTCGATGTGATATCTAATGCAATGCATTGACATCGCATTGGTCTATTGTTTTGGTCAACCAAATATGACTCAAATGATGTCCAAAAATTCCAAAACTCACCTAGGATGACCTATTGACATCCCTGATCATGAATCAACTTAAAAATTGACATTATAAGGTTATAAGAATCGAAAATAATATCATCAAATTAGTAATTCTAAAAATTATTTTAAGTCTCAACACTTTGTTGAATATTTCCAAGTCTAGGACCTCTTATTATGAGCTATATTAGACTTAATTGAACTAGAAATTTGTGGTGTCTTACAATATCTTCCCCTTGGGAACATTTATCCTCGAATGAGACTGATTGAATTGAGAGGAACTGAGGAACTGTACTTACACTGACATGTATAACTGAAGCATGACTAAATTCTAGAGACATGACACATGACTGAATTTTTTTCATGAATGCATGAATGCATGAATGACATGAGAATGTTAACAGCTATAACTGAGTATGGAATATAATAATCAAAGGAAAGTTGTCACCTTAGGCTAAGTCTAAGTTTTTGGAGAAGAGGAGAGGGTACTTGGTTCACATGTCTACCTCTGCTTCCCAAGTATCTCCCTCAACGGATTGCGTCTGCCAAAGAACTTTGACTAAAGGAACTTCTTTGTTCCTTAGTCTGTGAATCTGACGATCAAGGATTTCGACTGGCACTTCCTCATAAAAGAGAATGTTCTGAACATCTACACTCTCTATAGGGACTATAACTGATGGGTCATCAATGCACTACTTTAGGAAGGAGACGTGAATTACTAGGTGTACTGACTCAGAATCCTTCAAGGACCAACATATCGGGGACTAAGTTTCCATTTATTACCAAATCTCTTTACCCCCTTCATGGGAGAGATTTGCAAATATACATAATCACGAATCTCAAATTCAAGATCTTTCCTTTTCACATCTGCATAAGATTTCTATCGGCTCTAGGCTACTTTAAGTCTCTCCCTGATCCACTGTACTTTTCTAAGGAATCAAACACCAAGTTGGGCCCCACTACCACGGATTCACCTACCTCAAACCAACCCATGGGAGATCTATATTTTCTCCCATAAAGAGCCTCAAATTTAGCCATATGGATACTAGAATGATAATTGTTATTATACACGAACTCAATCAAAGATAAGTGGTTATTCCAACTTCCCTTAAAGTCAACAACACACGCTTCCAATATATCTTGGAAAGTCTAAATGGTCCTTTCTTCTTGAGCATTTGTCTGAGGGTGAAAGGTTTTACTAATATGGAATTAGGTACCAAGACCCTATTGGAAGGCTTTCCAAAAGTAAGAGGTGAATTGTGTACCTCTATCTAAAATGATGGACAGTGGGACACTGTGTAACCTAATCAACTCTATGATATAGATCCTGGCATAGTCCTCAGCTGAATAAGAGGTATGAACTAACAAAAAATGGGCTGATTTGGTCATCCTGTCCACAATGACCCAAATTGAATCATGCTGACGACGAGTACAAGGCAAACCTGTCATGAAATCCATGTTCACTTCCTCCCACTTCTAAGTGGGAATGCTGAACTCCTGCATAGACCCAATAGTCTTATTATGTTCAATCTTAACCTACTAAGATATGAAGCATTTAGCTACAAACTCTACAAAATTTCTCTTCATCCCACTCCACCAATAGACTTCCCATAAGTCGTGGTATATCTTAGTGGCCCCTGGATAAATAATGTAATGCACACTATGCGCTTCAGCAAGAATTCATTATCTCACACCATCTACGACACACATAGTCTACCCTAGTAACGCAACACACCATCTCCCTCTTGGGAGAAAACCTCTACTTTCTGGTCTCTGACTGACTCTTTTAGCTTAACTAAACTGGGATCCCTGTCTTGTTTTTCTTTTACTTCTAAAACTATAGAAGACTCCAAACTAATCTGTACCCAAACACTTCTCTCAGCCAAATCAACCAAACAGAAACCTAGCCTGGCAAGCTGATAAACTTCATGAATGAGCTTCTTCTTACCACTCTCAACGTGAGTAATATTACCCATGGACAACCTACTGAGGGCATCTGCCACTACATTGGCCTTTCTCGAATGATACAAAACACTCATGTCATAGTTTTTTAACAACTCTAACCACCTTCTCTGACACAAGTTTAGGTCTCTCTGTGAAAATACATACTACAGGCTTTTGTGGTCTATGAATACATGAACAAGAACCTTATACAAATAGTACTTCCAAATCTATAAGGTAAACACAATAGCTGCTAATTCAAGATAATGGTGGGATAATTCTTTTAATGAGGCTTAAGTTGTCCAGAGGCATCGGCCACAACCTTACCCATCTGCATCAAAACAAACCCCAAGCCAACTATGGAAGCATCAGAATATACAACAAATCCATTTAAGCCATCGGGTAAATTCAAAACTAGGGTTGTAGTGAGTCGAGTCTTCAACTCCTGGAAAATTTTCTCACAAGAATCTGACCACTGTAATTTAACTTTTTTCTGAGTCAATCAGGACATTGGGGATGCAATAGACAAAAATCCCTCAACAAACCATCAGTAATAACCATCCAAACCTATGAAACTCCAGATATCTGACACAAATATGGGTCTGGGCTAGTTTCTCACTACTTCAGTCATTTGAGGATCGACTCTAATGCCATCACCGGAAAAAATAGGAACAAGGAAAGCTACTGACCTTAGCCAAAATTTGAATTTACATAATTTGGTGAATAATTGATCAGCTCTGAGAGTCTGCAATATTAATCTGAGATAGTTTCCAGGGTCATTTTCACTGTGGGAGTAGACAAGAATGTCATCAATGAAGACTATGATGAACATGTCCAAGTACTACTTGAACACGTGGTTCGTCAAGTCCATTAAAGGTTATAGGCATTGGTAAGACCAAATGACATGATTAAAAACTCGAATTGACCATACCAAGTTCTGAAAGCTTTTTCCAGAATGTCACATTCACTGACTCTGAGCTGATGATAGTCGGATATGAGGTCTATCTTAGAAAAGTAACTGGAACCCTGAAGTTGGTCAAACAAGTCATCGATTTTAGGAAGTGGTTACTTATTCTTGATGGTGACTTTGTTCAACAGACGGTAGTCTATAAACAGTCTAAGAGAACCGTCTTTTTTTGCATGAATAGAATTGGTGCACCCTCAAGGAGATATGTTGGGCATAATGAACCCTTTGTCTAAGAGGTCCTTAAACTATTCTTTCAACTCTTAAAGTTCTGTTGGATCCATTCTATATGGTAGAATAGAGATGAGCTGAGTATTAGAAAGAAGGTCTATTACGAAGTAGATTTTCCTTTCGAGAGAAACTCCTGGGAGATGTTAAGGAAACACATCTAGAAATTCACTTGCAATTGGAACTAACTCAAGATAAGGAGTCTCAGAAATATAGTCTTTGACTCATACCAAAGATAGACACACCCCTTGGATGTCATTTTTCTCGCTCTAAGGTATGAAATAAGTTGATCATTAAACACTATGGTAATACCCCTCCATTCTAGGATAGGTTCATTCGGGAACTAAAAATAGAAAATTCTATTTCTACAATCAATGGAGGCATAGCATGAATGGAGATAATGCATGCCGAGAATGACATTAAATTTGTCATCTCTAATACCACTAAGCCTACTGAAGTTACTTTTTGAGACACCATAGTCGGACGGTTCCTGTATACCCTCTGGGGTATCATAGACTTACCCACTAGGGTAGACACTAACAAAATTTCTATTAGGATTTCAGGACTGACTCTGAAGTTGACATCTATATAAGGAGTTACAAAAGATAGAGAAGCTCTAGGATCTAACAAAGCATAAACATATAAATGGTAAACTTGTAACATACTAGTGACCACATTAGGTGAACTTTCCTGAACCTCTCGGGACTAGAGTGCATAGAGCCTGTTTAGGCATTTCCGATTAGTAGTACTGGATGTGGCACCCTACTAAGAAGGGTGACTGGGCTGATCTGGGGGACAATTATGCTAACTCTACGAACCCAACACACTTAAGGACATTATCTGATTCTATAACCTGGCTTACCACACCTAAAACACATATCGCTTCCATTCCTACTAACACCCTGATGATTTATGCCACACTTCTAACAAAACATATTTGTTCGCGCACTGTTCACACTACCCTGAGATTAAGAGCCTAGCGCCCTATCCTTATTACCATTTTTGAATTTAGGCACCAGAGCACTGGTTGAAAATAGAGTTGGGACTAAAGATTTCGGGCGTAACTGAGGATGATTACAACCCTGACTTAGGCTGATAAAAACTAAAACTACTTGTTCTAGCCCTCTTGCTTTCCCTCTATTTATCCTTAGTTTTCTATTTCTTAATCTGCTGAGCATGGACCATCAACCTAGCTAAGTCCATCTCCTTATTCAGCATTGCGGTCCTACACTTCTTGACCACACTATTTGATACACCATACATACACTTTCTCATCTTAGACCTGCTATTAACTACCACATGAGGAGCATAACTGGCCAACTAAGTAAACTTTTGGGAATACTCTTTTATACTCACGTTTCCCTACTTCAGATTGATGAACTCTAACACATTAGTCTCCCTCAACTCCAACAACAAAAACCTATCTAGAAAGGCAGTAGAAAACTCCTCCCATTTTATAGTCCCTGCATCTGCGCCCCTATCTACTTTCTACTTCTTAAACCATGTATGGACCACATCCTGTAATTGATAGGCAGCTAACTCAGTATTCTTACTATCGATTATCCCCATAATGTCTTTTACTTTTTGCACCATGTCAAGAAATAATTTTGGGTCATCTTCAGACTTAGACCCTGAAAATGAAGGAGGGTTCATTCAGGTAAAGTCCTAAATTCTAGCTGCATCAGTATTGGCCAAAGAGATAGCCTGAACAAAAGTTGGTCGAACATTCTGATCTTCCATAAAATGGGCTAGAGTAGTGAAAACTCCTCTGAATTCATCATGAGAAATGTTCTTATTCAGGGGATCTTCCTGAAAGGGCGAAGGTGCTGGCTGGTTCCCAGTTCTTCTTTCCTTGGTCTTTATGGAAGGCATGTTCTATAAACAAAGGAAAAGTTCGATTATAAAGAGAGTTTAAATTGAGATCATTCTTACTTGCACGATATAAACACTGAAAGAAGGGAAATTTTTCCTAAAAATGACTCAAAGCCTCTTGTCCACAAGTTTGGTGCACTACACACCCATGTACAAGACTCTATTTGACGTGGCTTTCAGACTCCCGAGGACTCTTTAGAACCTTAGGCTCTGATACTAAGTTTTAATGCCCCGAGAGTATACCCTGGGCATCACACGGTGCTTACGACCCCGAAGGACGACAAGCTAACCCATGACTGGTACCTGATATGAGCACTAAATATACTACTGGAATATATGTGGAAAAAATCTGAAAATGCCATAAAGTTCTCAAAATATTAAAATAACAACTGAGTATAACTAATAATAACATCTGAAAACTAAATAACTAACTATGCTAGTATGAGAGCCCCAAACTGTCAGAATATGGAGTTGCTGGGAAAAGACCCCAACTAACTCCGACTTAAATAACTACTGAACTGCTGAAATGCTAAAATAGATAAACTTTATCATCAAAATATGATGACTCACGACTATAACTATTGTTGATATCTCGATCTGCTATGTACGGTCAGGAACCTGAGCATCCAAACCTATGATATGAGACATCATAGTGCAAAAAAAAGTATGCGGTCAGTACGTGGAATGTACTGATATGCTAAGTGAGGTAATACTATATACATGAGTTCATATTCATGAGATGATAACTTAATGAATGAACATCATGAAGTAATTGGATGAGACTACATGTAAAACTTTAACTATTGATCATACTGAACATGCAATACTACACATATAGGTATACATCGTGTAGTTGAGATTATACTGAAACTGAGTACTTAATTCTGACGGCTGAGTAATTGATAACTAATATCCATGGTTTTGTAGATCTGACTAAGTTCTTTACTGAATACTAAGACTGGAACTGTGACTGTGGGAGTGTTCATCGAACCGATATACCCTTATATAGAATGATTTGGGGTCCAACCTGTAACCCCAGTTGGAGCGGTGTGAGTACCTTATCATGGGATACTAACAATGCTTTGTAACCCCTAATCTAGTAGAAAGACTCATGAAATATATATCTGATTGTATCTACCCTATTCTTGTAGGAGGACAACTTACCCTACGCTGGCTATGTAGTTATCTAACTCAGGGATTGCTACTAAGGGTCAAATCCTAACTGGCAGGAATGCCACTATCTCTAGTTTCTCTTGGTGCTGAATATTACTCTCAACTGAAAGACACTAATCACTAGACAATACTAAGTTTGACTAAACTGACCCTGATCATGTTAACTGACTGAACTGGACTGAGTTCACTCAGTTGTTTTATCTTACTGGGTACTACAATTCTTGACCTTTAATGGGACTATTCTATAACTACTGCAACTAAGTAAACAGTTAGATTTTGGGTAATTTAATACCCCCAGGACTCGATAGCAAAATTGATAAACTTATATCACAACTTTAAGAACACAACAATAGGTTACCATGCATAATTTACTCATGTAGACATTTTATCAAACACTTCGGGAGCAAGATTGTTATACATGAGGACTAACCACATAAGGCATTATAACTACAATATGTAACTTGCAAATTCAAGGGTTTTGACATGAGAGATTCATAATTCAACCCACATGCTAACTTAATTTCATGGAATTGATAAAAGATCTTACTTGAAACCCATACAACAACACAAATATGAGCATAGTTCAATTCATAAAATTGGAATCATAATTCAAGTTTTGAAAAGAGTTCTTGAACTCCAAGGGTGGAAGGAAATCCAAAGATGCACACCTAACATACCTTGATTACTGAATTTATGGGAATTGTTGGTGAATTTTTTAGACTTGGACTTGAATTTGATGAGCCTAGGGTTTTTGTTCTTGTGAGGTTTTGTAAAGAATGAATGCATTGTTCCCTTTTGGAAGCTTAATTTCACTTTTTATCTAAATTAAGTGAGCGGAAAAGGACCAAAATGCCATTGGAAAGTGGTAATTAAGTGAGTAAAATATGCCCAGTGACGTGGCAGGTGACGGGATGGGTCGATGTTGTTGATGCGATTACCAACGCGCTGCGTCGATGCTATTGACATGATACCCAATGCGACACATTAAGACCACATTGGCTTGCTGTTTTGGTCATCAAAATATGACTCAAACGATGTTTGAAAATTCTGAATCTGTAATACCCTATATTTATCTAGCTTAATTTAACTCTCAGTACATGAGTTATCCTATATAAATTTTTCTAAATACTCAGTATTTTCAGTTTAGATCTTATCATTGCATAGGAAATTCAGTTAGCTTTCCAATGATATAAGATTAGCCCAAATCTAGCACCCAGGTGAAGAGTTATATCCATATTCGTAAAATAGTCTGCCAAAGTGGAAATTAGCTCATCGCGGAGTCAGGCAAAATGGCATTTGGAAATTTTTAGTGAAGCTCCGCGATACCACCGCATCGCAACACCAGCCAATTTCCTAATTGTCACTTTTCAGTGTGACTCTGCGATCAACGTGTGTCACGCTAATGATGAAATTTGCATACAAAGGGGTACCGTGATACTACCGTGTCACGTTAATGACCTGGTTTGCAATTTTCAATTACCAGTGACATGACGCGACAGCGCCGTGTTGCGCCAAGGGCCCAAATCGGGAGTTTTCAGTGACGATTTTTAAATCTTTTCCAAGGGTAATTGGGTATTTTTTCATGACCTTAGTCAGCCTTTAACCTAAAATTTACCCAAACCTAGTTACATCATTATTCACTCAGTCTTCCCTAAATTAAAAGCATTTTCTCTCAAAGGGATAAACCCTAGCTTTAAGAAATCAAGAACAAACTCAAGAATTTCTCCAAGAACCTTTAAGAATTAACATTCCAAGGTATGTTAGATGTTTATTCATGGGCTCCTTTCACCCATGAACCAAGAACCTCTTTTTAAACTACAAGTTATACATTCATGATTTTGATATTTGAGATTGATTGTATTTATGTTCATGATACTAATTGGGTTTTCAATTTATGATTAATTATAAGTTCCCATGAAATTAAAATAGTTTATGTGATAAATTATATGAATTGCATGCTAAACCCTTGAATTTTGCAATTGAGTATTGTATTCATGATGTTCATGTGTTGTCCATTATTATTTGAAATAATCCATGTTCCCCATGTGTTTACTAAAATGCCGATGTGAAGTAAATAGTGGAATCATGATATGTAATTATGTGGTTCCTATCATGTACAAATTTATGCCCTACAAGTGTTTGATAAAATATCTCTATGAATGAATTTTGAACAAGTGGACATTGTTATGCTTTTAAAGATCATGCTATGTTTTACTTTCACGCTATCGAGTCCTAGGGGTATTCAATACCTGAAGAATCTAGATAATTACCTAAGAGCAATAGTAGTTCAAGAATAGTTTCAGTAGTTTCATGATCGGTAGTACTCAGTCAGTTACAGAACTCAGTGAAACTCAGTATCAATCCAGTTCAGTCTAGTCTAATAATCAGTGTCCTTTAGATGGTAGTAGGATTCAGCATCGAGTGAACCCAAGATGGGGGCTCACCTTCCAATAGAGGGTGTGAACCTTATAAGCAGTCCTTACATTCCAAAACCATGTAGCCAGTGTAGGTTTAGATATCAGCCTACAAGTTGAGGTTGATGAGGTGTTTCTACCTTCCATTTGAGGGTATCACTATTCTCATTTGAGCAGTTTCCATATAAGGGTAACTCTTCAGTTGTCTTTACCCGTGGAATGGTACTGACACCCTTCCAGGTAGAGTTATAGGTTGGACACCAAATCTATTCAGAAAAGAGGCATGTCGGTTAGATGATTACTTCCCACAATCTCTGTTTAAGTCTTATTATAGAACTCAATACAGTTCTATAGAATTAGGACTGCCAGATACAATCACTCAGTTCTCAGTAATATATTTATCAGTAATCTCAGATTTATTAGTTACTCAGTATCAAAACTCAGTACTTAGTTTCATTAAATGCTCAGATACGACAAACACACATATGCACAGTATTGCATACTCAGTAATGTACAATAGTTCCAGTTATCCATGTTTTCATACTCAGTTATTCCATATCATTAAATCAGTTATTGTTCATGCATATTCACCCTTGTATTCATCCTTAAATAATCTAGCAAACCAGTACATTCCAAGTATTGACACATACTTTTTCTTTGCGCTATGATGTCTCATATCATAGGTTCAGACGCTCAGGTTCCCGATTATGCATAGATAGATGTAGATTTAGCTAGTAGTGTCAAATTTAGTAGTGAGTCCTCATCTATTGAGGATATGTTTTATTTCCGTATTTCAGTAGTCATAGTTAGTTGGGGGTTATTCCTATCAACTCTGCTTTCAGACAGTTCAATTAAAGGCTTTTCAGACTAGACTATCAAATAATATTCAGTTTTGTAGATAATTATTATAGTTGATATTCTTTATCAGTATTCATACCATGAACCTTATGGCATTTCAGCCTATTTTCTGCATTATTACAGTAATGTTATTCAGTACTCACAACAGCTATTAGTTATGGGTTAGCTTGTGGTCCTTCGGGGTCGTAAGCACCTTGTAGCATTCGAGGTACAGACTTGAGGCATTACAAACTTGGTATCAGAGCCTAAGGTTCAATAGAGTCATATGGAGTCTGAAAGCTATATCAAGTAAAGTCTTATGCATGGGTGTATAGCACACCGCATTTATGGGCAAGAGGCTATGAGACGTTTTTAGGAAAAGTTTCCCTTCTTTCAATATTTATGCTGTGAGAGTGAGAATGAGCTCAAGTTAAAATCTCAGTCTACTCCTTTCTTCCTTCCATTTATAGAACATACTTCCCAAAAAGACAAACAAAAGAACAAGAAATTAGTTAGTGCATTAACCCGTTTAGGCAGATCCCCTGGATGAGCATATCTCCCATTCAGAATTCAGATATGCGTTCACCACTCTAGCCAATTCCGTAGCAGCTCAAACTAAACGGACAACTGTTATTTAGGCCAACCCAGTGGCCAATACTACTGCAGTCAGGATTCAGGACTTCACCCAAATGAATCATCACCTATTCTCAGGATCTAAGTTAGAAGAGGATCCATAAAAGTTCCTCGATCAGGTTCAGAAAGTAACAAATATCATAGGAGTTACTTCTAGTGATATTTCTGATTTAGCTGCCAACCAGATATAAGATGTAACTCATACATGGTTTAAAAAGTGAAAGGTAGACAGGGGAATAGAAGCAGAGCCCATAGAGTGGGAAGAGTTTGTTACTGCTTTCCTAGATAGATTCTTTCCCTTAGAGATGAGAGAAGCCAAGGTGTTAGAGTTCATCAACCTTAAGAAAGGTAACATAAACGTGAAAGAGTATTCCCTTAAGTTTACTCAGTTAGCCAGGTATGCTCCCCATGTAGTAGAAAAAAATAGGTCTAAAATGAGCAAGTTCATATCTAGGGTGTCAGAGAGTGTGGTCAAAGAGTGTAGAACTGTGATGTTAATTAAGGAGACAGACATATCTAGGCTTATGGTCCTTGCTCAAAAGATAGAAAAGGCTAAGAATAAGGAGAGAGAAAGAGAGAGAGAATAAGAGAGATAGAATAGTAGCATTAATTTCACTCAGACTAAGTCAAAAGGCGGTAACCGTTCACAGTTTCTCCAAAAATCTTTGATTCCATCTCCTTCCTCAGTAAGTGCTTCGGTACCAAATTTCATAAATGGTAACAAAGATGGGGCACCAGCCTCTAAATCTCAGGGTAGTGTCAGTAGTGCTCAAACAAATCCTCTTTGTCAGAAATATGGCAAAAACCATCAGGGTTTCTGCAGAGCTGGCAGTTATGTATGTTTTGGGTGTGGCAAGTCTGGCCACAGAATCAGACATTGTCCTCATTCAGGTTCTCAGGGTTAGTATAATCGTCCCCTATATCAGTCCGGTCGCCCATATCAGAAAAGTATCCCTTTAAGTGCCACCAGTGAGCAACGCCCAAATAAGATTTATGCACTTCATTCCATACAAGATCAAGAAAATTCTCCTGATGCGGTCACTAGTACATTACAAATCTTCCATTTACATATTTATGCTTTGCTAGATCCAGGAGATTCTTTGTCTTTTATAACTCCATACTTAGTATCCAACTTTATGATAAAACCAAAAGTCTTAATAGAATCTTTATTAGTATCTACCATAGCGGGTCAGTCTACCATAGCCCAGTGGGTATATAGGAATTTCCCCATTATGATATCTCAGAAAGTCACTTCAGCAGACTTAGTAGAATTAGAGATGATAGATTTTGATGTAATTCTCGACATGGATTGGCTCCATTCATGTTATGCCTTAGTTGATTATAGAAATAGAATTGTTCATTTTTAGTTTCCAAATAAACTAGTCCTTGAATGAAGGAGTAGTACGTCAACGCTTAAGAGTCAGTTGATTTCATACCTTAGAGCAAGAAAAATGATATCCAAGAATGCGTTTATCATCTTGTCTGATTCAAAGACCATAGTTCATAGACTCCTAGTCTTGAGTCAGTTTCAATAGTAAATGAATTCTCAGAGGTGTTTCCCAAAGATCTTCTCAGAGTCCCTCTCATTAGGGAAATAGACTTTGAAATAGACCTTTTTCTAGATACTCAGCCTATATCTATTTTGTCACACAAAATGGCTCCGACAGAACTCAAAGAGTTAATAGATCAATTGAAAAATATCCTAGATAATGGATTCATCAGACACACCATTTCCCCATGGGGTGCACCAATCCTATTCTTGTGTACAAAAGATGTTTCTCTCAGAATATGTATCGACTATCGTCAGTTGAACAAATTCATAGTCAAGAATAAATACCCACTTCCTAGAATTTATGACTTTGTTGACCAACTTCAGGGTGCTAGTTACTTTTCTAAGATAGACCTCAAATCAGCCTATCATCAGCTAAGAGTTAGAGAATGTGACATTTCAAAAATATTTTTTCGAACCCGTTAGGGTGACTTCTAGTTTCTAGTCATGTCTTTTGGTCTTACAAATGCCCTAGTAGCTTTCATGGACTTAATGAATCATGTGTTCTAGAAGTACTTGGACATGTTCATTATAGTTTTTATTAATGACATTCTTGTCTTTTCCCATAGCGAGAATGATCTTGCAGATCACCTCAGAATCATACTTCAGAATCTTAGAATCATCAGTTGTTCGCCGAATTCAGTAAGTGCAAATTTTGGCTAAGGTCAGTAGCATTCCTTGGTCATATTATTTTCGGTGATGGCATTAGAGTTGATCCTAAAAAGATTAAGGTGGTGAGAAACTAGCCTAGATTCCTTTCTCCATCAGACATCAGGAGATTCTTGGGTCTAGTTGGCTACTATCATCAGTTTGTTGAAGGTTTCTCATATATTGCATCCCTTATGTCCAAATTAACTCAGAAGAAAGTCAAGTTTCAGTAGTCAGATTCTTGTGGGAGGATTTTTCAGGAGTTGAAAACTCGACTTACCTCAGCCCCTGTTTTTGCTCTACTAAATGGTTCAGATAGGTTTATTGTGTACTATGATACAACTAGAGTAGGTGTGGGTTATGTCCTCATGCAGAGAGGTAAGATCATAGTCAATGCCTCTAGACAACTTAAACCCTATGAGAAGAATTACCCGACTCATGATCTTGAGTTAGCAGTTGTAGTGTTTTACTTAAAGATTTGGAGGCACTATTTGTATAGGGTGCATGTTGATGTGTTCACTGATCACAAAAGCTTGCAGTATGTATTCTCTATGAGAGATTTGAATTTGCATCTAAGAAGGTGGTTAGAGTTGTTGAAAGATTATGACATGAGTGTTCTGTTTCATCCGAGCAAGGCTAATGTAGTGGAAGATGCTCTCAGTAGGTTGACTATGGCTAGTGTTGCTCATGTTGAGAATTGTAAGAAGAAGTTAGTTTAGGAAGTCCATTAGCTTGCCTGACTAGGTTTCCTCTTAGTCGACTCAATAAAGGGTAGTATGTGGGTGCAAAATAGTTCAGAATCATCTCTAGTTTACAAAGTGAAGGAAAAGTTGGACAGAGATCCTAGTTTTGTTAAGTTAAAAGAGTCAGTCAGAGATCAGAAAGTAGAGGTTTTCTCCTAAGGGGGAGATGGTGTGTTGCATTGCCAGGGTCGGTTATGTGTGCTAGGTGTAGATGACTTAAGGAAATGAATTCTTGCAAAAGCTCATGGTTCACGTTAATCTATTCATCCAGGGGATACTAAGATGTACAACACTTTGCAGAAGATCTATTGGTTGAGTGGGATGAAGAGATATATTGCAAAGTTTGTAGACAATTGTTCAACGTGTTAGAAGTTTAATATTTAGCACCAAAAGCCTAGTAGGTCCATGTAGGATCTCAGTATTACCACAAGGGTGATGAGTTTGCCTCGTACTCTTCATCGGCATGACTCTATTTGGGTCATTGTAGACAGAATGACCAAATCAGCCTACTTCTTCCTATTCTGCCGAGGACTATGACAAACTCTATATCAGAGAGTTGGTAAGGTTACATGGAGTACCAGTGTCTATCATTTTAGATTGAGGTACCCAGTTTACCTCTCACTTCAGGAAAGCAATCCAAAAGGGTCTTGGTACCCGAGTTCACCTCAGTATAGCTTTTCATCCATAGACAGATGGTCAAGCAGAAAGGACCATTCTGACTCTAAAATATATGTTAAGAGTCTGCGTTGTTGATTTTAAAGGTAGTTGGGATGACCACTTGCTTTTGATTGAATTCATATATAATAACAACTATCATTCCAGTATTCAGATGGCTCCGTTTAAGGCTCTTTATGGTAGGAGATATAGATCTCCAATTGGTTGGTTTAAGGCAGGTGAAGCATCAGTTGTAGGGCTTGACTTAGTGTTTGATTCCTTAGAGAAAATTCAGTTGATCAGAGAAAGGTTGGGGCTGTCCAGAGCTGACTGAAATCTTATGCAGATGTGAGGTGAAATGATCTCGAGTTTGAGATCGAAGATTTTTTATTCTTGATAATATCTCCCAGGAAGGGAGTGAAGAGGTTCATCAAGAAGGGAAAGATCAGTCCCCAATATGTCGGTCCTTATAGAATCCTCAGCCATTTCAGAAAGGTGGCTTACGAGCTTGAGTTGCCTTCAGATCTAGCTCCGGTGCACCCAGTATTCCACGTCTCTTTGCTAAAGAAATTAATTGTTGACCCAACGTTCATAATTCCCTTAGAGGGCAAAGGTATTTAGAATGATTGATTTTTTGAAGAGGTTTCAATCCAGATCCTCGATCATCAGATTCGCAGACTGAGTAACAAAAAAGTTCCCTTAGTCAAAGTTCTTTGGTGGAATCAGTCCCTTGAGGGAGCTACTTAGGAAGCAGAAGCAGATATGCGGACCAAGTATCCTCACCTCTTCTCTGCAAATTCAGAATTATTTTAAAGTAACTCTCTTCCTTAGATTTACTCAGTTCCATGTTCAGTTACAGTTACATACTTGGTATTCTTTACCGTTATATATCATCTTCATGACAGTCATATATTCATGAAAAAGTTCATCCATGAACTCATACAACAGATATGCATGTTCAGTATGAGAACTTAGATTATAAGTAGCTTTAATCATGTATTCCATGCATCAGATATGCATGTTCAGTGGGTAAGCTCAGTCAATCAGTGTTTCTTAGCTTAATCAGTCTTATTTGAGGACGAATGTTCACAAGGGGGAGATATTGTAATACCTCGTATTTCTCTAGCTTAATTTAAATCTAAGTACATGAGTTATCCTATATCAATTTTACTAAATACTCAGTATTTTTTAGTTTAGAGAATACCATTGCATAGGAAATTCAGTCAGCTTTCCAACGATATAAAATTCTCCCAAATTCGGCACCCCGATGAAGAGTTATGTCTATATTCATAAAACAGCGTGCCAAAGTAGGCATCAACGCATCGGGGAGTCATGAAAATTGGCATTTGGCAATTTCCAATGAAGCTCTACGATACCACAGCGTTTCCCCACCAGTTAATTTCCTAATTGTCACTTTCCAGTGAAGCTCTACGATACCACAGCGTTGCCCCACCAGTTAATTTCCTAATTGTCACTTTCCAGTGTGACTCTGTGATCAAGGTGTGTCATGCCAAGGGTGAAATTTGCATACAAACGGGGTACTGTGATACCACCACGTTACATTGATGACCTATTTTGCAATTGTCGATTTCCAACGACATGGCGCGATAGCGCCCGCCACGCCAAGGGCCCAATCAGGAGTTTTTAGTCACGAATTATAAATCTTTTCCAAGGGTAATTGGGTATTTTTCCAGACCCAAATTACCCTTTAACACAAAATTTACCCCTAATTAACCTAGTTACATCATTATAAACTCATTCTTCCCCAAACTAAAAGCATTCTCTCTCAAAGGGAAAAACACTAGCTTCAAGAAATCAAGGACAAACTCAAGAATCTCTTCAAGAACCTTCAAGAATTTACATGAAAAGGTATGTTAGGTGTTTATTCATGGGTTACTTTCACCCATGAATCCCAATAACCACTTTTAAAACTACAAGTTATAGATTCATGATTTCGATGTTTGAGATTGATTGTATTAATGTTAATGATAGTAATTGGGTTTTCAATTCATGATTAATTATAAGTTTCCATGAAATTAAAATAGTTTATGTGATGAAATTTATGAATTTCATGCTAAACCCTTGAATTTTTAAATTGGGTAATATATTCATGATGTTCATGTGTTGGCCATTATCATATGAAATAATCCATGCACCCCAAGTGTTTGCTAAAATCCGTATGTGTAGTAAATAGTTGAATCATGATATGTCATTATGTGGTCCCAATCATGTAAAATTTTATACCCTACAAGTGTTTGATAAAATGTCTATATGAATGAATTTGGAACAAGTGGATATTGTTATGCTTTCAAGATTATAATATGTTTTACTTTCACGCTATCGAGTCCTGGGGGGTATTCAATACCTAAAAAATCTAGCTGATTACCTAAGAGCTACAATAGTTCCAGAATAGTATCAGTAGTGTCATGATTAGTATTACTCAATTAATACAGAACTCAGTGAAACTCAATATCAGTCTATTTCAGTCCAGTATAATAATATGTGTCCTTCAGATGGGAGTAGGCTTCAGCACCTTGTGAACCCATAGATGGGGTTTCACCTGCCAGAAGAGGGTGTAACCCTAAGAAGTTGTCCTTGAGTTCCCAAACTACGTAGCCATCGTAGTTTGAGACATCAACCTGCCAGTTTAGGGTTGATGAGTGTTTCTACCTGTTAGTTGAAGGTACCACCATTCTTATTTAAGTACCTGCCAGATGAGGGTAACTCTTCAATTGTTTTTATCCTTGGCACGGTACTGACACCCTTCTATCTAGGGTTATAGGTTGGACCAAAAATCTATTCATAAAAGGGGCATGTCGGTTGGATTATTACTGCCCATAGTTTATGTTTCAGTCTAAGTATAAAACTCAGTTTAGTTCTACAGAATTAGGACTATCAGATATATTCACTTAGTTATTAGTAATACAACTATCATTAATCTCACATTTATCAGCTACCCAATTTCAATAAAGGCTCAGTTATAGTATACACGTATATGCACAGTATTGCATACTCAGTAATATACAGTAATTTCAGTTATCCATGTGTTCATACTCAGTTTTTCCATATCATTCAGTCAGTTAATGTTCAGTATATGAACCCTTGTATTCAGATGTTACCTCATCTAGCATACCAGTATATTCCATGTACTGACACATACTTTTTTGTTGTGCTCTGATGTCTCATATTATAGGTTCAGATGCTCAGGTTCCTGACCGTGCATAGACAGATTTAGATTCAACCAGCATTTTTAGATTTAGTAGTGAGTTCTCATCTATCGAGGATATGTTTTATTTCCATATTTCAGTAGTCAAGTTAGTTGTGGTTTTTCCCATCAACTTCGCTTTCAGAAAATTCAGTTAGAGGCTTTTCAAACTAGACTATCAAACAGTATTCAGTTTTGCAGATTATTATTATAGTTGATATTATTTATCAGTATTTAGATTATGAACCTTATGGTATTTCAACCTATTTTTCACATTATTATAGTATTGTTATTCAATGCTCACAACAGATATCAATCATATGTTAGCTTGTGGTCCTTCAGGGACATAAGCACCGTATAACATCTGTGGTACAGACTCGGGGCGTTACAAACTAAGTATCAGAGCCTAAGGTTCAATAGAGTCCTAGGGAGTCCAAAAGCCACGTCTAATAGAGTCTTGTGCATGGGTTTGTAGTGCGCCATACTTATGGGCAAGAGGCTCTGAGATATTTTTAGGAAAAGTTTCCTTTCTTTCAATATTCATATCGTGCGAGTGAGCATGAGCTTAAGTTAAAATCTAAGTCTAATCCTTTATTCTTTTAGTTTACAAAGCATGACTCCCAAAAAGACCAACAAAAGAAGAAAAGAAAACCAGTCAGTGCTTCAGCCAATTCAGGCAGATCCGTTGGACGAGCATGTCTCCTATTCAAAATTCAGAGCTACTTTCACCACTCTAGACAATTTCATAGTATCTCAGAATTAATGGCCAGATATTGTTCAGGCCAATCCAGTGGTACTACTTCAGTCAGGATTTAGGACTTCATCTAAATCCATCCTCCCCTATTCTCAGGATCTAAGTTAGAAGAGGATCCATAGTAGTTCGTCGATCAGGTTCAGAAAGTCACAGATATCATGGGAGTTACTTCTAGTGAGAGTGTTGATTTAGATGCATATCAGTTATAAGATGTTGATCATACGTGGTTTAAGTAGTGGAAGGTAGATAGGGGCACAGAAGCAGAGACCTTAGAGTAGGAATAGTTTGCTACTTCTTTCCTAGATAAATTCTTTCCCTTAGAGCTGAGAGAAGACAAGGTGTTAGAGTTCATCACCCTCAGTTAAGGTAACTTGAGCATAAAAGATTTTTCCTTCGATTTTACCTAGTTATCCAGGTATGCTCCCCATGTAGTAGCAGACAATAGGTCCAGAATGAGTAAGTTCGAGTCTGGGGTGTCAGAGAGTGTGATTAAAGAGTGTAGAACTACGATGTTAATTAAGGAGATGAACCTATAAAGGCTCATGATCCATGCTCACTGGATAGAAGAGGCTAATGATAAGGAGAGAGAAAGAGAGAGGGAGAATAAGAGAGCTAGAATAGGTAGCTTCAATTTCACTCATCCTAAGTCAGAAGGCGGTAATTTTTCACAGTTTAGCCAAAAATCGTTGGTTCCATCACCTTTCTTAGAAAGTGCTCCAGTACCTAAGTTTATAAATTGTAACAACTATGGGGCACCAGCCTCTAAATCTCAGGATAGTGTCAACAGTGCTCGAACAAATTCCCTTTGTCAGAAATGTGGTAAAAACCACTAGGATGTCTGCAGAGCTGGCAGTGATGTATGTTTAGGATATAGAAAGCTAGGCCACAGAATTAGCGATTGTCCTCAGTCAGGTTCTCAGGGTCAGCATAACCACCCCCCAGATCAGTCCGATTGCCTGAATCAGCAGGGTGCCGCTTCCAGTGCCACCAATGGGCAATGCCCAAATAGGCTTTATGCACTTTAGTTCTGACAAGATCAGGAAAATTCTCCTGATGTGGTCACTAGTACGTTACAAATATTCTATTAACATGTTTATTCTTTGCTAGATCTAGGAGCTTCTTAGTATTTTGTAACTCGTTACATAGCAACCAACTTTAAGATCAAACTTGAAGTGTTAATAGAAACTTTCTTAGTCTTTACCCCAGTGGATCAGTCTATCATAGCCCAACGGGTATACAGGAACTGTCTGATTATGATATCTTAGAAAGTCACTTCAGCAGACTTAGTAGAATTAGAGATGACAGATTGTAACACCCCGAGATCCCATCTCGTGACATCATACGGTGCTTATGGACCCGAAGGACCACAAGCTAACCCTTTACTGATATCTATACCTGTACACTGCATAATATCTGAAATAAATATGGAAACTAACCATAAGGTTCAACATATCTGTACATACTCAAACTGAAAACTGAATACTAATACATCAACATCCGTCTGAAAAGCCTCTAAACTGTCTGAACTGTGGAGTTGATGGGACATGACCCTAACTAACTCTGTCAATTGACTATATAAACAAAATCTGATGCAATAATAGTAAACTAAGATTCGTCCTCAAAGGAAGAAGACTCACTGCTACTGCTGCTAACTGGGATTGAACTGCTGAGGAAACTCTGAATCCTGTGCCTCTGGAACTGTGGTGTCAAATAAAACACCATAGCACAAATACGTTAGTACAAAATATGCCGAGTATGTAGATGAGGTAAGTCTAAATACAAGTGCTCATGCATGCACAAGGTGTAAACTGAATAATCATGAAAACGTCACACGAGAACACATATATGAATGCACAGGTCATAATCACAATCATCACAACTCTAGAGACTGGAACTCAGATACCACTTTACTGCAGACTGCAGTCACTACTGACACTGAGATACTGAATCATAGACTTATCTGATACTGATAACTGGGAATATGGATGCACATACATCAAGGCATGAGTTCTGAAACTTCTAAAATGGATAGCAACCCTGTCTAACAGGTTATCTTAGAGTCTGTGAATAACAATACTTCTTGATAAAATGATTTTGAGATTAGCCTATATAGCAGTGGATCTTCGAATTAGCAAGTAATCATACTTAATGTCCTATATCTAACATCCTTAAATTCTGTACACTGAACTGAGCTCTTTCTTGAAGTCTGAGACTGATTCTGAAACTGAGATTGTAGGAAGTAGTTAATTAACTGATATGCCCCTACTATCTCTTAGGGGTCCAACCTCTAATACCAGTTGGGAGGGTGTCAATCCCGTTCTACGAGTAAAGAAATTATCTCTATATGACCCTCATCTACTAGGTCCTCATACGAGAATGGTGGAGCCCTCATCTAACAGGTCAAGCCAGCTCATCTACCCTCATCTAGAAGGTATGATGTCTCTCATCCACCCTCATCTAGAAGGTGTGATGTCTCAACCTATGTTGGCTACATAGTTCTGGAGCACAAGGATCGCATCTAAGGATCACACCCTCTAGTAGTAGGTGAGTCCCCATCCTTGAGATCACTCGGTGCTAGTTTCTATTCCCAACTGAAAGACACTGATTTGACTCTTAACTGAACATATATTGAGCTGTATCTGATACTGATTATATTTCTCAATATATATGACTGAGTTACCCTGAGATTACTTAGTTTCGTATCGTCGTATCTGACAAAAAGGTATCGAATCATAGCATCTGACTGACGATGCAGAGCTTAAATAGATTAATCAAATCGCTTATGAGATTAGAATTGAATCACTTGAATACTATTAGATCTGAGCTGATTAAAGTTCGTAGGCTAGATTACTAGCGATACAGAGATTACAGAGATAACTGAGATTATAGAGCTTGATTAAGATCCGCACTTGTTTGAAGATACATAGTTCTATAGTTAACTGAGTTCTGAGAATTGTGGCTCAATTGGAATTATCACGAAACTGACATGAACTCTAGACAATAGCTCTATTGTCGAGTATAAATACCCCCAGGACTCGATAACATAAAAGTAAAACATAATCATTCTCACATCATCACGATCATCCATTCACCATCACAGTCATTCATGCATCAACACAAGCATTCATTCATCATCATAATCATTCATGTATTATTGCAATCACACCTTAATGGTCACCATTATTAATGCATTATCACAATTATTAAAACATCTCTCCAAGTAATAAGAAATCATAAAATACTCCCCCTCTCAAAATCCATAAGGCATCCCATCCAACATTTAGGAAACATAGACTTCTATTCATCACCACAATTACCTAAGGGTCGCTTTAAGCATCTCGGGGTATTAATCACCTAATAACATAGAGAAAAAAATGCTATTAGATCATATTCCATTCAGCAAGGTTTTACCTCAACTATTTCATACCTATATCGGTCTCAACATGTATTTGGATTTCACACCGCTTGGGAAACTTCATACTATCATGTCATAGCTTACTTGCTAATCACTTGGCATATATTAAAAACTTAGCATATATCAAAGGGCACATAATGGGGAATTTATAACCATCATATCTCCACTCGTTCACTAAGGTACTTCAATAAACACTAGACATGCATAGGCTCACACTTATTTGGGGATTTCCTACTAACATGGAATAATTCATTCACTTGGTCATTTTATCAAACACTAGGCATGCAAAGACTAGCTCACAATTTGGGGCTTCCTATTCAACAAGCTATAATGGCCCATATTCTTCTTCTAAGCTTTCATCAACCTATGGGATACATACTCTGCTAAATCAACCAATTCTATACCTAAAAGTCATGAACACATCAACAATCGTAACACATAATCGTATCTTAGAAGTCATTAAATCACAATTTAACTACAATGCTCAATTTCTAGTCTCTTAGACATTTTATCAAACACCTCACATGGACAACTTAAGCATAAGTATAATAACCCAACTACTCATCATGAACAACCAAATTTCACATGTTTCCACTCATATATTATCATAGATTCATACAAACCACATAAGTATCCCATCTTGGAGGTCATTCGACATCAACAACAAGTACATAATACATTTAACACACAAATACCACATACTAAGGCCAAGTATTGATAATCTTGTAGACAAACATGAACCACAACTCAATCATAGAGAGAATATCAATTTCAACTCACAAGAATCATTAGAAATTTATAAACATAAATCTTGGAGATTTAGAAAAAAGGTACTTGAGCTTCTTGGATGAAAGGGACCCAAGAATAAAAATATACATACCTTGGGAAAACTCTTTCTTGAAAACCTTTGGAAGAATTCTTAATTTTTGCTCTCGATTCTCTCTTAATTTTTGGTGGAAGAAGAGAGAATTTTTTATTTTTGGAAACCCTAGTTTTTGGGTGAAAGAAGAGAAAAGAAATGAGGCCTTCAAACCTTAAGTGGGTATTTATAGAGGTTGGGTAAAGAGTGGAAAAGACCAAAATTCCCCTTCAAAATTTTTCTAGAAAATTCCGATCGGGGTCTGTGACGGTCGACCTGACGGGCCGTCAGAGGGACTGACGGTCCACCAAGTCGTCCGTCACTCAAGTGCCAAAACTGGAACATTATACCTCAATGTGAAGGTCAAAGTGATGGTCTTTTAAGAATCTGACGGTCCACCAGATCGTCCTTCACTCGAGGGTCAGGAATGGGCCATTCTGTTTTGACCTAACAGACCCCTTGACGGTCCGTCAACTTTTTGATGGTCCACTACTTTGGCCGTCACTCGGGGGGCGGGGGGGGGGGGGGGGGAAGAAATGGGATGTTCTATCTTGTCCTGACAGGACACTTGATGTTCCACCAAGGACTTGGTGGTCCGCCAGGTCGAACGTCAAACCTGGGCGATTCTGATACCGTTTAGTAAAACGACCATAACTCCCTCGTTCGATGTCAGATTTTGATGAAATTGGTATCGATGGAAAGATTATTCAATAACACTATTCAAAGTGTTTCATACTTGGGAAGATATTTTAAGAATTTTTAGACTCGGATTTTTGCTTTACCGCAAATGCTCTAAGGCTCAGACTAGGAGAGAACTTTTCTGGTTTTACACAGATTTCAACGTTATTCTTGGAATGGATTAGATCCATTCATTCTATGTCTTAGTTGATTGTATAAATAGAATTGTTCATTTCTATTTTCCAAATAAATTAGTCGTTGAATGGAGTGGTAGTACTACAACGCTTAAGGGTCAATTGATTTCATACCTTAGAGCGAGAAAAATTATATCCACGGGATTTGTTTATTATCTGTTGCGAGTCAAATACTCTAGTTTAGAGACTCCTAGTCTTTATTCAGTTTCAATAGTAAATGAATTCTCAGATGTGTTTCCTGAAGAACTTCCCGAGTCTATCCCATTAGGGAAATAGACTTTAGAATAGACCTTCTTCCAAATACTCAGCTCATATCTATTTCTCCATACAGAATGTCTTCGGTAAAAATCAAAGAGTTAAAAGATTATTTGAAAGATCTCCTAGATAAGAGATTCATCTAACCCAACTCTTTTCGGTAGGGTGCATCATTTCTTTTATACGTAAGAAAGATGGTTCTCTCAGAATATGTATAGACTACCATCAGTTGAACAAAGTCGCAGTGAAGAATAAATACCCACTTCCCAAAATTGGTGAATTGCTCAACCAACTTTAGGGTTCTAGTTAATTTTTTAAAATAGACCTCAGATCAGGCTCTTATCAGCTCAGAGTTAGAGAATGTGACATTCCAAAAATAGCTTTCCGAACCCACTATGGTCACTTTGAGTTTCTTGGCATGTCCTTTGTTCTTACTAATGCCCCAGTAGCTTTCATGGACTTATTGAATCATGTGTTCGAGCAGTACTTAGACATGGTCGTTAAAGTCTTCATCGATGACATTATTTTCTATTCCCATGTGAGAATGATCATGCGAATCACCTCAGAATCGTACTTTAGACTCTCAGAACTCATATGTTGATCACCAAATTCAGTATGTATGAGTTTTGGCTAAGGTCAGTAGCATTTGTAATGCCCTGAATCTGGTACCCGGACTGCTACACGATGCTCATAACCCCGAAGGACCACAAGCTAACCTATGACTGATTTTTATACCTGAACACTACATAATATACTATCTAAATGCAGAAATAAAGGTTGTAAAGTGGTAAGGTTCAAAACTGTAACATAACTGATAAAACATAAAATCTGGAGGGGGTTTGAAATACCCAAGGCATCTAAATTAACTGTCTGAATATGCTAGTCTAAAAAGCCTCTAACTGACTGAACTGTCTGAATAAGGAGTTGATGGGACATGTCCCCGACTAACTCCAACTACTAAAATAAATTAATGAATGATATAATAAAGAAATGGTCATGTCCTCAAAGGATGCGGACAAACTGCTTACTCTGACTGTTGAGACTAGAATACTACTGATGCTTTGGAACTCATGCTTTTGAACCTATGGTATAAAATACCATAACGCAAATACGTCAGTACATTTGAATGTACTTGTATGCAAGTGAGGTAGGCTGAATGCAAAGGGTTCACATGCATGAACTATACTAACTGACTGGATAACATAAGCGTGAGAATACATGCATGAATACATAATCACTGTAACTGAGTTTGTGATAACATGATAACTGAATCTGAGTACTGATAACATGAGATACTGATAACTGTGTAACTGAAGTAACTAATACAGAGAGACTATATCTGAGAGTCTAATTTCTGATGGAAGTAGCTGAGTTCCATAATGTTCTGAGTTGACTGTATCTGACAGTCCTAAAATTTGAAAAACTATCTGAGTTCTTTTACTGAGATAGAATGACCGAATTTGACAGTCCTGATTCTATAAATAAATTTATGGGAAGTAGTCCTTTCACCGACATGCCCCTAATAAGCTATTATAGCTAAGTTGGGATCTAATCTGTAACCCCAATTAAAAGGGTGTCAATACCGTGCCACTAGTAAGGACAAGCTGTGAGTGACCCTCATCTAAAAGGTACTCCAATGAGAATGGCGGGACTCTCATATAACTTTTTATGACATCTCACCTACCCTCATCTAGCAGGTTTGATGTCTCAACCTACGCTGGCTACGTAGTTCTGGAGAGAAAGGATTTCTTCTAAGAATCACACCCTCTACTCGTAGGTGAGTTCGTATCCTTGGGCTCACTCGGTGCTGAATCCTACTCCCATCTGAATAGACACTGAACCGAATATACCGGACTGAACTCGATTGAGTTTAATTGAATTCCATTGACTGATGGAATATTACTGAGATCTGAAAACTGACTGAGATTATTGACATTACTGAGATTATTAAGATTACTGCGATTACTGAGATTACTGGACTGATACTGAATTTACTGAGTTTCCTGAGTCATGTAACTGACTGAATTCTATTGATCATGGATTGACTAAGATTATCATGAAACTGACACTGATTCTAGGTACATAGCTAAATTTTTGGGGACAAGTACCTCCAGGACTCGATGGGAAGAAACTGACAAAGCATAACTTTCTTGAATACATGACCAACATCAATAATCCATAATATAATAAGTTGGAGATTTCATGAAGTAGAAGTTCTAAAGCACCACAATGGCTACACATATATCCATAATTCATTGACTAAGACATTTCATCAGACACTGGACATGCATAAACTTGTAGATAAATGGGGATTTCATATTATCCTACTAGCATGGCACTTTTCTTTCACATAGGCATTTAATCGAACACATGGGGAGCATGCTTTGGTTATAAAATCATAAACACATCTAATAATAATGGATACATCAATCAACATGTAAATTTAAGGGTTTATCATAATTATTATGCAAATCACCACATCCTAGGGTCAATCATTGGAATATGTAATTACAAACATGAATCAAAACCCCACTATATCATGAACATGAATTTCAATTCAATTTAAATCATGAACATTCATAAATACACAAATAATGGATTTTGAAAAGAGATTCTTGAGCTTCATCGGTGAAAGGGACCCATGAATCAACATATGACATACCTAGGTTGTGAGTTTCTTGAAGTTCTTGGACTTGAAGAACTTGGAATCTCTTAATTTCTTGAAGAATGATTTGGGTCTTGTTCTTAGGGATTATGTTTGAGAGAAAACCCTAATTTGATGTTGTAGATGGATAATGAACTTATTAGCCTCGATATAATATTATTAGGGGTTAAAACGGGTGGAAAAAGACCCAAATTCCCTTTTAAAAATGACTTTAAAATAACTGAATGAACTATGTGATGGTACATCACTGGGTCTACGGTCCTTTGGTCCTGACAGTCACACATGGGTAGAATAGGAGTTCATTTCCTCTGCTACGATGGCTTGGACGACGGTCCGTCGCTAGCTCGACGTTCTGTCGGCCTGAGCCATCCGCCTTAGGCAGTAGATGGTATCACTTCCTCCACTGCAATAGTTTGGGTGATGGTCCATCGCTACCTCAATGGTCCGCCGGACCTCATATTCGTACCTAGGCAGTTTCAACTGCTTTCTTTAAAACGGCCATAACTTTCTACCACGATATCGGATTTAGATGAAATTGGTATCGTTGGAAAGCTAATTAATTTCCCGCATGACAAAAAGTGAAAATATTAAAATTTCCACGTATATAAAAGTTGATTCATCTTTTAAAGTAAGTTTCCAACATACTTGGGATAATTTCAATCTAGGTATAAGTGCGGGATATTACAATATCTCCCCCTTGAGAACATTCATCCTCAAATGAGACTGAGCGAGATGGGAGAGGGATAAGATGATGTACATACTGACCATGAATGACTTAAACATTATTTCATTACTGACATGACTGATAACTGAATATATCATACTCAACAAGCATATCTGATGCATGTGTAACTGATTCATGAATGCATGACTGAGTGTTCTGAGGAACTAAGTTTCTCACAATGAGAATGCATATCTGATGTATGATTGAACTGGTGCGTGAATGTATGACTGAATATGCAATGGTATTTAATACCAAGTTTATAATGGAATTTTAAGCATGAACTGTATATCAAGTTTGTAACTGAAATCTGAACATGAAACTAAAAAGCTTAAGGAAGACTGTTACCTAGAGCGAGATCTGAGTTAGAGGAGAAGAGGTGAGGGTACTTGGTTTGCATGTTTTCTTCTGCTTCCTAAGTATCTCCCTCAATGGACTGATTTTGCCAAAGAACTTTGACTAGAGGGACTTCTTTGTTCCTTAGTCTACGAGTCTGATAGTCTAGGATTTCAACTAGAATCTCTTCATAAGAGAGGCTGTTCTGAACATTTATGCTCTGAATAGGGACTACGACTTCTGGGTCACCTATACACTTCTTGAGGAAAAAGACATAAAAGACTGGATGAGCTAAGGCTAGATTTGAAGTAAATTTGAGCTCATAAGCTACCTTGCCAAAGCGACTAAGAATTTTGAAGGGACCAACATATTAGGGACTGAGCTTTCGCTTCTTACCGAATCTCTTCACCCCCTTCATGGGAGAGATCCTAAGATAGATAAAGTCATTAATCTAAAACTCGAGATCCTTTACTGAACATGCATGAACGGGAACATGAGAGCATGGCTAAGTCTATAATGTGTGATATGGACTGAGTATCATAAACTAAACTGAGCCATTATGTATATGACTTACGAATGAGATTGGATCTTGAGGGTCCACCTATGAGTACCCACTACTCTAAGCTAGGTTCCTTACATGAATAGGGAATGATATGTTTAGGGAATGAAAGTTAAGGGATTATAGTGTATCTCCCCCTTGGAACACTACGTCCCTCGTAGAATGCTTACTTGGCCAAGATACTGAGAAGAGACTGGAATGATGCACAGGGAACCCACGAATGAAATTGCAACTAAATATTCAATATCTGAGACTGTGTCATAAAACATGAACTGAGCTTAACACGCAAATTATTGATTGGTCCATTTTAGAATGGTTACATCAATGAGACTTCGAATAGTATGACTAGGTGGACAGAATGGGAAAATATATGTACTTGTCTGTCTGACTGTCGGACTAAAGTACAAGTTGTTTAAACTAATTCCTACTGACTAACTTATCTGATCTACTGATTGACTAATGGCTAAGTACTGGGCATGTATGAATGAGAATATAGAGGTTTTTTGGAACATGAGAAAGGGACTAACTGAGTAACATGAGATAGCTGAGCATGAATTCATGAAATACTTGTATTGTCTGAGAATACAAGACCAGGCATATAACATGATTCAGAAACATTCTGTAAGCTGAGGTACTGAAATAGTAATAACATGTGTAACTGGTAACTACATGCTATGGTCAAGCAAACCTGAAATTGGACTGTGGTACTGATCTGATTTCTGATCTGTGGCTGAGGCTAATACTATATCTAAGAATATAGCACAGAATGCAACTAAATCTATAATTGAGACTCATACTGGGACAAAATGTTGGTTTCTGATAATTGATGTTTAAATTGGTACTGAGGTACTGAATTCTGATGGCTAAGTAATTGATAACTGAAAGCCATGGTCCTGTAGGACTATCTGAGTCCTTTACTGAATATTGATTATTGAACTGATGCTGTAACTGAGGCCTGAGGGATGGAACTTCGACACCACAAATTTACCGAGGGATATAAACCAAAGGTATACGTGACATAACCTAATTTTGGATGATGATCACTAGGAGTGGAACAAGAGTTATGTGGGATGAGCATACTTTTAAGCATGACATAAGTACATGAGTCGTGAGCTGCATGACCTGAGTTTGAAGGTTCTATATTCATGGGACATGATCTATCCTATTGAGTAAACTGGAACTCCTTATACTAGGAACTGGAAACACACATGATTCTATGGAAGGTGCATAAATATAAGTTGTATTTATGGAACATGATTTGTACCGCATAGTAAATTGGGACTTCTTATACTAGGAACTAAAATTGTATATAATTTTCACTAATATGCATAAATATGTGTGATGATCATGGAGCTGACAGGTAGGACATAAATAGATATCATGATACTTGATGCGTTTTGAGGATCTGTAATACTATTCTGAGACATTCTGCATGATTATGTTCACTGCGGGAATAGATGAGGATGTCATCTATGAAGACTATGACGAACATGTACAAATACTACTTAAACACATGGTTCATCAAGTCCATGAAGGCTATTGGGAATTGGTAAGACCAAAGGGCATGACTAAGAATTTAAAGTAACCATACAGAGTTTGAAAACTGTTCTTGGAATGTCACCTTCTCTAACTCTGGGTTGATGATAACCTGATCTGAGGTCTATCTTAGAGAAATAGCTGGCACCCTGAAGTTGGACAAACAAGTCATTGATTTTGGGAAGTGGATACTTGTTCGTAACCTTGACTTTATTGAGCTGGCGGTAGTCTAAACATATTCTGAGAGAGCCGTCTCTCTTTAACATGAATAGAACTGGTGCACCCTACCAGGATGCACTGGGTCTGATGAATCCCTTATTTACAAGATCCATAAACTATTCTTTTAGCTATCTAAGTTTTCTGGTGCCATTCTGTATGGAAGAATATATATGGGCTGAGTATCTAAAAGAAAATCTATGCCGAAGTCTATTTCCCTTTTGGGAGGAATTCCTGAAAGATCTTCGGGAAAGACATCTGAATATTCATTCACGACTGGGACTGATTTGAGACTGGGATTTTCAGAACTAGAGTCCTTAACTTGAACAATATGATAGACACAACCCTTAGATATTATTTTCCTAGCACGTAGGTAGGAAATAAGCTGACCTCTGAAAACTGAAGTACTACCCTTCCACTCTAGGACGGGTTCATTCGTGAACTGAAACTGGAAAACTCTATCTTTGCAGTAGACTGTGGCATAGCAGGAATGAAGCCAATCCATGCTGATAATGACATCAAAATTAGTCATCTCTAATTCGACTAAGTCTGTTGAAGTGACTTTCTAAAATATCATAATCGGGCAGTTCTTGTATACCCGCCGGGCTATGATGGTTTTACCCACTGGGTTAGAGCTAGAATTTCATGAATGACTCCTAAATCAACTGCTATATAGGGAGTAACAAAAGAAAAAGAAGCTCCTGGATCTAGCAAGACGTAAACATGTACATGAAATATCTATAACATACCAGTCACCATATCAGGAGAATTTTATTGATCCTATCGGGACTGGAGAGCATAAAGTCTATTTGGGAATTACCCACTGGTAGCACTGGAGGTGGCACCCTTCTGATTCAAGCAATCAGACTGAGCTGAGGAACGGTTATGCTAACCCTGAAAACCTGACTGGGGACAATTTTAACGTTGTGGCCTGACTTGCCACGTCCAAAACAGACTTCATTGCCAGCTCTGCAAATACCCTAATGGTTCTTACTATAATTCTAACAAAGGGGATGGGTTCTGGCACTGCTAACACTACCCTGAGATTTAGGGCCTAGCGCCCTATCCCAGTTGCCATCTCTGAATTTCGACACTAGAGCATTGACTGAAGAAGGGGCTAGGACATCAGCCTATTGATTTCTCTTAGATACTACTGAGTAAGATAGATTAAGGGAGTTGGTTCTGAATTCTTCATGAAAGACATGCTCGTCCATGGAATCTTCCTGAACGAGCAAAGGTACTGACTAATTTTTTATTCTCCTTTTGATAACCCTTTTTAGGAGACATATTCTATAAATAAAATAAAAAAACAGATTAGACTGGGATTCTACATTTGACATTATGCTCACTAGCACGACATGAATACTGAAATAAGGGAAACTATTCCTAAAATATCCCATAGCCTCCTATCCATAAGTGTGGTACACAACACACCCATGCAAAATACTCTACTAGATACAGATTTTCAGACTTCCAAGGACACTTTTGAAACTTAGGCTCTGATACAAAGTTTGTAACACCCCAAATTTTGTACTCAGAATGCTACACGATTCTCATGACCCCGAAGGACCGCAAGCTAACCCATGATTGAAATCTATACCTGAACACTACATAATATACTATATAAATATGGAAATAAAGTTTGTAAGTCCATAAGGTTCAAAACTATAACATAACTAATAAAACATAACATCTGGAGGGGGTATGAAATACCCAAGACAACTGAAATAACTGTCTAAATATGCTAGTATGAAAAGCCTCTAACTGACTGAACTGTTTGAATAAGGAATTGATGGGACATGTCCCCAACTCACTCCAACTACTAGAATAAATTAATTAATGAGATAATAAAGTAATGGTCATCTCCTCGAAGAATGAGGACTCACTTCTAACTCTGACTGCTGAGACTAGAATACAACTGATACTCTAGAGCTCGTGCTTCTAAACCTATGGTATAAAACACCATAGCAAAAATGTGTCAGTACGTTTAAATATACTAGTATGCATGTGAGGTAGGCTGAATGTAAAGGGTTCACATGCATGAACTATACTAACTGACTGGATAACATGAGCGTGAGAATACATGCATGAATACATAACTGTAACTGAGTTCGTGATAACATGATTACTGAATCTAATTACTGATAACATAAGATACTGATAACTGTGTAACTGAAATAACTAATACTGAGCAACTATATTGTAACTCCCCCAAACTTTTCCTAGCTAGATTTTGTCACTAAAGTGTCAAGATTTTGTTTATAGAATGATTTACACTTATTTCTCTGTGGAATTCCATAGATTTCAACTTTTAATTACGTATATGACTGAATAAGATTTCCGTCCATATAAGATTCGTCCTAAACGGAAACTCGGTTAAGAAGTTATGGCTATTCTATGTGCCAATCGTAAAACATCGTCATTTTTGGTGTTTAACGCGTCGCGGAGATGGTTTAATTAGCAATTATCAAATTCCAGTGGGACCTCACGATAGTGGTGTATCGCGGAGGATCCCAAATTCTCATTCATCAATTTCCAGTGAGCCACCACGATAATGGTGCGTTGCGATGGCCCATAAAATTAGGCACCAGTTATATTTTTACTCTATCTCATTAAGGGTAAAATGGTACTTCTCCTACCCCTAATCATCTCTAACATGGTATTTAATCCCAAGAACACCAAAGTAAGATTATTTTCATCAAAATCTCTCAAGAAACTCCATTAGGGTTTCAAACTAAAAATCCTCATAACTCAAGATTCAATCGTGAGTTTTTAAAGATAATTAGAGATTTGGAATCCCCAATTCATAAGCATCAAGAATCATTCATTATTCATCAAAATAGAAGTATGTGGGGTTTATCCTAAAAACCTAAATGGGCTTGAAATTGTTAAAACATGATTTAAAGGTTTTGATGCATGTATTTTATGGGGGTTTTGTAAACTATATTATTGATTATGCTTTTCAGAAGTTTTAATGCTACTATTGCTTTGGCGGCCTTGTGGCTTTTTTCCCTAAATTGATTTGCATATATATGTATATGTATGAATTTGAAATTTAAGATTGTTGAGAGCATAAATTATAAACTCCCTCTCTTGTATTGATTTAAAGAATTATGGTTTTGTGATTTGAAAGAGGTTTTTGCTATATCCTAGCATTTAAACATGATTTGGAATTGTTAAAAGGGTATTTCTTGATATCAATATGTTCTTGTGCGTATGAGAAAGAATTGCATATGTTTACATGAGGATTGAGAAGAAAAAGATTCATTGAATTGAATTAGTGAAATACTGGTCTCAAAACATGTGTTTTGAATACAGAGATTGATGATAGACTAATAATGGCTCAGAGATGTGACTTGTAATTCAATGGTATGACGATACCATATGTATTTATGCCATAATAGATTATGTTTTTAGAGCATATTTTCAGAGTATGTTTTTAGAGATTGCATGTTTTGATAGAGTTTTAAGAAGGGGCGTAAAGAGGGCTAGTTGGTTACCTGAAGATGGTGCGGGTTTAAGCAACTCTTAGCCTGAAACCATTTTTGCCGATATGGGTAGATTATTATTGTACGTTAGCAACATCCATATGGCGTAGTAGATTCAGATACTCCGACCCTTGCAGTACAGTTGGGTTGGGGGCTTCACTGCCAAGTTAATAGCAGTTTCCATATAGCCCATTGGATTTTTCAGAGTTGTAGGGTATACTACCTAGCGCAGAAGTAACACAGATTTCTCAGAGTTGTGATGATTTTTACAAAGTCTTTAAAATGCCCATGTGAATTCCTACTATATGATATACTTATGAACTATTTTAAATTTCTCTCATACATGTTGGATAATAAATGATTATTTTGGATATGCTCTGCATACCAGTACATCTGTATTGACTCCCTCCCCCTCCAACCTCTTAGGTTCTGAAGCACAGTCTAGGGGTCCAGATAAATAGTAGATAATTCATATAGCTGATCAGATTGTGCAGTGGTGAGACTTCTCTATTCCAAAAGGCCTATCTTTTTAGATTAGGTCACTTATTTCAGATTTGGTCTACTGGGGGCCTTGTCCTAGTTTCAGAAAGTTGTCAGATTTTTATGTAGTAGAGATTTCACAGACTGGGTCAGATATTATTTAGATGTTGTTGAATTGCAGTTTCAATGGTTTTGTTGAATTTAGAATTGACCATGTTTCCATATAAGATTATGTTTCTGCATCTTCTTTTATTATATAAATGTTGTGCATGATTACCAGATAGAGAAGGGCGTTCTGAGCCTTCATGATTCAGGATGTTCGTCATGGCCAGGCCCTTGTTTGGGTCATGAAAAACTTGGAATCAGAGCACGGTTCATGGTCCCAGGGTGTTTGCAAAATTGTGTCAAGTAGAGTCTTGTTTATGGGTGTGTAGCGCACCACACTTATAAGCAGGGGGATACTAGGCATTTAGGAATCTTTCTCTTTCTTTTGATTTAGTTCATGCTTCAGAGTATAATCTGTCCCCTAATCAATGATCTCTTGCTTTTCAGAAAGCCAACTATGCCTCCCCGTCGTACCAATGTTAATTCTCAGGATGCTGAAGTCTGTCTCACCCATGGAATGCGAACCTGTAATAGAGCTCATACCCTAGAACCTGTTCCTACTCCAGAAGTACCTCCTGTACCGACCAGTCCTCCCAGAGCTCCCCGGATAGGGGCCAATTGCACTCATCCTCATGAAGGAGAGGTGTCTAATGCTGAATTTAGATAGTCTATTCACATGCTTACACACCGGGTAACCACAAAGACTCAGAGGTCGAAGGATATGGGGTCGGCGTCTGTTACTTCTTAAGTTACTAAAGTGGGCCAGTTCATGAGAATGAACCCATCCAAGTTCTCTGGCGCTAAGGTAGAAGAGGACCCTCAGGAGTTCGTACACGAAATGGAGAAGATTTTTAAAGTAATGCATGTTGATCAGGTGGAAGGTGTTTAGCTAGAAGCATACCAGCTAAAGAATGTAGCGAACCAATGGTACAATGAGTGGGAATATGCGAAGGGTGACAATGCTGAGCCCATAGTTTGGGATGAGTTCGTGGAAGTATTTCTTGACTGATTCTTTCCTCTGGAATTAAGGGAAGCTAAAGCAGAGGAGTTTATGAACCTTAAGCAGGGTAAGATGAGTGTTCAGGAGTATACTTTAAAGTTTAATCAGCTGGACCATTATGCCCCTGAGATGACGAGTAGTAAGAGGGCTCGAATGAGGAAGTTTGCTTCCAGCCTTTCAGACGATCTGTTGCTTGAGTGTCAGGGAGCTATGTTGAACAGGGATATGGACTTTTCTAGACTATCAGTCCAAATGCAGCAAGTTGACAAAAAGAAAAAGAATATAGTTGAATCTAGGGAAAATGATAGGCAGGCAAAGAGAGACAGCGCAATAGAACAGAGTCATACTCAGCAGCAGAACGGAAATTGGGATGGAAAATGGCAAAACAAAAAGAATTGGGGTAATGCTCAGCCGGAACCTAGTGCTCTAGTATCCATAACCATAGCTGAGTAGCGAACCCAGAATTTCTAGTCAAGTCAGGGGCCGAGGATGCAGGGTACACAGTCGGAAAGAAGTGTAGCCCAGACCTCTTGGTCCTATCCGCGCTGTGGAAAGTATGGGAGGAATAATCTAGGGAGATGTCAGTTTGGCGCTTTGGAATGTTATTCATGCGGCCAGCCAGGCCATATCCAAATAGACTGTCCGACAGCAAGGAATAATTTTGGAGGATCCAAGTCTCAGTCAAATTCTTCTGCATCATTACCACCTCAGAAGGGTACCACTTCAGCCACCGAAAATGGCCGAAATCGGTTGTACGCCTTGACCAACTGCCAGGAGGCAGAGGCTTCCCCAGATGTAGTTACCGGTAGGTTGTGAATAGTTTCTCATGATGTTTGTGTGTTATTAGATCCCGGGTCTACCTTATCCTATGCGACCCCGTATGTGGCTTTTGGTTTTGGGTTTGGGCCTGATGTGATTCCTGAACCCTTTTCTGTTTCTACCCTAATGGGAATTTTGTTATTACTAAGAGGGTTTATAGGGGTTGTGTTGTGACTGTTTGTAGCCTGGATATTGTGGGAGACCTCATAGAACTTTATATGGCTGATTTTGATGCTATCTTAGGGATGGACTGGCTCCAGTCGTGCTATGCCACCTTGAATTGTAGGACCCGAAGAGTCACCTTTTCTTTTCCAAATGAGTCTGTGATGGAATGGGAGGGTCATTCTCTAGAACCTAGAGGGCACTTTATATCCTACCTCAGAGCCCGTAAACTTATTTCTAAGGGTTGTTTATACTATCTTATCTGGGATAAAGATTCTAGTGCCGAAATTCTTTCTCTTCAGTCTGTCCCTGTAGTGAATGAATTCCCAAAAGTCTTTCCAGATGATCTCCCTGGAATACCACCTGATAGGGAGATAGATTTTGGTATTGATTTATTGCTAGATACTCGTTCAATCTATATTCTACCATATAGGATGGCTCCTGCAGAGCTAAAAGAGTTGAAAGAACAGCTACCAAACCTTCTACATAAATGTTTTATCTTCCTCAGTGTCTCTCCCTGGGGTACACTTGTACTTTTTGTGCGAGAGAACTATGGTTCCCTGCGTATGTGCATAGATTACCACCAATTGAATAAGGTCACAATTACAAATAAATATCCCCTTCCTAGGATTGATGATATTTTTGACCTACTTCAGGGTGCTAAATATTTTTCAAAGATAGACCTTTATTCGGGATATCACTAGCTGAAAGTTAGAGAGTCAGATATTCCCAAAACATCTTTCCGAACCAGATACGACCATTTTGAATTCTTAGTCATGTCCTTTGGGTTTACTAATGCCCCTGCAGTTTTCATGGATCTAATGAATAGGGTTTTCCATCAGTTTCTGGATCTGTTTATCATTGTCTTCATTGATGACATTTCGTATATTCTAAGAGCGAGGAGGACCATGTCAATCACCTCCGAATTATCCTTCAGACTCTTAAAGATCATAAGTTGCATGCAAAATTATCTAAGTGTGAATTCTGGATAATTGCTATTGCGTTCTATAGGCATATTGTGTCCAGTGAGGGAATTAAGGTTGATCCCCAAAAGATTGAAGCAGTGAGAAAATGGCCCAGACCCACGACTCCAACTAATATTCAGAGCTTCTTGGGTTTGGCGGGTTATTACAGAAGAGTCGTAGAGAGTTTTCCTTCAATAGCTGCACCACTTACTAAGTTGACTCAGAAAAAGGTGAAATTTTTGTGGTCGAACTCTTGTGAGGATAGTTTTTAGAAGTTAAAAAAAGAAAAGTTGACTTCTTCTCCTATTTTGACTCTTTCGAAGGGTACCAAAGGTTTTGTTGTATATTGTGATGCATCCCAAGTGGGGCTTAGGCCTGTTCTTATGCATCTAGGAAGTTGAAGATGCATGAGCGAAACTTCCCTACTCATGAGTTGGAATTAGCGGCTGTGGTCTTTGCACTTAAAATTTGGAGACACTATCTTTATGGGGTACATGTAGATATTTTCACAGACCACAAGAGTTTACAGTATGTTTTCTCGCAGAAAGAATTGAATCTCAGGCAGAGGCGGTGATTGGAACTCTTAAAAGACTATGACATGAGCCTTCACTATCACCCGGGTAATGCAAATATTATAGATGACGCCCCCAGTAGATTGTACATGGGCAGTATTTCTCATGTTGAGGAAGGGAAGAGGGAGATGGTGAAGGATATTCATCGTCTTACAAATCTAGGGGTGCAACTCTTGGATTCCAAAGATAGAGGAATGGTTGTTCATGAGATAGATAAATCTTCCCTTTGTACAGAAGTTAAAGATAAGCAGGTTGAGGATCCTATCTTGATGCAAATCAAGAAAGATGTGGGTCAGCCGAAAGTAATATCATTTGATATTGGTGGTGATGGTATTTTGAGATACCAGGGTAGGTTGTTTGTGCCATATATAGATGGTCTGAGGACGAGGATCCTTGACAAAGCTCACACGTCGAGGTATGTTGTTCACCCTGGATCTACTAAGATATATCAAGATTTGAAAACTATTTATTGGTGGAATAATATAAAGTGTGATGTGGCTAATTATGTTGCCAAGTGTTTGAATTATCAACAAGTTAAAGTGGAATATTTGAGGCCAGGTGGTTCTTCTCAAGAGATAGAAGTGGGAGATGATTAATATGTAGTTCATTACAGGACTTCCAAGGTCTCGAACCCAGTATGATTCCATTTAGGTGATTGTAGATAGGTTGACCAAGTCAGCTCACTTTCTACCTGTCAGAAATAATTATTCGGCAGAGGATTATGCCAAGCTATTCATTGCAGAAATAGTTCATTTGCATGGGGCACCTATGTCCATCATATCTGACCGAGGTACACAGTTTTCTTCAAAATTTTGGAGATCATTTCAAAAGGGTTTAGGTACCCAAGTGAATTTGAGCACGGTTTTCCACCCCCAGATAGATGGGAAAGCTGAGAGCACCATCCAGAACCTTGAGGATATGTTGAGGGCATGCTTGATTGATTTAAAAGGTAGTTGGGTAGAGCATTTTCCATTGATAGAGTTCGCATATAATAATAGTTTCCATTCCAATATTAAGATGGCTCCTTTTGAAGCACTATATGGGAGAAGATAGAGATCTCTGATAGAATGGTATGAAGTAGGCAAGATATAGATGTTTGGGCTTGATCTTGTTCATCAGGCAATAGAGGATGTAAAAGTCATTAGATAATGACTTAAGATATCTCAGAGTCGCCAGAAGTCCTACGCTGATGTTAGGAGAAGAGATCTAAAGTTTGAGGTTTGAGATTGGGTGTTTCTCAAGGTTTCTCCCATGAAGGGAGTCATGCGATTCAGAAAGAAAGGTAAGTTGAGTCCTCGTTATATAGGACCATATCAGATTGTGAAAAGGATGGGTAGAGTTGCGTATGACTTGGAGTTGCCAGCTAGTTTGGGTTTTGTACAACCGGTGTTTCATATATCTATGTTGAAGAAGTGTATTGGAGACTATTCTTTAGTGTTGCCTGTCGAAGAAATCAAAGTGACAGACTCCTTATCCTATGAAGAAGAGCCTGTAGAAATTTTGGGTCGCCAAGTTATAAGATTGAGGAACAAAGAGATAGCATCAGTTAAAGTATGGTGGAGAAACCTGAAAAATTGAAGAAGCGACTTGGGAATCAGAAGTTGACATGAGAGCTAGATACCCAAACCTTTTTTATCCAATGGATGACGAAATGGAAGGTAAAACCCTTGCTTTATTCTTTCTATGCCTTAGTATGCTTGAAATTATTCTTGTCTGTGTCCCGCGTCGACATTTGGGGATGAATGTTCCCAAGGGGGGGATATTGTAACTCCCCAAAACTTTTCCTAGCTAAATTTTGTCCCTAAAGTGTCAAGCTTTGTCTTCTATAATGATTTACAGTTATTTCCCTGTTGAATTCCGTAGCTTTCAACTTTTCATTACGTAGATGGCTGAATAAGCTTTCCGTCGATATAAGATTCATCCAAAACGGACACTCGGTTAAGAAGTTATGGCGATTCTATGTGTCAGTCGTAAAACATCATCATTTTTGGTGTTTAGCACATTGCGGAGATGATTTAATTAGCAATTGTCAAATTCCAGTGGGACCTCGCTATAGTGGCGCATCGCGGAGGATCCCAATTTTGCATTCGTCAATTTCCAATGAACCGACGCGATAGTGGCGCGTTGCGGTGGCCCATAAAATCGGGCACCAGTTATATTTTTACTCCATCTCATTTAGGATAAAATGGTACTTCTCCAACCCCTTATCATCTCTAACACGTGATTTAACCCAAAAAACACCAAAGTAAGATTATTTTCATCAAAATCTCTCAAGAAACTCCATTAAGGTTTCAAAATAAAAATCCTTGTAACTCAAGATTCAACCGTGAGTTTTTGAAGATAATTAGAGATTTGGAATTCCCAATCCATAATCTTCAAGAATCATTCATTATTCTTTGAAATAGAGGTACGTGGATTTTATCCTAAAAACTTGCATGTGCTTGAAATTGTTAAAGCATGATTTAAAGGTTTTGATGCATGTATTTTATGGGGGTTTTGAAAACTATATTATTGATTATGCTTTTTGGAAGTTTCAATGCTACTATTGCTTTGGCCTTGTGGCCTTTTCCCCTAAATTTATTTACATATATATGTATATGTATGAATTTGAGATTTAAGATTGTTCAGAGCATAAATTATGAACTCCCTCTTTTGTATTGATTTAAAGAATTATGGTTTTGCGATTTGAAAGAGGTTTTTGCTATATCCTAGCATTTAAACATGATTTGGAATTGTAGAGAGGGTGTTTCTTAATATCAATATGTTCTTGTGCATATGAGAAAGAAGTGCATGTGTTTACATGAGGATTGAGAAGGAAAAGATTCATTGAATTGAATTATTGAAATGTTGGTCTCAAAACTTGTGTTTTGAATACATAGATTTATGATAGACTAATAATGTCTTAGAGATGTGACTTGCAAGTCAATGGTATGGCGATACCATATGTATTTATGCCATAACAGATTATGCTTTTAGAGCATGTTTTCAGAGTATGTTTTTAGATACTGCATGTTTTGATAGAGTTTTAAGAAAGGGCTTAAAGAGGGATAGGTGATTACCCGAAGATGGTACTAGTTCAAGCAACTCTTAGCCTAAAACCATATAGGTCGATACGGGTAGATTATTATTGTACGCTAGCAGCGATCGTGTGGCGTAGTAGATTAAGAGACTCCGACCCTTGCGGCACACTTGGGTTGGGGGCTTCGCTGCTGAGTTAATGGCAGTTTCCATATAACCCATGGAATTTTCAGAGCTGTAGGGTATATCACCTAGCGCAGAAGTAACACCGATTTCTCAGAGTTGTGATGATTTTTACAGAGTCTTTAAAATGCCCATGTGAATTCTTACTATATAATATACTCATGAACTGCTTTAAATTTCTCTCATACATGTTGGATAATAAATGATTATTTTGGATATGCTTTGCATACCAGTATATCTAAATTGACCCTCTCCCCCTCCAACCTCTCAGGTTTTGAGGCACAGTCTAGGGGTCTAGATAAGAAGTAGATAATTCAAACAGCTGATCAGATTATGCTGTGGTAAGCCTTCTCTATTCCAGAAGGCCTGTCTTTTCAGATTATATCACTTATTTCAGATTTGGTCTACTGGGGGCCTTGTCCCAGTTTCAGACAGTTGTCAAATTTTTATGTAGTAGAGATTTCACAGAGTATGTCAGATGTTATTTAGATGTTGTTGAATTGTAGTTTCCGTAATTATGTTGAATTTAGAATTGACCATGTTTTCGTAGCAGATTATGTTTTCGCATCTTCTTTTATTATATGAATGTTATGCATGATTACCAGATAGAGAAGGGTGTTCCGAACCTTCATGGTTCAGGATGTCCGTCACGGGCAGGCCCTAGTTTAGGCTGTGACATGTATCTGACAGTCTAGTTTCTGATAGAACTAGTTGAGTTCCGTACTATTCTGAGTTGATTGTATCTGACAGTCCTGAAATTTGAACAACTATCTGAGCTCTTTTACTGAGACTGAATAACTGTATCTGACAGCCCTGATTCTGTAACTGAAACTGTGGAAAGTAGTCTTTTAACTAACATACCCCTAATAAGATATTATAGCTGAGTTGGGGTCCAATCTATATACCCAATTGGAAGGGTATCAATACCGCACCACTAGTAAGGACAAGCTGTGAGTGACCCTCATCTAACAGGTACTCCAATGAGAACGGCGGGACCCTCATCTAACAGGTTAAGCCATCTCATCTACCCTCATCTAGAAGGTTTAATGTCTTAACCTACGCTGGCTACGTAGTTCTGGAGTGCAAAGATTGCTTCTAAGAATAACACCCTCTACTCACAGGTGAGTTAATATCCTTGGGATCACTCGGTGCTGAATCCTACTCCCATCAAAATAGACACTGAACTGAATAGACCGTACTGAACTGGATTGAGTTTCACTAAATTCCATTGACTGACAGAATATTAATTAGATCTAATAACTGACTGAGATTACTGAGATTATTGAGATTACTGAGATTACTGAGATTACTGGACTGATACTGAATTTACAAAGTTTTCCTGAGTCATGTAACTGACTGAATTCTATTGATCATGGCGTGACTAGGATTATCATGAAACTGACACTAATTCTAGGCACACAACAAAATTTTTGGGTACAAGTACCCCTAGGACTCGATGGGAAGAAACTGACAAAGCATAACTTTCTTGAATACATGACCTACATCAATAATCCATAATATAATAAGTTGGACATTTCATGAAGTAGAAATTCTAAAGCACCACAATGGCTACACATATATCCATAATTCATTGACTAAGACATTTCATCAAACACTGGACATGCATAAACTTGTACATAAATGGGGATTTCATATTATCATACTAGCATGACACTTTTCTTTCACATAGGCATTTAATAGAACACATGGGGAGCATACTTTGGTTGTACAATCATCAACATATCTAATAATCATGGATACATCAATCAACGTGTAAATTTAAGGATTTATCATGATTATTATGCAAATCACTACATCCTAGGGTCAATCATTGGACTATGTAATTTCAAACATGAATCAAAACCCCACTACATCATGAACATGAATTTCAATTCAATTTAAATCATGAACATTCATAAATGCACAAATAATGGATTTTGAAAAGAGATTCTTGAGTTTCATGGGTGAAAGGGACCCATGAATCAACACATGACATACATGGGTTGTGAGTTTCTTGAAGTTCTTGGACTTGAAGAACTTGGAATCTCTTAGTTTCTTGAAGAATGATTTGGATCTTGTTCTTGGGGATTATCTTTGAGAGAAAACCCTAATTTGATATTGTAGATGGATAATGAACTTATGAGCCTCGATCTGATATTATTTGGGGTTAAAATGGGTGGGAAAAAACCCAAATACACTTTTTAAAATAACTTTAAAATTACTGAATGAACTATGGTACGGTGGGTGCGATGGTCCATCACTGGGTCAAAGGTCCGTCGGTCCTGACCGTCGCACCTGGGCGGAATAGGGGTTCACTGCCTCTGCTGCGACGGCTTGGGAGACGGTCCATTGCTAACTCGACATTCCGTCAGCCTGAGCAATCACCCATAGGTATAAAGTGGTCTTACGACCTCTGCTATGACATTTTGGGGGATGTCCATCCCTAGCTCGATGATCCGTCGGCCCTCATCGTCGCACCTGGGCAGTTTTGACTGCTTTCTTTAAAACGACCATAACTTTCTACCCCGATACATTATTTGGACAAAATTGGTATCGTTGGAAAGATAATTCAATTTTCTGCATGAAAAAAAGTAAAAATCTTACAAATTCCACGTACATAAAAGTGGATTCATCTTTCGAAGTAAGTTTCCAACATACTTGGGATGATTTCAAGCTATGTAGAAGTATGGGGTATTACAACATTTATTGATCATATTTTTTTTGGAGATGGCATTAGAGTTGATCCTCAAAACACCGAGGTAGTGAAAAACTGGCCTAGACTAATTTCTGCTTCAGACATCAGGAGATTCTTTGGTCTAGCTAGCTATTACCATCGATTTGTTAAAGGGTTCTCTTGTATTGCATCTCCTATTTCCAGATTGACTCTGAAAAAAGTCAAGTTTTAGTGGTCATATTCTTGTGAGAAGAGTTTTTAGGAGTTTAAAACTCGACTCACCTTAGCCCCAATTTTGACACTACCAGAAGGTTCAGACGGGTTTGTTGTCTACTATGATGCATCGAGAGTAGATTTGGGTTGTTTTCTCATACAGAGAGGTAAGGTCATAGCCTATGCATCTATAAATCTTAAGCCCTATGAGAAGAATTACCCGACTCATGATCTTGAGTTAGCAGCTATAGTGTTTTACTTAAAGAATTGGAGGCACTATTTGTATGGGGTGCATGTTGATGTGTTCACACATCACAAAAGCTTGCAGTATGTATTCTCTCAGAGAGATTTGAATTTATGCCAGAGAAGGTGGTTAGAGTTGTTGAAAGATTATGACATAAGTGTTTTGTATCATTCGTGCAAGGCCAATATAGCGGCAGATGCTCTTAGTAGGTTGTCTATCGATAGTTTTGCTCATGTTGAGAATGGTGAGTAGAAATTAGTTCAGGAAGTCCATCAGCTTGCCCGACTTGGTGTATGCTTAGTCGACTCAGTAGAGGGTATTGTCTGGGTACAAAATAGTTCACAATCATATCTTATTTTCAAAGTGAAGGAAAAGTAGGACAGTAATCCCAGTCTTTTTAAGTTGAAAGAGTCAGTCAAAGATCCGAAGGTAGAGGTTTTCTCCCAAAGAGGAGATGGTGTGTTCCGTTGATAGGTTTGGTTATGTGTGCCAGGTGTAGATGACTTAAGGCAATGAATTCTTACAGAAGTGCATGGTGTACATTACTCTATTCATCTAGGGGCCACTAGGATATACCATGATTTGTGGAAGATCTATTGGTAGAGTGGGATGAAGAGAGATATTGAAGAGTTTATAGTGAAGTGCTCAATGTGTTAATAGGTTTCGATTGGGAACCAGTAGCCTAGTAGGTCCATGCAGGAGTTCAGTATTCCCACATGGAAATGGGAAGAAGTGAATATGGACTTTGTGATGGGTTTGCTTTGTACTCGTCATCAGCATGATTCTATTTGGGTCATTGTAGATAGAATAACCAAATCAGCTCACTTTTTTCCAGTTCATACTTCCTATTCAGAAGAGGACTACGCCAAACTCTATATCAGAGAGTTGGTCAGGTTACACAGAGTCCCAGTGTCTATCATTTTAGACTGAGGTACCCAGTTTACCGCTCACTTCTAGAAAGCATTCAAAAAGGGTCTTGGTACCCGAGTTCACCTCAGTACAGCTTTTCATCCACAGACAGATGGTCAAGAAGAAAGGACCATTCAGACTCTAGAAGACATGTTAAGATCCTACGTTATTTATATTAAAGGTAGTTGGGATGACCATTCACCTTTGATCGAATTTGCATATAATAACAGCTATCATTCCATTATTCATATGGCTTTGTTTGAGGCTCTTTATAGTAGGAGATGTAGATCTCCAATTGGTTGGTTTGAGGTAGGTGAGGCCATAGTTGTAGGTCCTGTCTTAGTGTTTGATGCCTTATAGAAGGTTCAGTTGATCAGAGAAAGGCTTAGGGCCACCCAGAGCCAACTAAAATCATATGTAGATGTGAGGAGAAAAGATCTCGAGTTTGAGATTAGAGATTTTATCTTCTTGAAAATCTTTCCCACGAAGGGAGTGAAGAGGTTAGGCAAGAAGGGAAAGATCAGTCCCCGATATGTTGGTCCTTATAGATTCCTTATCCATTTCAGAAAGGTATCTTATGAGCTCAAGTTGCGTCAGATCTAGCTTCAGTACGCCCAGTATTCCATGTATTCATGCTAAAGAAATGCATTGGTGACCCAGCGATCATAGTTACCTTAGAGAGAGTAGATATTCAGAATGATGTCTCTTTTGAAGAGGTTCCAGTCCAGATCCTTGATCGTCAGATTTGCAGACTAAGGAACAAAGAAGTTCCCATACTCAAAGTTCTTTGGCGGAATCAATGCGTCGAGGGAGATACTTGGGAAGCAGAAGCAGATATATGGACCAAGTATCCCCACCACTTCTTCACAAACTTAGATTCATCTTGAGGTAATATTCTTTCTTAGATTTACTCAGTTCCATGTTCAGTTATAGTTACAGACTTGGTATTCTTTACCTTTGCATATCATCTTCATGACAGTCATGCATTCATGAATCAGTGAAGCCATGTACTCATGCATCAGTTATGCATGTTCAGTATTAAAACTTAGCTTATCAGTAGCTTCAATCATGTATTCCATGCATCAGATATTCATGTTCAGTGGGTAAGCTCAGTCTATCAGTATTTCTAAGATTAATCAATCTCATTCGAGGACGAATGTTCCCAAGGGGGAGATATTGTAATACCCCATATTTCTCTAGATTAATTTAACTCTCAGTACATGATTTATCCTATATAAGTTTTTCTAAATACTCAGTATTTTTTAATTTAGAGCTTACCATTGCATATGAAATTCAGTCAGCTTACCAATGATGTAAAATTTTCCCAAATCCGGCACCCAGGTGAAGAGTTATGACCATATTCATAAAACATTTTGCCAAAGTAGGCATCAGAGCATCGCAAAGTCAGGCCAAATAGAATTTGGCAATTTCCAATGAAGCTCCGCGATACCACCATGTCGCGCCATTAGCTAATTTCCCAATTATCACTCTCTAGTGTGACTTTGCGATCAAGGCACGTCGCGCCAAGGGTGAAATCTCATACAAAGGGGTACCGTAATTCCACCGCATCATGTTATAACCCAGTTCGCAATTGTCAATTTCTAGTGATACGGGGCGATAGCGCCGCTTCGCGTCAAGGACCCAAATCAGGAGTTTTCAGTGATGGATTTTAAATTTTTTCCATGGGTAATTTGATATTTTTCAATAACTCAAATCATCCTTTAACATGAAATTTACCTATAATTAACCTAGTTACATCATTATTCACTCATTTTTCCCCAAATTAAAAGCATTCTCTCTCAAAGGGAAAAACCCTAGCCTCAAGAAATCAAGAACAAACTCAAGAATTTCTCCAAGAACCTTCAAGAATTAAAATTCCAAGGTATGTTAGATGTTCATTCATGGGTTATTTTCACCTATGAACCCCAAGAACCTCTTTTTAAACTACAGGTTATAGATTCATGATTGTAATGTTTGAGATTGATTGTATTCATATTTATGATAGTAATTGGGTTTTCAATTCATGATTAATTATAAGTTTCCATGAAATAAAAATAGTTTATGTGATGAATTATATGACTTGCATGCTAAACCCATGAATTTTGCAATTGAGTATTGTATTCATGATGTTCATATGTTGGCCATTATCATGTGAAATAATTCATGCTCCTTAAGTGTTGGAAAAAATGTCTATGTGAAGTAAATAGTGGAATCAAGACATGTCATTATGTGGTACCAATCATGTACAAGTTTATGCCCTACAAGTGTTTGATTAAATGTCTCTATGAATGAATTTTGAACAAGTGGACATTGTTATACTTTTCAAGATCATTCTATGTTTTACTTTCACGCTATCGAGTCCTAGGGTTATTCAATACACAAAAAATCTAGCTGATTACCTAAGAACTACAGTACTTATAGAATACTCTCAGTAGTGTCATGATCAGTAGTACATAGTCAATTACAGAACTCAGTGAAACTCAGTATCAGTCTAGTTCAGTCCATTATAATAATTAGTGTCCTTCAGATGGGAGTACGATTCAGTACTAAGTGAACCCAATGATGGGGGTTCATCTGTCAGTAGAGGGTGTGACCCTTAGAAGTAGTTTTTACATTCCAGAACATTGTAGCCAGCATAGGTTGAGACATAAACCTTCCAGTTGAGGTTTGATGAGGTCTTTCTACCTGCCAGTTAAGGGTACCACCATTCTCATTTGAGTACCTACCAGATGAGGGTAACTCTTCAATTGTCTTTACCCATGGCACGGTACTGACACTCTTCCATTTGGGGTTCTAGGTTGGACCCGAAATCTATTCATAAATGGGGCATGTCAATTAGATGATTACTTTGCAAAGTCTCAGTTTCAGTCTCAGTGTAGAACTCAATTCAGTTCTACAGAATAAGGACTGTCAGATACAGTCACTCAGTTATCAGTAATACAGTTATCAATAATTTCAGATTTATCAGTTACTTAATATCAGAACTCAATACTCAGTTTCAGTAAAAGATCAGATACAATATACATGCATATGCACAACATTGCATACTCAGTAATGTACATCAATTTTAGTTATCCATGTGTTCATACTCAGTTATTCCATATCATTCAGTTAGTTATTGTTTATGCATATGAGCCTTTTCATTCAGCCTTACCTCATCTAGCATATATTACATTCCAGATACTAACGTATACTTTTTCTTTGTGATATGATGTCTCATATTATAGGTTTGAATGCTCAGGTTCTTGACCATGCATAGATAGATTCAAATTCAGCCAACAGTGTCATATTTAGTAGTGAGTCCTCGTCTATCGAGGATATGTTTTATTTTTGTATTCCAGTAGTCGGAGTTAGTTGAGAGTTTGTCCCATCAACTTCACTTTCAAACAGTTTAGTTAGAGGACTTTAAGACTAGACTATCAGACAATATTCAATTTTGTAGATTATTATTATAGTTGATATTCTTTATCAGTATTCAGATTATGAACCTTATAGCATTTCAGCCTATTTTCCAAATATTATAGTATTTTTATTCAGTGCTCACAGTAGATATCAGTCAAGGGTTAGCTTATGGTCCTTCGGGGTCGTAAGCACCATGTAGCGTCTGGGGTACATACTTAGGGCATTACAAAATCTCACCCAAGATGACCTATTCACATCCCTACTTATGAATCAACTTAAAAATTGACATTATAACGTAGTAAGGATTGAAAATAAGGTCATCCAATTATGAAGGCTAAAAATATTCTAAGTCTTAACACTTAGCTGAATTTTTCTAAGTTTGGGACCCCTTATTACAAGATATATGGGACTGAATTGACCTAGAACTTTCCGTGGTCTTACACCTTATGACTCGTCATCACGAGTCGTAACCAAGGTATTACCACCAAGGCAACCTACACTGTTGACCTTACGACTCAGTAACAGGAATTATAATGGGACCCTACGACACGTATGGTCTAATCATAGTCAACACAAAACCCAAATTGGGGTACTCACTAGACAACCTATGATTACACCTAATGACTCGTAATATTTACTTACGGCTCTTAGTGAGCCACTCATAATCAGAGCAAAATCTAGCCAAAAACTTACTTATTTGGTTATGACTCATCCCAACGAATCATTAGGACACCCTACGACTTATAGGGTCAAGTCTTAACAGGGTAGTGAGCACAGAATTCCAGAAATTTCAAAGGACCAAAAACTTAGGGTGTTACAGTAGGTGTATACAGAGATTGTGCGGAGGTCTCGGAGGTTGTGGGATAACTCGTGCATTATATCATCATCAACATCACCATTATCATCATCACTCTTATTGCATTTACTTTATTATGCTTGTGGTGTGATTGTAGATTCTATTTTTGACTTGTTACCTATTAAATGTTCTATCTTCCCTGATGTGTACTTGATGCTCCTGTATGTGTTGCTCTAATTTTTCTTTACTTATGTGTGGTATGAATGTATACTTGTATTTATTTCTAGTGTTTTGTTGTATTATATGTTGATATCATAGAGTTATTAGTGCAAGCAGTATGGACTACCGCTGTGGGATATTTTTTTATTGCAGGTGACGTGCCCTTAGTGTGTATTTTGTATTCTTTATTTTCTACTTTGCTCGATTTGCCTATGATACTTTTTGAGTACAAGTTGAACATACTTATCCCTATACTACTATAAATGACAGCTATGGTATGACTAATTAGCGACGGTTCAATAACCATTGCTAAAAATTATCTAGGTAAATGTTTTAACCATCACATATTATAGTCTAATTTATTAGGACAAAAGATAAAATTAACCGTCGCCTAATAAGTACAACCATCCCTATAGATCAAACTATGGCAACGGTTTTACAAACCATCACTATAGACCATTTATAGGGATGCTTATTTTATGATAAAAAATAAATTACCCGAGAATTTTCCCTCCAACATTAAAACGTTACCCGTTTTTTAATTATATTTATTAAAACAAAAGAAGTAAAAAGTGGGTCTTAGGGTTAGGTCAACCCCCCAATTCTCCATTCATTCCTCTTTCAATACTCAGATGGCTGACATCTCCATTCTTTCTTCTTTCATTTATCTGTAAGTGTTTTCTTCTCCACTTGTAGATTTTGTTGAACTCTTAGTAGATTTTGTTGTACATGTGCTATTAGTTATTTATATTCGACAAAAGCTATTGAACCTGGTAGATTCTATTGGACAAGTGGTACTGAATCTAGGAAATTTTTGTGTGGAACTACTTATTTGTAGTGTGCAACTGCTATGTCCCCGGTATATTTTTTTGAGACACTACTAATTTTTGTTAGGAAACCGATACTGTATCCAGTATATTTATTTGTGCGACTGCTATTTTTACCTGTGTAGTTTGCGGTGAAATTGATACTGTACTTGATATATTTTGGTGCGTAACTTCTCCATTAAAATATTCGGTATTCTCTATTGAAGGATCAATCTTTGATTTTCGAATACAATGTCTCTGATTTTCAATTTTTGCTATTTTTTAGGTTTTGCTATTTCTATGAGCTTTGCTATTTTTGAGGTTTGCTATTTCTACATTGAAGGAATCATTATTATCCATTGAAGGAATTTGTATTCTCCGTTTCCATGTAAGAATCAAGAACGTATTGTTTGTAATTTGTCCTGCATGTGCTTTTTTTCATAATTGAAAGAATTTTTAAGTGGATTTTGTTCTCTTAATCCATTTTTTTGAATTTTCCCCTTTCTGTCCGTAAAAGTACCGTATAAAGGTAAAATTTTTAATCTGTTTTTTTATTAATTAGGTGAAAAAATTTGATATAAGAAATAGTATATTTTTGTATTATCCTCTTTCTGCAGGACCACGTACTACTTCCAAAATCTTATCGATTTTAGTTGTATTTTAGTTTATTTGTTTGACAGAAATTTTACTACTCAATAATTTGTGAGTGGCTGCTCCCTTATGAACTAGGATTCTTGAATCATGCAGTATTTTTCGATGCTGCAATAATAGAATCATCGGTCCACTTTGATACTCAGCAGGCTGCTTAGAAAATTTTGAAACCTTGAACTTTGCTGGAAATCAGTTGTATGGTATAGTCCATAATGTGATTTTCACCTTGGGAATTTTGTTAATTTATCGTTGTCCTATAACTATTATAAGTAGCTTGGTGAATTTCTAATGTAAAGTGTTTTAAAAGCAATTAGACATGCTAAGAATTACTTTCTATTAGTGTCTTTAATGAAGTGTTGGATAAAGCAATCCATGTGTATCATGGTTATATGATGATTATGGATATTTGGTTATTAGTTCCTTTTTATGCTCTTAACTATTTTGTTTTGTATTCTTGAAATAATAGTAAGATTGTATAGCTGATGTATGACGATGATTCCCATTTGTACAATGACATATTTGGTTCTTGTGATTTGGTCCTTTCCCAAAACTCCATGCATAGTGGGAACATTAGTGCACTAGACTGCCTTTCAAATGATAGTAACATTGTAGACTGCCTTCTGTTAGCTTTTTCAGTTTTACTCTTCATCATTGTCTTGGACATTATCACTTTTAAGTATTATTGAAGTATTGTTGTATCTAAACATGTATTGTTGGACATTTAATTCAAATTGGATTGTATTGTTGGATAGATATTGTTGGAATGTTTCCTTCAGATATATATTCAAGTCGTTGTTATTGGACTGTTGCAGTATTATTGAACTAATATTATCTCTATTATTGCTGATATTGTATTTTCCACTATTGACAATACATGGGCTTCCAGTCATATGTAATAATTTGACTATTGTTGGATTGTTGTCGTATTGTTGTATTGTTGGACTTTTAAGTATTGTTGTTGTATTGTTGTATCTAAACATGTATTGTTGGACTTTTAAGTCAAATTGTACTGTATTGTTGGACTGATATTTTTGGATTGTTCCCCATAACTCCAACAATTCATAGGAAGTTTAGGAAATTTTACCCACAAAAGTATATCATTTATAGATATTACCCCCAAAAGTATATCATTCATTATCAGTTAGATTGCAGTGAGAATGAACAGTCAGAGAATCAATCAGAGTCTCACAATGAGTCTTCATTTCCTACAACTGGAATGTTTTTCCCTGGCACTTTAACACCAAATATGAACTATGTGATGCCCACTCAACACGGCAATGGAAACGCTATGGTATATTTTAAGCACCTATTAACTTCTTCCGACATATTTCTAAAAGATCACTGTTAAGTCTTGATTTGGTATCTTCTTCCTCTTGATAATTATTATGGCTGACAGATGCAACTCCTCCCCATCCTATTCATTTGATCGGATGTTATCCTAGAAGTTTTATCATGACTTAGTTAGGGGTCTCATCAAATAGTTTATATGTGTCTCAAGAAAACTGATTATGAACAGAAGAAGTTAGGGCATGTAGATCTATAGATGGTGGTGGTGTGAGTATTATCATTTTTTCACTTTTTAAAAGGCTTCTTTGTTTTGTGAAATGAAATGCACATATTTTTATTTCATCAGAGTAAGAATATGTTATATAATTTTGATCTTCCGTGATGATCAGTAGAGACATCACTTTGACACTTGTAACATGTAATTGCGTAAATAACTTGCCAAATAATTGGTTGTGCAAAAGCATGAAATCCATGTTTGTAATAAATAGGTTAATGTAGGGCATATGGATCTACGACTGTTCTTATGGCTTCTTGGACCTAGAGATAAATGCATATGATGCAAAAGATTTTAGATATATGAATGAATAGTTAGATGTTTTCGTCAACATTTAAATTGAAGAAAGTTTCTTAACAAATAGCACAACAAAATACACTAGTGTTTTTAGACTATTTGAGAAATTAATGGGCGAGTATGAACCTTTGAATACTTAGATTAATGCATCAAGTGTTTGTAGCATACCAACTATATTCAGCAGGATGGGAAATATTTTTACTTTTAGATTTTTGTGTTTTATACCTGGCTGGTATAATAAGGGTTGATAGTCTCTGAAGAGGAGTTAGAAAAATTGAATATTTCAAAAAAGGAAATAGCATTCTTTTGCTTATATATGATGTTGCTTTAATTATGATGACCTTCTCCCAATAGAAGTTAGATCCACTAATAAGTCAAATTCTGATTCGTAACTGTTTTAATTAATTGTAGGTTGAAAACTATTGCTCCACTATTTGATATCTCGATACTACACCTGTACTTCCTCTGCCTTGTTCATCAGGTAATGTATCTATATTATCTGTTTGATGTTTATCATTCTTTAATGCATGACTTTACATGATCTGATATTTTTTACTTTATGAGCCAAAAAAATGTATGACTATCATGGTATTATTTTTTATTAAATATATGTTGCACAAATTATTTCACATACCTAATGATACTGTTTGTATGTTGATACGGTCTGTACTCATGATATTTTTGCTTCAATATTTTAAATATGTAAAGTAGGGTATTTAATGGATGATGGAGATAAAAGTTAGATGTATCACCCAAAATCCACTCAACAATTTAAAAAATGGAGTCAAGGATTTATTTAACAAGGCATTTGAACGAGTTTCTCAAGGAAATAAAATTTAATTCCCTTGTAGAATGTGCTTTAATTGCTATTGAAATTATCGAGATATGGTGGAGGATAACGTGTGTGGTCATGGATTTGCTTCCAATTACACTCAATGGGTTTTCCATGTAGAATGGGTTTCGTCAATAAATATTCAACATCCAAGTAGTGTTGATGAAAATTTCGACCAACATGATGATATTGATAAACTACTTCATGATACTTTTTAAAATGTAGAAGACCGGAGGAATGAAGGGCATGCAGGAGTAAGACAAGGATCATCTGAAGATGTTAAGAAATTTTTTAAATTAGTGGAGGAAGGAAAACAAGATTTATATCTGGGGTGTAAGTGTTTTTCTAAGTTGAGTTTCACCATCCGGATGTACTTGTTCAAATGCATTCACAGCCTAAGTAATGTAGCTTTCTCAGACTTGCTAGACTTGATAAAAAAGGCTTTTCCATTGGCTCATATTCTCGATTCTTTCAACCAAGAAAGAAAGGTGATAAGAGATTTGGGTCTTAATTATGAAAAAAAAATCCATGCATGCCCTAACGAATATTTGTTTTTTTAATAATAATGCAAAGCTTGATAATTGCGTTGTGTGTGATTCGTCTATAAGGAAGAATGTCCGTGATTAGTTGACTAATAAGACTACTAAAGTTCCTGTGAAGTTCTTAAGGTACTTTCCTCTAAAACCTATGCTTCAGAGGATATTTATGTGTTCTGAAACATCTATAGCTATGAGATGACATTCTAATAAATGACCCAATAATGGAAATTTAAGAAATCCCATTGAGGGGGAAGCTTGGCAACATTTTGATTTCATGCACCCTAACTTTGGCAAAAATGTTTGTAATGTTAGATTGGGTCTTTCAAGCGATGGTTTCAATCCATTCAGAACAATGAACATTTCTCATAGCACATGACCTGTGATGTTAATGAACTATAACCTAGATCCATGGATATGTATGAAGCCAGAGTATATAATGTTATCAATAATTATTCCAGGTCCCTCCTGGAAATTATATTGATGTATAATTGCAACCGCAAATTGTAGAGTTGAATGAAGTATAAAAGGTGGGAGTGGAATCATTTAATGCTAAAACTAACCAAGCATTTACTATTCATGCAGTTTTATTGTGGACAGTTAGTGATTTTCCAGTACAAGCAATGCTTTCTAGATGGAGCACCAAGGAGAGATGGGCATGCCCTACTTGTAATCATAATACTTTCTCCCAACATCTCAAACATAGTCGTAAGATATGTTACTTGGGTCGTCAAACATTTTGTCCCCTAATCATCCATATCGAAGAGATAAAAAATAATTTAATGGTAAAGAGAAGCATAAAGCTGCACCTATTTCCTTATCAGGTGAAGAAGTTCTTAAAGAACCACATGAATTCAATAATGTTTTTAGAAAGTGCCCAAAAAAATAGTGATGGTCCCTTAAAAAGATCTATTCTTTTCAATTTTTCGTATTTGACGCAAAATAGATTGAGACATAACCTTGACCCGATGCACATAGAGAAGAATTTTTACGATACTTTTCTTGGCACTTTGTTGGATATCGCTGGTAAGTCCAAAGATCATGTAAATTCTCTCTATGAATTGCATCAGATGGGGATATGAAAAGAGTTCCAACCAATAGAAGATGATAATAGTGGAAAATTTCATCTGGTTAAAGCTTGTTTCTCTATGAAACCAGAGGAGAAAAGGTTGTTTTGCACTATTTTAAAAGATGCCAAATTTTCAAAATGGTGTGCCTCTAATATATCAAGTTTAGTGCAAATAGATGAGATAAAAATATGAGGATACAAAAGTCATGATGCTCATTTCATAATGCATCACTTGCTCCAGGTTGCAGTTAGAAAAGTGTTGCACAAAAATGTGTCTTTGGCCTTGGTTAGACTGGGGAATTATTTTAGAGCCATATATGGTAAGGTTATAATAAAAAGTGATCCTAATAAAATAAAGGCTGAAATAATAGTTATAGAATTTGATCTTGAAAAGATTTTTCCTCCAACCTTTTTTTATATAATGACATATTTGACTATACATTTAGTAGATGAAATTAAGCTTGGGGGCTAGACTCATTTGTGTCACATGTATTCTATCGAAAGAAATATGTGTTACTATAAGGGATTTGTTCGTAATTAAAATATCCTTGAAGTATTAATCACATAGCGTATTTTGGCTGAAGAATGTTTGAACTTTTGTTCGAGATATCTGGATGATGGGGTGAAGACAAAATTCAGTAGGTATCCAACAGGGGATGATAAGGGCATTCGGATAGAGGGAGCTGAATTTTCACCTATATTTCCTAGGATAGGTCATCTAATCGAAAGCAAGAATAAAAGGAAAGGCGAGACTTTTGAATTGGATAATCATCAATGGTTTGAAGCACATCGATATGATTTATTCAATAATAGAGATGAACAAGTAGAGACATTTATCAAGTAAGATAAAATAGTTATTTGTATTATAACTTCCTTTATATGATATCATAATCTATTTAAATTTTATTTATGTATATCATTTTTTATTTAATTTACATTATATACTGGCAGGGAACATAAGGATTTAGGTGATAAACATAGTAAAGGAATTCCATAGGTAAAAGCACAGATGCATAGTCGAGAATTTAGTGATTGGTTTAAGAAAAAAGTTAAAACTGTTGAAGTGTCAAATCATTTAAGGTGGATAAATATAGGGCCTAATTTGGTTTCTAAAAGATATATTGCATATTTCATTAATGGATATCGATTTCATATAATGACACGGGATGTCTCAGGGAAGACTCAAAATAGTGGAGTGACTTTATCAGCAACAACAGATAGTTTTGCTAGTGCTAGAGACCCGAATCATGTTGATGGAATGGTTGTCTATTATGAAATTATTCAAGATATCATCGATATAGATAATTAGGGCATATTTAGTATTGTACTATTAAGATATGATTGGTTTCATAATGAAGTAGATGACTATGGGTTGACGCGTATAAACTTCAATAGAAAATGCAACGTAGATGACCCTTTTGTACTAGTATCACAAGTGCATCAAGTGTTTTCTATGGAAGATCCAATTGATAAAGGGATTTATTATGCAAGAAATAAAGTCCCTATTGATTTGTATGATTTGGAGAAAGAAAGTTATCCCAATATTGAATAAACATTTTGGAGGGAGCTAATGATGACATTGGTTCACCAAAAAGAGTACTTGATGTTGATGTTAGATGGTCGAGCAATGTTCTCCCTATTGATATCATTGATATGCCTTCCCATGTACGACATTCAGAAGATATAATGGAAATATCAGAAGAAGAGGATGATATTGATGATACCGATTGGGATTGGATGGAATCTTATGACTGATAGAATAGTTTATTCGTAATTGTCAGTAGTTAATGTTCTTGATGTTTCTTAATGTGCTTGACTATCTTTTTTTTTATTATTGTGGTTAATATTCAAAATGTCTTAAATAAGTGGAACTTAACAAATACGCATGTGCTAAGAGATATGGGACACATTATGAATTCTTTGTTACTGGTACCTGTTTCTTTTTTTGGGATTAATATTTTTTTTGTGTCTTTTTATTTCTTTTTCAATTTCAGTATTCATATTTCGACATTGTCTTTGAGCAACTTTAACTTCAAATTACACTAGAAAATTTTTAGGTTCTAATCTCTCGGTCTCTCTCTTTCTCTATCTCCATCAAGATAAAAATAATAATTGATATTTCTTGCTTAATGTACTTAATGAAAAAGTTTGACCATTGGATAAAACAAACTCAACAAACATGTCGCTTCTACCTTTATTTTGTTAAATAAAGGTAATCGAGTTAATTGATACTTGTAACTTATGGAGATAGTAAGTACGTGGTGGAATAGTCTAGGTGTACTAGAAGGTCCAAATATACCACTGTTATGAGAAACAAAGCCTATTCCCTTTAATGAATTATAATTATAGCAGCTCTATGTGGGAGTTACACTGTTGTGATATCTACCGAAAATGTAGATTTGGTAATGTCATATTCTACTTATTATTGATCTTTGAAGCTCTTTGTCTTAGATTGAGATTTGTGCAACCTTTTGTCCTTTTACCATTGGAGCATTTTATAGGGTCAAACTAGTGGTCTTGGAAGATTGCATCAATTTGGTCCTATAGATGTTCACATATGTGAGATAAGGTTGCCAAGGAAAATTTTGTTGATTGATGTAGTTCATGCAATGTTGTTGTCTTTATGTTAGAGTAAGATCTACTAATTCTCTATGAGTCATGACCTTTGCATGTACCAAGAATCCAAACTTTGCTAACAACTGAGAAAGAGTTCTTTAAACTTGCAAATGATGCAAGTTCTCTATGTACTCTATAACAATGCATTGAATCTTGCTCAATTTTCATCGATCCAATTACCCTATGATATTCTAATAATTACCCCTTTTGATGCACATTTTGGAGTAATAACTCATAGATTTTGCATGCTTCTAAAGGTAATATCAAAGTAGTTAACGATAAGGGGATGAAGTCCAACTAATTTAGGAAGTTCAGATATCTCTTCTTAGAATCTTTTCAGTATTTTTTCAGTGATTTCACTGTAATTTGACATTTTTTTATTCAAAATTCACAAAGACTTCAATAACAGAAAATAGGAACTCCTCAGCATATGTAGTTGTTGATTGAAATTCACATTGCTTGTATGTTGTAAATAAATGCACAATTCTCTTTTTAGGCTGAGTAGGAACTATCTGCATTGAAAAATGTGTGATGTTTTGATTTTGTTTTTTGATGGTAAAAGTACATTAAAAGATAAATATGCCAGGCATCTTAGTTAATACAGAAAGATAGGCAAGCTTTTATATGGTAAATAATAAAAATACTGTAAATTGCAAACTAGTATTTATGTTTCCTATTTATGTATGAAGCATCAAAATAGAGATATCATGGTTTGTTCTTATTGTTTGTCCTTGAATTTACTTTTGAGTGTCTCAATTTTTTATTGAATACCCACTTTGTGTTCTTGGATTTTTCTTATTAATTTTCATATCTCTCTGTGTGTATGTATGTTTTGGTACAACTGTATGTTGTTATTTATTTCAATTTACTTTTTGTTGATTTTGCTATACTTCACTTGCTCTGTATAGTTTTGGAAATGCTCATTTGGGTTTGGGGTTGGGGGTGGGGTTGATGTGTGTGTGTGCGTGTGTCAGTATAGGTATATGCCATAACTTTTGTCACACTTTTTTTTAACCAAAAAAAATAGATTTTTCAAGTTTGAAAAAGGTTTTATTATTAAGTGACAAAAGAAAAATTGTTTTGAAAAGGATTCATTTTACAATTAACTCAGAGTCGTCACTAGGCATAATTGGGTGTGCCAAGTCACCTTCGAAAATCCCTTTTCAAAACTATTTTTGACTTTTTAAAATTGGTTTATGAGCAGAGATTCCGGCTAAGGAATTCTGTTGACCCGAGGGAAGGTGTTAGGAACCTCTCGATCCCGTGGTTCTAGCACGCTCTCTTTGTGGCTTGTATCGGCTAATCTTACACTATGAAATGTATAAAACCAACAAAAACACACAAAAATCAAACAAACACACTGAAATGAAACAAATCCAAAACTAGTGTCTAGTCCAAAAATGAAAAATGTAGAAATATAAACCTACTTTATTCTAGACTAATACTAAACTAAACTAAACTACACCCAACATTGAGGTCCTTGATCACTCTCCATCTTCGAGTAAAACTTTTAGGGGACTTCCCTAGATAGAAAAATACAGATACCTCGGAGCATTCCCCAAACAAATAGTACAATTGGACCAAGTGTGACAAAATGAAACAATTCAACACGCATTTTTAAACATTCAACAATCAACAAACCACTAAGTTTTGCCTATCCAACCTAGGATTTTCCTATTTAGGTTTCTTCCTAAAACATGATTCTATCGAGTTCACAAAATTGATATTTATTCCGAATTAAACAAAGCAACAATAAATCAAAATTAATCCAAATTCAACTTTTTATCAATTTCTCAATTGCGCCCTAAACTCCCTTTTAATTCTTAACGAGATATTATTTCATAACACAATTTATAACCTAAGGGAATCAAACGACAAATCAAACAAGTATAAATTCATCCCCAATCATTATCAACCAACACACAATATTCAATCTAATGCATCGGATATCATCAACAATAAAATTAAAAAGAGGAAAGAACAGAATTGGACCTCAATTTGAAGCTTTCGAACTCAATGTTGCTCAAAGAAATAGAAGGAATTCGCATCCGGAAACCACAAGTCAGAACCTCAAATGATGAACCCACAGCTCGAACAACCCAAAATATGCACTAATTTAAATTAACTCGACTGACCCATTTTTGATTTGGTCTTTTTTTGGCAAGTTTTGTCGTGATAGTGACCAAACAGTGAATGCTGAAGTTTCTCGGTGGTAATTCCAAAATGACATGGAGTTGGGTTACTACTCTTGGCTATGCCGGATCTCTAACAAGCTTGTCGGTAGAAGGAACCGAGAAAAGCGACTGGCGACGATGAAGTTTTCGGCAAAAAACTCATTGAAAAATCCTCTCACATATTTTCCCTTTGATTTTCTCTGTCTCTCTCAATTGAATCTCTCTCCTAATTCCTCATGCTCTCCATTATTCCCTTATTTCTTGAGTGTGTATGTTTGTTGTTGCTGCCTATGAATTCCAGTGAATCTCTCCTTTTTTCAGTGAAGTTTTTGTGTGTGTATCCTTCCTCGATATATCTTATTTTTTTATCTCTCTCTCCCCTCTATTATATTTTTTTCTCATTATTTTCTCTCTTGGTCTCGCCATTCCTGTATGTGTGTGCATAAATCCATGGAAAATGGAAGAGACCTTTGTGTATTGTTTTTGTGTAGGGTATCTGATGTATTGAATAGAAATTGGGAACGTGATGTGTGTAATTTTTGCTCTTATACTCGATTTTTTGGTGTGTGTGTATATATCAATGTGTTGTGTGTTCTCCAATAATGGTGTGTGTGCTGTTATATTTTCTGTGTAGATTGGAAAAATAGAGTCTCTAATTTTGCTTCTCCGTATTGTGTATATACAATGAGGTATATATTATGACATGTGTTTATGAGTGGAACTTTGGTGATTGTGTGTGTGGATATATGTATTGGCAGTGTATAAGGCGTGTATTGTTGTTGTCCATTCTCTGTGAGTGCATATGAGTGTATATGTGTGCTGTTAGTTAAAGAAAATAAATTATGAGGTGGTGTAGGGTGGGGAGTATGTGTGTAGAGAGTGGTGAGGTGGAGGTAGAGGTAGGGGTATGATATGTCAAAGTTGTTATGGTAGCTTGTTATTTTTGTTAGGATAAGGTGTTAAAAGTTTGTTATGAATTGTTATAATTTTGTTATTTGTGAACTTATCATATGAGTGAAGATGCGTGGTATGACGGGGTAAAAAATGGTAAAAATGACTTTCGGGATTAACAAAATTATGTGTCTACATTATGCCCCTCTTTAGGTGTAAATACAAAGTGTTTTCGGAAAAAAGAAGTAGACAACAAGACAAAATTTTGACCAAACCATTATTCAAAAGAAAGAAAAAGAAGGACAGAGTACCACCCAGTCTTGATTTAGGATATCCTACATACCCAAGTTATAAGGATATTAATTCACAGGTATCTCAAAGGGTTGGAAGGAGAGGGACCATATTGAGTTGGATAGTTGAGTGAAGTTCTGATGAGGTTTCGATCTGTTTCACTGTCATTACATCGAAAATAAAAATTACAAGTTAAAACATAAATGAAATTACAAAAGTCCTATCTATGCAACTTTCCTTGACTCTTGAATTGCTATTTCATCACGTTATTATTTGGGCTAGATCCTAACTTGAAATGTCTTCACCCTGTTCTCCAGGCGGGCTCCTGACTTGCAATTTCTTAAACTTGTTGATTGGCTTTCAATTTCTTCACCCTGTTCTCCAGGTGGGCTCCTGACTTGTAATTTCTTAAACCTATTGATTGACTTTCAATTTCTTTACCCTGTTCTCCAGGCGAGCTCTTGCCTTGCTATTTTTTCAATCTGTTGACTTTCAATTTCTTCACCTTCTTGACTTTCAACTTATTCACCTTTTTGCTTGACTTTCAAATGCTTCACCTTATTGTTTGACTTTCAACTTCTTCACCTTGTTGCTTGAATTTCCATTTAATCGCCCTATTCTTCAGGCGGGCTCCTGAAATAACATCAAAACTAGAAAGAAAATTATCCCAAACAAAGGTTATGATAGAAATCTCACATTTTAAATATAAAGTCTCATTTTTTAAGAGGATCCTAAATGATGCTTTCAATAACATGAATTAAATTTTTTCCCCAGTTTATCATCAAAAAACTTTTGTAAATGTCAAATCCAATCATAATTACTTGCATTTTGCAATGATGAATCAAGTTTCTAACCAAGAAATTCATCTCTTAAGAGTAAGATTAAATGACCAAGATTAGGAAGTACGTGTCCTAAGAATTAAAGTGAGAAAATTCCAACTAGAAAGTACGTCTTCTAGAGATAAAGGTTTAAGTTAGGAAGTATGCCACCTGACAAAGAAGTGCATCTCCTAAGGGTTAAGTGCAATGACTCGACTAGAAAAAGTGTCTTCTAGGTGCGAATGTTCAATTTAGGAAGTACATCACCTAATAAATAAAACCTAAATTATTCTAATAAGGAGGTTCATCTCCTAAGGGTTGCATGGAAGTACTCGACCAGAAAGTGCATCTTCTAGGAGTGAAGGCTTAAATTAGGAAGTATGTAACCTAGCAAGACAAATTTGAACTACCTTCACAAGGATGTGCATCTCTTAAGGGTTAACTACTCAACTATAAAGTACATTTTCTAAAAGTAAAGGGAATGACTCGACTAGAAGGTAAATCTTCTAGGAGTCAAGGGGAATGAATCGACTAGAAGGTACATCTTCTAGGAGTCAAGGGAAATGACTCGACTACAATGTACATCTTCTAGGATTCAAGGGGAATGACTCAACTAGAAGGTACATCTTATAAGAGACAAGGGGAAAGAATCAACTAGAAAGTACATCATCTAGTAGTCAAGGAGAATGACTCGACAAGAAAGTACATCTTCTAGGAGTCAAGGGGAATGACTCGACTAGAAAGTACATCTTCTAGGAGTCAAGGGGAATGAATCGACTAGAAAGTACATCTTCTAGGAGTCAAGGGAAATGACTCGACTACAAAGTACATCTTTTAGGAGTCAAGGAGAATGACTAGACTAGAAAGTACATCTTTTAGGAGCCAAGGGGAATGACTCAACTAGAAAGTATATATTCTAGGAGACAAGATTTAAGTTAGGAAGTGCATCACCTAACAAGTAAAATTCGAATTATCCAATCAAGGAAGTGTGTCTCCTTACAAATTCCACTTGAATTATCCAGATAAGGAAATATGTCTCCTTACAAATGTCACTTGAATTACCCAAGGAAATGTGTCTCCTTACGAATGTCGCTTGAATTACCCGAATAGAAAATATGTCTCCTTACATATGCCACTTGAATTACCCAAACAAGGAAATGTGTCTCCTAAAGTTTAAGTGGACTCAACTAGAAAGTGCGACTTCTAGGAGTGAAGGTTTAATTTAAGAAGTGCATCACCTAATAAATAAACTTAAATTACCCAGACAAGGAAGTGTGTCTCCTAGAGATAATGGATTGTGAGTTTTACCATGATTTTGATTACCAAACCTGTGCAGCAACATTGTCCTCTTGTAGTTGTAGATGTGAGAAATTACGGCCTTTGATGTTTAGGCTTTGAAGTCCTTAATTTGAAGGTAACATGTGTTCCTATTTTATATAAAGAAAACTTGTGATTTTAAAAATACGGTGACTGTTTTGTGGCTTTATCTTTTGCGGAAATCACTCTTGCCCTCGTTACATTTAATCTTGCTTCCAACCATTAACATATGTCATTGACTTGCTGCATCATTGACCAAACTCAGATTATTAAAAGTGACTCTGAAACAAACACAGTATCTCTGTTTTGCCATGCTCCTCAGATAAAACCTTTGAACCTTGGGATTTCCCTGGGTTCCTAGACTTTTCTGTTGACAAAAAAAATTTGTATGCCTTGTTTTGACTTACAATCATGGTTCTTTCATGTGCTGGCCTTTTTGTCTTGCTTTGTGCAATTAAAGAAGTTGGTAGCCAGTTTTGAAATCTTTTCTCACTTGCTTTGACATTGATTTGACTCAAAGGTACAAAAAGATAACTTTCCATTTGAATAACTGACTCAAGAAAATAAAAATAGAATATAAAAAAGAAAGAACAGACAATGAATGTCCCCATACAAGCAAAGAAAAGAAAAATTTAACTGTAAGTGACTGTCAACTCTAATTATTATGACATGCATTTTTTATTAAGCTGCCTGATCTTTCTATCCAAACTTTCACCAATTGTTGTTGAGTTAATGACCCTGAAATTGAGTTACTTCCTTTGGTCAATTTCTATAATACCCCATACATTTCTAAATTCAGAAAAGCTCCTTGCCATAGTATAAAAGGTTTAGAACCTGAAAATTTGCTAAGTAGCGAGAACTTAGCTTAAGTTTTAGCCTCTTAACCTTGATAATCCTCGAAAGTGATTTTCCCAAACCCGTGATATAATTTTATGAGTTGATTCTTTTTCAGGGGTCTAACTAGCGTGTCTCGAGTAAGTTGTGGATTTTTCGGACAAGGTTTGATCGCATTTGGTTTGGAAAAATAGCCGCTCACCGCGATTAGGCCACGTCACGGTGAATATCACAGTGAGGGAGTCACCGCGTCGTGGTGATGGGTGAAAAGGCAATCATCATTTCTAGAGAACCACCACAATTGCACCGTGTCGCGATTAATTTCACGATGAGAAGCTCAACACATCGCGGTGATACCCAAATCAGTATTTTTCAAAACCTAGTGGGTCACCATGATTCCACCGCGTTGCGGTGGGTATCACAATGAAACTCTCACCGAGTCACAGTGAAGCCTCAATCGAGACTCCACTTCTAAATTTTAAATTCCCAGGGGAATTTTAGTCCTTTCCCATGGCCCCAAATCATGAAAACACGAGATGTAACAACTGAAGGGCTATATTTTGCTCACATTCTCCAATTTTGTTCAACAAGAAACCCTAAGCTCTCCCATTGTTCATCAAGTTCAACCATTACTTTCTTAAGAAATCTTAGGAATTCAAGCTTCTCCACCCAAGAACGATCAAGAACTATAATTTTGTTGCAAAATTAAAACCCTAAGGTATGTTAAATATTCATTCATGGCCCCTTTTCACCCATGGAGTTCAAGAACCCAATTTCAAGTTCAAAGATTATGATTTTTATATGTTTCGATGAATTTTACCCATGAATTTCTATGAACCTCAATGTTTATATCATGTTTCCATGAAATTATTATTATTATTATTAAACCCTAAATGTTTTGAATGGTGGTGTTTGTTGATTTAAGACTTATTTTGTGGTTAATGAGAAAAAGAGCGCAGGTTGGTGCTGCACGTCATCAAGAAGGGCAAGGAAAGGAGAAAAATATATTGTTCTTAATCAGAAATAGTGGAGATTAAGGCCGTTTTCTCCTTTTCGCGGTCGAGCGTGTAAAATTTATTATCAAAATCATGCTAGCTTTTTGTGTTGAAATAAAACTATTTCCATGTTTAAGCCATGCATTGCAAGTGTTTGATAAAATGCCTCAAGGAATGAGTTTTGAATATTAAGTATATGTCATGTTCTCAAAATGTTGATATGATTTTGTTGTCATTGATATCAAGTCCTGGGGGTTATGAATACCCGAAAACATAGTTGTTTTCTTAGTTTAATTACTTTTCTAAGATTTTCAAACATATTTGAGTATTACCAGTTCAGTCAGTATATCATGCTAGTAAACTCAGTTTAGTCCAGTAGTTTGAGTTACTTGAGTTGGGAGTAGGATTTAGTGTCGATCTAACCCAGGGATGGGGGCTCACCTTACAGTTAAGGGTGAGACCTTTAGTAGAAGTCCCTGTATTCCAAAACTCCATATCCAGTGTAGGTTAAAGATGTTAACATGTCAGCTGAGGGTTGACACTATCTTATTAGGCCTTTCCAATTGAGGGTAACCCTTAGTCCTTCAGGACAACACTTTAGTGGATCCACACAGCCAATGCTAGTACCTGTGGTATGATACAATAACACCCGGAAAATGAGTACCGGGATTCTATATGGTGCTCCGGACTACAAGTTATCCCGAGCTAACCCTGAAAGCCTGCTACTTATTTTGATGACTCAAATAAAGGTAATATAAGTATGCAGTACACTAAAATACTGAAATATTATCGTAACTAAACAGAGTTTAACTGCATGAAATGTCTGAAAGCACTTAACTAAGAAAAATCTGAAGAACTAACACTGAAAAATTGTAATGTATCTAATAGTCGGACAAGCCTCTAATTCTACTACTAGAGAGTCATTGGGATAGACCCCTAGCTAACTCAAACTATCTGATATAACTGAATAAACTAATCTGGAAAACTAGATAAATAAATAACTGGGTTCCTAAACTATGAGGACTCAACACTGTCGGAATGAAAATAGAGATGCTCACGGTCAATCACACTGCTGGAATTGAGAACCTGAACCTACATTATGAGACAATGTAGTAGATAGACATATATATGGATCAGTATTTTTGGAATGTACTGAGCATGTGGGGTGAATGCATAAGTAGAAATAATATCTCAATGTTATCAAAATTCATAAATTATGCATGCTAAATGTTGATGACTTACATAGGCTGGAATATCTGAAAACTGAAAAAAATCATAACCATGGATAGAAAAACATACTGCGTAAATATAGTGAGTCATAACACTTAGTTCTGAAAGCGGTACTTTTACTCTTTCTGCTGGTGAAATAAGTAGTACTGAAGTCAAGTCAGTTTTCAAATCATTTAAGCTAAGTGTAAAGGGACTCCTCTTTGTATCAGTAAACTAAAATATAAAATCTCATATCTAATGACTTATGCAAAACAATATCTGATTAAAATCATGAGCCTTTACACTTAGTTTCTAAAAGCTTTTCTGTTGTTATTTTCTATTACAATTACTCTGTTCTATAGGTAATTCTTTTAAAAAAACTATTTTGTAAAGGTTTTCTATTTGGGAGGTTCTTCTAACCGACATACACTATGTGAGCTATCATAGTGTACAACGTCTAGTTCCATTATGGGAAAACCTCACGTTTGGTAAATATGTCATACTCTTTTCAAGGAGTATAACCTAATCTAAGTGATCACAATCTGTATCTATATCCATACACAAATGGAATATAATTAGAATTTGTACCTATATTGGCTCGTAGTTCTGGGGAAGTAGGATGATCTAAACACATACTTCCCGTTAGATGCTAAATACTACTTTCTTTAATTGTATGCTCATTCTGTAGGAAATTCACTTTAAAACTAGCATAGGGGTTTACAATGAAAACCCGTTATGCATTTATTTACTTTAAATTGTAATCAAAACTGTGATCATAACTGTAATCAAAACTATAATGTGGATTCCATATCTTAACTGAGGATCAAAAGATCAAATCTTTTCTGAAAAATCTGAATATAAACCAATTATGGGATGCTTAAAGGCATCATCTTCTTGAAATATCAATACTCATACTTAGGGATTAAAACCCATGATCAAACTCATGTAAAATTATCATAAAGTCAAGCTCAATAATTAAAATCTTGAAATTCTTGCATAATTCTAATCAAGACAATGAAATTTAATTTTCAATGTATATAAAATCATTTCACACGCATAAACATGCAAAATTAGAGAGGCGATTCAACATTTAACCACTTGAAACATCAAAATCTTCAAATAATGATAATTGAGTATGAACCCTAAACTGTAAATCAGGTAAATTCATATAAATTCAACTTTGAAAACTAGTTTTTTTGGGCACAGAGATGAAAGAGAATCCTTGTTCATAACCCCCACATACCTTGCTTGATTAATTAAATGTAAAAGCTTGAACCTTTGACACTCTAATGGTATTCTTGAGGCTTCTTCTTGAAGTTCTTGAACCCGGAACTTTGAATTATAAGCTTTCTTGGAGTAGGAGTTATGGGATTGTTCTTGATTCTTGGAGCTAGGGTTTTGTTCTTTGAGAAGAAAAATATGAATAATGAAGCATCTATACATTTTGCACACATACTCATACATTTGATTTGGATTTTTGGTATCAAATAAGAAATGGATAGAAACAAAAAAATTATTTTAGCCCTGGTTTGAGTCCTGTGGCTGATATAGTGAGTGTGTGTATTGGTTCAAGTCTTGGTCACTATTACTATTATTAGTATTTGTATGAAAGTCCCAATTTGAGTCAGGAAATTTTATACGGCCTTCGCAAGTCCCCCATGGGTCCTACCTTTATGAGATACATAAGCAGGAGAAGGTATATATGGTAGGTATTGGTCACTGAATCCATTTCATATTACGTTGCATCCTTTGTATATGCTATTACTTGTCGTATGTATCTTTCTGTTAAGGTTTTGACCGTTAGTTATCTTTTTAGCCTTGTTTTCTATATAGATGTAGGTTTATTTGCACTTTATACTGGATATTATTCTTCTAATTTCGATCGAATTAAGATGCCTATCGATTATCATTTATTTTTGTACTCATACTATACTTCTACATCTTTTCAGAACGCAGATCTTAGTATACGAGTCTTCATCGCTGATTTCTTACTCGTTTGGGCCTTTTTGTATAGGATTTGGGGTGAGGACTTGACATTCAGGATTGTTCCATATCCTTCAAGTGGATACTATCTTTTGTTTTCTATATTTAAAGACAGACTTGTATATTTGTACTTAATTAGTATCAATCTTGTATTAGTAGATCTTGTACTAGTGACACTAGGATATGAGGATGGTTTGTATATACATTTTTTTCTTTCCTTCCATTGCTGATGGGCCCTTATTCTCAGTATATGTATATATAGTTGGTCTGATTGGTTTGGTGCTCTCATTTCACTTATTAGCTATTACTTTTTGGTATATGGTTAGTAGGATTAGCTCGCCTACTAGAGGGTTATAGTAGGTGTTACCACGATCCAATTTCGGGTCATGACAACAATGCTATTGCCACTTCATTCACGGCGATTACATGATTTTATTGTATCATTACATCTAATAATATCATTTTTTTACTTCAACTAACAAATTATACCAAATTACTTGTTTTCATTATATAAAGAACATAGCAAATCTATTATGGATTATTTCTGTTCAATACTCTTATATGTAAAGAATTGTTCCATCTCATTCAGAAGAAATTAAAGTGATGTTATAACTTATTTTCCAATGTCAAAAGAGAATGAAGTAATTAAGAACAAAGGGAAAAAGATCTCCTAAGAGAATAATACCAAAAATGAACTGGAGAAATGATAAATGGTTTATGAAAATTAAAATTAATATGTAAGTTTTCTATTTAGCTTCTCAAATAAAATTTTCTTTTTATTCTTTGATAATTGTTTTTTAATAGATTTAATTATGTTATGTGATGCAAAACATAATGTTTGCGCATAGCGAGAGGTTAAACGCGTTGGCTACCCTTTTTTATGTGATAAAAAAAAATTATTTCAGAAATTATTCATTGATTTGTCGAAGAACCTGGTGACTACCTTACTTGTATTATTATGCAATAAAAGAATAGAAAAAAGCTAAAAATATGTCAAATATTTCTCATTAAATAAACAAACCTAAAGCTTATTAGCTTTTAAAAATATATTACTGAAGACTTTGTATCATAAACTTGCAATAAATTATGAAATTAAATTATTTATTTGTTATATTACTTGATTTCTAGAGAAATGGAATTCAATATTTTAAAAATAAAAAAAATAGATAGATAATTAATATTGATTTTGAGATGATGTGATAAATTTTGAGTTTATCTCTTTTTAAATAAATAAAGTAACGTTAAAAAATTAAAATAAAAATATTTCAAAACTTTATCTTATAAGTAGAATTTCAAATTGGGGATTAAAATATATTTCTTAATTATATATGATATGACTTAACCGGACCATGCATGTTAATAATTCTTTTAACATAGAAAGCAAAAAATACATAAAAAAAATATTTAATAATTTTCAATACAAAAAGAATATAAATATTATCATTGAATTGTATAATTGTAGAACTCACTGGAACAAAATCAGTTAATTTAATATATGTGAACGTTCTTAGAAAAAATAAACAATAACTTGAAATTATTATTCTTTTCTCTAACACTTTCTGTGCATCGCACAAATACATACACTAGGCTATATATTCTGCATGAATCACACGCATACGTTGACTTAAGCTATGTATACTATAAAACCCCTCTTGCACCTTCCACCAAAATACATCATTGACATTTGAGATTAGTTTGAGGAAGAATGGCCAAATTATCTAACTCTTCTCTTTGTTTCCTTCTCATTATTTCAGGTTTGATTTTTAAATTATTAAGTCCTTTTTTTTTCTTTTAGAATTACCCTCATCCTTTTTCTGACATATGCTTGTAACATGATATATTTATGTTTGTCAGTTTTAATAAGTTATCACTTTATATAGGTCACTCAGACAGGCTATGCATATATATTATTTTGCACTTAACTATATATATATATATATATATATATATATATATATATATTGATAGCAATGTCATGAGTTTATACGAAGAAATTCTTTTATAATTTTTTGGGTGACATTGGTATAACGATATGTTGTTGTTCAGAATATTTTTTGTAGTTGCATTGGCAATTACTCAAGTGGATGCTCAAAATAAATTTACTGAAATTCTAAATCCAAAGGGATGTATTCTTTCTTACTGTAGAAAGGAATGTTATCAGAATTGCAATGGAAATAGAATTTGCTCAACTGTATGTGTTTATAGTTGTAAGTCATGTTGATAATCACTCCACTTGGTAAATGAGGTGTGAAGGCGTTTCGTTATTTATGGAGTAACTAGTGATTACTGCGCTTTATGCGCTGTAAAAGTATCTAACCAAAGTGTTATGATTCGGACAAAGTAAGGCAAATCACAAGTAAAATAAAAGCAAGAACACTACAGTAGATTTACATGGAAATCCTTGCAGAAAAAATCACTGGCAGAGGCAAAGGAGATTTTACTATAATGGAAGAGAGTACAATGTGTAGAAGGCTGAATTTTCTGAATACCCAAAACAACCCACTAAAAGCACTTATATAATATATGCATACAAAAAAGTCCTTGACCCAAAAAACATAAAGGTTCACGGGCCTATCGGACTGATTCCTACGCTACCACCACAGACCCCATTGAAGATCACAAACATGGGTCACACTGCGAAACTTTCTGGGCTGAATCAACAAAATTCGGGTCACAAATCTAACAATCTCCGCCTTGACACAAATTTTAATTCAAAACTCAAATCCATTTCAAGACAAACTCTCCACCTCTTCCACAAAAGCCCCTAAGGGCACATCTTAACAGCTAACACTAACCAAATCCAAGTAATGCTCAAACTTGGCACTTGGTAGTGTCTTGGTCATCATATCAGCAGGATTATTATGAGTAATAATCTTGATCGCCATAATATCACCACAAGCAATAATTTCACGCACAAAGTAATACCGAACATCAATGTTCTTTGTCCTCTAGTGAAACATCTGATCTTTCGTAAGGAAGATAGCATTATGACTGTCGCAAAAGACTGTAGTAATCTGTAAGTCTTTGCTAAGTTCACCTAACAGACCTTTTAACAAAATAGCTTCCTTGAAAGACTCTGTAATAGCCATATACTCTTCCTCAGTAGTTGACAAAGCAACCATAGTCTGTAAGGTAGCTTTCCAACTAATAGCACAACCACCAATGGTGAAAGCATAGCCTGTAAGGGATCTCCTTTTATCATTATCTCCTGCAAAATTAGAATCAACATACCGGGTTACTCCATCTCTATTTCTCCCAAACTGCAAACAAACATCAACAGATCTATGCAAGTATCTGAAAATCCACTGAACTGCTTTCCAATGTTCTTTGCCAGGATTTGCCATGTATATGCTAACTGCACTAATGTCATAAGATAAATCTGGTCGAGAACACACCATCGCATACATAAGAGACTCGACAATACTAGAGCATGGAACTCAAGACATATAGTCACGCTAATCATCTGTTTTTGGAGATAAAGTGGTCGAGAGTTTGAAGTGAGCTGCCAATGGAGTACTTACAGGTTTGGCATTTTGCATATTGAACCTGTGAAGAACTTTCTCAATATACCTTTTATGACTAAAATATATCTTACACTTCTCTCTATCCCTTATAATTTTCATGCCAAGAATCTTCTTTGCTGCTCCTAGATCCTTCATCTCTAACTCCTTGTTGATCTGGTCTTTGACTTTAATTGTCTCTCTCGTATCCTTTGTTACAATCAATATATCATCAACATACAAGAGAAGATACACGAATGAACCATCACTTACCTCCTTAAAGTAGACACAACTATCATAACTATTCCTTCGAAACATATGAGAGGTCATAAAAGAGTCAAACATCTTATACCACTGCCTGGGAGAATGTTTTAAGATATAAAGAGATTTTTTCAACAAGCATACATAGTCCTTTTTTTTCTGAGACTACAAAACCCTTTGGTTGCTGCATACAAATATCCTCCTCAAGTTCTCCAAGTAAGAATGCATTTTTGACAACAAACTGCTCAAGCTAAAGATCGTGCATGGCCACAATACCAAGCAAGGCTCTAGTTGAACTATGCTTTACAACTAGAGAAAACAAATCTGTGAAGTCAACACCTTAAACCTGACTGTGACCTTTAGCAACTAGTCTTACTTTGTACCTAGCATCTTCAACTCCCAATGTTCCTTCTTCTTTATTAATACCTACTTGCAATGGAAAGCTTTCTTATCTTTAGGCAATCTCACAAAATCCTATGTGTCATTCTTATGAAGTGATTCTATATCCTTCTGCAAAGCAATCATCCATCGGCCAAAATTATCAAAACTCACTGTCTCTGAGTAAGAAGAAGGTTCTTCACTGGAATCAATAACTTCTGCTACATTCAATGCATAAGCAACCAAATCAGCTTCAACATACTTCTGCTGAGGTCTAATATCTCTTCTAGGCCTGTCTTTAGCAATAGAATATTATGGCATCACTGGTGGTGAAGAAAAAATAGTACCACTCTGTATATCCGGGCTAGACTAAGAAGTAGGCACTGGTGTAGACTCTGGTCTAATTTGTAACTCAACGTGAGTGAATGACTTTTGTTGATTCATGACACTAAGCTCATTAGGAGGTGAAACACTAGATTTGGAGAGAGCTCGAACATGGCAGTTTCATCCAACACAACATCCCTGCTAATTATAACCTTTTTGCTTTCTGGACACCAAAGTTTATAACCTTTAACACTAAGATTATAACCCATAAATAAGAATTTGATAGATCTAGGCTCTAACTTTCCATTATCAACATGAGCATACACAGGACATCCAAATATCCTCAAATCAGAATAACTAGCAGGAGTACTAGAACATACCTCTTGTGGAGTCTTTTTATCAATCACAACTGAGGGAGAGCGGTTAATAAGAAGACAAGTTATGGAAGCAGGTTCGACCCAAAAAGACTTGGGTAAACCAACATTAGAGAGCATACATTGCACCTTCTCCATTACATTCCTATTCATTCGTTCGGCCACACTATTCTGTTGTAGAGTATACCGAACTGTCAAGTGCCTCACAATTCCTTATGAATTGCACAAAGAATTAAATTCATTAGAACAGAACACTAAACCATTATCGATCCGAAGGTATTTTACCTTCTTCCTTGTCTGGTTTTCAATCATAGTCTTCCAGTCTTTCAAAGTAGGAAACACATCATTCTTTTGCTTAAAAATGAACACCTAAACTTTTTTGGAATAGTCATCAATAATAGTCAACAAGTAATTAGCGCCTCCTCTAGAAGGTACTCTAGTAAGACCCCAGAGATCAAAATGAATGTACTAAAGTGTGCCCTTAGTTGAGAGGATGCCTTTTGTAAATTTGACTCTCTTCTTCTTCCCAAAAACACAGTACTCAAAGAACTCCAATTTGGTAATACTCTTCCCATCAAGAAGTCCTCTCCTGCTTAGTTCAGCCATCCTTTTTTCACTCATATGCCCCAGGCGCATGTGTCAAAGTTTAACAACATTACTTTATGATAAAGAGGAGGTAGAAACAGTTGCATCACCTGTAACAGTAGAGTCTTGTAGGACATACAAATTTGCAGACTTTTTATGTCCCTTCATCACAATAAGATCTCTTTTAGTAACCTTCAGGAATCCACCTTCACCATTGTACCTATAACCGTTCGAATCAAGGGTAATCAAGGTAATAAGATTTCTCTTTAGGTATGGGACATACCGTACTTCACCAAGTTTCCTCATAACCCCATAAAAAATCTTGATCCTGATTGTTCCAATTCCAGCTATCTTACAAAGTGTGTTATTTCCCATCAACACATCACCTTTAGAGATTGTTTCATATGTTGTAAACCAATCCCAATTATGACACATATGAAATATACAAGCTGAATCAAGAATCTAATCCTCACATGGTTTGGTGTTACCATTAGAAACTACCAAGATTTCTCCATCACTACCACCATCTTCAACAAAACTGGCTTCACCGGACTTCTCTGGTTGGTTTCCCTTTAGTTTTATAACTTCTCTTTTCTCTCTATTCTGTAGCTTCCAACACTCAATTTTGGTGTGTCCCTTCTTCTTATAGTAATTACAGGTTTTGTTTGTGTTTCTGGATTTTGACCTATTCCTATCATCACCCCAGAATTCCTCTCACAAGTCCATCCTCCTCGAATAATGAGACCATCTCCTTGAGTTTCCGACCCATTCACAAGATACTTTATCTTCTCTTTAGAGAACAATTCATCATAGATTTCATCAATCGTCAGGGTATCATAACTATATAAAATCATATCCCTAAAGGTCGTGTATGATGTAGGCAGCGAGAACAACAAAATCAACCCTAGATCTTCCTCATCATACTTAACCTCCAGAGTCTCTAAATCAGAGATGATTTTCTTAAATATAGATAGGTGATCCTCCAAGGATGCACCCTCAGACATGCGATGGGAATAAAGTCGTTGCTTGAGATGCAACTTACTTGTTATGCTCTTCGTCATACACAGTGATTCCAGTTTCAACAATAACGCAAAGGCTATGGTCTCCTACAAAACATCTTGTTGAATTTGATCAGATAAATAAAGGTGGATTTGAGATAGAGCCTTTCGATTCTTACGTATTTTGTCCTCGTTCTTCTATGATGAGGTCATTTTTTCAAACCCTAATAAAGAATCGTCCAAATCCATCAGCGCGAGCACATCCCGCATCTTAACCTGCCATAACAAAAATCTGGTATTGCAATCCAATAGCGGAATATCATACTTAATAGTTGCCATCCTTGAGAAAACAATTGAACATGCTCTGATACCAGTTTGTTATGATTTAGAAAAAGTAAGGTAAACCACAAGTAAAAAAAAAAAGAACAACACAGTAGATTTACATAGAAACCCTTGCGGGAAAAACCACGGGTAGAGGCAAGGAAGGTTTCACTATAATGGAGAGAGAGTATAATGTAGAGAAGGCTGAATTTTCTGGATACCCAAAACAACCCACTAAATTCACTTATATAATATGTGCATACAAAAAAGTACTAGGCCCAAAAATCATAAAGATACACGGGCCTATCGTCTCGATCCCTATGCTACCACCATAGACCCCATTGAAGGTCGTACCGTAAAATTTTCTGGGACGGATCAACAAAATTCGAGTCATAACTCTAACACAAAGCTTATGAACTAATATTTTACTAATATCAGAATATTATGAAAAATCGATTGGTAAAAGTCCAGTAGAAGTGTCATTCATTTTAAAAACCGACTTGGAAAACTGAGAGGATATGCGGGATAAGTACCTTCACTTGTTTGTGGATACATGTACTCTTTATTTTCTTGACTTGGATTTTTTTCTTATTTGATTGTTCGGGGAGGAATGATGGGAAAATTGGTATCTATTGTTTTGACACTTTCAATCATTATGGGTAAATCAATTATGAAAAAAAATTGGTTTAATTTTTTTCCTGAATTGAAAGTTTAAATTTTAGGCTAGGCTAATCTCAATAAAAATCAAAGTGCGGTATAGTCTAGGGTGATCTAAAATTGGACTGGATAAATGCAATAAAGTTTAGATCAATTTTAATTCTGCTGACTCATTAAGAAATTCATAGGAATTTTCTTAAGTGAATTCGGGTGAGTATAATTCTCGATATCTAACTTGATGAACGGGTTAGTCTGGGATATGACGGCTTAAGGATGTATTGTGTCAAAAGCTAAACTAGAAGGATTTCTGAATTTCTCCCTCACCATTCTCGCTATAGCAGGTGGCATGGCTCTATAGTGACCCTGCAATAGTAGAAACATTTCTGCTAAATAAAAAGTCAATGCCGGTCAATCCTTCTATAACGGACGATACCGCTATAGCGGGATCAACCACAATAGTAGGGTAAATTGCTATTAATGCAAAAATTTTGCTAAACAATAATTTTTTATTCTAAACTCATATTTGGAGAAAGGCTTAGGCGATCTGGCAATTTTCATTAGTTTCATTAATTTTCATTGTAAAAGTAATTAATTCATCCCCATAAACTATTTTTTTCAGTTTATTAACCTTAGAATCATTAGTTTACGTGTTTTGGAGACGGTTTAAGCTTTACATAGCTGAATTTCTTGTGCAATGGTGTAAAAGAGGTGTAAAATCTTTGGGTTTTATTTTTTAATTGTTAATTTACTCTTGCATGATAATAATTTACTTTGGTAATCGAGAAATTTGAAAGCTTAAGGTAAATTTTGATATGAAAACCTTTGAATATTGGGGGAGGGGGCGATGATCATGAAATTTTTCTTGGGTTTAAGATTAGGTTATAATCCTCGGTATGGTAGGTCATTTGGTTAATTATATGTTGTGTTCATATTTTTAGACCACAACAAAGCAGAAATTGCACGAAAAGACAAGGCTCAGGCTTAATTAAGTGGTTCAAGCTTGGATTGTGGTAGGTGTTTGTAATATAGTTGAAACCTAATTTGTATTATGTGTGAATTATAACTAATTTTTAGTATTGCTTGTACAATGCATATTCAAGAAAAGTGAATAATTTTTTGATATCCTAACTGTTAAGCTCATGCAATGAACTTACATGCAAGCTTATTGGTTTTTACAAGTGTTGTTACCATTATCATTGTAGTTGTTATTATTGTGATATCTGCCATTAATGTGAAATGTACCGTATTTGTACATCTCCATAGGATTGGTTGATATAAATTTGGTAGGAACTTAATGTCAGAAATTTGATACATCGATAAGAGCTCGTCCTCTGTAATTAATGACTAGTGGGCGCACACATAAGTCCTTTGGCATATGTATACAAAATACATGTGGGTGTGATGGTTCCTTGAGTTAACTGGGGATTAAGTGATTTCTTGATTATATTGGTTTCTTTAGTGGATTGGGCTTATATGATATCATTATCTATTAGTTCCTTGAGTGAATCCAATTTATGTGCTTAATTGTCAAAGGTGATTTCTTTATATAAGTCAAGATGCATGACATTTTCCATTGTTTTTGTACTTGTAGATCCTAGTTAATTTCAAGTTATGACATAACTCCGTGTTGTCTATTACTTGTGTAATTGGGTCATGAATTATATGATAGTTGTGTCATGGGTATTGACATAGAATTTTATTGGTGGTCTTAGTTAACTTCACTGTTATCTTTGTTGACAATTTTTGACTAAACTTCATGTTGCCTTTCTTACAAGGCTAAGTTTTATGAGCTTGAAATAGGGTTGCATGATTGAGTTCATGGTTGTCTTGTTATACTATATTTTAGTTATGTGTTCATATTTCTCATTTTGGATTGATCGATAACCCTACTGCTGCACCATTATTTCTTGTATGTTGATACTACACATGCTCTACTTTTTGTTGAGTGTAGAGAATTTTCCAATATATATTTAGAAACCTCAACTATGATTTAGCCTGTATCCGAACTCAAGGGTGAGCTGGATCTTTCGGGCTACCATGAATTCATCTACTACTTTCTGGTCCATTTGTTTTGGACTAAAATATCACAATTGTTTTGGGATTGCATCCTTTCTTTTTTTTATATTTATTAGAGTTTGGATACGACGACTTTCAGGTCCTAGGGATGGTTTTCCACATTTATTATGTTTCTTACTTATGTTATGATGTTGACTAGTGATTCTACTCAACAAAATTAGTTTAGCTGCCTATTTTTAACTAAGTATTAGGTTGATGTTTTGGGTTACTTTTTTCTCCCATAAGAGTGGGTGTCCCTCGCGACGTGTTAGGATCGTGGCAAAGCCAATGTAGTAGAAAACTCCTCAAGTTCCCCTTTTTAAAATTTCGTTACCATGTTTTAAAACCAGCTAGCCATAAATTTTTGAAACGCAAGGATAACATACATAAGTAAAGCAGAACCCAACAACGAATATCAGCCAAAACTTACATGGACATTAGAAAGTGCACTCACAACCTACTAAACCTGAGATTTTGCCTTTTGAGAAGCCTCTGACTACTACCACACTACCAAAATAATTATCAACTCGTTTATACATGAAGCATGATATCCACATTGTGAACTTCCGTTTGGGGCAAAATTTGAGTTAAATCATTTGTGGGGCCTTCTTACAAAAATTAGAAATGAAATCTGGAGTTGTGTAGCTCATGGGACAAGGATTTATGTCAAAAAGTATGAGCATTATCGGCCTCAAAATCGAGATCCAAATCAATATCCAAAGCAATAGAAAAGAAAAGAATTAAATGTAGAGAATTAAGGGTGGGAACATTCAAATTTAGTGAATGGAATTGACCAAGAAACACTCTACTAACAATCCCTAACTTTAATAGATGATCCCACACCAGTTCTTGAGCTTGGAGCTCTCAATAATGGAATATAAGTGAGTCAGAATGGTTTAAAAAAGAGGTGTTGAAGGGGTATATACTAAGTAGATGTCACTTAAGCGAGCATTTGGTTACAAAATCGGTTCCTACTAAAAATGGCTCAATGCCTCAAAAGCAGTTACCGGATCAACTTACAAGGTCCATAAATCAGCACAGCAACCTCTTATGTAGCTACTACAAAGCAACTGTAATAGATACCACCTTTCGATTTTCAGCTAAGTCTAAAACAAGATTCTACGGGGTGCTTGAGATTTATTCAGACCCTATAAATATAAATGAAATATGCTACCCCATTAAAAAAAGACATTCTAGACATAATGGAATTAACAAAATTTTCAATGGAGGTCATTTTGATAAAATGTTGGCCCCACACCCACCATTCCATTTTAAATAAAAAAATGGTCAATGTCCCAAAACGAATTCAAAAGCCTTGGAAAATTAATCAAAGATATCCCTAGCCTAAAGTCTATATTCCAGAGCAAACAAAACTATTCGTTGATGCAATAGAAGCTATTAATATAGAGTGGTGAAAACATTACAGCCTAGCTTTTTACTTTGCTGACAATCTAATAGCGTGTGATACCTGTCCTCTATATTTTAGTTTGAGGCTATTTACTTGAAGTTTTAGTCGGAGATCAATTTCTCAACTTCAAATGCGCCAAAATAGGAAAACTGTCAAACAAACCAAACGAATTGTCTAAGATTTGAACTACCGATCTCAACAAGTCATAAATTATGTAGGCAATTATTAAAAGCTCTACATGCAAAATATGTGCGAAATAAAAAAATAACCTTGAGGGTCATTACATAAATTTTGTTCTTGTCTACATTCCCTAATATTTCTTAAACCTGTCATGATTATAAGAAATTTTTTTCCAATTAATATCAAACAAATAGTTATATAATAATTAAAATATTCATATAAATAATAGTTAATGGTAAAATTTGTTATAGACAACATGCAGAATAGGACAGATAAGTACTTGAAGAAATATTCCACAAAATATATAAAAAAAAAGTCACATATAATTGTAAAAAAAAATAACCACAAGGAATATGTATATGCATAATACATATAATAATGAAGTATTTGGGATATCTGCTTGGCTGCCAAGGAGATATGAATTGTGGAAAAATTGTGAAGGAAAAACTTTATAGAATAAAGTTTATACCATGTTAGGGTTATTTTGGTAAATAAGTAAGTTTGATAAGGGTATTTATGTCATGACAAAAAATTAAAATAACAGCGTCTGCTTTTGGGATTTTTTTGGCTTCTCAAAAAACTGCTTTTTTACACCTGCAAAAGTGCTTATTTTCCACAAAATCTTGGCAAAACTCTTTGATTTTTTTTAAAATAATCACTTTTTGGAGAAAATAAGTTTGGTCAAATAGGCTATTTGCTTTCTTTGTCCCTCTATGGTATAAATTGCTTTTAGGTGATGGGATAGTGTTGTCCAATGTTGTAATGTTGTGGAAATTTTGTTGTATTTAGTCCATTTTGAGGCTTATAAGTAAGATCCATGGTCGGACCTCAATTTACGTATCTTACTTAATTCATTGACCCATAGTTTAGGTTGTCCGTGTCGTGTTTAGATTAGATAAGGGATGCCTAAATTAGGTATGGGGTAGACTATCACAATAAGCTTTGTTTTCACTAGCCATTTTACAACCATATTGTTCCATTATAGTATTTTTTTACGTGATGGAATTGTGGGGCCTTTGGCTCTAAGATAGTGATGGGTAAGGTTCCGATTTGGTTTTAATGGCCAATATGATGGGTTTTCCTCTAGTTGCCTTGGGTACTTGCTTTGACATATTTTATAGTTTTCCTTTTTATAGTTATCTGCATCAGCACACACACTCATAGATACATTTTCATAATATATGATTGTATTGACAAAACTTCATGCTTTTTTGCTTTAAAAGAGGATGGTGACATTTTTACTTGGATTTTTGGTATCACGTTAGAAAAGGACAGAAAGAAAAAGATTATTTTAGCATGGTTTGAGTCCCGATGATGCCTGATATAGTTAGTGTTTTTATCGGTTCGAGTCTGGGTCACTATTACTATTATTAGTATTTGTATGGAAGTCCCAGTTTGATTCTAGAGATTTTATACGACTTTTGTAAGTCCCCATGGGTCCTACCTTTATGATCTACACAGGGGCGGCTCAACATTTTTTGTGTCCTAAAGTTAAATTTTAATTTGAGACCTTAATATAAAAAAGAAAAATGAACAAAACATATCGCTCCCTCTCCCCTCTTTATTAATACATGCAACGCCGTTGTTTACTTAGATGAGGGTGAAAATAAGAATGGATAATTTGCTTCATCCATTCCCATTGTCAGTAAATGATCCCGAAATAGTTATATTCAAATAATGTAAGGATCTAAAAGAGTAGTTCACATTATCTAAAAAAAGATGTAATGGTTCTATCATTCTTATTTTCAAAAGTCTTCCTTTTTTATTGTAGAGAATAGCAGAAGAAAGGTGTAGTTGGATAAACCTTCTACTAGTCCAAGATCGTTAACTAAGATCGTAAGATTCAACTAAACAATAGGAAGCTATGAAAAGAGAAGGAAGAACTTTAATTTGGAGAACACTACTTGAATTATTTTTATTTTTGGTTGGTTACAAATGCATAATATAATCTCCTATTTATACTTGTTTAGGGATGATTCTAGATACTACAAATCTAGAGTGTTCTATGCTTTTCCACACATATCTCTCTCAAATATCTAGCGCCCTCTAATAACTAGATCTTTCCTAAATACAAATATCAAATAGACTACACTATTCTTTTGTAGATTCTTCTACCTAGAATTAACTAGAATAACTAGATATTTCTTAAACATGACTATCCTAGAATTTACACAAGACATTATATAAACTTTACTAGAAAATCTATGCTATCCAAAAAAATAAATTTAATATTTTTCACACTCCCCCTTAAAGTGATTTTTTGGAAGCTACCTCAAACTTGTTGTAGAAGAACTCCATCGAATCTTTTGATTAACCTGCCTTGGTGAAGATGTCAATAATATTTTTCCGACTCCTCTTTCTGCTTGATATGATAAAGGTTTTCTGCCAGTAATTGAGCCCACAAAGAAACATGAATACTTATTGATAAAATTTTCATCCTTATAGAAGGCTAGAATCACAACATTTGTAATACCCATATTATTCTTAGTTGCATGCATAAGAGGCTCCTAGTTGCATGCATAAGAGGGTTAAAGCCTGAAAATTTCACTAAATGTTGGGGACTTAGACATTTTTAAGGCGTCTTAACTTCGAGGATTTTTAAGTTGATCTTTCCGATCCCGATATGTTGTTTTTTGAGTTAATTTATGTTCAGGATGGAAGAAAGTATATCCCGGAGAAGTTTTGGATTTTTCAAATGACGATTGAGTCATGTTTAGATCACGATTCTAGCAGCTCAGCGCGATAGCATCTCGTCGCGGTGGTTATAGCGATGGAGCCCTCATCGCGTCGTGGTGACCATATAATCCGCATTCCAGTTACGAATTTAAATGTCTGAGGGGTAATTATGTCTTTTTTCCTCAGCCCAATTCGTAAATTCACGACTTAAAGATTCAATTAGGGCTTTATTTGCCCATCTTCTTCAATTTCCTCTCAAAAACAAACCCTCTCCTCCCCCAAGACCATCAAATTCCATTACTTTCTCTCCAAGAAAATAAAAAATTTAAGTTTCCTAATCCAATAACATTCAAGAAAGCATCAAGATTGGTGTTTCTCTTTCAATCTTAAAGGTTTAAGGTATGTGTGATGTTCACAGGTGCCCTTTTCACCCATGGAGTCCAAGAATCCCTTTTTATGTTTTAAATTGTGAATTTTTTATGATTAAGTTGAATTACGACCATGAACATCTTGATAATTTGATTTCAAGTTACGGTTTCATGTGTTTTTAATGGAATGAGCCATTGCATTTTTTGAATATTAAACTCTTGTCACTTAAAACCTTAATTCATGGTTTTAGTATTGTAACTATGTTATTATCACGTGATTTACCCATTCCCATGCTTAAGTTCATGACTCTCATGTGTTTGATGAAATGCCTAAGTGTTGAATTTTTAATAATGATTCCCTACTATGTTTTCAAAGCTTTTATATATTCGTATTGTTATTTCTATTCAGTACTGAAGGGTTATGAATACCCGATACTTAGCTGTTTACATAATTTTAGTATCTTCAAAATGATTTCAGATACACTATGAGCATTGTCGTTCAATCAATTATTATGATCAGTTGTTTGTTCAGTTAAATATAGTTTAGTCCAGTAATCAGTGTCATTCTGTTGGGAGTAGGATTTATCGCCGAGCAAACCTAGGGATGGGGGCTCACCTTTCAGTAAGGACTGGGTGCTTAGTAGCAGTCTGTAAGATTCAGAACTACGTAGCCAACGTAGTATTATGATATGTCACCCACTAATTTAGGACTGACACTCTCTTAGGGGTCACCCGCTAGTTTAGGTCTGACTCCCTAGTCCTTCAGAACACCAGTTTAGTGGATTCATATAGCCATTGTTAGTACCCATGGCACGATACTGACAAACTTCCAATCGGGGTTACAGGTTGGACCCAAATTATCTCAAATTGAGGCATGTCAATTAGATGATACCTCCTACAGTCTCAGTTCAGTATCCAGTACATAATTCAGTTTAGGTTTGCTTGACCAAAGCATATAGATTACCAGTTATTAAGTTATCAGATTTTAGAAATTCAGCTTATAGATTATTGTAGAAATGTATATATATATATATATATATATATATATATACTCTTGGTATTGCATTCTCAGATACTTCAGTTGTCATGCATTCATGTTCTGTTATCTTATACCTTTCAGTTGTATTAAATGTGTACAGTAAACCATGTATATCAGCCAAACCTCATGTCATATACCAGTACATTCAAAGTATTGAGCACATACTCTTCTTTGCTCTATGATGTCTTATATCATAGGTTTGGACACTCAGTTTTCCGACCGTGCTTAGACAGTCCAGTAGTTTAGCAACAATAGCAGTGGTAAGTCCTCATATATCAAGGACCTATTACGTTTATTTAGTTCTTTTCGCATTTACTTTCAATTAGTCAATTGGAGTTAGTTGGGGCCTATCCCATCAAATCCACAGTCAGTTAGTGAGAGGCTTTTCAGACATTTAGACAGCCAGTTAGACAGCTAGTCAGTTTATTAGTCTTATCAATTGTGTTTTTAATATTTTATTAGACATTACAAACTTGTGAATTTATCATATTTTCAGTATTCTGACCTAACCAAATTATCAGTTGTGTTCTGCACATGTCCTTTATTATTACAAGATTCAGTACTCACAGCAGGTACTAGATCATGGGTTAGCTTGTGATCGCAAGCACCGTTGTCGCGACTAGGGGGTAGCCTCAGGTCGTGACAATATTTCTTTGTTGTTTTGTGAACCACATGAAATATTTCCTTATTGAGTTTTCGAGCTCCCCATTTCTTTTAACTTCCCGACAGTTGTACTATATGGAGAAACATCTTTAATGGCCATGTTTGAAATTCCAGTGTTCAAGATTTTAGAACATACTTCTTCTGACGCAACTCCATGACACAAAGAGATTTCATAAGTAACATCCTTCTCATTTGATTTGATGACGATCCGATCAGAAATTTCTTATGAAGCCTCAACACTATAATAGGACCCTCCACTTGATTTCCTTTCTAACTCTTTAACCATATTGTATGTCTCTCCATCTGAAATTGGGACTTCTCTTTCAACTTCATCATTCATTTGATCTTTATCTTCTTCATCAACTTTCAAAATTTACTCTGAGCCAGTGATTGAGCTTGATATGATAGATGATTGATCAAAGACTTCAACTTCCACTACATCTCCCTTAATGTTTTCTCCGATAAATTCATTACTAGCATATAGAGCTTCAGACATTGTCTGCTCAGAATCTAATTTAATATCCTCCATGTCCATACTTTTATTCCCATTTTCAAGATCTACTTCTTTGATTTCCTTGATAACAGCTACCGTGTCACCTGTCTGAACGTCTTCAAAATTATCTCAATTCTTATTAGTGCCTTCCGTCTCCACATGATGGATTTCATTGTATCTTAGCTAATCACTTTCTAGATTTATGGAAACCAAGTCATCTACCGCTCGACTCTCAGCTGCTAAGCATTTTTCTCAACCTTCTTCTTCTTCCACAACTTTTTCAGTTAAAGCCATGTTGCTGTCTGCGGTTCAACAATATCTTCTTATGTGTCATGTTTTTTCACACCGATAACATCTAAGAAGCTTGTTGTTATCATTATTAAAATACTCTTCCTTCTTTCCAAGAAGATTGAACAACCCGATAATTGAAAGTGAGGCATCTCTTTTTTTTTTCATTCAACATTCCTCTTGTCAACTACAAGTGCATTTCCTTCCCTTTATTTTGACAAAATCCACTGGGCAATTGTTTGGCTAGTAACTCCTGTGACAACAGCAAACTCTAAAATTCCTCCAAGGATGGTTGTTGATCCCATCCTTGAATTAATGTCACAAAGGAAATATAATCTGGCTTCAAATGACGAATAATATTTCTTCTTGTTCTTGTTTTAGAGATAGACTCATCTAGATTTAATAAAGAGATCACAGAACATAAATTCTTAATCTTTAAGAAACACTCAACAATAGAAATATTACCTTGGTTGGCGTTTGCTAATTCATTCTCCAATATCTGTAGCTGAGCTTCATTTTTCTTATTGAATAAATGATCAAGGGTACTCCATATTTCATGGGCTAATTTCCACCTTATAATATGATCGAATAAATTGGAATAGATAGATCTTTTCAAGATGTACTCTGCCTTCGCATTAATCTTCTTCCACTTCTTGTATGCACTACTATTCTCCGATATTTTGTTTGGAGGACTTGTGTTACTTTCATTAGAAACATTCCAAAAATCCTCGCCCACAAGGTATGATTCAATATATGTCTTCCATACCATGTAATTGGATTGATTCAACAACTCTATTCCCCAGTCTAACGTGACCACTTAAATCCATTCGTACGAGTTGAATCGACCACAAACTTGATCTTGAAATAAACAAAAGACAATTATGACTTTGGCTCTTATACCATGTATAGAATAGCAGAATAAAGGTGTAGTTGGGGAGACCTTCTTCTAGAAAAAGATCGTTAACTAAGATTAGAGAATTCAACGAAAGAAGAGGAAGGTATGAAAAGAGAAGGACGAACTTTAATATGGAGAAGACTACTTGAATTGGTTTTATTTTTGGTCGGTTACAAATGCATAATATCATTTCCTATTTATACTTGTTTAGGAATGATTCTAGAGACTACAAATCTAGAGTGTTCTATGTTTTTCCACATATATCTCCCTCAAATATCTAGCATCCTCTAATATCTAGATCTTTCATAAATACAAATATCAAAAAGACTACACTATTTTTTTCTTGATTTTTCTACCTAGAATTAACTAGAATATCTAGATATTTCTTCAACATGACTATCCTAGAAAATACACTAGATATTTTGTAAAATTTACTAGAAAATCTATGCTATCCAAAAATCAACTTTAATATTTTTCACATGTATTATACTAGCTTCAAATAAAAATACTTGTCATGTTCCGTTTTTCATAGAGTCAAATTGTATACATCTAAAAGATTGCGATTTTTGCTAATCTTTTTGTGTAGTTAATGAATATCTAACATTTAATTTTCAAATGTTGAATTAATCAATCTAATTTAGCATAAAAAATTAATCAAATTAACTTTCAAAAAGTTGAATATAGAAGGTATTTGAATGGAAGGAGTTGAATATAGCAGGTATTTGAATGGAAGGAGTAAATATTTGTATGTTTTACACTATACTTTTTTTAAATGAATAAATAAATAGCATGCATGCATACAATTAGTAGAAAATGCCCCCCCCCTCCCAAAACTTGGAGGCCTAAAGCAGTTCCTTCACAGGCTTCACATAATAGCCTCCCTGAAGCTACATATGTAGGAGGAGGTATATATGGTAGGCATTGGTTACTTCATCCATTTCATATTACGTTGAATCCTTTGTATATGACATTACTCATCGTATGTATCTTTCTGTCAAGATTTAGATCATTAGCTCTCTTTTTAGCCTTATTTTCTATATAGATGTAGGTTTGTTTGCACTTTATACTTGATATCACTACCAGAAATTAGATCTATGGTGACGGTTGTAAAACCGTTGTAATAGGCCAAAAAACCGTTGCCATAGACCTATCGCAACGGTTCAGCAAGCGTCCCATAGGTGGGCGTTGTGATAGGTCTATGACAATGGTTTTCGCGACGGTTGTATAAACTGTCGCCATAGGCAGAGCTATAGTGACAGTTTCTTACAACCGTTGCCATAGATAGGACTATTGTGACGGTTATTTTTTGACTTATTGAGACACCTATTTCCATCTATTGCAACGGTTATGAACCGTCGCAATAGAATCTATTGCAAAGGTTATGAACCGTCGCAATAGATTCTATTGTGACGCCTTCATTATTCTGTTGTAACGCTTTTTGACTCCTATTTTCATCTATTACAACAGTTACGAACCGTTGCAATAGATTCTATTGCAACGACATTAAACCGTCGAAATAGCATCTATTACGACACTTTTGTTATTAAATTAAAACAATTTATATAAATAGTCTTATTAATGTAAATTTTTATTTATATACATAATGAATTATAACACAATATATACACATCACACAAAAAAATCATTCATTAATAATCTCGTAATTCAAAATATGCAACAAGATAGTAATTTAAACCCAAAAGTAAAATGTAATTAAGTCCAAATGATTAGTTAAGGTTTTACATACTAGCAAGTTCAAGTCGCGATAAGTTTAAACAAATTCACCACAAAACTTGTTATATTAGAGCATTTATCCACAACCCAAAAATCTTCTCATGTATGGTCAATGTCTTCATCATTTTCTTCATCTCTTGTGTTCTAGTATTTGTTTGTTTCATAGAGCTACTAGTGATCCAGCTGAAAGAAATTTTTTAGTTTTCTGATGATTTCTCAGAACACCCTTGTTGATTCATGATTCTTTAAGTCTCTGTAAGATCAAGAGCAAAAAAGTAATGTCAAGCTGGTTAAAATAACGAAGAAAAACTAGCATGCAGTAGAAGTATGTATTGATCTTCTAACATACAACTAGAAGCCTTATAAAGCAACAAATTCAGAACACACAAACCTTACAAAGAAAAAACTCCAAGTTTGAAACTAAAAAATATTCAAATACAAAATTATCGTTTAGATGTTAATCTTGAAGTTTAGCCTTTCTTGGGCAGGTTGAAAATAGAAGCTCATGTCAAAGGTTATGTTAGAATTTCTTGGATATATTGGTTTAAGAAGATTTTATATCACCAAGTTGCTCTTGTTTACGTGCTTACTAAACTTGTGACTGATGTTTCCCAGGTAAGTCTTATTTTTTTTGAATGTAGCCCTTTTCAATGGTTATTACAATAGTGGCATGGATTTTGTTTAGATCATTTTTCCTAAGAATTCACTTGGTTTTATAACTGATACAATTCTTGTAATTGCAGGCCTTTCTTGCTTTCTATGTGATAAAATCTAACAAAAATCATAACAAAAGCAAACTAAAACCAAACAAGACCAACTAATAAGGTTATAAGATTAAACGGTAGCCGTTAAGGTTATAGGGTTAAACGGTAGCCGTTAAGGTTATAAGGTTAAATGGTGGCCGTTAAACTTATAAGGTTATAATTTTAAACGGTGGCCGTTAAGGTTATAAGGTTAAACGGTGGCCATTAACCTTATAAGATTATAAGGTTAAATGATGGCCATTAAGGTTTAAGGTTATATGGTGGATGTTAAGGTTATAAGGTTAAATGGTGGCCGTTAAAGTTATAAGGTTAAACGGTGGCCGTTAAGGTTATAGATTTCATAAGGAAAGGGAAACATAATTCAAGGCACCATACCCCAAGTCTCTGTTCTGAGTCGTTCCACTCAAACATTGGAAAGTCAGTCACCCAAAGTATTGAATGCCTGGACTAGATATATGAACAAAAGAAAGATGGACATTAGGAAATACAAGATTCTACTCAAGAACCTAAGTCTTCTACAGATAAGAACATATGTAAATCCAAATTTGGACATCAGATACTCACATTGTCAATTAAACCCAGTTCATGTGCAACATATGTTCTCAGACGATCCAATGTTTTATTGACTTCTGCATGGTGACCAACAGCAAACAAGATAAGATCATCTAGTACTACAGAGAACTGATTCAGAAATTCCTCTTTCTTTGTCGTATCCAAACTAGGAACCAGCGGAAGAATCCCTTCAAAGTACTGGTTGTGCATCTGCTTGAAAAACTGCACTATTTATTGTATTGTGAAAAAATTGTCACCGGTTCAGGTGATCTGCGACGATCAACTTGGACACCAGGTATCTAAGTGGTCGTAGCATAAGCAGAGAAAGAAAGAGCATAGCCCCTTTTTACAGAGGAATACTCAAGGGGTGTTGTTGAGATAGACATAGTAGGGAGAAGCAACCACCCTTTACAGAAAACCCCATCCCTTTAAGGCTCTAGTTATGATGACTATAGTATTGGTGATGAAGAACACTAGTATGATGATGAATGAATGGGAAATGACACTATCAATATTGACAATAAAAATTATGTTGGATCTACTTATAGATTGACTTAGAACTCTACCAGTGATAACTATGAAGTATTTAGGATTAACATGTATGGACATAACATCAATGAAGTTCTTGAACTGAAAAATGGTTCCTGGACATACTTTTCAACTTTACTAGAGCAAGGCACAATCTTTGGAGGAACTTTATAAGTTAAAGCCACTAGGCAAAGATAAAGTTGCAAGCAAAACAATGAATTCAAGTAACACACATTTCATAAATAGTCATGCCAAAGTGAAAATGAGAGAAGACTAGCTAAAACTAACACACTCGCATAATCAATGATACATCCCAATTACAAATATAGACACCACCTTCAGTAGAAAAAATTATTCATCTACTATGGCTGGTCAGTAGTTAATGACGCAGGTTACCTGTACGGTCTCTTTTTTGTTTCAAATATGTCTTAAGTTTTTGGAAGACATTAATCTCCGAGCCTTAGTTTAAGCTGAAGCAGAAGCATCTATATCATACCATAACCACCAAAATCTCCAAAAAAAAAGGAGTCTTGTGAAGTAAAACACACTGATTTATAAGAGAAAAGTTAACCGAAAAGACCCCGTAAGTCTACATTTAAGAAACTAATCCTCCCAATTTTATGCTTTCAATGCTAATTTGACTGAAAATGCAGCCATGCAGGAGCATGGTAGTGATAGATAGATATTTAGACAAACAATAAAATATAAATATATATATATATATATACACCCACACATACATGTGTAAAAGGAATTCAACATGCAGTTTGACAATATAGCAACTTAGAAAGGGAGTCAAAGCAAGAAAGTGTCAGTGATATAGTGCTCCTAATGGCTCTCATAATGTGTTTCTTGACTAGTAAATAAAAGTTTCATCAGTAATCCAAATACTGCCATTGCTGGACGTAATAGGTAATCTACTGAGTTTCAACTAGCAAAAACACACAAATCTATACCAATAACTAGAAAAAAAGGAAAGACGCCTCAAACGGATTCACAAACCAACACAAGAACAAGAAGATGAACAACAAGTTGCTAGTGAATCGAATTAGGCCTCACACGACTTCACTAGACTTTGAGTTTATTTTTTGAAAAATAAAATGAGATGAATAACAAGACAACAATGCTAGTGAATCGAAAGATCCCCCCACATGGCTTTAATAGTGAACTTGGACATGCACAACAACACATGATGGTGAGGCAAGAGAAGGGAGTAGAAGTGGGAATTTCCTGTCACCTAATATGAACCAAGTAATTAATACAAAGATGCATCTATCTCAATTCATATTTAATATCTTAAAATTCTTCCATATCATAAATATCAATATGACCAATTAAAATTAACATAGGTGTAAAACTTCAGTGCAAGTCTAAAAAGCATCAGGCTAGCAACCAACATTCGACGCAACGTACAGAGCAACCATGTCAATATCATATTTCTCCCTAAGTTTGTACAGAGGAATGTATTATCTACTTTTATTGCTTATCTCCTCCAGTCCAAGTTTATGCATGCCAGCAGTGTCACCTATGTTGCCTTGTGCAATACCATTTACCTTAATATCATAGTTTGTGCCCCACTCTAGAGCCAAATTTCTAGTGACTGCATCAGTAGCATCCTGTACCGAGAGATGATGTGAGTGGGAATTAAAAATAACAAAATAAAAATGAACATAAACTAATCTTGAAGATGAAGTTCCAAACCTTAGCAACAGATACATGGATTTGATACCAAGATGCAGTGTAATGCAAAGTAACACTAATGTTCAATATCAGTCCACCAGAAGTCGAACTCCTACTAGGTCCCCCCTTCTTGATATAGTTAAGTGCTTCATGGCACATAGTAAATGTACCAACAGAATCAATATCTAGTACTACAAAAAACATCATGAGCATATAAAAAGAATCAGAATGTAATCTTAGATAGCCTTTTTCTCACCTCAAATTAAAGAGAGGAAAGTGACTTGCTATCCTCTTTTACTACACAAGTAATCCCCTTACTCAACCTCTTTTTTGTACCTCCTCAAGAAAATACCATAAGCCCAAGAGATCCTGCTGAATGAGACAAGGAGAGAGTAATGAAAAGAACTTGTTAAGGAGCATAGTGACATTGAGGTAAAAGATGCAAAAAGTAATAGGTTGATAGAAGATACAACAATGATTCACAACAAAGATAAGGAACAAATTTCCCCTAAGGATGATATGCAACAGAAACAACCCATAATTAAGAAAAGTGGGAAAATTATAACTCATCCAACAATATCCCTGAAGCAGAAATAGAGATTAGTAAAGAATCTATCGTACCAGAATGTTATGAGGAAAAGAAACCTATAAATTATATGGAGTAGCAACAACTAGACTCTAGAAGAAACAAAATTAAGGGGGTTAACATGACTAGTCCATCCAAGGAATATGGATATATTAATCCTTTTAAAAGTTCACTCCAACAACAGCAAGATAAGCAACAGCTTCAGTAGCATAGCAGTTTGTAGTTGACAGCAATGAGCATCAATGTTAATAGAGATGCAATCTGCAATTAATAACAACATTCTAATGACATCTATGACCATAAATTCCGTTAGACAGTAGACCTTTTTTCCATCATTTTCATTTGAACATCACACCCCTTGCCATGCGGCCCTTCGCTAGACCCTACTAGCGTGGGATACTTTATGCACCGGGTTTTCCATTCATTTTCTCTTAGAACATAAATATTGGCATCAAACTAATATTATCAAAATTGGCTTGGAATCCATCATTCTTCATTAAGACCAAATCCATCACTAGAAGCCTGTGTTGGGTCGAAAGGTTCTAACTTGGAATAACCTTACAATATTTACACAGCGCCCTATCTCCCTTCCTAAGAAGTAGAAAGTCAATCTGAGTATTAGCTATTGCACTTCGGAAAGTGACCAGGTGATCCTCCTTCTTTGGAAAGCTCGAATTCACTACCACCATCCCAAAGGCCCTCGTAAAATCCAGCATAGCAGATCCCTCTTCATTCCTCTCCCCAAAACCATAACCCCCATACACACCGCCATAGCCTCCCGATAACACCCTGATGTAAGCAATGAAATCCCCAGCTACAACAATCTTCTCAGAGCTAGGCACACCTCTAACCACCTCGTCCAAAGCCTCCCGAAACCGTTTTTTCTCCTCACCGTCCAAGCCCACCTACGGTGCATAAATACTACACACGCTCAGAGTAAACCCCCCAATGACCAACTTAATCGTCATCAACCTATCGTTGACCCTCTTAACCTCCACTACTTGCCCCCTAAGTTCTTCATCTACTAAGATACCTACTCCATTCCTGCGCCTCTCACTCCATGATTACCAAAGCTTGTAACCATCCACATCCCTATCCTTAGACCCTACCCACTTGGTCTCCTGAACATGTAATATTAATCCTCCTCTTTCTAAGAATCTTCACAAGCTCTATGGACTTACCCTGAAGGGTCCCTATGTTCCAAGACCCCACCCTTACCCTATCTATACTAGTAACACGTCTACCTCTACCACCCCTCAGTCCATACCTCAACCCCGACCTAACACTATACTTTGCCCTCGGTTCCAAACCAGCCCTCCTCTCTACCCCTACCCTAAACCAGCCCTCCCCTCTTCCCCCACCCAAATAACCACCCCCAGCCCCAGCCCCAGCCCCCTCGGACATGACCCTGCCCTATCATCGATGCCCAAAGCCACTACACAAGAAAAGAAACCAACAAAGATAGAAACAAAACTAAGCTACGCTAGAAACAAAACTAATAGCAGGAAATATAGAGCACACTAATGGCCTAGCATCACGGACAACAAAACAAATAATAAAACACGGGGCAAGTCACCAATATACGACAGCAGACAATCCCAGCTTATTCAAATCTTTTATTGCAAAATAATACAACTAATGCAGTCACCAGATTCTTTGACATATCTTTGAATGCTTTCTAAAATAATTTTTTTAATCATATAAAAAAGAGATAGACAGCGCGTTTAAGTCCCACTATGCGCAAACGTAATGTTTTACATAACATAATATAATTAAATCTATTAAAAAAATTACCAAAGAATAAAAAATTTTTTTACATAAGAAGCAGAATAGAAAACTCACATATTGATTTTAGTTTTAGTAAACCATATATCATTTCTTGGGTTCATATATAGTACTATTCTCTTGGTGATCTTTTTCCCTTTATTCTTAATTACTTCATTCTCTTTTGACATTGGACAAATGAGTTATACCATCACTTTAATTCCTTTTGAAAGTGATGGAACAAATCTATATCATTTAAGAGAATTGAAATGAAATAATCCATAATGGATTTGTTTTGTTCTTTATATAATGAAAACAAGTAATATGGTATAATTTGTTAGTTGAAGAAAAAAAATGCTATAGTTAGGCGTAATGATACAATAAAAGCATGTAATCATCGTGAATGACATACCAATAGCATTGTTGTCATGACCTAAATTAAAATTGGATCGTGATAACACCTACTATAGAACCCTCCAGTAGGCAAGCTAATCCCACTAGCCATATACCAATAATTAACAGCTAATAAGTGAAATGAGAACAATAAAACAATCACACCAAATTGTTTTCGAGCTTTCCGAAGAAGGAGGATCACCTGGTCACTTTCCGAAGTGCAATAGCTAAGACTCAGATTGACTTTCTACTGCTTAGGAAGGGGGATAGGGCATTGTGTAAGTTTTGTAAGGTCATTCCAAGTTAGAACCTTTCGACCCAACACAGGCTTCATAAACTCTTGATTGATGGGGGGGCAGAGATATTGTGTTAGGAGAGCTGGAGCACTCAGAGGGGTGTCGCGATTTCAACTATTGTAGGCGTTTTAAGGTGGAGGAGTTCAGCGAGGCTATTCGCAGGATGCGAAGGGGTAGGGCGACGGGGCCAAACGAGATCTCTGTGGACTTTTGGAAGTTTGCTGGCAGGGCTGGTTTAAGGTGGTTGACCAAATTGTTTAATGGAATTTTCAAGACTGCAAAAATGCTTGACGATTGGAGGTGGAGCACCATGATTCCTTTATATAATAACAAAGGTGACATCTAAAGTTGCAACAACTACAGGGGTATTAAGTTGTTGAGTCACACTATGAAGATTTGGGAGAGAGTGGTCGAGAGGAGGTTGAGGAGGATTATATCTATTTCGGAGAACCAGTTTGGCTTTATGCCCAGTCGGTCGACGACGAAGGCAATTCACCCGGTGCGGAGACTGGTAGAGCAGTATAGGGAAAGGAAGAAGGATCTTCACATGGTCTTTATCGACTTGGAGAAGGCCTACGACAAAGTTCCTAGGGAGGTTCTTTGGAGATGTTTGGCGGTGAGTGGGGTCCCAGTGGCGTACATCAGATCAATCAAGGATATGCATATATGAAAGATCTAAGACTCAGGTGAGGACAACGGGAAGAGATTCAGAGCATTTCCCTGTCTTGATAGGTCTGCATCAGGGATCGACTCTTAGCTTTTTTTTTTTGCTTTGGTGATGGATGAATTGACGCGGCGTATTCAAGGAGAGGTGCCTTGGTGCATGCTTTTTATGGATGATGTAGTATTGATTGATGAGATGCGGGGAAGTGTGAATGATAAGTTGGAGGTTTGGAGACGACCCTTGATTCCAATGGGATCAGGTTGAGTAGGAGCAACACAGAGTATATGGAATGCAAGTTTAGTGACTTGAGGCAGGAGGACGAGGTGGTAGTTAGGTTGGATTCCCAGGTTGTGGGTAGGAGGGATAGTTGTAAGTATCTCGGGTCCATGATTCAGGAGAATGGTGAGATTGATGAGGATATCTCCCACCGTATTGGGTCAGGTTGGATGAAGTGGAGGCTCACCTCGGGAGTGTTGTGTGATAAGAATGTGCCGCTCAAACTTAAAGGAAAATTTTACAGAGTGGCAGTCTGTCCAGCCATGCTGTATGGAGTAGAGTGTTGGCCAGTGAAGAACACCCATATCCTAAAATTGAAAGTGGTGGAAATGCAGATGTTGCATTGGATGTATGGGCTTACTAGGAGTGATAGGGTTAGCAATGAGAGTATCCAGGAGAAGGTTGGAGTGGCTTCGGTGGAGGACAAGATGCGGAAAGTTTGGTAGATATGGCTCGGGCATGTGAGGAGGAGGGGCACGGATACCCCAGTTCATAGGTATGAGAGGTTAGCTTTGGATGGTTTCAGGCGGGGTAGGGGTAGGCCAAAGAAATATTGGAGGGAGGTGATTAGACGTGACATGGAGCAGTTACAACTTACTGAGGACATGACCTTAGATAGGAAGGTTTTGAGGACGAGGACTAGAGTAGAAGGTTCGTGCCTGTGGGTCGGTCGTAGTCAGTAGTTAGGAGAGCTTTGGGGTGGGGGTAAGTGTGTGGGGTGCCTTTGGTTTATTAGTATAGGGTATTACTGTGTGGGTGTTTCATTTCTATTGTGTCATCTTGTTTCATGCTCTATTATGAATTTGCTTATTATTCTTTGTCCTGAGCCGGGGGTCTATCGAAAAAAGCCTTGCTACCTCTCCGGATGTAGTGGTATGGACTACGTACATTTTACCCTCCCCAAACCCCACAGTGTGGGAATACACTAGGTTTGTTGTTGTTGTAAAAGAATCGAATAAGCTGAAAATATGTCAAATATTTCTCATTAAATGAACAAACTTAAACCTTATTAGCTTTGAAACTTATAATACTGAAGCCTTTGTATCATAAAGTGCAACAAATTATGAAATTAAATTATTTAATTATTATATTACATGATTCCAAGAGAAACTGAATTTAATATTTTTTATATATATAAAAAAAATAGATAGATAATTAAAACTGATTCGGAGATGATGTGATAAGTTTTGAGTTTCTCTCTCTTTAATATATCAAGTCAATTTTTAAAAGTTAAAATAAAAAAACATTTCAAAACTTTATCTTATAAGTAGAACTTGATATCGATCGCCCGTGCTAGCACGGGTTCAATATATGCCATTTTTTTTATCTTAATTTAAATTATTAAAATAATTTATGTTTTTAATTATTGTAATTTATAAAAAAATTTCTTCTGTTTCAATTTAAATGATCATGAGCCGGGGGTCTATCGGAAACATCCTCTCTACTTCTTCGGAGGTAGCGGTATGGACAGCATATATTTTCCCCTCCTCAGACCTCACTTTGTGGGAATACACTGAGGTTGTTGTTGTTGTTGTTGTCAATTTAAATGGTGATGGTATAATTTCGAGAGTCAGCCAAATATTTTATATTTTTAAGCTGCTAATTATGTGATTTACAATGTCTTTTACATTATTTTTCAATAATATATGGATATTCTCTCTGTCTCAATTTATGTGGCACAAATAAAATTTCGACAGTCAATCAATTTATTTTTACATATATACTTTTATATCTAGTTCTTAATTATTATGATTTATAATACTTTTTATTTCATTTTCAAATAGTATATGTTATTTTATGCCTTGCTTTGTCCCATCCCAATTTATGTGCACTAATATAATTTCGATAGTCAATCAAATTTTTTATGTTATATATCATTTTATGTCTCTTTCACCTTTTTTATGAAATATTATCAATTTTTCAATGTTTAGACAATTATAATAATTAATTAGAGTGATATAGTAAAATCACAATAAAAGTAATGAAGTACACATGTCTTTAAGTGACTTGTAATAAATAATTAGAAGCAACGTAACAAAATTACTATAAAAATACTTTTATAATAATTAATTAACATTGGTGCAGTAAAATTACTATTGAATAAGCTGAAATAGTCATAAATGTCTATTTTACTTTTTTTTTTAATTAAATATTATTAATTTTTTTAATATGTAAATGACTTCTAATATTTAATTAAGGATACAATAATCAATTAAGGATGATATAATAAAATTACGATTGAAGCAACTGAAACAGATATGTCATAAATATTTATTTTAATATTTTTATTAAATATTATTAGTTTTTAATACATATATGACTTATAATAATTAATTAGCGGTGATATAGTAAAATTACAGTTGAAACAGGCATGTGGACCTCGTGCCTGCTTTGCTGATACAGTAAAATTACGGTTGAAGCAGCTGAAACAGTTATAAATGTCCATTTTACCTTTTTCTAAATAAATATTATTAATTTTGTAATACATTAATGATTTATAGTATTTAATTAGGGGTACAATGACTAATTAGGAGTGATATAGTAAAATTACGGTTGAAGCAGCTGAAGCAGACATGTCATAAATGCCAATTTTTTTTTTATCAAATATTATTAATTTTTTAATACATAAATAACTTATAATAATTAATTAAAGATGATATAGCAAAATTATAATTGAAGCAACTGAAGCAGGTATATCAGCCTCCTGCTTGCTTCAGCTGCTCAACTGCCTCTTATGAGATGGTAGAAAATGTAATTTGGGATTAAAATATATTGTTTAATTATACATGCTGCTACATAACCAGACCATGCATGTTAATAATTCTTTTAACATAGAAAGAAGAAAAATACTTCAAAATACCTATTTAATAATTTTTAAAACAAAAGGAATATAATTGTTAACATTGAATTGTATAAATGTAGAATCCACTGGAGCATAATTAGCTTATTCAATATATGTGAACGGTCTTAGAAAAATCAGACAATAACTTAAAATTATTATTCTTTTTTCTAACACTTTCCATACATCGCGCAGATACATACATTAGGCTATATATTCTCCATTTATCATGCGCATATGTAGACTTAAGCTATGTATTTTTAGCACATCTTATGGATACGTATACTATAAAACCCCTCTTGTTGTCACGACCCAAATGGCCATGAGTGGCACCCACACTAATCTTCTCATAGGAGAAACATCTAAATCAAAATATTACCCAATCAATTAGTCAATATTAAGATGATATTATCATAAAATCAACATAGTAACAATAATCCAGAACTAATCATTATTAACGCGAAAATCTAAAAACTACTTACTAAAATCACCAAGACCCGAAAGTCATCGTACAAGAACTACTAACAAAGATCATGTCTAAAGAGATATCCACAATAAAATAAATAAGGTATGTTTCATTGCCCGAAAGATGGAATATAACAAATAAGGTGACCTGCGGCAGCCTGGAGATGGAGTGCTCATCCTTGGATCAAGATCTGCTATCAAACTATAGAGCTGAGGTCGTGTCTGAGCCTCTAAAATACTTTTTACACTCAACAAAGAAGAGTACAGGGAAGTATTAGTACAAACCACTACGTACTGGTAGGTATCATAGACCAACTCAACTTAATAACATGTACACAACATAAATCAAATAACAAGCCGACAAGCATCATCGCATAACAAATTCTCAATGAATCAACAATACAGCAATAACAGGTCAACAGTTCTCACATATAAGCCACATAACTTTAAACAGTATCAACCATACTGTAAACATCCACCGAATCAATACAAATATGTACACATATTCTATGGGACTTATTTTTTCCCAAATAGTCATGACCTGCAGGGAACAATCTATGTTCATGTACCGTACCAGCGTGGTACTCGATCCAACATATACATATCTATACCGGCGTGGTACCCTATTCAACATATACATATCCGTGCTGGAGTGGTACTCGATCCAACATTTACATATTCGTATCGGTGTGGTACACAATCTAACATATACATATCTGTACCGACGTGGTACCCGATCCAATATATACATATCTGTACCGGCGTGGTACCCGATCCACCATAAACAAGTATTATCAGTATAAAATTTATACAACGTCACAACATACAACACAATGTACCAAGTTTTCAAGTACATTTAAAGTCATAAGACAATTCTATCAAGTAAATTTTCAAAAATCATTTATACACGCATCAACAATCCAAACATCAATAATTTCAAGCATGTCCGAATACCAATCAACAAGTATCCACTTTAGGAGCATACACATAATTAAGTCAAGTCTAAACTCCAATTAAACCGTAACCTACCTCAACCAATGAATACGAATATAGTTAGTCCGCAAGCACCTTGCCCTTCCTCAAAATTTTTGAACATTCGAAATCTCTTGCAATATATAATCCCCATAAAAATATGAATCTAATGACATCTATTTTATAAATTTTTTCTATAAAAATCTCAAACTTATAACCAAATTAATTAATTAAAACACAGATCGTGTGTGGTTGAAAATCTTTTAAAAAATCACACTACCCTAGCTATTGGATCCTGGCGCCCCATCCCAACGGTCATTCCTAAACTTTGGTACTGGTGCACTAGCTGAAGATGGAGCTGGGGCTAAAAACTTCTGACTAAACTGAGAATGGTTACCACCCTTTGACCTTGGCTGAGCAAAACTAAAGCTACCCGTTTTGGCTCTTTTATTCTCTCTCTCCTTCTTCTTAAGCTTCTACTCTTCAATCTGTTGAGCATGGACAATAAACCTAGATATGTCCATCTCCTTAATTAACATCACAGTCCTACACTTCTTCACCAAACTATCAGATACCCAGATGCAGACTTGCTCATCCTAGATCTGTTATTATCCACCACATAAGGAGCATACCTAGCTAACTAAGTAAACTTGAGGGAATACTCTTTCACACTCATGTTGCCCTACCTCAAGTTAATGAATTCTAACACCTTAGCTTTCCTTAACTCCAACGGAAAGAATCTATCTAAGAAAGTTGTAGTAAACTCCTCTCACTCTACAGACCCTGTGTCTATGCCTCTATCCCCTTACCACTCTTAAACCAGGTGTGAGATACATCCTGAAACTGGTAAGCAGCCAATTTAGCACTCTCACTAGAAGTCACCCCCATAATTTTTGTTACTTTCTGGACCTTGTCTACGAAATCCTGCGGATCCTTTTTATATTTGGATCCCGAAAACAGTGGAGGATTCATTTGGGTAAAGTCCTGAATCCTAGCTGTGAGAGTATTGGACACTGGGTTGTCCGGAACAACGGTTGGCTGAACATTCTGAGCTACTACAGAGTGAGCTAAAGTAGTGAATACAGCTATAAACTTTGCATGAGAAACATGCTCGTTCAGGGGATCTTTCTAAACTGTCCAAGGTGCTAGATGGTTTATATTTCTTCTTCCATTTGTCTTTCTAGGAGGCATGGTATATAAACGGAAGGATGAATTGAATTAGATAGAGAGTTCACCTTGAGCTCATGCTCTTTCACATGACATGAACAATAAAAGAAAGAGAAGCTTTTCTTAAAACGCCTCATAGCCTCTTGTCCATAATTGTGGTGCACTTTACACCCATGCACAAGACTCTAGTTGACGCAACTTTCAAACTTCCTAGGATACTTTAAAACCTTAGGGTCTGATACCAAGTTTTAATGCCCCGAGAGTACACCCTGGGCACCACATGGTGCTTACAGTCTCGAGAGACCACAAGCTAACTTATAAGTTGGTACCTGTTGTGAGCGCTGAACAATATGCTGATGATAAAAGTCATATGCAAAATTTAACTGAAAAATTCCATAAGGTTTTAAATTATAGTTCTGATTATGTCTGTAAAACAATACAGACCATACTAATAAAATGCTGATAATAATTCCTAAACACTGACTGACTGTCTATACTAGTTTGAATGCCTCTAAACTCTGATTGTGGAATTGATGGGAGAAGCCCCCAACTAACCCCAACTGACTAAATAATTGAACTACTGTGTAACTGAATTTAAGGTAACTCATCCTCGAAGTATGAGGACTCACCACGGCTATTGTTGCTGATGCACTTGAAAGTCTAAGTATAATCGGGAACTCGAGCATCCAAACCTATGATATAAGACATCATAATGCAAGAAACGTGTGTGCAGTCAGTACTTTGAATGTACTGGTATCCTAGATGAGGTTAGGCTGATATGTATGGGTTCATGTGCATGAGTAATAACTGACTGAACGTATACCATGAAGTACTAAATAGAATGCATAAAATCTATAAAGACAGAGAATACATGACCAAGCATAAAATATGTTCTGAATATAATCTGTAAAATAAAGTACTGAATTCTGATAACTAAATAATTGATAAAATGTGTGCTATGGTCAATCAAGACTGAATGGAATTCTAAACTGAGTGCTAAAAATTAAACTGTGGGAGGTATCATCTAACCGATATTCCCCAGTTGAGCTGATAAGGGGTCCAACCTGTGACCCCAGTTGGTAGGGTGCTAGTACCGTACCACGGGTACTAACAATGGCTCTGTCAACCCTAAACTAACAGGAAGACACCTTTCCAACCCTAAACTAATAGAAAGACATCATAAGATATGTGTCAACCCTAAAATAACAAGAAGACATCTCAAACCTACGTTCGCTACATAGTTCTGTAACTCAGGGATTGCTACTAAGAGCCAAACCCTATACTAACTGAAATGCCTCCATCCCTAGGTTCGCTCAGTGCTAAATCCTACTCCCAACTGAATTGACACTAATTTTGAGACTGAACTAGGATTAACTAGACAAGTAACTGATCATGAAGGCTAACTGAGTGGCAATGCTCATGATTTATCTGAAACTATACTGAAGCTACTGAAACTAAGTAAACAACTAAATTTAGGGTATTCATAACCCCCAAAACTCTATAGCAATAACAATAGGACCACTTGAAATCTTTGAAACCATGGAAGGAAATCATTGTTCACAATTATTCACTTAAGCATTTCATCAAATACATGGGGACTAAGATTTTAACATGGGGATGCTTTATAAACCTGAAAAGATCATATAATCACATGACCAAATCATAATCGGTGGGTTTTATTCTGAATTAGTATGAACACGATATGGACGTCACAATATTTAAAATATACTATAACGCATTCCATGTGAAATCACTTGAAAACATAACAAAGGTAATTTTTTAAACTCATTCTTTGAGGCATTTCATCAAACATTTGTAAAGCATGGATTAAGAATGGGAATAGTTCAAAGCTTCTAGTAATAGCATGATTTCAATATCGGCATCACTAATTATGATTTAAATCAATGAACAACACCATTCAAATGTCTTGGGTTTAATAACAACAACAATCTCCTGTAAACTTGGTATAGAATCAAGATTCATAGAGATTTATGTTTAAAAATCATAATATCTTGTAAAAGATCATAACTGTGAATTTAAAATTAGATTTTTGAACTTCAAGGGTGGAAGGGACCCAAGGATGAACATCTAACTTACCTAGGTAGATGAATTCATAAAGGTTCTTGGAGTTTTTCTTGAGAATTAATCTTGAATTTTTGAAGTTAAGGGCTTGTTCTTGAGAGAAGATTTATTTCTTGGAGAGAAATTATGAGTAATGGGGCACCTAATGCCCCTTTAGGATTTTAATTTCGTGTTTTGGAAGAATTTGGGGCCATGGTAAAAGATCAAACGGTTCCTGGGAATTAAATCACGAAACTGGAAATCCCAATTTTTGGCTCCGGCATGATGCGGTGCTTATCGCGTCGGGCCACTGGAAAAAGGAAAATCCTCATTTTGTCCAGTGGCGTAACGCGGTGCTATCACGTTGTGCCACTGGAAATGGATAATTTTGAACTGGCATCTTGGCTCGATGCGATGCCATCACGGTCCCTCTTGAAATAGGAAAGTGCACTTTGGTGCGATGAGGCATTTTCGCGGTGGTCCACTGGAAAAAGGACGAATGTGATTTTGTCCATCAGCGCAACGCGGCCTTATCACGTTGGGCTACTATTTTTCACTAAAAGTGTCATAAATTCTCACCCGACTATCGGATTTGGATGAAATTGGTATCGTTTGAAAGCTAATTCAATTTCCTACAATTTGGTTGGTCTTGAGCTAGAAATTTCTCAGTAGAAAAAAAAGATAACCTCGTTTGGAATTCACTATTGCAATATTTTTCTCTAAAAATTTAATCGGTAAGGGATACTTTGATTCGTCTAATAGCTGGGAGTTATTTGGGGCCTTAATATACATCAAACCCACTCGTAAAACTACCAAAGAACTATAATTTATTTCTCACGATCTCGAAGCATGGTCCTAATAGTGGTCTTGATTTTTGGGGTATTACAAAAGCTCTCCTCACACTCATCAGACCAAATAAATGGTACATCCTTTTGAGTCATCTGCGTCATATGAGTAGATATAAAAGCAAACTTCTTAACAAACCTAAGGTAATAAATCGCTAAGCCCATAAAGCTATGAACCTCCGTCACTGAACCTAGCCCAATTCTTAACCGCTTTAATCTTCTGCAGGTCTACCATCACCCTTCCTTCAAAACCTCATGCCCCAAAAAGGATACAGAAGCCAACCATAATTCACACTTAGAAAACTCTGCATAAAGCTTTTTCTCTTTTAACAAACCCAACACAATCCTTAAGTGATTCTCATGCTCCTCTTTACTCTTAGAGTAAACCAAAATATCTTCAATAAAGACAATCACAAAAGAATCCATGTAGGGTTTAAATATCCATTCATCAAACTCATAAAAGTTGTTGGGGGCATTAGTCAGCCCAAAATACATCACAAGAAACTCATAGTTCCCATACCTAGTTCGAAAAGTAGACTTAGGAATATCGTCAGGATGAATCTTAAGCTGATGATACCTAGACCTCAAATCAATCTTAGAGAATGCGGATGCACCCTGCAATTGGTCAAATAAATCATCGATGTGGGGAAAAGGATACTTGTTATGGATCATAACTTTATTCAACTTCCTGTAGTCTATACACATACGAAGACTACTATCCTTCTTTACAAACAAGATAAGACCACCCTATGGAGAGGCACTCGGACAGATAAAACTCTTACTCAATAAATCTTGCAACTGAGTCTTTAGCTCCCTCATCTCAGTCGGAGCCATCCTATAAGGAGGAATGGAAATAGGCCGAGTACCTGGATCAGGATCAATATAGAAATCAATGTCACGGTCTAGCAGCTTACCAGGCAAATCTGTCGAAAAAACCTCTTGGAATTCACACACCACAGGAACTAACTCAATAGATGGGACCTTTGCGTGTCCCGAAGATGTGCTAGAAAGGCCAAACAACCTCTCATAATTAACCTCCTTTCATGCAAAAAGGAAATAAGTTTCATTAGAGCAGGACTATAGTCACCCTCCCACTCAAGTCTATCTATTCCCGGCATAGCCACAGTCACTTTCTTAGCATGACAATCTAATATAGCATTATACGAAAACAGTCAACTTATACCTAAAATTATATCAAAATCTACCATGTCTAGAATCACAAAATCTGCCTAAGTTTGATACCCATAAACATAATAGAACAAGAATGATAAACTCTATCAACAATAACAGAATCACTAACAAGAGTAGACATGTGAATTGAAAAGTCAAGTAAATCACACACCATGTCCAATCCCAAAGAAAAATTAGAAGACACGTATGAAAAAGTAGAGCCAGGATCAAATAATACAGTGGCCATCTGGTCACAGACAAGAATAGTACCTATAATAACAATGTCTTATGCCTCTGCCTTGGGCCTGCCTAGAAAGAAATTGATATGGGCCTTACTACCACTAAGAATGTTACCCCTGCCAAGTTTAGAACCACCTCGATGGGGTTGATGACCACCCCTACCTTCCTGATGACCATCACGATAACCCTATAGACAACCTCTAACATTACCACCATTTCTCTTACCTACTGGAACTAGAGCTCCAGGAGCCTGCTATTGGCTAGACTGACCAAACTACCTTACCTTAGGATAAAACCTCCTAATGTGGTCCACTCTGCCACACTCATAACATATACGGTCTAAGGTAGGTTGTTGGGATGACAAAGATGAATCAAGGTAACCACCAGAGTATGAAAATAGAGGGCTAGCTTCTGACGAGCCACCCACAGACACCGGCATTGCTGACTAAATGGGGCGGGCAGGGTATCCCTATGAACTCAGACCTCTAGAATAAGAACCACTAAAACTGCCTCCCCTACAAACTTCTTCTTTTATGCCTTAGCATAACCCTCTTGCCTTACGCCCTCTACCTTCTTGACAAAATTAACCATCTCCTAGAAAGACTTACCTAAAGGTATCATCTAAAGACCAGAAATTAAGAGACCTATATTAAACCCCTTCACAAAAAGATGGATCCTCTCCTCCCCAGTCTTTAGAAAGTAAGATACATACCGAGACAGTGAATGAAATTTGGCCTCATAGGCAACAACTGACATACTCCCCTGCTTAAGATGAGCAAACTCATCCCTTTATCTATCTCTTAAAGTATGAGGCACGTCCTTTTTAGAAAAACTGAGTAAAATTATGTCCAACTCAAGGGAGGAAAACCTGCATCCCTAGACTCAACATAGGCCTTTCACCATATCTTAGCATCCCCCTGAAACTAGAAAGTAACCAATTCTACACCATACCTTTCAACAACCACATCTTGTGCAGCCTCCCATGACAGTCAACAATAAACTCGTAGGCATCCTCCAACTCAGTTCCATGAAAAATAGAGGGATTCATCTTGATAAACTTATAGAACAACTCATGCTCGTCTCCGATCATCATCGAACCCACTACCTATCTTGGAAAAATATCTGCTCCTAACGCTTCTTCTATCCAAGGGGCTATAGTAGAAGTATGATGTACCCCATACTGGACTGCAGGTACTGAGGGCATAGTCCCTGATCCTACCAAACCACTCAAGAAACTCAGAACCTACTGGATCATAATGAAAGATATCTGAATCGGAGCTACACGTCCTTGAGATGGTGTAACCCCATCATGAAACGATACTTATTCATCCTGTACTAGCATAGATCTATCCTCTGTAAACTCAGACAAATCCTCATGTGGGGGAGGAGATACTGGCCTCTCTCTAGATGGCCCTGCCGCCTAAGTTCTGCCCCTAGTGGGCACTGCTTTCCTTCCTCCGCCACGTCCTCCTCTTTCCTGGCCTCTACCCTGAACTGTTACCTCTGTAGCAGCTTCAGGAACCTCAACTCTTGCCTCATTTTTTTGAGTTCTAACCATATGCAAGAATAAGAGTGAAATTATCAGATACCAATTAAAATCATCAGATACCAATTGAAATCATTAGATACTAATTGAAATTGTTAGATACAAATTGAAATCGAGTAATTGCACGTAAGAAAGAAGAATTTGAATTTTACTAGGGTCCTATATCCTCTCGAAGAAAAGAAAAGACACCTACATACCATTCCGCAAGACTCTACTTGACATATTCTTGTACGAAGAGATCGACGAACCTAGGTCCCTGATACCAACTTTGTCACAATCCAAATGGTTATGAGTGGCACCCACACTAATCTTTCTATGGGAGAACCATCTAAATCAAACTATTACCCAATCACTTAGTCAATATTGATGATATTATCATAAAATAAACATAGTAACAATAATCCAGAACTAATCATTATTATTGTTGAAATCCAACAAACTACAAACTAAAATTCTCAAGAGCCAAAAGTCATCGTACAAGAACTACTAACAAAGATCATGTCTAAAGCGATATCCACAATAAATTAAATAAGGAATGCTTTATTTTCCGAATGATGGAAGATAACAAATAAGATGAACCATAGAAGCCTAGAGATGGAGTGCTCACCCTTGGATGAAGACCTGCTATCAAACTCTGGAGCTGAGGTTGTGTCTGAGCCTCTAGAACACTTTTTGCACTAAAAAAAGAAGAGTACAGGGTAGTATCTTTACAAGCCACTATGTAATGGTAGGTATCATAGGCCAACTCAACTTAATAAATTGTACATAACATAAATCAAATAACAAGTAGACATGCATCATCACATAACAAATTCTTAATGAATCAACAATAAAACAATAACAGGTCAACAATGCTCATAAATAAGCCACATAACTATCAGGAGTATCAACCATATCGTAAACATCTACAGAATCAACACAAATATGTACACACATGCTATGAGACATATTTTTGCCCAAATAGTCAAGACCTGCAGGGAACAATTTATGTTCATGTACTATACTGGTGTGGTACCTGATCTAACATATACATATCTGTACTGGCATGGTACCTGATCCAACATATACATATCCGTATTGGTGTGGTACCCGATCTAACATATATATATCCGTACCGGCATGGTACCCAATCTACCATAAAAAAGTATTATTAGTATCAAATTTACAAAAATCACAGCATATAACACAATGTAGCAAGTTTCAATCAGACTTAAATTCATAAAACAATTCCATCAAGTAAATTTTCAATAATCATTTATACAGGCATCAACAATCCAAACATCAATAATTTCAAGCATGTTCGAATACCAATCAACAAGTATCTAATTTAGGATCATACACCCAATTAAGTCGATTCTAAACTCTAATTAAACTGTAACCTACCTCAACCAATGAATCCAAATATAGTTAATCCGCAAGCGCCTTGCCCTTCCTCAAAATTTCAAAACATTCTAAATTTATTTTAATATATTAACCCCAAAAAAATATGAATCTAATGACATTCGTCATATAAATTTTTATCTAAAAACCCCAAACTTACCACTAAATTAATTAATTAAAACATAGATCATGTGTGGTTGAAAATCTTCTAAAAAAACCTCGAGTTTAAATCAAGTCGCAACAAAATCAGTAACTATTCTACAATTTAGTTATTATCATTGCCTCAATGTTATTGGCCACTGATTTGCCTAACTTATTATTTCCATTAGAAAACTTAATACATAATGATCACTTGTAATCATTATATAATAAAGGAATCTTTTCAATTCCTTTCCAAGAAATAGAACCTATGGCATCCACATACACAGATTCATCATGTTCTTGTTTATTATGTATTACTCAATTTAAATTAAACTAACATCAAGTTGTCAAGAACCTCTTCTTCTCAACTCAACAACGCATAAAACCTTCCTGTTTCAACTTCTGCTATAGTTCAAAGTTAAACCTACTGACTTCAGCAATATGGGTTATATGAGAAGAAAATAGTCGTTGTTTTGACCCACTACTTTTAATTAAATTAATTATCTAATACCTAAAACTTTTAATAATTTTTCAAAAAAAATTCACAACCCCATAAAAATAAATAAAATAATTAAATTGACTAAAAATTATGTTCCAAACCTATTGGAATCACTAAAACACAAATTCGGGGTCATCTTGATCGAACTTGACCATTATCAAACTTAACTCAATTAAAACTCAATAATCCAACTAATGACTTAATTAATTATGATCACTTCAAGAATTGGTACTTCTCATCCCGTGAGTCATAGTTTACGTACATAAACTACGAAAAGAGCTAGAAAAGGAAGATGAAAAGATTTCGCAAATGACCGGAAGGGTCATTACACTTGCACCTTCCATCAAATTACATCATTGACATTTGAGATAAGTTTGTAGAAGAAGGGCCAAATTATCCCACTCTGCTCATTGTTTCCTTCTCATTATTTCAGATTTTTTTTTTATATTATTAAGTAATTTTTTTTTAGTTTTAGAGTTACCCTCGTCATTTTTTGACATATGATTGTAACATGACATATTTGTGTTGGTCAGTTTCAATAAGTTATCACTCTATATAGGTTACTCATATAGGCTATGCATATCTATTCCTCCATTAATTTTGCACGTAACTCTATATATATAGAATCACGATCCAATTTACGAGTCATGATGACACCTATGATACCTACCAGTAGGTAAGCCCAAATCGTAACATAGAGTTAAATACAATGAGTTAACTTACTAAGAAATGCCCATCATAAGCAAAAATCAACAACATATCTCATAAATAAATAAGTCTTTCTAAATAAATAAAAGATAGACAACACAAGATACCATCCCACAACCTGGTAGAGCCAGTACAAGAGCATATAACAATAATAATACAACTCAAGTTCTAAGATAGTCAATACATATGTCTCAATACAAGAGATAGATGGAAATGGGTGACTCAAAATCAAAGAGCTAGGACTCAAAAATATCAACACATCATGATCAATGATCAACGGCGACAACTAGTGCTCGGATCTACACCAAAAAGGTATAGAATCGTAGTATGAGTACCAAAACAATGGGTACTCAGGAGGCATCATCGGCCGACTAAGCTAAATCATGATATAAGTTTGATAAAATGTAAGATAACATAACTAAGTCAAGGTACGGAAATGAATCTAAATCATCTCAAATACCGTTGTACATAATAGAAAATTTAACCAGAATAATAACATAACACAAGGCATCAACAAATGCCAATATTGTCATGCAATATAAGTAGATAGATCGAGATAATAACAACGCATCATAACGCATCACACAAACAATCATAAAATACAAAATTGGCTCCCATAGACAATTGGTGCAGAAAAGTAAATAAATCATCATAGACTTCCGTATGCCTGGAGAGCACACTCAAGAAAGAATATTTCAATCATCTATTGATACAATGAACTAACTCGTTATGTAACAAACATGCTATAACTCACTAATACTCAATAATTTTTACCATCATTCAACAATTTACCCATATGCCATAATGTTACCATCATTTAACAACTTTATCATCGATACTCACTATTAACCATTCATTATCTAGCCATCTCTTATTAACTAATTCATTTAGTTACTAGTCATCACATAACCTCTAGTCATTATTTAACAACTATTCACCACTTATCCGCTAATCACCATTTATTACTTAATTATTTTCCAACTAACATCATTTATTAATTAATCATCTTTAATCTACTAATCCTCGTTTATCAATGTAAGACCATTAAAATTTTGATAATTTTATTTTTGACCTTCTTACGTGCGTAATATCAATTTTTGGCTTAAATTATGTTTAGGAATGTTAAAAAGGAAATTTGGAAAAGCTTTAGAATTTTTAGAAGGAGTTTGGGGTCATTTTGGGAACCCGAGGTAGTGAGGGTCTGCGATATCATTGTGTCATAGATGCTACCCTCCGTGATATTGGCGTTGCATGGAGGATAACTGTAATACCCCATACTTTTCTAAATTCAAACCAACTCATAGTGCATTTACAAGAGGCTTAGAACCAAAAAAAATTTAGCCAAGTATTGGGACTTAGTCTTGCCTTTGGAGTTCCCAACTTCAACAATTTTTTTAAAGTAACCTTCCCGACACTAAGACATAATTTTTTAAGTTGATTCATGTTCATAAGTGTAAGTAGCATGTCTTAGGTCAGTTTCAAATTTTTTTTGGATGAGGCTTTTACCCCGTTTGGATTCCAAAAATAATAGCTCACCGCGATTGGACCGTGTTGCGGTGAGTATAACGATGAAGGGGGTCACCGCATCATGGTGAAGATCAATTCAACAATTGTCTGATTTCTAGTAAGTCACTCTGATTGCACTGCGTCACAGTGGAAATCACGATGACAGCCTTGGCGCGTCACGGTGAGGGTCCGATTCGGGTTTCAATTATGAATTATAATTTTCCAGGGGAAGATTGGTTTTTTCCGATGGCCTAAATCCATGAAAAACATGGGATTAAATCCCTTAATATCATATTTGGTCATCTTTTAATCTATTTCTGTCAATTCAAAACCATTCTCTCTCAAGAACAAACCCTAGCCCTTTAAAGATTCAAGCTCAAGTTCAAGAAAACCACTAAGAACCTTCAAGAATTCTTCAATTAAGATATTTTAGATGTTCGTTGATGGGTTCCTTTCACCCATGGAGTCCAAGAATCCAATTTCAAGTTTAAAAGAATGATTTTTACATGTTATCATGAATTTTAACCATGAATTTCCATGAATTTCGACTTTATATTATGTTTATACATGATTTGTTGTTGAAGTTAAATCCTACACGTTTGAATGATGCATACTCGTTGGTTTGTACCTTAAATTGTGATTTAGTATCAAAATCATGATATTACTACATGTTTAAAACCATTCATATGTTTAAACCATGAATTGCGAGTGTTTGATAAAATGACCAAAAGAATGAGTTTTGAATAATGGTTACTTATCACGTCCTTAAGTTTTTAACGGTCTTGTTGTGATTACTAACGAGCCCTAGGGGTTTTGAATACCCGAAATCTAGTTGCTTATCTAGTCTTCAGTATCTATAGAATGGTTCAGGATAGTTAGGAGAAATTTTAGTTAAGTTAGTCACCATAAAAAGCTAAACTTAGTTTAGTCCAGTATTCAATGTCTTTCAGTTGGGAGTATGATTTAGCATCTAGTGAATTCAGGGAGACAGTTTCCCTGTCAGTTGGGCAAAGTCATTAGTAGAAGTTCCTGTATTCTAGAACTATGTAGACAATGTTGGATATGAGGAGTCACCCGTCAGTTTAGGCTTGACTACCTCTCAGGGGTCACCCATCAGTTTAGGCATGACACCCTGGTCCTTCGGGACATTATTTAGTGGATCCACCCATCCATTGTTAGTACCCATGGCATGATACTAATGCCCTTCCAACTGGGGTTACAAATTGGACCTCGATAGTACATTGGGGCATGTCGGTTATAGTTAGCTCCCATATTCTCAGTTTAGTATGTAGTACAGAGTATAGTTTTAGATATGCTTGACCATAACATAGAGTTATTAGTTAGTCAGTATCAGTATTTCATTACTTCAGTTTACAGACTATTTCAATATCATGTTATATGCTTAGTCATGCATCCTCAGACTTTACAGCTTTCATGTATACTATTGTATCAGTCATTTCATGCTATTTATTAAGTCATGTATTATTCATGTTCATGAATACATACATATCAGCATAACCTTATTTATCATACCAGTACATTCAAAGTACTGACCGCATACTCATTTTTTGTGCTATGATGTCTCACATCATAGGTTTGGATGCTCAGGTTCCTAACTGTAATTAGACATCCCACTGCATCAGCAGTAGTAGCAGTGGTGATTCCTCATACTCCGAGGAACAATGATGTTTATGTCAGCATTTCTTTTCAGATCATTAGTCAGCTGGAGTTAGTTGGGGACTTGTTCCATCAACTCTATAGACAGTCTATTTAGAGGCTTTCTGACTAGTACAGATAGATAGTCAGTTTTCTACTGTAATATTAGTTTTTTTATCAGTATTGATCGTATGTTTCAAACATGTTAAACTATGATTCAATATTAATTTTTAGTTGTTAAAAACCTTATGGAATTTCCAGTTAAAGTTCCGCACATGTCTTTGTTATTTTATTAAGTGCTCACAGCAGGTACCAGCTCATGGGTTAGCTTGTGGTCCTTTAGGGCTATAAGCATCATATGGAATCTTGGCTGTACTCTCGGGGTGTTAAAAACATAGTATTAGAGCCTAAGGTTTTACGGTGTCTTAGGGAGTTTGAAAGACGCATTGAGTAGAGTCTTGTGCATAGGTATGGAGAGCGCCACACTTATGGGAAAGAGGCTACAAAATTTTTTAGGAAAAGTTTCCATTCTTTTAGTGTGAATGAGCATGATCTTAAGTTAAACTCTCTATATAATTCAATCTTTCTTCCATTTACAGAATACGCCTCCAAGAAAGACAAATGGAAGAAGAAACGGAAATCATCCAGCACCTCTGCCCGTTCAGGAAGATCCCCTGAATGAGCATGTTTCGCATGCCGAGTTTAGGGATGCATTCACTAATCTGGATCACTCAGTAGCAGCCTAGAATAATCAGTCGGTTGCCATACCAGTGGTAAATACTATCTCAGCCAGGATTTGAGACATCACCCGAATGAATCCTCCTACATTTCCGGGATCCAAGTATGACGAGGATCCACACGAATACCTTGACATGATTCAGAAAGTAACTGATATTATGGGTGTGAATTCTAGAGAAAGTTTTAAATTGGTTGCGTACCAGTTACAGGATGTAGCTCACATTTGGTTTAAGTAGTGGAAAGAGGATAGGGGCGCCAAGGCAGGACCTCTAGAATGGGAGGATTTTTCTACAGCCTTCTTAGATATATTCTTCCCTTTAGATATGAGAGAAGATAAGGTGTTATAGTTTATTAACTTGAGACAAGGCAATATGAGTGTGAATGAGTATTCTCTTAAGTTTACTCAGCTATCTAGGTATACTCCTCGTGTAGTGTCTGATAACAGGTCTAGGATGAGCAAGCTTGTGTCTGGGGTATCTGATAGTGTTGTCAAGAAGTGTAGGACCGCAATGTTGATTAAGGAGATGGACTTTTATAGGTTGATGGTTGATGGTCGATTCTCATCAGATTGAAGAAGAGAAGGCTAAGGAAAAAGAGAAGGAGAACAAGAAGGGTCGAACAGGTAGCTTTAATATTACTCAGCCAAAGTCAGAGGGTGGTAACCGTCCTCAATTTCATCAAAAATCTTCATTCCCAGCTTAGTATTCATCTAGTGCACCAGTGCCAAAATTTAGAAATGATAATCGGGATAGGGCCCTAGGCTCCAAGTCCCATGGCAGCTTAGCAGTGGTCGTACAAATGCTCTTTTCCAGAAATATGGTAGAAATTATCAAGGAGAATACAGGGCAAGAAGTGATATGTGTTTTGGGTGTGGCAAGACAGGACATAGGATTTGACTTTGTCGAGTGGTGGCAAAAAAGGGTAGGGATATGCGCTATCAGGGCCAGTCTCAATTGTCATCAGTTTCAATAGGTCGCCCGACTCAACAGGGCACAACTTCCAGTTCTACCAGTGGTCAGTGTCCGAACAGGATTTATGCATTGCAATCCCAACAAGATCAGGAAAGATCTCTTGATATGGTTACTGGTATATTACATGTCTTTCATTTACATGTTTATGCTTTGCTATATCCCACAACTTCTCTTTCTTTTGTAACCCTTTATATAGCTATCAACTTCGGAGTCAGTCCCAAAACCTTAACAAATCCTTTCTCAGTATCTACCCCAATGGGTAAGTCTATCATAGCCCGATGGGTATACAGGAACTACCCGATTACAGTGTCTCAGAAAGTTACACCAGTAGACCTTGTAGAACTACATATGATGGATTTTGACATCATTCTCAGCATGGATTGGATCCATTAATGCAATGCTTTAGTTGATTATAGAAATAGAGTTGTTTACTTTCAGTTTCCAAATGAACCAGTCCTCGAATGGAGGGTTAGTACTATAACACTTAGGGTTCAACTTGTTTCATACCTTATATCAAGGAAAAAGATATCCAGTGAGTGTATTTTCCATCTTGTCCGAGTCAAGGACTCTAGTTTTAAGGCCCCCAGTCTTTAGTCGATTTCAGTGGTAAGAGAATTCCCAGATGTGTTCCTGAAGATAGACCTTTTATCAGATACTCAGCCTATCTCTATCTCCATATAGAATGGCTCCAGTCGAACTCAAAAAACTAAAAGAATAGCTAAAAAACCTCTTAAATAAGGGATTTATTAAGACAGTGTTTCCCTATGGGGTGCACCTGCTCTTTTCATGTGTAAGAAAGATGGTTCTCTTAGAATGTGCATTAATTACCGTCAGTTGAACAAAGTCACTATCAAGAATAATTATCCACTCCCCAGAATCGATGACTTGTTCGACCAACTTCAAGGTGCCAGTTACTTCTCTAAGATAGACCTTAGATCCGGCTATCACCATCTTAGAGTCAGAGAATGTGACATTTTGAAAATAGCTTTCAAAACTCGGTATGGTCACTTTAAATTTCTAGTCATGTCTTTAGGCCTTACCAATGCTCCAGCAGCTTTCATGGACTTTATGAACAAAGTGTTCAAGCAGTACTTGGATATGTTTTCATAGTCTTTATTGATGATATTTTTGTCTATTCCCATATTAAAAATGATCATGCAGATCACCTTGAAATTGTACTACAGACTCTTAGAGCCCACTAGTTGTTCGCCAAGTTTAGTAAGTTTAAGTTTTGTCTAAGATTAGTATCTTTCCTTGGCCAGATTATTTCCAGTGATGCCATTAGAGTTGATCCTCAAAAGACTGAAGTTGTGAGAAATTGGCTCAGACCCATCTCTCCGTCAGATATCAGGAATTTCTTAAATTTGGCTGGATATTATCAATAGTTTGTTAAAGGGTTTTCATCTATTTCATCCCCCAGGTCCATATTGACCCAGCAGAAATTTAAGTTTTAGTGGTTAGATTCTTGTGGGAAGAGTTTTTAGGAGTTGAAGACTCGACTCACCTCAGCCCCAGTTTTGACCTTGTCAAATGGTGCAGATGGGTTTGTCATTTACTATGATAATTCTAGAGTTGATTTAGGTTGTGCTGTTATGCATAGAGGAAAGGTTATAGCCTATGCTTCTAGACAGCTTAAGCCCCATAAAATAATTATCCTCCCCATGATCTTGAGTTAGAAGCTTCTTTTTTTGCATTGAAAATTTGGAGGCATTATCTGTATGGGGTGTATGTTGATGTTTTCATGGATCACAAAAGTTTGCAGTATGTATTTTCATAGAAGGACTTGAATCTCCATTAGAGAAGGTGGTTAAAGTTGTTGAAAGACTATGATATGAGTGTTTTGTACCACCCAGGCAAGGCCAATGTAGTGGAAGATGGACTTAGTAGCGTGTCGATGGGTAGTGTGGCTCATGTTGAGAATAATAATAAGAAGTTGGTTCAGGAGGTTCATCGTCTTGCTAGATTAGGTGTTCGGTTAGTTGATTCAGCTGATGGAAGTGTATGGGTTCAAAGTAGTTTGGAATCTTCCTTGGTTGCTAATGTGAAAGAAAAACAAGATAGGGATCCCAGTCTAGTTAAGCTGAAGAAGTCAATCAGAGATCGGAAAGTAGAAGTTTTCTCCCAAGTGGGAGATGGTATGTTGCATTGTCAGGGGAGACTATATGTACCATGTGTGGATAAATTGAGATAGAAAATCCTTGTAGAAGCACATGGTGCACGCTATTCCATTTATCCAGGAGCTACTAAGATGTATCAGACTTGCGAAAAATCTATTGGTGGAGCGGTATGAAAAAGAGATATTGCAGAGTTTGTAGCTAAGTGCTCTATTTGTCAGCAGGTTAATATTAAGCACTATAAGCCTAGTGGCACTATGAAAGAGTTAAGTATCCCTACTTAGAAGTTGGAAGACATAAACATGGACTTTGTGAATTTTTTTCCCCGTACTCGTCGTCAACATGATTAGATTTGGGTCATTCTTGACAGGATGACCAAACCAACCAATTTCTTGCCAGTCCATACTTCTTATTCAGCCAAGGATTATTCCAAACTCTATATCATAGAGTTATTCAGGTGGCATGGACTTTTATTGTCCATCATTTCTGATAGAGGTACTCATTTTACCTTTTATTTTTGGAAAACCTTCCAGAAGGGTCATGGTACCCAAGTTCACCTCGTATAGCCTTTCACCCTTAGATAGATGGTCAGGCAGAGAGGTCCATTCATACCCTAGAGGATATGTTGAGAGCATCTGTTATCAATTATAACGGTAGTTAGGATGATCATTTGCCATTAATTGAGATCCCCTACATCAAAAGCTATTATTTTGGTACCCAAATGGCTCTATTAGAGGCTCTATATGGGAGGAGATGTAGATACCCAATTGGTTGGTTTAAGGTAGGTAAGATTTCTTTGATAGGTCTTGAGTTAGTGTACGATGCTTTAGAGAAAGTTCAGTTGATTAAAGAGAGGCTTAAGACAGCCCAAAGCCGACATAAATCTTATGCAGATGTGAGGAGAAAAGATCTTGAATTTGAGATTAGTGATTTTGTATATTTGAGAATCTCTCCCATGCCCATGAAGGGAGTGAAGAGGTTTCGCAAAAAGGGAAAGCTCAGTCCCCGATAAGTTGGCCCTTACATGATCTTGAGCCATTTTGGAAAGGAAGCTTATGAGCTTGATTTTCCTGTAGATTTGGCTCTTGTACACCCTGTGTTCCATGTCTCTTTACTAAAGAAGTGTACTGGGGACCCATATATTGTAGTACACTAAGAAAACATAAATGTTCAGGATAATCTCTCTTATAAGGAGTTTCCAGTAGAAATCCTCGATCGTCAAACTCGTAGACTGAGGAACAAAGAAGTTTCCCTAGTTAAAATTGTTTGGAGGAACCAGTCTATTGAGAGAGACACTTGGGAAGCGGAAGAATATCTGCAAACCAAGTACCCTCATCTTTTCTCCACGAATTCAGACTCATCGTAAGGTAACAGTTTTTCTTTGATTATCTCTAGTCTATTCTGATTTCCAACCATGTAATCAGTCTCATGTCATTTCATGCATTCATAAATTAGTTAAGTTATGTAATCATGTTTCAGTTATGCATGTTTAGTATGTAATCTTGGTCCTTCAGTATTCTCAGGTTAATCATTCTCATTCGAGGACAAATGTTCTCAAGGGAGAGATATTGTCATACCCCATACTTTTCTAAATTAAGTTCAATTCATAGTGCATGTACAAGAGGCTTAGAACCAAAAAAAAGTTTGGCGAAGTGTTGGGACTTAGTCTTTCCTTTGGAGTTCCCAACTTCAAAGATATTTTTTAAAGTGACCTTCCCAACCCTGAGATATAAGTTTTTAAGTTGATTCATGTTTAGGGGTGTAAGTAGACAAGGTAAGTTTTAGATTTTTTTCGGACAAGGCTTGGACCCCGTTAGGATTCCCAAAATAGTAGCTAACCATAATAGGACCGTGTCGCGGTGAGTGTACCAATGAAGGGGGTCACCGCATCGTGGTGAAGGTCAATTTGATAATTGTCCGATTTTTAATGAGTCACCACGATTGTATCGCATCGCGGTGGAAATTATGATGACAACGTTGATGCATCGTGGTGATGGTCCGATCCAAGTTTCAGTTATGAATTTTAATTTCCCAAAGGCAGATTGGTCTTTTCCCATGGCCCCAATCCATGAATAACATGGGATTAAAGCCCCCAAAAGCATATTTGGTAATCTTTTACTCTACTTCTTTCAATTTAAAACCATTTTCTCTTAAGAACAAACTCTAGCCCTTCAAAGATTCAAGCTCAAGTTCAAGAAAACCACTAAGAACCTTCAAGAATTCTTCAATTAAGCATGTTAGATGTTCGTTCATGGGTTCCTTGCACACATGGAGTCCAAGAACCCAATTTCAAGTTTAAAAGAATGATTTTTACATGTTATCATTAATTTTAACCATGAATTCCCATGAATTTTGACTTTAAATTATGTTTATACATGATTTGTTGTTAAAGTTAAACCCTACACATTTGAATGATGCTTACTCGTTGGTTTAAGCCTTAAATTGTGATTTAGTATCAAAATCAAGATATTACTACATGTTTAAAACTATTCCCATGTTTAAACCATGAAATGCAAGTGTTTAATAAAATGGCCAAAGGAATGAGTTTCGAATATTGGTTACTTAATATGTCCTTAAGGTGTTGTACGGTCTTGTTGTTATTACAAATAATTCCTGGGGGTTTTGAATACCTGAAATCTAGCTGTTTAACTAGTCTTTAGTATCTACAGAATGGTTTAGGATAGTTACGAGCATTTCAGTTAAGTCAGTCCCCGTAAACAGCTAAACTTAGTTTTGTCCAGTATTCAGTGTCTTTCAATTAGGAGTATGATTTAGCACCGAGTGAATGTAGAGAGGACAGCTTCCTCGTTAGTAAGGCAGAGTCATTAGTAGCAATTCCTATATTCCAAAACTGTAAAACTAGCATAGGATATAAGGAGTCACCCATCAGTTTAGGCTTGACAACCTTTCATAGGTCACCCGTCAGATTAGGCATGACACCCTGGTCCTTCGGGACATTAGTTAGTGGATCCAGCCAGCCATTATTAGTACCTGTGGCATATTACTAATGCCCTTTCAATTGGGGCTACAGGTTGAAACCCGATAATACATTAGGGCTTGTCGGTTATAGGTAGCTCCCACGGTCCTAGTTCATTATTGAGTACAGTTTCAAATTTGCTTGACCATAGCACCGAGTTATCAGTTAGTTAGTATCAGTATTTCATTACTTTAGTTTACATACTATTTTAGTATCATGTTATATGCTTGGTCATGCATCCTCTGACTTTACAGCGTTCACGTATACTATTGTGTCAATCATTTCATGCTATTTATTCGGTCATGTATTATTCATGTTCATGAACCCATGCATATTAGCCTAACCTCATTTAGCATACCAGTACATTCAAAGTACTGGCGACATACTTATTTCATGCGCTATGATGTCTCATATTATAAGTTCGGACGCTCAGGTTCCCAACCACACTTTGACATCCCAGTGCATCAACATTAGTAGCAGTGGTGAGTCCTCATACTCCGAGAACCAATGATGTTTATGTCAGCATTTCTTTTCAGCATAGTAGTCAGCCAAAGTTAGTTGGGAACTTGTCCCATAAACTCCACAGTCAGTTTATTTAGAGGCTTTTAGACTAGTACAGACAGATAGTCAGCTTTCTGCCCGTATTATTGGTTGTTTTATTAGTATTGATAGTATGTTTTAGATATGTTAAACTATGATTCATTATTAGTTTTTAGCTGTTAAAAATCTTATGATAGCTTACAACAGGTACCAGCGCATGGGTTAACTTGTGGTCCTTTGAAGCTATAAGTACCGTGTAGCGTTCAGGGTGTACTCTGGAGGTTTCACAATAACCTCTGCGATAACTGTGTGCCACACCAAGGTATAAATTTCATGCAGTTTTTTCCACTTAGGGGTTAGGGGTTTTTGGTCTTTTCACCCTTTCCACAACTTATAAAAATAAAATTGACCTTTTCTCCTTCACTTAAGAAGATCAAACACTCTTATTCTCTTCTCTAACACCATAACTAAGAAAGATTAAACCTTTCAATGTGCATTCATCATCCGGAATCCTAACATAAAATTGACTTCAAATTCTTGTATGTTTTTGGCATGTTTTTTTCCTACTTTAACGTTACATTGTGGCATGAATTGAATAGATTTTCTAGTGATTTAAATTGTGGGTTTTGAAATTTGGCTAAGGGATTTTCGTTGTTATTAGTTGAATTACTTGTCCCGTTATTTGAATTGATTGTTCATGGTTTAAATTGATGTTTTTGAACTAAATTGGTACAATACTTAAATTGATGGAATGGGGGACATGGTTTTCCCATATTGGATGAATTTTGGCTTGGAATTGCATGAACCTGAACCCACATTGTGAAATTGATCTTTATTATGGAAAATTGCAAAGTTTAACTTTCTTTTGAACTAAATGCATTGCATTAATAAATAAATAAATAGGGTTTTGGAAGGCCTTGGTGGCCATAGTTTGGATTATAATGGAACTTAGGAGTCCAATTTAGTTGTGCAGATTGGTTTGGCATGATTAATTTATCTTGCAAGCATAATGGTATGACAATACCAAGTGGTAAATATTTTATTGAATGACTCCTGGGTAAATTGTTAGAATTATGTGCAAATTATTTTAATTTTGGCTTAAAAAGGGTTGTGTAGCTTACATTGAAGGTGGAGGTCTTAGGGGACCAATATGGAAACCACGTTTGTCTGTGTGGGGTTTATATGACCATGTGCATAGGTCACACTATATATATACATTTTGGAATGTTTGGAGCCTCGGTGGCTTTGTCCCTTCCTTGAATTTTTGCGGTTCATGAGACTAACACACACTGAGGCCCTTTCAGTAGGGGGTGCTGAACCCATATAACCCATTGAAGCCCTTAGGATAGATGAAGCTACACATTCTATAACAAAAAGTGCAGACTGATCCCTATTCCTTCTTCCGTTAGTCTTTTTGGGATGCATTTTTTGTAATCGAAAGGAAAGATGAGTCAGAAAGAGAGTTTTTAAATAGAGCTTATACTCATTCGCACTACATGAATACTAAAAGAAAGGGAATTTTTCCTACAATGTCTTGTAACCTCTTGTCCATAAGTGTGGCTCGCATTACACCCATGCATAAAACTCTACTCAACACGGCCTTTTAGACTCCCTAGGACTCTATAAGACCTTAGGCTCTGATACAAAAAAATTTCATGACCCGAGTCTCCCCCTAGTCGTGAAAATGGTGCCTATGGTCACAATTGACCACAAGCTAACCAATGAGCTGGTACCTACTGTTATCACTAAGTAAACTAATAATAAACAACATGTGCGGAAAAATACTGATAATGCCATAAGGTTTTAAATACTGAAACACAATTAAATCATAAATCTAAACATCTGAAGACATACTGAAAAGATAGATAAAATAACTAATAAACTTACTAACTATCTTAATGTCTGAAAAGCCTCTAACTGACTGATGTGGAGTTGATAGGAAAACCCCCCCAACTAACTGCAACTAAATGGGAATACTGAACTAGTGAGATAAACTAAAGTAATATAATCATGTATTCGATAAATGAGGACTCACTACAACTGTTGTTGTTGATTAATTGAATTGTCTAAGCACAGTTGGAAAACTGAGCATCCGAACCTCTAATATAAGACATCATAGCACAAATAAAAATATAAGGTCAGTAATTTGAATGTACTGGTTTATAAGATGAGTTTAGGTTGTAATGCATGGGTTAACTGTGCATGAAGTAATAACTGACTGACTAGCATGATATAACAAAGTATGCATTCATGAAAACTAAAATACTGAGAATGCAAGACCAAGAACATAATGTTTCTAAAATAATTTGTAAAATAGAATTACTGAAAATCTGATAACTGAATAACTGGTAGTCTCTATTCTATGGTCGAGAAAACCTGAATTGAAGTATGTACTGAATATGGAACTGAGACTGTGGGAGATAGCTATAACTGACATGCCCCAAATCTATTGTTGGGGTCCAACCTGTAACCCCAGTTAGAAGGGTGTCAGTACCATTCTACGGGTACCAATGTTGTCTATGTGGATCCACTAATCTAATTTCCAGAAGGAATAGGGTGTCATGCCTAACTAACGGGGGACCCCTCAAAGTCTACGGTGGTGCCGTAGGTCTGGAACTTAGGGACTGTTGCTAACATCTCATGCCAAATTGACAAAGGGCGACAAGTTCCTTATGCCTAACTAATAGGGGAGATGTCATCTCTATGTTCACTCGGTGCTAAGTTCTACTCTCAACTGAAAGACACTGATTACTGGACTGAACTAAGCTCAACTGAGCAAATAACTGATTATAATAACTGACTGAATGATAATCCTCATGGTATATCTAAAATCATTCTGAAGATATTAAAATTATGTAAACATCTAAGTATCGGGTGTTAATAACCCTACAACACTGAATGAAAATAACAATAAGGACATATGAAGCTTTAAAAACCATAATAAAGGATCATTGCTCAAAACCCAACTCTTAGACATTTCATCAAACACGTGGGAGTCATGAATTTAATCATGAAAATGGGTATAACATGTGATTGAAAACATAGTTACAATACTAAAACCATGAATTAGGATTTAACATGAAAATTCCATCATTAACATGTGTAAAGGCTTATCTATCAAACCTCTTGTAAACACAATACATAAATCGAAATTCATAAAAACTTCATGGAGATAATTCATCATAAACATGTATAATTCATAATTTATAACATAAAAATGAATTCTTGGACTCCATAGGTGAAAAGGGCCTATGGATGAACATCGGACATACCTTATACTAGGAACTGGAAATATACATGATTCTATGAAGACCAAACTAAAACTCCTTATACTAGGAATTCGATATATACATGATTCTATGAAGAGTGCATGAACATGAAAAATGATCATAGAGCTGACATGCGAGGCCTGAGTAGATATCGTGATGACTAAAGTACAAATACTAAAAACAGCATGGGTTGGGACTCATCCTCCCTAGTGTTGTTCTTCAACACACTGGCATCACTGCTACAATCTGAGAGCCTCACTTGGTTTCTGGTCCTATAATCTCCCCCTTAGCTTTAAGCCATCACTCTAAGTCTGTAGACCCCTTTAGTCAACTCTAAACTAAACTGCAATACTTAACCTAAAGGACTACACTTGAAAGTGTACACCCCGCTTCTAGTACTCTACTTCCTTCTGAGATACAACTCTTAACTTTCTATAGCCGCCAATAATGGACACATAACAACTTAAACACTGACTAACTTAGAATCTTCATGAGTATCACCATACCATGATTTTACACCATCTAAAATTTCAATACACCATACCATTAAATCAACCATCCAAGATTCAAATTTAGATTCTAACAGTAATATGGATATTCCCAAACCTTTAATGAACCATACTATATTCCTTTATAGCCTGCTAATATCACATCTCTAAGTTATACCCACATCATCATAATAAATTTTGAATCAATAATCATAAATTCTTGCATACACTATTTCAAGCCTTCTGGTTCTCCTATCATACAACTAACCCCATGGATACAAAATCTACTAAATTCAGATAACACTATCCCCACTTGACTACTGCTAAACTTTTAGGTTCATGCTTCTAACTCTAGATCATATGGTGTCATAGAATTCTAAGAAAGGATCTGAAAACACATCTGACTCTTAAGCACTGAAGTACTACCCCTCCATTCAATAACTAGTTCATGTGGAAACTGAAACTGAGCGACTCCATTTCTTCTATTAACTGAAGTGATTTTTTGGGATACTATAATTGAAAAATTTTTGTATACCTGGTTGGCTGTGGTAGATTACCCACTGGGGTAGGCACTAAAAATATCTCTACTAGTGTTTCAGGACTGACACCTAATTTGATAGCTATATAAAGAGTCACAAAAGAGAGTGAATCTACAGAATCTAATAAAACATAAACATGAAGGTGAAAGACCGGTAACGTACCCGTTCCCACATTAGGAGAACTTTCCTAATCGTGTCAGGACTGGAGTGCATAAAGTCTATTTTGGTGTTGACCACTTGTGGCACTGGAAGTGGCACCTTGCTGAGTCGAGCGACCGGATGAAACTGGAGGACGACTGTGCTGACTCTGCCAGCTAACCTATGGGCATTATTTGACTCTGTGACCTAGCTTGCCATATCTAAAATATACATCACTTTAGTCTCTATGAACACTCTTACGATTCCAACCACATTTCTGGTAAAGAGGATTATATGACCATCATTCACACTACCCAAGAGTTAGAGCCTAGCACCCTATCCCGACTATTATTTCTAAACTTTGGCATTGGTGAACTGGACAAAGATGGAGTTAGGGATGAAAGGTTCTGATGAAACTGAGAACGATTACCTCTTTCTTACTTCGGATGAGAAAAATTAAAGCTACCAGTTTAGGACCTTTCATTCTCTCTTTTTTCAGTGTTTGTCCCCCTCACTCTATTGAGTATGAGCCATAAGCCTAGATAGGACAACAATCTGCTGATTCTGAGCTACTACTGACTTACCTAAGGTAGTGAAAGTAGCTCTAAATTCGGTGTGCGTGACATGCTCATTCAGGGAATCTTCCTAAATAGGTGGAGGTGCGGGCTGATTCCCATTTCTTCATACATTATTCTTTCTGGGAGGAATTTTCTGTACATGGAAGGAAGGACAAATTAGAAAGAGATTTTAAATAGAGCTTATGCTCATTTGCACGACGTGACGACTGAAAGAAGGGAAACTTTTCCTAAAATATCTCGTAGCCTCTTGTCCATAAGTGTGGCGTGCTTCACACCCATGTAAAAGACTCTACTCGATGCAGTTTTCAAACTCCCTAGGACACTTTAAAATATTAGGCTCTGATACTAAGTTTTGTCACAACCCGGGTCTACCCCCTAATCGTGACAACTGTTCTTACGGTCCTAAAAAACCATAAGCCAACCTATGAACTGATACCTGCTCTGAGTACTAAATAATATACTGATAATGAATGCATATGAAGAAAATTAGTTGATAACGCTATAAAGTTTTTTAAAACTAAAAATAATATTGGATCATAATTTTGAACATCTAGAAACATATTAAAATATTGATAAAAACAACTGATAAAGTGACTATCTATCTGAATATCTGAAAGCCTATAAAACTAACTGATTGTGGTGTTCATGTATCAAACCCCCAACTAACTCCGACTGACTAACTAACTAAAATGCTGACATAACTTAATATAAGATAAATATGTCCTCGAAGGATGAGGACTCATCACTGATGCTACTGTTGATAAGCTGATCTACCTAAGCACGATCAGGAAATTGATTGTCCAAACCTATGATATTAAACATCATAGCACAAAAAATGAGTATGTGGCCAGTACTTTAAATGTACTGGTATATGAGATAAGTTTAGGATAAAATATGTGGGTTATATGCATGAGATAATGATTGACTGAATAGCATGAGATAGCTGAGTATAAATGCATAAAAACTATAAAATCTGATAATGCATGGCCAAGCATAAAACATGTCCTGATATGGTCTGTAAACGGAAATATTAAAACACTGATAAGTGTATTCTACGGTCAACCAAACCTGAACTAAACTCTATTCTGAATACTGAATTGAGACTGTGGGAGCTAGATATAACCGACATGCCCCAATGTACTATCAAGGTCCAATATGTAACCCCAACTAAAAGGGTGTCAGTACTGTTCCACGGGTACTAACCTTGGTTGTGTGGATCCATTAATCTAACATCTCAGAGGACTAGGGTTCCATACCTATCTGACAGGGGACCCCTCAAAATCTATGGTGGAGTTGTAGGTCTGGAACTTAGGGACTGCTACTAATGTCTCATGCCTACTGACGGGGAAGACAAGTGCCTCATGCCTATAGATGAGGGATACGTCATCCTTACGTTTACTCGGTGCTAAGTTTTACTCCCAACTGAAAAACAATGATTACTAAATTGACTAAGTTTAAATGACCCATGACTAAACATAAAAACTAACTAAATGATGATATTCATGGTTTATCTGAAATTATTCTATACATAACACTGATTACTTCATGCACGGGGTTCAAACTATTCTAAATGGATGTGTAGAGTGCTTTTTTGAATGGCTATTAAAAGGAAGAAGACTATGTTAAACAATCAGATGCATTTGAAGATTAATCCTCCAAATCATGTCCTGAAATTGGATAAAGCTATTTATAGATTTAAACAACCCCTAAGAATGTAATGAAAGACTGTCAAAGTTTCTTCTTGAGAATATCTTCAAACGAAGAAAAATTAACAATGCTCTATTTTTAAAATTTAGAGGAAAGAGCCTACTGATTGTGCAAGTCTATGTTGTTGATATTACTTTTGGTGCAACTACAGACTCTCTGTGTGAATAATTTACAAAACTCATATGAAGCGAGTTTGAAATTAGCATAATGGGTAAACTAAGCTTCTTCCTTTTGCTGCAAATCAAGCAAACACTCCATGGAAACATGATTTTTCAAGAGAAATATAATAAGAAACAGTTGAATAAATTCCACCTGAATGATGACAAACCTGTTGATACTCTTATAAGAACAAGCTTAGTAGTAGATGCTGATGAACCTAGTTCCTCAGTAAATTAAACCATGTATAGAGGAATCATTGGATCACTAATATACTTGACATCTAGTAAACTTAACACAGCATTCAATCTAGGGATGCGTGCCAAGTTCCATGCTTGTCCAAAAGAGCCTCACTTAAAAGCTGCTAAGAGAATTCTTAGATATTGAAAAGAAATGGGGGACCTCCTCCTGGACTATTTTTCTAGTGACAACTTTGATCTCATTTTGTATGTTGATGTTGACTATGCAATGTACCTGGTAGATAGAAAATGTACCTCTAAAATAACTCCTTTTCTTGGATCTTTCTCGATCTCATGGAGATCTAAAAAAGAAGAACTCAATTTCTCTCTCTATAGCCAAAGTTTAATATGTTGCAGTTGCATCATGATGTGCTCCATTTCTTTAGATCAATCAACAACTAAAAGATTTTAGGATGGTGACTGATACTATGCTATTAATGTGACATAATATGAATGCTCTTAATATGGCAAAAGATCTTGTGCAACACAAGAGGAATAAACACATTGATATGAGGTCATTTACCTAAAGTTATACAAAGATGAAGACTAAGTTTCTAATATTTCTAAAGCTCATGATAGAGAGCAGTTTGAAAAAATTGGTTGAGACTTGGGCTAATCAAGATTAACTAAGCTACTTCAGTTGATTTCATCTTATTTGATTTTTTACTATGTTTAATTCAATAGTTCTAACTCAGTAACATACCTTCCACTGGCATATATTCTGCAGGTACATGCATGGTGAGCAAGCTTATAAGGAGAGGTGATGAGACAAACATTAAAGCTGAAACTCCTTCCAGATAAGGGAAGGATCAGGTCTCTAACCAAAGGTTAGTACCATATGTACCTCTTTATAATTTGCATAGTTTTACTATTTAAAATTGCCACATATCTTTTCACATCTCTCTATACCGCTATAAAATTATTTAATATTAGAGAGACATGTCCAACATGGATAGGCAGGCCCCTCACCTTTAAGTTCTAACATTACATCATTTCACTACCTTTAAAACCCAAATAAAAACCCTCTCCAACTTCTTTATTATGTTTTCATTTGTTCTTTCATCAACAAATCGCTTCTCCAAACTCTATAAACTAGATTTTTTCTCTCTCTTCTAAACACAAAAATGTCCCTAAAAACATCTTCCTCTAACTATCCTTTCGTAGATAAATCACAACATTCCCCAGTACCAACTCCGTCTAAAAAAAACACCTTCTTCGTAGAAAACCATACACCTACTACTAAAAAATAAACACTTATTGAAGTATTTCCTATGAGTTTTAAAATATCTCCATAAATGGCTCTTGTCACAGTTGAAGAGCCCTCAAATACTGGCTTTGGATCAACCATAGAGTATGAAACTTATGTCTCCTACTGAGACACCAATCTATGAGAAATCTAATGAACCTCCTTAGGGACTTGGTTCCCCTACTCTCTCTTAGTCAAACTCTATCGATGAATAATTATTTAAGGGGGATCTCCTATTTAAAAAGACCAACCTCTCAAGTAGTTCTATGGAAGGAAAGGTTAGAGTGGCAGAAATTTAACTCTATTGGCTAGAGTTCAAAGATAAATACAAAGCAATGTTGATGATCCCTTCTTGCCTAAGTCACCTTTCCCAACCTTTGATGCAACCCCTATCAGTTATCAAACTCTAAAAACATGTTTTTCTTTAAATAGAAAATGAAGTTAAGGAGGATGATAGTGGTTCCTTGAAATGGAAAAGGCATAGAAAACATGGGTCCAAGAGAAAAAAAAGTCATATTGTACTGAAAAGGTGGTAAAAACTTATACGACCAGAAGTATAGAGAAGAAGCTACCGAGCGATGACATGAAACAAACAAATATGCTACTACTAAAAGAAGAAAAATAATGAAATACAATGTTGTTGAGGATGATAAAAGTGCAACCACAAAGGTGGTTGATGTGGAAGAACATGAAGAGTAGGAGGATATTAATTATGATGTTGCTATTAAAACAACTTAGAAAATGAAGAAAGCAGATGCTTTCAGACAGACTATGTCCTACAGAATAAATCCAAGAGATTCTACATCAAAGAAGTATATTTTAGTTAAAAAGAAGGCACTTGAGAGAACTAGTTCGACACAAGAAAGTCAATCTGTGGGAGAATCAGGTATCTCTTCAAAAAGGAGAAAGGTTCAGAAGAATGTGAAGCTGATGTCTAAGAAGGAGAGGATTGAGATTGTAAAATCTCAAAAAGTGTTGTCTGGAAGGGTATTTGATCAAAATATTTGATCAGGTATGTGTGAATTAGTGGCGTTGATTAAGCATCAAGATTGAATACTCTTGTTTGAGACCCTAGTCCCTACTATTCATTAGAATAAATTCAAAAACGTCTTCTACACTATCTAATTTCCTAAAGATAGACTGAGTTTTGCGGCTAAAGTGAAAAGATTGATGATTTCTCTAGATGAGACCTTTGGTGAAAATCCTGATGCCCTAATTGATGGGATCAGTTTGTAAGAAACTAATAGATATTAATTTAGTTATGTAATTAGACTCAAAGATTGGGGAAACCTCCAAGGATGGAGTGGGAAAGAAGTTATTTAAGGGGGAATTTTAATTACTTTTTGATTTTGGAAACAAGGTCCTCCTACCTCAATCTAAGAAAAGGAGAGTTATATCTACAGTATACTTGTTTCTCCTCAAATACCGAAGTAAGTTTGAGTTGATCATCTTTCCAGCACTCATGATTTAACAAATACGTAAGGTCATGTATGTCAAGGATGGGAAACATAGGATGTCCTATAGGTACTTTCTCAATGAAGTGTTTAATCATTTCAAAATAGTGTGCAAAAAGGGTGTGCCTGGAACAATGAAGCAGATGTTCACCATGAACACTCTAATTGAGATATGATGCATAAAAGTAAAAGTAGGGATAATGTCCAGGTTTCTCAGTTAATGAAAGTTTAGGATAGATTGATTGAGGAAATAGGGAGATGTGGGTGGCTTTATTAACTAGGGATGCAGAAATTTTAGATCTCAAGGAGAAGATTCAACAATTCTCCTCTAAGGGACTTAGTGCCTCAGATGAGTTGAAGGCAAAACATGCAGAGTTGAAAGCCCAGGTTTCTACTCTTACTAGAGCGATCAAGGTACTCACTAATGAGGTTAAGGATATCACTAAGTAGATCCTTAATGCTCATACAGCAGAGAGAGCCTAAATATACATGCTCGTTAGATCCCTTACCCCAGCTCCCTCCTTATTAAGACCCTCATATTGTGATGTTCCTAAGTTCTCATAGTGCCAATTTCCTTTCTTGTTTCTCTGGCTCTTTTGATCATTTTATATGTTTTTTAATATTGGTATGTATGTTCATTTCTTGCCTAATATAAATAGAAATCTTTCTATTGGCAATCATTTTTCACTCTCTTTATTGGTTTTTTTTTCATTTTTATTAATGTTGCCCCAGTGGCCATGAGTTACCATGTTGAACATATTAATTATCTTAGTTTACTATTTTTTTTATTTTTTATGATGCCAAAAAGGGGAAGATGCTATCACTGTGGTAGTCTGATTTCAAGCACCAAGTCTCTAATATAGAAAGTAATTTTAAAAGGTACTATTGTTGAAAAGGGAAATCTAGTTGATAGGGGAAAGTAAATTTATAGGGGAACTTGTCAATATGAGAAGCTTGTAAAAAACTTTGTTTGCCATCATAAAGAAGGGGGGATGTATTGAGTTTTGATGATAACTTCCATGACATCTAGGGACCAGATCTGTCATACGATGAATTCATAAATGTAATCCTAGAAAGATGTACATTGTTGCACATTATACTATTTTGTCTGTTAGTATGATGGTTGTACAGTCGTGCTGCGTATGATGTGAGGACACCTAGTCTAGTATAAGGAAACATTTTTTTTATTTCTCACTATATATAATGAAAGACGTGACAATGGGCAAGCCTAGTTTTTGCATAAAAAAGAATTCTACAGAAAGGGAAAGTTATGCTCTAAAGAGACATAATCAGTCAACAACATTCATCTTTATTTCTTGAGTTTTTTTAGTTTTGTTCTAAATATGTAGTCTACTCCTTTACTTGTGGTGTAACAATCTTATTCCAATATGATTAGTGTTAGCTTAGTTAGAGTTACCTTGTCGCATCAATTACAGGTAGTTGATTAGTAGTGGTGTGGTAGAGTTACCATATGTATTTGTAATAGCGATAGCACAAGAGATAGGATTTAGACTTAATTCCTTGAGTTGATTGAGTCTATAATCATTTTGGTGGCTTGATTTTAGAGGATTTGGTGGAATTCTATGAGGAAAATTCATGATTTTTCTACCTTTGAGCAAGAAGTTGTCCATCTAAAATCTCGCATGTTATTTTATTCTACAATTTTCTGTATACATTATTTTTTCCTTAGACAAATATTCACAAAGGACCTGGCCCCTTGTTTGTGGTGAATTCATATAAGTCAACAATTAATACAACTACTACTGTCCCCCAGTAACCCATCCCAAAATAAGCAACTACCCGAACCTAAGCTAAGGTTTTCTTTGGAACTACTAATGGTAAATGGTACCAGGTTTCTGGCCAACCATCTAACTAAAGGATCTTCACTGAAATTCTACTCTAATGGACTTAAACCAACTAACATAACCAAGATATACCTATTGAACGATTTCCCAAGAAATAATACCTAACAAAAAATTAACAATTTATCATATAAATATATTTATCATGACAAGTCTAAGAGTAAGTAAGATATAGCCTACCTATACATCAAAAATTGCATTCAAAACCAACTAAATCGAAGCTTTTGCATTTGGAGAAGCCTCTGATTGCTGCCATACTACTAAAATAATTTTCTACACGTCAATACATGAAGCATGATACCTATATTGAAAATTTATTCTCAAGGAAAAATTTGAGTTAAAATCACCCGCTAGGCCTTCTTACAAAATATGGAAATCTAACCCACAATTGTATCCCTCGTGGGGCAAGGATCTCATGCTAAAAGCATGAGCATTATCGACCTTCAAATCGAGCTCCATATTAGTCTCCAAAGCTATGGAAAATCAAAAAATTAAATGTAGATAATTAAGGGTGGAAACTTACAAATTAATCAAAGGGAATTGACCAATAAACACTCTACTAACAATCCCTAACTTCAATTGAGAGCTTAGAGCTCTCCATAATGGATAATTTCCCAAAAAAAAGGTTAAAATCAATACTTGAATAAAAAAGGGTCTTTTGAGACTTAATGGGTGGAATAAATCCATTGATGAATACCGTACATACCTAAATGTTGAAACCTTGGATAAATTTCTTGGTATTGAACTTGAATTTGATGAACCCTAGTTGGTTTTAGGGAGAAAAAAACACCTCTTTTGATATGTGATGGATGAATTCTGAGTTATGATAGGTTATGGTAGTATTTATGATTGATAAATGTTGTTTGGAGGTCAAACAATATAGTTTTGGGGTTAAAAGAGTGGGAAAATACCCCTAAAAACCCCTTAGAAATCGTCTGGAAAATGTCCCGACAAGTTTGTCCACGACTCATAAGTTCTGGGTATGAGTCATGCCTTGAGTCATCATCAGGAACCAAGATTTTGACCCCTAATTTCGTGCTTATGACTCCTCCTGACAACTCATAGGGTCTGCTTATGAGTCGTTATCAGGAATCGTAAGCACTAGAAACTTTGACAGTGCTTCAATAATTTGGCCATAACTTTTCACCCCGATATTAGATTAAGAAAAAAATAGTATTGTTGAAAAGCTAATTCTATTTTATATATGTTATTAGGTCTTGAACTATGAAATTCCTAGTATACCCAAAGTTATGCTCATTTGAATCTGACCATAGATATATTCCTCACAAGAATTTAATCGCTATGGGATGTTTTGACTTGTCTACAAGTTAAGAGATATTTGGGGTCATAGTATATATCCAAGTCAATTGTAAAAGTACAAAAACATGAGTCTTGATGCTTGAATCCTTTACTGGTAAAGGTACGAGTCTCCATAATGACTCGTAATATCTGGATAAGAGGCGTATATTGGACTCATAACCACTAGGTTGAATTGTTTTTTATTACATACTATTGTGACTATTAATCTCTCTATACGACTCGTAACCACTGATTATAAGTCATAGTGAGTAATCGTATTCATTGGACTTGAGTAGAGGGATTAACTAGAGTGGCTATGACTTACTCGTGATGACTCATCACGGGTGGTTATAACTAGTTGTGTCGTAGCCATGGCAGTTTATTAGGCCATTATGGAAATATTCCATAACCTCTTTCCATGACCTTTGATTAAGACGAGGCTTCAAGCGTTGGAAAAATAACTTCGTGGCCTATCTTTGAAGGGGTCTAAAACTTGAAAAATTTAGGGTATTACACAAGGTTGATCATTTGAGACCTGGCGGTTTGTCCCAAGAGATAGAGTTACCAAAGTAGAAGTGGGAGATGATCAACACAAACTTCATTACATGTCTTCCATGGTCTCATACATAGTATGATCAATTTGGCTTATTGAGGATAGGATAACTAAGTCTACTTATTTCTTGCCAGTGAGGTCTACTTATTTTAGAGAGGATTATGATAAGATACTCATTGAGGAGATAATTATATTGCATGGTATGACAGTTTCCATAATTTTAGATCAAGGTACACAATTTTCTTCCCACTTTTAGCATTTGTTTTAGAAGGGTTTGGGGACTAAGCAAAAACTTAGCACTTCCTTCCACCCTCAAATGGATGGAAAAGTAGAATAGACTATTCATACCTTGGAGGATATGCTAAATACTTGTGTGATTGACTTTAAGGAAAGTAGGGTGGATCATTTTCCTCTTATTGAGTTTGCATACAACAATAATTATACTCTAGAATTGAAATGGCTCCTTTTAAGAAGATTTATGGTAGGAGGTGTAGGTCTCCTAATGGGTGGTTTGAGGTTGCTGAGACTTGGTTGTTTGTATTGGACTTGGTTCACCAAGCCATGGATAAGGTGAAGGTGATTAGAAAAAGAATTAAAACTACTTAAAGTCACCAATAGTCCTATGCGGATGTAAGGTAAAGGGAGTTGGAATTTGTTATTAACGACTGGGTATTCTTGAAGGTGTCTTATATGAAAGGAGTCATCCAATTTAGAATAAAGGGGAATGTCAGTCCTCAATATGTGTGCCTGTATTAAATTTTAAGGAGAGTTAAGAATGTTGTTTATGAATTAGATTTGCCCGCGCGTTTGGGTTCTTTTCATCCATTATTCTATTTCACGATGTTTAAAAATTGTGTGGGAGATCCTTCTTTGATTGTGCCTATTGAAAATGTTGGTATCTTTGATTTGTTGTCATATGAGAAAGTCTCAATTGAGATTTTGGATAGACAAGTCCGTAGATTAAGGACCAAGGATGTGGCCTCGACAAAGGTTATTTGGGGGAATCAAAAGGTAGATGAAGCTACTTGGTAAGTTTAAGAGAACATAAAGGCTATGTACACATTTTCGTTTCCCGTGTTGGATTAAAGTGGTTAAAGTATGAGTTTTTTCGCTCTTACTACATTTTGGGTTGTTGTTCATGGTTTTCCAGTCAACTTCTTCTTGTTATTATGCTAACAAGTTCCCTAAATCATCATTCATGGATTAATGATCCCTAGGGGGGAGGTAATGTAATACCACAAGTTCTGGTCCCTGAGTTTTTTCTCATTTTGAGCTCATAGTCCAAGGTACGCCTCAGGTGATGAGTCATGAAGACTCCTCAAGAATTTTATGGTTCCGATCATATCAATAATAGTTATAGTACCCAATGTTTCTACCTAGATCATGAATTATCCCTCACAAGTCGTGGCCGCATGATACGAGTTGTAAGGTGGGACTTATAGTCCCACCAGTGTGATTTCCCTATGTTACTGTCCAGATCATGATTAAATTGTATGATTCGTAGGGTGAGGTCATGAGTCAAGGGTGGGACTTGAGACCAAACGGATAAGGAGGTCTGAGTTTTTTCTCAGGCTGCGAGTCTAGGAGACAACTCATGCCCAGTGACCATGAGTTGTTACGTGACCCATACCGATTGGGAGTTATATTTCCTGCATAATTTCATTAAGGGCAGTGCAGTCTTTTCCTCTTATCCCTCTACTATTCCACGACATAAAACCTTCTTATATCCTTATTTCCACCCATTTAACATAACAAAAACACTTTTTTCTCTCTCAAATTCCCAAGTCAAGAACAAAGCTATGGTTTCAAGAGATTGATTATCTAGGGTTCAAATTATGGTTCTTCCCTAAAATTCTTGGTGTTTTCAGGCATGTATCTCTTCCCTAACTTGATTTTATATAAAATCATGTGTTAAATCAAGATTTAAGTGGATTTAGTTGCTGGGTTTTGAATGATAGGTTAAGGGTTTTTGAATGATTATTACTTGGTTAGTTTTTCCATGGTTTTGGAATTGTTGTTTATACTTTAACTTGTTGTTTTTGGACTAATTGAATGCATGGACATGATGAATGGAATGGTGGTCGTGGATTTCCCCAAATTGACTTAATAAATTATGAGGGATGTGGATTCCCCCAAATAAATGGATTTTTTGTATAGGGATGGAATTTACCTTAACCCGTCTTATGAAATTGGCTTTGAAACATGGTTGTATGTATAACTTAACTGTTTTGAAACTATTGCATTGTATAAAAGTCTAATGGAAGACAAATGGCGTTAAAAGTCCTTAGTGGCAATGATTTGGTTTTAAATTTGAGCTTGGGGGTCATGGATTCCCCCAAGTTGATGAATAATTGGAAGGGTATAATGAAATTGGATAGCAAGCTTTAATGGGTATGCCAATACCATTTGGTAATGCCTTAATAGATGACTCCATGGTTAAATATATGGGCTTATTTGCAAATGTTTAAAATTAGGGTTAAAGGGAGGTGAGTAGCTCGTCGTGGAAGGTGGAAGTCTTGGGGAGACCGGCACTAGAAACCACATTTGCCGATGTGGGGGTCATTATGAACGTGTGCATAGCTCACACTTTATACATACTTTCGAATGGCTGAGGTCGTGGATTTCCTGGCCCTTCCTTGGGTTTTCTCTGGTTCATGCGGCTACACACATCGGGGACCTTTCGATGGGGGATGTTGGACCCATTTAGCCACTAGGTGCCTTTAGGACGGTTAGAGATACACAATCCATATTAATGGTTTTAAATTTTATGTTAAACCTAGTTCCCTATCCTGGCATCTTATACACACACACACACATATATATATAAATAGATATATGCATGTATATGAACATGTACACTATGTTTTCGTATTGTTTCAGAAATTGGCATTATATTATCCCTTATCCTGAGATTACATGCTAGCACTCACCCCACTAACCGTTCTAAGACACTAGATTGTTTCATAATATAGGGTATGAAGACACCTGTTTTACCTCTGTGCAGTGTTAAGTGGATTCTGGTTCGTCGGTTGGTCAACGTTAAAGTGGTGAGCCTCCATCTTCCAAAAGTTCGTACATTTCATTGCTTTCTTTATAAGTATCGAAATTCGATCATTTTTTTCACATTTTGAATTCCTCTTTTGCCATGGTCAGGGGCATGTCCCGACCTTGTCTAGTATTCAATTTTGTCAGAGGATTTTGTGAACAATGTATTGGAATGGTTGTTATTGACTTGTAGAGCTTACTTTGGAGTACATTGACTATCTTATATCACGCTTGGCTATCTTCGGCTATTTATTTTGGATTACATTTTGTACAGGCTATGGGAGTGGTCTGTGGCCCTTGGTGAGATAAAGATACCTATCATGATTAGGCTCGGGGTTGGGTCATGACATTTTTCCTCTCACGGAAAAATCTAATGACGATGAAGATGATGGGGTAATTTTTCTTGATAATTAGTAAAATCCAAACGACTATTCTTTTAAGAAATTAACAAAACTTTCCAATGTTTTGATTGATTCTCTATGTGAGCTCACCATTGAGAAAGATTTTCATGAAGAGAAAGGTAGAAACTCCAAAAATTGAGAAAATTACCCTAACTATTAAATTTTTTGAGCTATGGGAATACTCTCAAAAATTGACTTTTGAAAATACAGAGATGGTAGAAAAGCTGAAAAAATTTCCTTAATTAGTTTCTAATAGAAAATATTAGGCTAGAACTTTTCAAATTGAGCTTGAAGAAAAGCTAAACAAGTCTTAGGATCTTTTTGCACCCTTACTTAAGAAAAATGTTGAACTATAGAGGGACCTGGTCCTGATAAGAAATGATCTTAACAAATCTCTAAAATGGGTTTCTTCATCACAAATCTTAGCTAATTTGACAAAGAAAAGGCTAAATAATGGTAGAGGTCTTGGTTTCTAGCATAATAACCCCTCTTCAACCCTCACCGTGAGTACGTGTCTGTGGATAACAGTTTGCTATGTACTCATTGTTGAGGAAATAGTCATATAAAGGGTAATTTCAAAGAAAAGTGAAGACCTAAAATGATATCAACCAAGTATGTCAAGAAGGATTACTTAGGAAGGGACCTGGTCCTTTGAAACAATCTATGAGGGGTAGACTACCTAACTAGACAAAAAAAGCTGTGATTACTCCCCTATCCCCTTATTGGCCTCTTAGACTCATAGGTTCTCTAGATATAGGTGGGAATAAGAGGAAGTATACAAAGTTGGTTCATGAATAGTGGATGCTCAAAGAATATGACAAGCAGAACTTACTATTTTCTCTCACTCAAGGCACTTCAATGTGGAGGTGTCTCATGTGTAAATGGAAAGAAAGGTTACATTATTGGTGTTGGAAAGAATGAAAAATCTTAAAAGCATGCTATTAAATATGTATGCTATGTGAACAGAATAAAGTATAACTTTCTGAGTGTTTCTCAAATCTGCGACAAAGGAAATAATGTAAAAGCTTTGTCAATAGTTTTGTTTGATTGGTGTACTATTACAAGTATGCATACTATAGAAGTTATACTCAAGTCTAAAATGTGAAAAAATATGTATGAGACTGATCTTGACTCAGTTCCTATAAGTGATCTGAACAGTCTGAGTGCTCAAAGTGAGGATGCAGATCTCTAGCATAGAAGAATTTACCATGTGAGCTCATCTCTACAAAACAAATTGATCTCAAAGGACTTGGTCAATGGTATTCCAAAGTTGTAGTTCTCTGATATTAAGGTATATGATGCTTGATTCAAGGGAAAATAAACTAGGTCCTCTTTCAAGCAAAATAATCAAAGAAGTACTACTATACCTCTTAAGTTGTTACACATGGACTTATGAGGACCTGTAAAAGTTCAAAGTAGAGGAGGGAAGAAATATTTCTTTGTCATTGTGGATGGCTTCTCCAGGGTCACATGTACCATGTTTTTTAAATCTAAGGATGAGACATTTGAAGTGTTGGTGATCTTTTCTAAGCAAATTTAAATGAAACTAAACTACTAAATAGCAGGGATTAGGTCTGATCATGGGCAAAATTTTGAAATGCAAGAGTTGAGGAGTTTTGTGTAGAAAATAGAATTAGTCATAATTTTTTAGCTCCAAGAATCCCTAAAAAAATGAGGCAGTTGAAAAGAATAACAAAACCTTGATTAATATTTCTAGAACCATGCTAAATAATGGTGGTCTTCCTTAGAAATTCTAGGCTGAAGTAGTGAATACTGCTTGCTTTGTTACTAATATGTGCATTATTAAGTCCATTCTCAACAAGACACCCTATGAGTTATTGTTTAACAACAAACCCTAACTTAGCTACTTAAGATCTTTTGGTTTCAAATGTTTTGTATTAAACCACGGTAAGGATGGGTTGGTCGAATTTTATTTCAAAAGTGGTCAAGCAATATTTGTGGGCTACTCATCAACCTGTAAGGCCTATAGGGTCTACAATAAAAGAGCATTGTGTGTTGAGGAAAGTTTTCATGTCATTTTGGATGAGTGAGGAAATATTAAGAACCTTTCTAGTATATATGGTACATATATAGATAAAATCATCCCCATCCAAAGAAATAGTCCAATTGAAGAAGACACTAGAGCTTAAAATGCTCAAGATGAAGTAAATGGTGAAGAAAAAAAAAGTGGAAAAGGAGAACTAGGTCCTCAGTTGTAGTCATCTAAATTTGATGGGTCTCAACAAATAATTTAGGACCAAACCTCTAAGGGACCTAGTACTAGACAGCCATAATAAACTTTAAGAAAGTCTAATTGGAAGCACAAGTTATTTCATCTACTTGAGAATTTGACTTCTTATTTGAAGTCTGGAATGCAAACTAGGTCACAAGCTAGAAACCCTATGGACTTTTCAGCATTTATATCCTTTATTGAACGTATGAATTTGATGAAAACTTTCAAAGTTTTTGATTGGGTAAATGCAATACAGGAAGAACTTTATCAGTTTGAAAGAAGAAAAGTATGGCACATGGTTCCTAGACCTGTTGACAAAACCATTACAGGGAAAAAATAGTTGTACAAAAAAAACATGATGGGTATGGTATTATCACCAAAAATAAGGCAAGGCTTATTATTCTAGGGTTCAAGAAGAAAGAAGGAATTGGCTATGATGGAACTTTTGCACCTGTTACAAAAATGGAGGCAATAAGAATTCTCATAGCCTTTGTTGCATGCATGGGGTTTAAACTATTCCAAATGTATGTAAAGAGTGCATTTCTAAATGGCTATTTAAAGGAAGAAGTCTATGTTAAATAGTCACCTTGATTTGAAGACATTGATTAACCAAATCATGTCCTGAAGTTGTATGAGGCTCTTTATGGATTTAAATAAGCCCCTAGAGCATGTAATGAAAGAATGTCAAAGTTTCTTCTTGAGAATGGCTTCAAAGGAGGAAAAATTGACAAACTCTATTCTAAAATCTAGAGGAAAGTGCCTTTTGATTGTGAAAGTCTATGTTGCTGATATCATTTTTTGTGAAACTTCATACTCACTATATGAAGAATGTATAACACTCATGGGAAGCGAGTTTGAAATGAGCATGATGGTTAAACTAAGTATTTTCCTCAGGCTGCAAATCAAGAAAACACTCCATGGAACCATGATTTTTCAATATAAATATATAAAGGAACTACTGAAAAAATTCCACATGAATGATGCCAAGCCCATTGATACTCCTATAGGAATAAGATCAACAATGGATGCTGATGGACTTAATTCCTTAGTAAATGAAACCATGTACATAGGAATCAGTTTATCCTTAATATAATTGACTGCTAGTAAACCTGACATAGCATTCAGTTTAGGGATGTGTGACAGGTTCTAAGCTTGTCCAAAAGAATCTCACTTGATAGCTTCTTAGAGAATTCTCAGATATTTAAAAGGAACGAAGGACCTTGTCCTATTATATCCTTCTAGTGAAAACATTGATCTCAATGGGTATGCTGATACTGGCTATGTAGTTTACCTGGTAGATTGGAAAAGTACCTCTGGAATATCTTTTTTTCTAGGACCCTTCTTGATCTCATGGGAATCTAAAAAGTAGAACCTAGTTGCTCTCTTTATAGCTGGAGTTGAATATTTTGCAATTGCATCATGTTGTGCTCAATTACTCTGGATCAATCAGCAATTGAAAGATTTTGGGATAGTGATTTGTAACTATTCCATTAGTATGTGACAGTACCAATGCTCTTAATATGGCAAAAGTTCCTATGCAATACAAGAGGAATAAACACATTGATGTGAGATATCATTTTCTTAAGGATAATGTGCAGAAAGGGATCATTTGCATGAAATTCTGCAAAGCTAAAGATTATATTGCTTATATTTTCACTAAAGCTCTTCATAGGGAGAAGCTTGAGAAAACTAAGTTGATAGTGGGGCTAATCAACATGATCTAAGCTATTTCATTTGATGTCATCATCTCTAATTTTTGGTTTAAGAAACATGTATCCTTAGATTAATTTTATTCAATAGGTCTAAATCAGTACCATGCCTTCTATAGGTATACACGCATGGTGAGCAAGCTTATAATGAGAGGTGATGAGACAGACAATAAAGAAGAAATTTCTTTCTAATAAGGGAGGGATCAGGTCTCTACCCAAAGGTTAGTACCATATGTACCTATTTTTAATTTACATAGAGTTAATGTTCAAAATTGTCATGTGTCTCAGCCCGCCTCTTTGTACCGCTATCAATTTTTTTTAAATTCAAGAGATGTGTCCAATAAGGACCAGGCACGTCCCTTACCTATAAGTTCAAGCATTAACTCTTTTTACTCCTTTTAAAACTAAAATAAAAACCCTCTAAAACTCCTTTATTACATTTTCATCTATTTTTTCTTCAAAAAATCTCTACTCTGAACTCTGTAAACTTGAATTTTTTTCTCTCTCCTAAACATAAAAATATCTCTAAATGCTTTCTCCTCTAATTTTCCTTTTCTAGATGAGTATCAACATTCCCCATTACCTACTCCGTTTGGAAATAAAAACCTTTTTTGTAGAAAAACCTGCACCCACTACTGAAAAAAACACCCCATTGAAGTACTTCCTACGAGTTCTATAATATCTCTAGAAATTGCTCCTGTCACAATTGAAGAGCCAACAGTACTAGTTTTGAGTCACCCATAGAGTCTGAAACCTGATGTCTCCTACTGAGACACCAGTCTATGAGAAATCTAATAAACCTCCTCAGGGACCTGATTCCCCTACTCTCTCTTAGTAAATCTTTATAGTTTAACAACTATTTGAGAGGGATCTCCTAGTTGAAAAATGCAACCTCTCATATATTACTATGGTAGGGGAGGTTTGGTTGGCAAAAATTTAACTCTATTGGTTGGAGTTTAAGGAAAAATCCAAAGCAACGTTAAAGAACCCTTCTTGCCTGAATCGACTATCCCAACCTATGATGGAACCTCTATTACTTCTCAAACCCTAAAAAAATCTATGTTGCCTCCATTGGAAGATGAAGTTGAGGAGGATGATAGTGGTGCAATGAAATGTAAAATTCATGGACAACATGGGTCCAAGGGCAAGGGAAGTCAAATGGTACTGAAAAGGTGGTAAAAACTTACATGACTGCGAGTATAAAGAAGAAGCTACTGAGTAATGCCATGAAAGCCAACAAATCTGATGCCTCTAAACGAAGAAGAACAAGGAAAGCCAAAGTTGTTGAGGATGAGAAAAGTCAAACCACAAGGTGGTTGATGTGGAAGAACATAAAGCGGAGGGGGATATTAATTAGATGTTCCTATTGTAAAAACTAAGAAAAAGAAGGAAGCAGATGTTGCCCGAAGACTAAGTCCTCCGGGATAAAGCCAAAAGCTTCTGTCATGGCCTGATTTATCAGATCATGATGGCGCCTACCATAACCCACTAGTAGGAAAGACAACCCGTAGTTCAGAATGGCTAGGAACGAAATGCTCAACAATATAAGAAAGAGAATGCAAAATAAAATGCATAAAGATCAATACATAACAGAATCCCAAAACCCGGCGGTATCAGTACAAGAGCTTCTAAATATAATAAGAGTACAAAATTAATCTATCAAGAGAATTAACTTATCTATGCATGCAATATAGAGACTAGTCTAATATAAAGAGAGAGATAAGTAATACTCCGAACATCAGGAGTTCACTCTATGTCTCTGAACCAGGGTTGCTCCGCAAGATGCACACATCAACTGTGATAACCCATACTATGATCTACAAGCTACGGAAGTGAAGTATGAGTATCAAACGAATGGTACTCAGTAGGCAACTTCCAACTGAGCTCCAAAGATAAAGATGATATATACAACATATAAATATAATGGAAACTATTGCTCCAAAGATAAAAAAGATATATACAACATATAAACAAAATGGAAACTACACCAAATGGTCCAGAAATCAGATAATAAGTCAATGGGAATAATAAAGGAAAACTATCATGGTCACGTCAACGAGTCTAACATAACAAGATTAAGGAAGTATCACGGTGAACTATCTTATTCCAGCCATATTCGTTAGATGTCAATACTATACAATATATCCCAGGCCAATATACGAATGAAGAGTGAAAGAAAGATATATAGAAATATATAAGGTCAAGAAATGAATACACAATATGAATAAGCGAATAAAGGGATTTACGGTAGTGCCATATCTTCATATAGCTAGATACATATATATATATACACGTAAACATGATGTCATTCCAAAAAGTAGTCTAAATCATCATATCCTCATTCTAAGACCGCATTATGATACTATCAGGATTTAATACTATCATACTCAGGGTTTCCAATCCATATGGCTAAACATGATATAATTATGTACAATAATACCATCATACGATAGAAGAGGCCAAAGACATACCTCAATTCTCGATATTGGATCAATGACCAATCTGTCATAAGCTAGCCATAATAATGATCATAACAATGATTATAACAATATTAATAATAACGTGAATAACCGGCTGCTCCAAACAACTAAATACCTAGATGAGCCTATGCGTACCCCTACCACTCCAGACTTGAAAGGTTCAATCAACACACAATAACACAAGTAATATTCTTAACCCATATCCATGCAACCGTCCCACACCGGCTGATAAACATAGGTGCATACTTGTGATAGGCGATATGCATGCAGGAATGAATGCAAGGTACATAATCAATAGCACAACTCATCACAACTGTCATCATCATGACAATCATTATCGTAATCAACCTTCGGCCTTGTCGGATATCAATATCATCACAATAACCATTACAAAATAACACATACTAATATACTTATGAAAATAATTATATCACCATAAAGAATTTCTCTAGACATTACTTCCCAACTAGTCGTTATTAGCTAATCAACTTTATTTGTAATGAAACCACAAGTTCGCTCATTATCACATAACCTCTAGTTATTTATCTAAATATTATCATTATTTAGGAGATAGAAACTAACCATTATTTATTAAATAGCCAACATCCAACATCTAGCCAAGGTTCATTACTAGACCATAATCGCTATGTATTCATTATTCCAAATTATGAACTAATCATCATATATCTATTAACCCTTATTAAATAACACATAACCACTTATCACCTAACCATCTTTTATTAACTGGCATTATTCATTAACTAACCATTGTTAGCAAATTAATCCTCATTTAACTATTCATTCATTAACCATTTAGCAATTATTCTACGTTATTAACTAGACACTTCTTTATTACCAACATCACTTATTATCTAGCATCATTAATACAAGACCCCTCTTTTGACTACTAATCGATATTATAAACTTAGTCATCAATATCACTAATATTCACCTATGATAAACCCGACATCATCATTAGCAACACATCAACTATCGATAGCAACAGTATTTCAGCTAAGCAAGACTCATTAACTAATACATTTGATTCCTAGCCACCAAGTGCTATAGTCTGCTAAAAGACAACTAACTACAATATAGCTTAACCCTTAATTAAGAAGAACAATCATAAGATCATATTTCATCTAGAATCACAAAAGTTGCCGATATAATAATAATGAATGTACCAAATCTATGCAAGCCATCACCATTATTCAATCAATAAAGTCATAAACAATATACCACATCTACCTTAATCCCATACCAGAGAGATATGTATATAAACAACTATATGCATACTCATGAACTGTAATTACATCATTTATGATGATAAACACTTCTCAGATATCCAATTATTATCATAACACGGCCCTTGGCCCAATAATATATATGAAATAATCACATGATCATAATCAAGGCCTTAGGAATATATACATATCCAGAACTCATATCAATAATCATATTTATAAGCCGTAGAATATCTATAATTATCTTACTAAAGGAGGAATCTCATATCTAGGAGGCATAATATTAATAAGCATATCACCTCTATTAGACATCTCATACCTATAGGTCATACATCATAACCAACAGGAAAATCATCTCTATAAACTCAATAATCATAAGTAAGAGGAAAAACATCTCTATAGACCAAATATCATAACTAATAGAAAAATGCATCTCTATGGGCCAAATATCATAACTAAGAGAAAATACATCTCTATGGGCCAAATATCATAACTAAGAGAAAAATGGATCTCTATGGGTCAAATATCATAACTAGGAGGGAAATGCATCTCTATGGGCCAAATATCATAACTAAGAGGGAAATGCATCTCTATGGGCCAAATATCACAGCAATAGGAAATTAATATCTCTTTAGTCCATTAATCATAATCCAGTGAAAATCATCAAAATTTATCTATTCACCAAGTAAATTTTGTAAATAAGGCTCACTAGTCTCAACTAGGCCTACTATCCACAATTAAGCTCACAAAGGCTAGCACAAGTCTTGGCCTAAGTGGGTCGGATGATCTCACTTCTAATCCTCAATCTCCATATTTAGGCAAACTATGCCTGTAACTAGGTTAAGGAATCTAGTTTAACTTCTAGATTTCGAGTAATCCATAACCGATCCTAAAATGGGAAATTCGTCTAGAAGTGTGGGCATTTATGTCAATTTTACCCCAAGATATGGTTTAAATATCACTAGACTAGCCCAACTAAGGTCAATCAATACTTGGAACACATCCCAAACCTAGCATCATAACATTTCCATACTATAAACTAATTCAATCTAGAGAGAAGGCAATAAGATTCGGAAAGGTTCATAAACATACTACCTTGTGGGTCCAAAACCCTCATCCAGTACCCCAAACATCCATAATCAATACTAGATTATTTAATCAAAATCAACCCTAACATTCATATTCGCATGCCACACATAACACACATCATCTACGAATAAGAGTAGGTAGAAGCCTACCTCAATGTTGATATGCAAAACCTCACACCATGCACCACATGCTCTTCTCCACTTCACAATCTCCAAAATGCCATCATGCTATCAAAAACATAATCTACTCATCAATAAGAGTTTAACAATACCCATATTGAACTATTGTGTTGCGGGTCCAAAAACGACACCGAAAACCCCAAGTGGATCCCACGTATTGAAATCGCATTTTCGAGTTCAACCCAATACTCATACATAACCAAGGAATCATAACCCTCAATTAATGGGTGCAAAAAAACAAAATTTGGGGCTAAATTAAGCCTTAAGCTAAATTGGGGTCTTGGGCCAAGAACTAAGAAATTCACCAATAACGTGATGAAATCTTACCTTAATCCAAATGATAATCATGATAAAAGATGTTTACCAATCTCCCAAGAAAACCACAAGAATAAATTTTGAGTTATAATACCCATTTAGGGTTTTAGTCTCTCAAAGATAAATGAAAAATCCCCAAGTTGCCGATATAATAATAATAAATGTACCAAATCTATGCAATCCATCACCAGTATTAAATTAATAAAGTCGTAAGCAATATACCACATCAACCTTCGTCCCATACCGGAGAGATATGTATACAAACAACTATATGCTTACTCATAAACTGTAATTACATCATTTATAATGATAAACACTTCTTGGATATCCAATAATCATCATAATATGGCCCTTGGATCAATAATATATGCAAAATAATCACAAGATCATAATCACGGCCTTAGGCCTATATACATATCCGAAAGTCATATCAATAATCATATTTATAAGCCGTAGCATATATATAATTATCTCACTTTAGAAGGCATCTCACATCTAGGAAGCATAACATTAATAAGTATATCACCTCTATTAGATATCTCATACCTATAGGTCAGACATAATAACCAAGAGAAAAATCATTTCTCTAAGCTCAGTAATCATAACTAAGAGGAAAAATATCTCTATAGACCAAATATCATAACTAATAGGAAAATAAATCTCTATGGCCCAAATATCATAACTAAGATAAAAATGCATCTTTATGGGTCAAATATCATAACTAAGAGGAAAATGCATCTCTATGGGTCAAATATCATAACTAAGAGAGGAATGCATCTCTATGGTCCAAATATCATAATAAAGAGGGAAATGCATCTCTATGGGTCAAATATCATAACTAAGAGGAAGAAACATCTCTAAAGGCACAATATCAAATCAAAGGAAAATTAACATCTCTATAGTCCATTAATCATAATCCGGCAAAAATCATGACAATTTATCAATTCACCAATTAAATCTCATAAATAAGGCTCACTAGTCTCAACTAGGCCTACTATCCGCAACTAAGCCCACACGGGCTAACACAAGTCTTGGACTAAGTGGGCCAGATGATCCCACTTTTATTCCTCAATCGCCATATTTAGGCAAACTACGCCCAAAAATAGGCTAAGGTACCTAGTTCAACTTCTAGATGTCAAGTAAGTCATAACCGATCCTAAAATAGGAAATTCGTCTAGAAACATGAGCAATTATGTCAATTTTAACCCAAGATACGGTTTCAAGAACACTAAACTAGCCCAACTATGGTCAATCACGCTAACCATGATTCTAACACTTGAACCACATCCCAAACCTAGCAGCATAACATTTTCATAATACAAACTAATTCAATCAAGGGAGAAGGCAATAGTATTCTAAAAGGGTCATAAACACACTAACTTACGGGTCCAAAACTCTAACCCAATCCCCCAAATATCAATAATCAATACTAGGTTAGTTATTCATAATAAAACCTAACATTCATATTCACATGCCATACATAACACATATCATCTTTGAAGAAGAGTAGGTAGAATCCTACCCCAAGGTCGATCCACAAAACCTCACTTCATGTACCACATGCTCGTCTTCACTTCACAATCTCCAAAATATCATCATGCTATCAAAAACATAATCTACTCATCAATACGAATTTAAGGATACCTATATTGCACTATTGTGCTTCGGGTCCAAAAATGACACCAAAAACTTCAAGTGGGTCCCACGTAAAGAAAATCGTATTTTCGAGTTCAACCCAATGCTCATACATCACAAAGGAATCATAACCCTCAATTAATGGGTGCAAACAAAAAAATTGGGGCTAAATTAAGCCCTAAGCTAAATTAGGGTTTTGGGTCAAGAACTAAGAAATTCACCAATAAAGTGATGAAATCTTACCTTAATCCAGATGATAATCATGATAAAATATGTTTACCAAGCTCCCTAGACTCCCACAAGAATCAATTTTGAGTTATCATACCCATTTAGAGTTTTAGGCTCTCAAAGAAGAATAAAAAATTACTAAATTCGCAACCTTAGGGTCTATTTATAGACCCCTTCGGCGAAGAGATGCGGTATCCCATGACAGCAAAGTCAAAAAGGTGTTTTTGAACCTCGAAACTCATTCGAAACCCAAATGACATAATCCAATGTGAAATTTGAGTGTAAACCACGTTTCAAATCCATTGGACTCATCAAAACTTTCATCCATGATCGTTTTGGCAAAAACTGGGCCCCACACCTATAGTTTCATTTTTCATAAAATACTCTCAATAGCCTAAAATAAGATTGGAAACCTTCGGACATGAACCAAAGGTCCTTCTAGTATAAAATAGATGCTTCGGACATGAAGAGAAGTCGAATTTTCAATTCGAGGTCGTTTCGACTAAATATGGGTCCCACACCCATATTTTAATTTTCCATCTTTCCAACCAATAGGTCGATATGAGTTCGGATGCATTGGAAATTAAACCAAAGGTCTACCTAGATTAAAATTATATTTCAAATCTATTGGGACAATCAATTTTTGTATTCGAGATCATTTCACTGAAGTTTTTGCCCAGTAACCATTTGGAACCAGCGAAGACTTCAAAACAGGAAATTTGACCTAAAAATCAAATGAACTGCCCGATAACTGAGCCGTCAGTCCTAGCAAGTCATAAATAACTTGGGGCATCTATGGAGAAGCTCAAATGGTGAAGATATCACCTGAAGGGTCATTATAGTTTCTGCTTCAAAGAAGGATATTTTAGTTAAAATGAAGGCACCGAAGAGACCACGTTCGATACAATAAATTCAATTTGTAGGAGGATTAGGTAGATTTTCAAAAATTAGAAAGGTCCAAAAGGATGTGAAGCTGATGTCTAGGAAGGAAAGGATTGATGTACTAAAATCTCAAAAAGTGTTGTCTGGAAGGATTTTTGATCCAAAGATATTTGGTCATTCAAGAATGTATGAATTAGTGGATTTAATTAAGCATCAAGATTGGATACACTTGTTTAAGACCCTAGACCCCATTGTTCATGAGAAGGAAGTCAGGGACTTCTTCTACATTATCAAATTTAGAGAAGACAAACTGAGTTTGACGACTATAATGCAAGGAATGAAGATGTCTTTGGATGAAGTGACCTTTGGTGAATATTTTGATGTCCTAGTTGATGGGATCAGGTCTATAAAGAACCAAAAGACTCAATTAAGTTTATGCAGTCAGATACAATGGTTGGGGGAACTTCCATGACCGAAGTAAGAAAGATATTTTTGAAGGGGGAAATTCAGTCACTTTTTGAGTTTGTGACTAAGGTCCTCCTGCCTCAATTTGAGAAAAATGACATTTATATCTATAGTAGACTTGTTTATCATGGAATCCCTAAGTAAGTTTGAGTTGATTAGCTTGCCAACACTTATGATTGAACACATGTATAAGGTCATGCTTGTAAAGGATGGGAAACATAGAATATCCTATATATCGAATTTGGGGTGGGGAATCATTGCTTATTTCTTACTCATTTGAGCCTTTTTGTGTCGAATTAAGGGTGGGGAATCGACAATCGTGAATGTTTCATCTCCGTCAAGTGTATACTATCTTTAGTTTTCTATATTTAGCGACAGACTTGTACATTTGTACTTATTTAGTATCAATCTTGTATTAATAGCTCTTGTACTAGTGACACTAGGTTGTAAAGCTGGTTTGTATGTTCATTTTGTCCATTCCTTCCATTGCTTATGGGGCCTTATTGTAGATATAGTTGGTCAGATTGTTTTGTTGTTCTCATTTCACTTATTATCTATTACTTTTTGATATATTTGCTGGTAGGGTTAGCTCACCTACTGGAGGGTTATAGTAGGTGTCATTGTGGCCCAATTTTGGATCAAGACAACAATGCTATGGCTACATCATTCAAGGCAATTACATGCTTTTATTGTATCATTACATCCAATTATATCATTTTTTCCTTCAACAAACAAATTATACCAAATTACTTATTTTCATTATATAAAGAACATAACAAATCCATTATGGATTATTTAATTTCAATTCTCTTAAAAGATAAAGATTTGGTCCATCACTTTTAGATGAAATTAAAGTGATGGTATGACTCATTTTTCCGTTGTCAAAAGATAATGATGTAATCAAAGAACAAAGGGAAAAAGATTATCAAGAGAATAGTACTAAAAATGAACCGGAGAAATGATAAATGATTTACTAAAACTAAAATCAATATGTGAGTTTCTTATTCTACTTCTCAAGTAAAATTTTCCTTTTTTTTGTTTGATAATTGTTTTTTAATAGATCTAATGATGTTATGTCATGTAAAACATTATGTTTACGCATAGCGGGTACTCAAACGCGCTGGCTACCCTTTTTTTATGTGATAAAAAAAATTATTTTAGAAAATATTCATAGATATGTCAAAGAACCCAGTGACTGCATAACTTGTATTATTATACAATGAAAGAACCGAAAAAAAACTGAAAATATGTCAAAGTATTTCTCGTTAAGCGGTCATTTAGTAGGATGCATTAGAAAAAATAATGCATGCATTAGCTCTATTTTTTTTTATTAATATGTTGTTTGGTACATTTTTTCAATCTATGTATAATTAACGCAAGGGTTAGTTATACACTCTATTGTCTATTATGATCTGCATAATTAATACATAAAAAACCTTTGGTATAAGAAATGCAATGAACTTTAATACATGCATTAGCATATGTAAAGACACAATAGCCCCTTCAAACCTTTTTCACATCATTTTCATTAAATTTGTGGAGGATATTTTAGTAAATAATTTTTCTTATTTAAAAATATGCAATCAACAGTATTCATAACACACCATACTAAACACTACATAAGAAATAATCTCAGCATAACTAATGTAAGCATAACTAATATTTGCATTACTAATGCGATCATTACTAATACATCATATTTTTCACTATTCTTTTACACTCCCAAATATAACCACTAAATGAACAAATCTAAACCTTATTAACTTTTAAACTTACATTATTGAAGCCTTTGTATCATAAAGTGCAACAAATTATTAACTAAATTATTTATTTGTTATATTACTTGATTCCTAGAGAAACTGAATTTAATAATTTAAATATAAAAAATAGATATATAATTAAAAATTGATTTTGAGATGATGTGATAAAATTTGAGTTTATCTCTCTTGAATAAATCAAGTCAAGTTTAAAAATTAAAATAAAAAAATAATTTAAAACTTTATATTATAAGTAGAATATCAAATTTGAGAGTCAAGTATATTGCTTAGTTGTATATGCTCTTACTTATCCGGACCATGCGTGTTAATAATTCTTTTATCATAGGAGGAAAAAAATACTTTAAAATACTATTTAATAATTTGAAAAGCAAAAGAATATAATTGTTAACATTGAATTGTATAATTGTAGAATTCACTGGAATATAATTAATTAATTCAATATATGTGAACGGTCTTAAAAAAATTAAAAAATAATTTGAAATGATTATTCTTTTCTCTAACACTTTCCGTGCATCACATAAATACATACACTAGAATTTATATTTTCTGTACAACATGTGGATACGTACACTTGTACTATATATTTTTAGCATATCGCATAGATACGTATACTATAAAGCCCCGGCCTCTTGCACCTTCCACCAAAATATATCATTGACATTTGTGATTAGTTTTCATAAGAATGGCCAAATTATTAACTCTGTTCTTTGTTTCCTTCTCGTTATTTCAGGTTTACTTTTTAAATTATTTAGTCATTTTTTCTTAATTTTAGATTTACCCTCGTTATTTTTTTGACATATTATTGTGACATGATATATATGTGTTAGGAGGCGTTTGAATTGACTTATTTTTAAGTTTTTTTTTACTTTTAAGCACTTTTTATTTTTATTTTAGTAATGTTTGGCAAAACTAAAAAATGTTTTAAGTACTCACTTTTACACCAAAAAAGTACAAGAATAAGTCAAAAGTCAAAATTAGGGTCCCCTACTTATGACTTTTCGCTTTTAACTTATAATCCATTTTTTAAAAACTCATCCAACCACCCTCTTAGTTAATTTAAATAAGTTATCACTTTAAATTATTCACTTAGACAGATTATGCATATCTATCCCTCAATTAATTTTGCACATAACTACATATATAGATAGCAATGACATGACTTTATGATGGGAAAATTCTTTTCTAATTTTTTGGATAACGTTGGTATAACAAAATGTTATTGCTCATAATATTTTTTTGTTGTTGCACTGACAATTACTCAAGTGGATGTTCAAAATAGATGTATTGAAATTCTGAATTCAAAGGGATATATTCTTTCTGACTGTAAAAAGAAATATTTTCTGAAACGCAATGAAAATGAAATTTGCTCAAGGGGTGCTACAAGCAAATTTGTTTGTACATGTATTTATAATTATAGTCGTTATGATAGTAACTCAACTTGGTAAATGAAGTTTGAAGGTGTTTCATTATTTATGGATCAACTAGTAATTATTTCTACGCTGTAAAAGTATCTAATTAAACTTTATGAACTAATATTTTTCTAATATCAGAATATTTTCCCCATATTTAGTTTAATCTCTCATTCACTGATATGTTTATTCTTTAGTTCAAGTTCTATTAAACATAGTTGATTCTTTCAACAAAATGCCTATATGGATGGTTAAAAGAATATTCTTTTCAACAGTGTCAAGCTATATCATGTTAAATTAATTAGTTGGTAAGTAACAATATCGAAATCAATATATGAAAGTACATCGTTTTTCACATACCAAAAGAGGTAAGCGATTGTAGTACATACCTTGGATCTTATTAAAGTAAAAATAGATTTTTCTTTTTTTATTCAAAAAAAGAGTTTTGAGTTGTTGAATCTGCTGAAGCCCGACAATAGATATCACTTGCACATGTTACATGAAAACTAATAGCAATATAATTATTTATTATTCTATAAAAAATATAATTTGAAAACAAGAGCCTCATTCATTCAAAAAAGTTACATACTTTGACAAACTAAAACTTCATTCAAAATGAATTTATATGGGAACTTTTTATAGAGGCATATATGTTCATATGAGTGGTATGATAGTAAATTATAGTATATATATTTTATAGTAATAGTGAATAAAATTTAATCATGAATAATAAGATAATTGTAACATCCCATATTTATGTAAGGACATATTACTCATTATTTAAAAAAAAAAAAAAAATGACAAAAGAGGCAAATAATGAAAACAAAAAAAAAGGAATGAGAGAATACTAGTGGGCTTTGCCCATCAGCAACATAACTAGGGAAATTGAAAGCATAAACTAACGAGATTTTGGAGGAAAAGATTTCGTCAACCAATCTTAGGGAAAAACAAGGAAATGACAGAATACTAATGGGAGTTGCCCATCAAAAACATAACAAGGGAAACCGAAATCATAAGATATAAAGATTTCGGGGGAAAAACTTTTGTCAGCAAATCTCACTACAAGAAAAACAACCTATAAGGAAGGGAAATATGATCTCAGAAAATTCAAATCTTGTCCCAATTGGTCTATTGGGACCAGAAAAATTCGGTCGCGTTCTGTCCTAACAGGCTCCGCCGCTAAAGGTCATTAGCGACAAGTCCAATAAACCGTTCCTTAAAATCCTTTTGCGACGGCAAAAAATCTAGTCGTAATTGCCTTTGAGTGACGGTATATCTTGTCTCAATCGATTAACTACCTGGTCTTAATTATTCTTTTGCGACGAGCAATCTCGTCCTAAATATACTAACTACCTTATCATAATTATCTTTTAGCGATGATATTTCTTGTCTAAAATAGACTAACTACCTCATTGTAATTATCTTTTTGCGACGGTATTTGTCGTCCCGAATATCCTTTAGCGACGAGCAAAATTCTTGCCTAGATCAACCTTTAAGGACGAGCAACATCCTGATCGTAGATCAACTTTTAAAGACGAGCGATATTCTAGTCCTAGATCAACCTTTAAAGACGAGCAACACCTCTAGTCATAGATAAATATTTAAATATGAGCATTATTTCTAGTCTCTAATTGACCACAAATGAGCCAAATATATATCATAAATTAATAAATTTCATCAATTTATATCAAATTGCTATCGAGAATCAAATCCAGTATACATAGTGATAAAATTTGTATATCTCAGTATTGTAGTAACACTTATATACTTACCTAACAAGTTTAAATAACTCAAATCAAAGTATTAACTCGGTGGAACTACCACGAGACATGACTAACTTTCTATATCAGTATATAGTTCATCTTTGAAGCTGTTTTTTTTTTGTAGAAGACATTATAGACCTGAATGAGTTTCAGGACTGCTGCTTCCATTCCTGAATTGTACGATAGAGAGCATAAATGAGAATCAAATTACAGGTATCTAACTTGAGGTTTGTCATCGGAGAAGTATTGTGTCCACTCTATAGCTATCCTTTTATTGCATCGCCTTCATATGTATAACCATCTGCTGCTATATGTGGATCTTCCATGACATCCTGAATGTGTTCTTGTCAAAGATAAAAGCATCAATCATACAGGATACACACAGTACACCAGATACGAAGTATCAGCTACCATCTGTACATCTTGATTTTTTTTTCTTCTTTATTTTTTTGATAAAGGTAAAGTTAACAACTTGATTTATGATAGTATCCTATACTAGCAGAGTTATATGTGCCTCTTTATTATTTTAAGTAGAAGTATTCGTCATTTATATTGTTTGAAAAGAAGTAATACATTTTGATACTAGTCCTCAGTTCAACCTAAATTCTCTCAACAAATAGATGAAAATGATTATTATGTCTTCATATTTAATGATCCATCAACAAATAAGACTGAGGATCTCACGGCTAGTCCACATGTTCTCAAACAACACAAGCATTGATAAAAAAACTGAGCATCTCACACGGACAAATCCTAGATCTCTATTTAGAAGGTGAAAGAGTGACTATTTGAAATCACACAGAATTTTGAACCAAAAGAAAACAAATCATATATCTTACGCTTACTTGAAAAATAAGACAAATGAAATGAGAAGGAATTCATTTTTGACTCTTGGAACCCTGAGATGAAGTATTTACATCCGAGTGTGGTGTGTATATATCTCTCATTGGCTCAATTGTTAGCCAAACTTCTGAGAGCCTATTAGGCCGATTTAAAGGATCTTTCTCACAACACCTCACTGCTAGATAAGCTAATAGTTCCTCTTGATCAATTGGACAATCACCAGCTGAAGAGTCCAAAACTGAACCAAAGAACAATGATGAATAATCTCTGGCCAAGAGAAAATTACATTCACAACAGGCTTTTTATGAATCTATAGAATGGTTCTGTTGTTAAACTAAAGGGTTGAGTCCTTTACCACCTGTCTGAATAAAGATTTTTCTTAAGTCATATTATGAATTTAGCATCTTAGTGTTCAATAACACAAAAAGGAACAGAACACGCAGCCTGAAGTTTATTCTTTACTTTAAATTAACTTGAATTTGGCTTTAGTTTTTTTAAATAAAATGTAGTTTGTTTCTGCTTTTTCTTTTTCTGTATATAATCATACAAATTACCTATATAAATTATTTGATTCGATCTTCTCAAGTTCAAAATAAAAAATATCCAGCAAGAGAAGAGGGCAAGACCAAAAAGTTTTACTTACCCTTAAGAAATTGGGCTGAAAATCCAAAAGCTGAGTCATGAGCTCAGAATTGTCCAAACCATATAATGAGACAATATCACATTTCCTCAACCAATATGGGGAACCCTGACACCTCAACACACCCCGCATTTGACATCCGTAATGTTAGTAATATAACTTCAGGACCTAACAATAACGATATACCGTGTGTATTCCCACAAGTGAAATTACGGTAGAATGAACGCATACCTTACCCCTGCCTCGTAGAGATAGAGAGGTTTTTTCCAATGGACCCTCAACTTAAAACAAGTATTTCAAAGCGGTTTGAAAAAGGGAATACAAAAACATAAGCAGTAACAAAATAAAATAATGTAAAATAGAAAATAGTACACAACATACAGAAGAAAGAACAGTAATAATAATGAACTAATGCAATAACTGAAGCACAAACAAACACAGGTCATAACTTTAGGGCCCAACACTGGGAAATACTACAACAATCACGGGTCTGGATCGGGTATCGTGTTAACAAAATCAATGTAGGGATTAACTCAACTGCAATAGCTCGTTCATATAACGAGAAGTGTCCAAAGCCATAAAAGGAGACAACCTACTCCCTCAACCATTGTGGTACACTCTTTAACATTTACATCAAAACAACTGGTTTAGCTTATTCCATATCCAACTCCACTCTATAGTAAGATGTGCTAGTTATCACGTATCCATTATTAAATTTTGACTCTGTAAGTTCAATAATAAAATATCCAGCCAAGCAAAAAAGGACCGAGGTTCAAAGTTATTACTTTTCAATTTTCTTTGCTCTATACATAGTTTTAACGTCCAAAAATAATATTTCATGTTTCAACACGATTAGGCTTTATTACCAGTAAAAGATGCAAGTAATTATATCTTCCAATTAAATAGCTTCTTGACTTCTCATGATGTCCATAAAAAACTTTTCCAGCCAAAGAAAAGACCACCAAGGTCTTACCGTTTACTTCCTATAATTTGTTTAATTATTTAATAGATTTTATCTTAAAACCATCACAAAAGAGAGAGTGTTCCCGAAGGAAACACTCTTAAAAAGTGTCTGCTATACAAATAGATAGTGATAATGAGGTTATAGTAACAATTATGCCTCGATCCTAAGCTTGGTAATGATAATAACTATTTAAAGAAAAAGTATCAATTCTACAAGAACAATGCAGGAAGAAGGGGCACACAAAATGGCTAATCCTTGGATGCAGGGCCTAGAACAACAAACATTATTTTAAAACAAAAATGATGACAAGCTATGAAGTTTCAGCTTTCACGGGAGACAAGGTAAGAGAACTTCAGTATAGTGAACCTACTGTAATTCTAGACGGGGTTTATGACTCTAAATAAGGGAAATATGTGCACGACTAGACAATGTGATGAGATAGTAATATTTAACATAATGGCGGAAGTGAATATTATACTCCACTTCAAGAAATCTAGTTATATCCTACATCCATTAGAAATGGGATAAAATTGAAGCACAAGATCACATATTCTCTTCACTCTGTCACGTGCTAACAAGCTAAAAATTAGAGAAGGAGAAAATTCGAACCTGCTCACATGAGAAAAAGGCTAGAAAAATGGCAGTCATAAGACTATGAAGAAAGGTATTTGATCTTGTATCTACGTGGCGATTGACAATAATTTGACCCTGTAGGTTATAAAAAGTATCATAAGAGACTTTCTGTAATAGAGTCATCTGCAGAAGGTCCTTTTCTGTTGATAGTAAGAGTTAACTACGTACCTTTGGATTGATGACAAAGATTTTCCCTTTAGGTATTCCAACCTTGAGGTAGCTGATCTCATCTATGTGTCTGTTTCCAAAACCAGCGTAGAAGGGAAAGAGATTCTTATCAGAAGGGAACAATGTTTTTATATCCTGCAAACTTAAAAGTTAACAGGTTATGATCTGCACTTGTTGCCATAGCTAAATACATGTACTCACAATTAGTAATTTTATCTTCTAAACAGCCACCAATTCCTCAAGAATTTGCATATTTCAATTTCAATATTCCTTGCCCGTGATATTTTCACGCTTTCTCTTTTAGCCACTATCTTTGTCTTGTTATTTAGTTATTTCATTAAACACATTGGATGTCTTCATTCAAGGGTCTATTGAGGAAAAGTTGTCTACCCCATGAAGGTAGGGATAATGTTGAAATGCGCCCCACACTCCCCAGAACCCACTTGTGGGACCACATGCCATACGGGGTATGTTGTTTTTTTATTAAACTAAATCTATCAAACGGGCTGAGTTGACCCGACCCAACCCGGCTCAAATTGGCCCACTTAATAAAACTGGCCCGATTTGACCCGGCCCAATTTGACCCGGTCCGATCAGCTCATGGGCTGTAGGGTACCGGGTACCGGGCCGATTAAATATTTTAGTTGGTCCCAGTTAACCCGGCCCGTACCAAGCCTGGTACAGGCCCACCGATTAACCGGCCTGAACAGGCCCAGATAAGTTTTTGTTTTTTTTTAAAAAAAAATTGACATTTGGGCCAAACTAGCCGTTGGCCCAATGGCTATATAGCCGTTTTTGGGTCCAAACGGCTAGTTTTGTCCCATTTATTTTAAAAAAATCATTTAAAATATTTTTTAATCCCAATTTTTTTTTATAAATACCCTACACCTTCAAATCAATTTTCACATAATTTTTCACTCTCTCAAATCTCATTCTCTCTCAAATCTCAATTGTCAATTCTTAAATATTCAATATATTTAATTTCTTAAAGTGCTCACTTTAATTTTTTAATTTTGCGATTACAAAGTACAAGTGAGAGTTTCTAAAGTCGCAACCTTCAGATACTTCCAAAATTTAGTATTGTCGTTTCATCTCTTACGTTTAATGTTTATGTATTGTATTTATTGTTGAATATTTAATTTTATTATATTTGTGTATTTTGAATTTTTTTAGTTTAATTTATATTATGGATAAATTAAGAAACCTCGCTACTAAAGGTGTTAATTTTTTTTATCCTGAAAGCGATAGTGGTAGTAAAAAGCGAATTACTAACGGTAGAGGTACTTCAAGTAGTAGATATACCCGTGTACCTTCGCCTCTGGTACCGCTTGGTACACCTTTTGAGGAAGAAATATATGGGTGCTCACGATATAGATTATGTAGAAGCTCAGAAAAATTACGGTATAGAAGAAGAAAATGAAGTAGATGTGGTTAATTTAGACGAAGATGATGAAAATATTGGTGAGACACCCGCAGTAGGAAATGCTAACGTTAGAGCTAAATCGGTTAATCTCCCTTCCCGTCCTCCCCATGCCCCAAGAGCTCGTAAAACAACTAGTATTGCATGGCAATTTTTTGAACGTATATCAGATATTGAGGTGCAATGCAATATTTATCAATAAATATATAAGCATAAAAGTGGAGACAAGAAAGGAGGTACGGGTACGTTAATGAGACATATAGGTGATGCTCACAAAATAGAGTTAAATATTGCACGAGGTGGTGGGGATGTTGTTGGGCCAATGCAAACTAAAATGGACCCAACAACCGGTCAGATAACGAAGAAGTATAATAAATTGAGAGGCCGGGAAGAAATAGCTAAAATGGTAGCTGTGGGTTATTTTCCTTTTAGTTTTCCTTCTTCTGATGCCTTTATTCATTATATTCAAGAAATTTATAATCCTATATTTAATGGTATTCCTAGAAGTTCTTGCCGGTCTGATATTTTTAGACTTCATTCACAATATTATTTTTATTTATCAACATTGTTAAAAAATATTCAACGTAGATTGTCCCTAACTTTTGATCTTGATCGTGCTGTAAATAAAAATGATTATTTAACCGTTACTTGTCACTGGATGGATAGTAATTTTGTGATACAAAAACGTATTCTTGCTTTTTTATATGATGAAGATCGTAAACATACTGGGGATTTTATTGCTGATTCAATTGTTAAAGTTGCCGAATTTTATGTTATCAAAAATAAAATCTTATGTATTGCTTTTGATGATGCTTCTAACAACAAGACTGCTATAAAAAAAGTTAAAATCTAAGCTATCTCCACCGTTGCCTGAAATTTTTTATATTAAGTGTGCATGTCATATATATACTTTAATTGTAAAAGATGGTCTTGAGTTTTATATTGAAAAAATCCATCTTGCTGTTGGCTTTATTCAAGAAAATAATCGTAGATCGAGAATTAGATAATTTAAAGTTAAATGTCAAGAAAATGGACTTGCACCGATATTGATCTCTGAGAAAATTGATATTAGATGGAATTCTACGTATGATTTTTCAAAAGATTATTATAAATACAGAGTTCCTATTACACTAGTTTTTAACCAACATTGTGGTTCATTTGCTGATTCTGCTGATTGCATGCTGCATGATTCTGATTGGGTTATAATTAATGATCTTGTTAAGTCTTTAGAAAAAATTTATGTAGCTACGGTTGAATTTTTCAGTGCTTATTATCCTACTGTTTGTAATATTTTGGTATATATAGCCGATATTTCTGGTTTGCTCAAAGAATATAAAAATAAAGTAGGTTATAAAGAAGCTGTTGGTGCCATGTTTACTAAATTTTAAAAATATTTTTTTTTGATTTCCCCTATTTACTTGGTTGGTGCTATGCTAAATCCGTGCATGAAATATAATACTATGTGCCACTTTAGTACTATTAATTATGCTTACTTAGAAATAAATACTAACAATGATTCTGAACAAGTACAACCTGATTTGTGGACAGCTATGGGTGATGCGAATGAATACATAGAAAAATTATATAATCACTATGCTGATTTAGTTGATTTAGCCGTACCTATAAATATCAGTCCAAATGTTGTTCCTCATCCTCCCGAGGAGCCATCATCTTCTAAAAGGTCGGCACATAGTGGTTTTCCTGATTCCTTTTATGATTTACCTTGTTGGAACAGTGTTGATGAGAGAGCTTACACATCAACTTATCGAAAAGAGCTAAAATATTATCTTCGGTCGCCGTCAGAGGATTGCAGACGATGGATCAACATGTTAAATTGGTGGAGGAGTAATGAAACACAATATCCTGTGCTTTCAAGATTATCTAAAGATATCTTGAATGTTTCAATGTCATCCGTTGCATCAGAGAGCGCCTTTAGTCAGGGACGACAACAGCTTGGAGACAACCGACACTCATTGGGAAACAATGCAATGAATGTTCTAGTTTGCCTCAGAGATTGGATTAGAGCGGAAAGAAGAAATGAAGGAATGAAACCGGAGCCGAACGACGAGCAGATACTTGAAGAAATTATGTCTTAACGGGAGAACTCAGCAGAATCAAGTCCAATGCATGGTTTTTCCCCGTTGACTTTGACTATCCTATGCAAGTTACCGTTAATATTAACATGAATGAGTTGGAAAAAGTGCTGCATAATTTTAAGATTTTTCATTCATTTAAATTATAAATTTTGGATCATTTCGCAATCAATAAAATGCAACATTCATTCATTCCTTAGTCCTTACTTTATATTTTTTTTCATTTAATGATTTAAATTGAATTTATAGTTTAAATTACAAACTTACTTTTAATATATTATTAATTTACTATCAAGTATTATTAATTTATTATATTAAGTAGCATATGTTTTGTATATTTGTGTATATATCTTCTATAGATGTGTATATGTTTTATAAATTGTATATATATTGTAGTACATATATATATATATATATATATATATATATATATATTGTAGTATTTGTTTTATTTAAAGTAATACATATATATTGAATGATGCAAATATATGTTTATATATCTTCTATAGATGTGTATATTTAACGTATACATGTGTATATGTTTCATAAATTTGTATATAACTATATATATATATATATATATATATATATTATAATGTATATATATTTTATTATATTTTATTTAAAGTAGTACATAAATATTGAATGGTGCATATATATGTGTATATATTTTCTATAGACATGTATATTTAACGTATACATGTGTATATGTTTTATAAATTAGTATATAACTATATATATATATATATATATATATATATATATATATATTTTAATGTATATATATAGTAGTAGATTTTATTTAAAGTAGTAAATGTATATTGAATGGTGCGTATATATGTGTATATATCTTCTATAGATGTGTATATTTAACGTATACATGAGTATCTGTTTTATAAATTAATATATAACTATATATATATGTTGTAATGTATATGTATTGTAGTATATGCTTTATTTAAAGTAGTACATATATATTGAATGGTGTGTATATATGTGTATATATCTTCTATAGACGTGTATATTTAACGTATACATGTTTACATGTTTTATAAATTAGCATATAACAATATATATATATATATATATATATATATATATATATATATTGTAATGTATATATATCGTAGTATATTTTATTTAAAGTAGTACATATATAATGAATGGTGCGTATATATGTGTATATATCTTCTAGAGACGTGTATATTTAATGTATACATGTCTAAATATTTTATAAATTAGTATATAACTATTTAACTATATATATATATATATATATATATATATTGTAATGTATATATATATAGTAGTATATTTTAGTTAAAGTAGTACATATATATTGAATGATGTGTATATATGTATATATATCTTCTAGAGACGTGTATATTTAACGTATACATGTGTATATGTTTTATAAATTAGTAAATAACTATATATATACATATATATATTGTAATGTATATATATATTGTAGTATATGCTTTATTTAAAGTAGTACATATACATTGAATGGTGCGTATATATGTGTATATATCTTCTATAGACGTGTATATTTAACGTATACATGTGTATATGTTTTATAAATTAGTATATAACTATATATATATATATATATACATATATATATATATATATATATTGTAATGTATATATATCATAGTATATGCTTAATTTAACGTAGTACATATACATTGAATGGTACGTATATATGTGTATATATCTTCTATAGACGTGTATATTTAACGTATACATGTGTATATGTTTTTTAAATTAGTATATAACTATATATGTCTATATATATATATATATATATATATATATATATATATATTAATATATATATATTGTAGTATATTTTATTTAAAGTAGTATATATACATTGAATAGAGCGTATTTATGTTAACATATCTTCTATAGACGTGTATATTTAACGTATACATGTGTATATATTTTATAAATTAATATATAACTATATATATATATATATATATATATATATATATATATCGTGGTATATTTTTTTAAAGTAGTACATATACATTTAATGGTGCGTATATGTGTGTATATATATCTTCTATAGACGTGTATATTTAACGTATAAATGTGTATCTGTTTTATAAATTAGTATATAACTATATATATATATATATATATATATATATATATTGTAATGTATATATATTTTAGTATATTTTATTTAAAGTAGTACATATACATTGAATAGAGTGTATATATGTGAATATATCTTCTATAGGGATGTATTTTCAACGTATACATGTGTATATGTTTTATAAATTAGTATATAACTATATAACTATATAACTATATAACTATATATAACTATATATATATATATTGTAATGTATATGTATTGTAGTATATTTTATTTAAACTTTAAAGTAGTACATATGCATTGAATGGTGCGTATATATGTGTAATTGTGAATATTTGTATATATTTTTTAAATTGTAATGTAGTATATACTACATAAATAGTGTATATATGTTGTTTAAAGTATTTAAAATGTATATAAGTGGGTATATATAGTGTATACTGAAATTTTTATTTTTTTTGATCAAGTTTGATCGGATTTTTAATCGGGCTTGATCGAATTTAGGTGGGTTTGACCGGGTTGGGTTAAGTGGGCCGGGTTAGGTCTATTTTTAAAAATTTTACTGTTGAGCCTGGCTTGGTCCGGCCCACTTAACCCTAACCCGGACCCGACCCATCCCACAAACTGAATAAATTTAATGGGCCTGTTCTAGGTTAACCCAGCCCAGCCCACTTAACACCCATAGATTAAACGAATTTTGATGTTTCTGTATGACCATATTTTAAGAGTGGCACGCCAATCAACCCAACTTCCATCCACCTTCAATAGCAATAAGATTAGTTAAATTGTAACCAAATCTTAGTGTATCGAGCAACCTATTTCTACATATTGAGCATTTGAAATCTATCAGTGTAAACAGTGAGTCTTCGTGCATCAAATTTCAAATGCGCTATATAACCCATCTATTTCACTTGCTTTGGTTGTAAAATATTTACAATCCATAACTCACTTAAGCTAGCAAAAGAGAAAGATTGACTAATAATATAACAACAGTTAGAGTTTGAAGGTTAACAAAAGTTACTGCCATCGTAGCATACTAACTTTAGACAGACAAAAAGGTGTCAAGACACCGGAAAAACAATGAGATTATCTGACGTAATATATCACCAAATTGGAATATAAGTTCTTGCATTCTTGCACACAAATTACTCATCAAGCTAGCTCTTTTCCACTTGTAGCTAGCTCAACTAACCCACGAGGTAACTGGTACCACCTACCAATACAAATACCGAGTAACTTTACATAACTGACCAAATAATCAACCCCAAAACTTCCTTCTTTTGATCTTCAATCCTCAATATCATACAAACTGCTCATCAAATAACTCATTTACACTTTATCAAAGAACAAAAGAACACCAAATCTTGAGAAAAAATATAAAACACATATAGATACATATAAATTAGAGATCAAGGTAGCGCCTTTACACTTTATCACAGAACAATATACATAGAGAACACCAAATCTTGAAAAAAAGAAGAACATAGGGTTTTCGATTTTGAGCCCACCATCAGCAATCACCAGGAATTGACCCGATGATAGATTCTTCTTCTAATACTATGAAACTGATGTTTAAAGAGAGATGAGAAATCGGCAGGAATAAAAAGCTTTACTCAAATCTTTACACAGAGATGAGAAACATACCGATAACGGAAGCTGCAATTGGAAATGAGAGAGATTTAGCCAATGATTTGAGAAATTTAGCCGATTGAAAATGAGAGAGATTTAGCTGATTGGAAATGTGAGATTTGAGCGTTCAATGATTGATCGATAATTTGGACATACAAATAGTTTTTTTCATTTTGGCACGTTAAGTTTTATTTTTGTTAAAATTTTTATTATAATAATTTGACTGTACTTCCCTTTAAATTATTATAAGTGACCAGTTAAAACTTTTTTTGGGGACCAGATTTTATACATTCTCAAAAAAATACACAATTAGGGACTAGAATTTAATCTCGTCCTAATAAGTATACTTTTGGAGATCAAATTATTGACTTGTCCCTGAATATTGATCTTAAATAGACCTTTTTCTTGCAGTGTCTAGGGGAAAAAAGGTCTTGGAGTTGTGTCTCTCTTCCTGTGAAAGACCGCGGCGAAGTTTCACTACGGAGAAAAATAATTCAACGGAAAAGAAGTGGAACTCTTGCTATTATAAATATAAATTTCAAGGTTCTTTATTTCATTGACATGGTGTTTTTAACAAATAGAATATGGTGAATTTCAATGGATTCTGGATATGAGAACATCCATGGATAAATGGAGATTTTATATTATACTGATGTGAGTATATTTTTATATTATTAGTTCAGTTACAATGTGATTATAGATTAATCGAAGAAAGTCATATGCATTGTTTGAGGTGACGAATTTGGTATTCTGACACGAGTATTGTAAGTAGTAATCTTACCACAACTTATGTTTTCATACCTTACATAGTTTATACATGATTTTGAAGAAAATAAGAGTTACCGAATGCTTTGAATTTTGACTTGGGATAAGTCTTTTACTTAATATGTTACTGAAATGACTATTTGAGATGTTCTCACTGTTGTAAGACATATTTATCATTATTTTAGCTATAATTACGTCTATTATGAGGGTTCTTCACTTACTTGGGAATAAGTATTTTGACATGTGTTTTGTTCAAGCTTATATGCTATATGATTTGATATGAAGTTAAATGCCATGTATTATTTTGAAAATGCTTTCATATGAGTACCTACTGTTTACAAATAAAGTACAAATGAGAGTAGTCCTTGATTTGGATCTCATACTTAACAACGGGTTCATTAAACTGGTGCATTTTGTATTTAGATCTTACTATTACAGCCCTCGCTAGTGGGAAGGTAGAACTAACATGCAATTACGTACTGATCTCCCTCGAATAGGGACCTATACTGATAAGATATTTGACTTTTTTATTAGGTCCACTGTTATTGGTTAATTCTTGAAGTAAAATATCACACGAATTATATGATTCATTCTTGAAAACCTTCCATATATGAAATATTTGTTATGATACTACACTTTATTTAATTTATTACCGAACAATTAATTTTTTTCCTTACATGGAACAAATAAGATTGCTTATGGTATTACCATTTTCTAAAGGATATTTATTTCATGATATTTTTCTAATTATCATACTAACATGTTTTTCTGACTTTTCCCCATTTAAAATTGTTATGATTAAGTGTTATTATTCACTAAGCTAGCATCTCAATTCCTACTATTTTTTTTCTTCAGAAAATGCAGGTGACATTGGTGAGGGTGTCATTAACTAGAGGTGGCAGTTCCTGGTAAGCCTCCACACTTGTTCCCATGGGCAGAAAGCTTATTTAATTCGTTGATATTTTCATTAGAACTCTTAGACTCGCTACATAGTAATTTTCTTATAAGACCTATATACATATTTTGTCGTTGTTATGATATTTGACTAGTGTTGGACTTCTTTTCATTTTGAATATAACTTTAGAACGTTGATGGAAGATTATGGTCTATTATGTTATTAATTGTTGGATATATATTATTTTTGAGACAGGAAAAAATTTGAATAGGCTAAAAAATAAATAAAACTCTATCTGATTTTTATAGATTACCTTAGTGCCTACGTGGACCCTTCCATGTGTTTTGATACGCATGTGCCACGTATGTGCCATGTAGGCACTAAGGTTGTTAAGAATATGATTTTAATTAGTCCAGGGGTAATAGGACCCTCCTAAAGTTCGGGTGTGTCTCAGCCTTTTCGCATATAGTTCAAGGTGTAAATAGAACATTTTCTCTAAAAATATTGATTGATTCTCCAAATACTATTACAGTCACATAATATGAGACAAGAGGAATAACATATATTATTTGAAAATTAGTAGCAAGTATTATAAATCGCAATAATTAACAATTTAGAATGTTTAAAAACTCTATAGTTAGAAATTTTGAGTAAGTCTCTAAATTCCATCAATGTCACATAAATTGTGACAGAGGAGAGAAAGTAACATATATTTTCTAAAGGTTATGTAAAAGTATTACAAACTATAATAATTAATTATTTAAAATATTGAAAAATCACACAAAAATCTAAAAATTATATATAAATTTTGATTGGCCCATCAAATTATATCAGTGCTACATAAATTGAAATGACGAGTGTAATATAAATTATCTAAAATTTATATAAAAAGTATTATATATCTCAATAATTAACAACTTAAAATATTTAAAAATTATACAAAAAATTTAATTGACGCCTGTAGGGACGCTTTATGTCTAGTGATAAATTATTTTACAATCATTGACCAACTAAAAATAAAAACTTTAACCCGAGACGTATGTGACTAGATGGCTAAGCAAGCTTTTTCTAGTAGATAGTTTTATTAGAAAGATAATGTGGAATATAGTCATTAATTCTGAAACTTCATAAGATGAATGAGGATACGTTCATTTTTTCTAATAAAAGCAGAAATTAGTCTTAAATATTGAATAGAGGTGACAATTTTAAGATTAGTATTAATGATACTAATATTAAAACCCTCAAGTTTTATTATTTACACAAAGATTTCTATACCATATTTACACAAAAATCCCTACATCATCACAATCACTCCTCCTGCACACCCTTTTTGCTGCCGCCGTTGCCGCCACCTCCTCTTCCACCACTATCACTATCACTACCATTTCCACCTCTTCCAGATTGTAACACCCCGAGAGTACACTCTGGGCGCTACACGGTGCTTACAGTCCCGAGGTACCACAAGCTATCCCATGAGATAGTACCTGCTGTGAGTACTGAGTAAAACTGACATCAAAAGATCATATGTGGAAATAAACTGAGGAATGCCATAAGGTTTTAAGTCATAAATCTGATAAGTCTGTAAAACAAAACTGATAATGACAACTGAAATCTAAAAACTGACTAACTATCTGTACTAGTCTGAAAGCCTCTAATTGAATAACTAGGGAGTTGATGGGACAAGCCCCCCATAACTCCGTCTGTCTGCTAAAACGCAGAAACTAAAATAAACATAACTGGTCCTCGAAACATGAGGATTCACAGCTGCTGCTACTGGTACGCTGGGATAACTAGGTACGGTCGAAAACCTAAGCATCCGAACCTATGATATGAAACATCATAGCGCAAGAAAAGAGTATGCGATCAGTACTTTGAATGTACTGGTATGCTAAATGAGTGATGTGTGAGAAGATGCTAACACATTTGAGGCTTTTAACTCGGAATAATTGCAAATTTTTAAGCAACTTTTGTTAGTTTTGATTGTTTTTTTTGTGTTAATGCAGATGTGAGTGATAGGGGAGGAAACAAAAGAAAAGAAGAACAAATCAATTAGAATCTGGTGCAAATAAGCTAAAGTAAAGCTGACGACATTTTTGAAGCGTCGTTAGCTATGTGAAAGGATGTCAAAGTCACCATCAAGCGTAGACAGAATCTGAAGAATTGAAGTGACGTGTGACGACCTTTTTGAAGCGCCGTCACAACTATGATAAGGCGTCAAAATTTTCGTCAACTCAAAGCAGAACATGATGATTTCCAATGAAGATGTGAAGAAATCTTTCATGCGCCGTCACTTAATTGACAAGCCGTCAGATTTTTCGTCAGAAGACTCAGAAGAAAAAAATTCACTGGAAACTTTGACGATATCTTGCACATGTCATCAGACGTCTGACACGCCGTCAAGATCGCCGTCGACTATTCCGAAGAGAAAACTGAAATCTTAATTTTTGTTTCCTTATTTAGAATTAACTATTTAAAGACTTGTTTTAGGTTTTTTAAAGGATCTTTTTTGGGATTTTTATGATGGAGAAGCTATCAGACAATTAACTCGGAGGGTGGTACATAAAATTGCCTCATTTTTTTCATCAGATATTTTTATTATTTTCTTCCCAAACACTTATCAACTATTGTGGGTTTCCATCTTGTGATTGAATTGAAGAAATACTTATTGGGTTTCATCCATCAGTAAGTTTATCCATATTACCATAAATTCAACTTGTTATTTCGTTCATGAAATCATAAACGACTAATTCTATTAGCCCGAGTTATGGGATCCATGGATTAGGGTTTGATATGATGCTAGGTATTTAAAGGATTCAAAGAGTAGTAGAACATCTTGAAATTCTGTTGCTTTAACTTGAATCTATTGGTTGCAAACAATAGGTTATGCCTTAGGCTTATTTGCTTTTAATAGAGAAATAAACTAGAGGACGTGAATTATCAACAGGGACTCGGAAGCTACCAAACTTCTGTTTAATGATTAATGCCGTAACTGGATTAATCTACATGAGATAAAATCCTATTGGAAATAGATAAGTTATCTAAGTTCAAAAGAATTAGATAATAAATTATCTGGTGAGGTTGAGAGATAAGTCAGATAGTGTCGTCGTCAGGGATATTCTCCTGTGTCTACTTACTTCAAGAGTCTTAAGCATTACCTAGTATCTGTCAATTCGCAAAACCCATGGTGAACATAACTCTGGTCTCCCATTTATCTTGGTTACAAAGACTAAACTATTGAAAGTGATAATTGACTCTCTGTGTAACTTAAACCCCCATTTTTGAAAACAGTAAACTACCAGTAAAGTATTTCGTAAACAAATCGAAGTTCACACCCTATTCCTTGTGGGATTCGACCCCAACCTAGTTGGGTTTTATATTGATAAAAATATCTTACACCCATTCAAGAGTGTAGTTTGAGAGTTATAAAAAATGGCACCGTTGTCGGGGAATACGGTTGTAGACTAAAAGTTTGTGCGCGAAAATTTGCTGATAGTTAAGTTTCCTTGATTTATATTTATTTGTTGTTTTTGTGTATTTTAGGTGCTGTGTTGTTTATGCCAAAAACATGAAGTTCCGTAGAACCGCTATTACCAATCAATTCGAAACCTCAGCTGATAGGGAGAATGGCTGAACAACAGGAAGTAGAGAGACTAGCTGCTTTGGCTAGGGCTTAGGTGAATGTGTAGAATTTAGGTCAACAAGCACGTCACCAGAACCCTGATGATGAAGACTCGGGTGATGAGGAATTACTGAATCCTCAAAACCCAAGGAGAGCTAAGCAAGTTGCTGCACAATACAGCGAAACATCAATAGAAACCATCCAGTCCGAGGAAGATATGGTCCACAACCTATTCACTATAAGGCTGATGAAGATGATGAAGTAATGGACGTAGATGGTGCAATGGGTGTTATCATTCCTCCACCGTTGGCACCAGGAGCAAAATTCAGCATAAAAAGTACCATTATCCAACTCCTAAATCTGAAGGGGTTATTTGGAGGATTTCCTAGTGATGATCCGAACATGCATTTGGTGAACTTTATCACTATTTTCAAATCCTTTGACAATCCGGGAGTGATCCAGAATGCGATCAGGTTGAGGTTGTTTCCGTTGTCTCTATTTGGAGAGGCAACAATGTGGTTGAATGAACTAGAGCCTGATTCTATAACCAGCTGGATACAGTTGAAAGATGCGTTCCTAGAACGGTTCTTTCCACCCTCTAGAAGGGTACAGTTGAGGGATGAAATTAGTAACTTCAGACAGCTGCCGCCTAAAGCATTACACGAAACCTGGGAAAGATTTAAGAAGAAACTTGCACAATGTCCGAACCACAACATGACGGACTTGCACTTGATGGAGACATTGTACCGAGCTTTCAACTCTGTGACAAACCCAATTGTTGACAACGCTGCAGGTGGTTCATTCATTGAACTCTCTTTTCTAGATGCTTCTAACATACTGAATAGAATGACCAAATAGAGTCGGGCTTGGCACACTAGGGATTCTATGATGGCTATCCCGACTATTGCTAGTGGTATAACTTTGGAGCAGCGTAGAAGGGATGAGGAGCGATATCAGGACATGGCCCATTTGAAGACGCAGATGGACTTGCTAGCCAAGCACTTGCTATCCGGTAAGACTGAAATAGTTAAAGCGGTGGAATCTTAGGGTACTGTTTCTGCAGGTGCTGATGTGGAGACAAGCTATGTGAGTAATCAGGGGGGTTTCCGAGGCAATAGCCAAGGGAACCAAGGTCGGACTTTCTATGACAAGCCTAATTATAAAGATAGGGAACAGGGATACTGGAGAAACAATAATGACATGAGTGGTTTATATGTTCCTCCTGGAAGTCAGGATACTGCAACAACTAGTTTTGGCAAGATATCCATGGAGGACATGATGGAAAAGCTGTTATAGGGAGTTGAAGCTACCAACTCAGGGGTAACTACTTGAAGAGTGAGTTTTCTACCCTCAGTCAGTTGGTTAGCTCACACTCTGCATCTATTAAGCAGTTGGAGAAACAGATGAGCCAACTGTCTGCTACACTGAACTAGAGAAAAGTTGGTACTTTACCTAGTGATACGGTTCAAAACTTTCGGACTGGTGGCTCTTGTATGGAGATTACCTCTCAAAGTGGTAAGATATATATGGCCCTCCTGTGGGAAAATCTGTGGGGAATGAGGTAAGTATTGATGAATCAGAAGGAAGAAATCTAGTGGAGTCTGAGAAGCTGGATGGTTTTATTGATATTTCAGAGAAAAATTATAAAAAAGAAGGGGAAGTGGTATTGAAAGAAATTACAAGACCACCACCTCCCTTTCCTCAGAGATTGAGGAAGAAAAAAGATAACGAAAAATTTAGAAAATTCATGGCAATACTAAAACAACTTACAGTGAATGTGCCATTGATGGAGGCACTTAAGCAAATGCCAAAGTATGCTAGATTTATGAAGAAATTGTTAACAAAGAAGCGAAAGGTAAGCTGTGAGCCGGTGGACAACATCCACCATTGTAGTGCTGTTTCTTCACAATCCTTAGTGCAGAAAAAACCTGACCCTGAAGCATTTACTATCCCGTGCACAGTTGGGTCCATGAAGTTTACTGAAGCTTTGTGTGACTTAGGAGCAAGTATTAATCTGATGCCACTTGATATCTACCAGAAAATGTGATTAGGGGAACCTACCCCCACAACGATACATCTTGTGATGGCAGACAGATCGGTGAAATGACCAGTTGGTATATTGCATGATTGCCAGTAAAGGTGGATGACTTTATTCTTCCTGTAGATTTTGTGATATTGGATTGTGATGTTGATTTTGAGGTACCCATCATTTTGGGTAGACCACTGTTAGCCACGGGAAGAGTACTAGTTGATATAGAGCTCAATGAACTAAGGTTCAGGTATGGAAAAATGGAGGCCAGATTCAAAATGCATCCTCCTATAAAGCAAGTAGAAGAGATGAATATCTTCTCGATTGTGGATGTATTCAAGGAAAATGGTAATGAGGTATCGATACGGTATCTTGACGAAGTCTGAGTAGTCGAGATAACCAAGTCGTGCTGCGATGTTAAATTAGGCGCTGTTTGGGAGGCAACCCAAAGTTTTAATTTTGTTGCACTAGTATTGTTAATTTTTGTAGCTAAGAGTTGTACAAAGGAGGCGAACTGATTGAAGTCAACTTGAGAAGGTTGACGTTAATTTTGACGGGCTTTCACAAGTATGACAAGCCATGAGAAACATCGTCAAAATAATCAAGTCAAAGCCTTATACTGTTAAGGTTGACGACAATTTTGAAGCGCCGTACGATCTCTGACGGGCCGTAAAAACTGTCGTCAAACGAGTTGGGCCCAGTTTAAAAATTTGACTAGCCCAACACAACAATAGCTGTTCACGTTCCCGCATACTAAAGATACTTTTTTTTTGGTTTTGGTTTTCTTTCCTTAGTGACTTATTTCCCTTCCTTTTTCAAAGTTATTTCCATCTAAGGAAATTTTTTTAATACTTTCCTTGTAAGTTGAAGCTTGAGAGTTAAGTCAAGAAACCTTCCCTCTCTCTCATAACAGTATTCTCTCACTCATAATTCTAAGTGCTCAAAGTACATCAGCTAAGAGTCGACATTCAGGTATGAGAAAAACTTTAACTTTATCTTTCTTTAGAGAAATTGTGGACTACAAGAAACCTTGGTTTCAAAGGAATGAGCTGAACCCATCAACATGTTTCAAGCTCCTTAAAAAACTAGGGTTTGTAGTGTCATACGGTTCATTAAAATTTTAGTTGAATCACATGACCTAAGTTGAAATTGAGAATAATGGTAGATGAAAAATCAAGTAAAAAGGAATTGGAAGTGGTAATTTTGACTGACGACAACTTTTACGGCCTTGCACCCGTGTGACAGCTTTTCAAAAAAGCCGTCAAAAGTTGGGAAATATTTTAGATTCTGGATAAGGTTAACGATGCCTTTGAAGCACCGTCACACTTGTGACAAAAAATCAGAAAGGCCGCCAAACCTTCAAACTAAAAATAGTAATGAGGTTAAACTGAGGCGATCCTTTTCTTCTCTTATTTGATTATGGACACTAATTGAGGATTTCTATGTTGTTACAGAACTGAGCATGGCACCCAAGAAAAAGAATCCAACTGCACCAAAGAAAATGGCTAAAGGGAGTGTACCTCAGAAACTTTTCAATTAGGACTCTGATTATGAAGACGACGAACCGTTGCTCAGATGGACTAAAAAGAGGGCTAGTCCAAAGACACCACCATCACCTAAGCCTATTGAGGTTGAGGATACTAATGATACTGAGGTAACAAACTTATCTGAGCAAGCATTGGAGGAATAAAGATCAGAACACACTGAGAAGGAGTTAGAGGACACCGAACAAGAATCTGAAAATGAGGGTTCTGAGAAGCCTGCAGCTGAAGAAATTGAGTCTGAATCACTATCATCGGAGCAGGAAGGTGATAAGGATTCTCCAGTACAGGGAACTTTGGTAAAATGCAAAAACCCCGAGATTAGGAACAGTGTGAGATGGCAAATCCATGGAGCTGAAACAATCTTTTGGGACGGACTTTGCAGAATAGATCAAAGAAGTGCTCGAAGGCTAATTTTAGAGGAGAAGAATATTATGATTACAGGGTTGATCAGATACCCTGAGGTGATTTAAAAACTCAAGGATTATTGCCTGGAGTGGACTACTAGGGGAATCGGTGTTTACTGTCCTTCGTTAGTCTAGGATTTCTATGCGAACTACTAGGCTACGGTGGAAAATATGTTCAAAGAAGGGGATAGAACTTCAAATAAGCCTCTACTAACCAAAGTTGTAGTACGTGGAGTGAGGGTGGATGTATCAGACGCCACCTTAAACAGGTTTATTCATGGGCCACCCTTCGTCCCACGAGCCACATCACCTACCTTTTATGCCAGGTTGAAGCATCGAGAAAATCAACGCAAATGGCTAGCGACTCTCATAGAAGATGGGGAACCTGAGTGGCTGAATAATCCTGCAGAAAAGATAACCAAAGCGTCTCTAAATTCAGAGGTAAGATTTTGGTGGGGGTTTAGTACGGATTCATCTGATACCCACCGAGGAAGAAAACGTATTGGGGGATGATCGAGAAATATTGGTTGAAATCTTGATAGATAGAACTCCCTTGGATTTCAGAGAAATTATAGCGGAAGAGATCAAGATTCGGCTCGCAAGACCCAATGCTGCATATCCATTCCCATGTCTAATTACTAGGTTGTGTGAAGCAGCTAATGTACCTGATATTTCAGGTATTGATGTTGAGTTACATTCTAAGAAGACCCAAAACCCTGTCAGAAAAGATAAAATTCAGCCGGGCTTGCGACTTGATCGAGATGCAGTTGGCGCAATAGATCCTTCAGTCACTGAGACTTTTTCAGCACCAGATGTGGGGGTGCAAATCTCTGAAGATGTACCATCACCACCAGTATATTTATCTCAGGCAGGCTCAATGCCTCAAAGTGAGCCGACTACCTCAGTTCCTCCAGCAGCAACAGGTTCTACATGTCAGCCAATTGATATCAGGAAGGTGGCTAGGCAAGCAAATTGGTGCGAGGTACAACTACAGGCCTTCGCCAAACAGTTTTCTGCTGCTTTGGATAAAAGAATCAAGGCTACAATTGAACCTTTCATGACTTTGCCTGGGCGGGTGGCAGACCTAGAAAACAGATTCGATGCCCGAGCAAGAGAGATGACAGGTGGTGATCTTGCCACTTTCATGGCTGCATTGGACAAGGTGAAGGCTGAGGTTAGGATGCTGCAGCAGTACCAAATTATGGTGCCAACAAGATCAGTAATGCATAATGTAGAGGAAGAAATTTCTATCCTTGATCTTACTGTGGATTCCCCGAAGAAAAAAAAGAAAAAAAGGGAAAAGAAAGGCAAGAACAAGAGAGATAAGCCGGATAGTTAAGAGGAGAGAAAATCTAAAAAGAAAGCAAAGAAGAAGGCAAAGAAGGAAGACTTGAAAAGGGCAAGATTGGAGTCTCTAGCTGACACAGAGAAATGGGAAGCAACCATCAGAGCTAGGGGTGCAGGTGCTTCATCGAGCCAGGCTCCAGCCACTACAAAGGCAGATGCTACGAGTGGGGGGAAGACAACAGATGATGTAGTAGCATGGTCGGAGACCTAGGATCCATAGGCTTGACTGTCTTTAGGTATGTCCTAACCCTTAATGCTTTTTATTTCTTGATTTTAAGTTGAGGGTGTAGGGAAACTGTTGTTGTAACATGTTCTGTAGATAATTAGGAGTAGTACAAGTACTTGAGAAAGTTAGCTTGTTTTGTGATTTTTGAGTACCTCTCTAGTGGTCTGATCTATTGGGTACTGTGTGGATTGTATCCATTGTGACCACTGTGTATCTGTTTGTGGCAGTAATATGGCAAATGAATAACCTGTAGAAAACAAATACATAAATTGGATGAGTAGTGATATACGATATACTTGTGTGCCATGTACGTGTAAGGTCTTACTCAATTCCCGTTGTGCGTTGAATTCAGAACTTGCCCAGTTAGTCACACCATAGTCATAGGATAGGAGTTAGGAAAAGATCATAGGCCGTTTTTGCATATTAACCCATTTTAGCTTAAATGACCATCTAATTGTGAATAATATCCCTTGATCCCTTTTTGAGCCTAAATAGCCTAGTTCGTTCTTGTAGACCTTTCACCTTCCCATTATATCACAATGAACCTGTTTTGGCCCTGGCCCACCTTGGACACTGTGCACCTTAACTTAGGCAAATAACCTAAGTTGAGGGTGGCTACTATAGGGGTGCGTGATACAATATGAGTATGAAGAGAGGTAAAAGAAGGAAAATGAATAACAAGTTGGGCGCAGTGATAAAGAAAATAGGAAAAGAGAAAAACTATAAAAGTTAATCTAATGCTTGAACATACAACACCCATCTTAAGCATGCTTGACAAATAAAAGAGGGAGGAAAAAAAGGTCAAAAGTTGAAACCCCAAGATTGAATGTAGTGCCAAGGAGATGTAGTCACTATGAAATACCCATGAATATCATACCATCCCCTAGACTACATTACAAGATTAAGAAAAGCCCTATAATGATCCTAACTGGCTTGTCTGAAGACTTAGGTACTGACTATAAGGGAAAGCCTATGGCATTTGATGCGTAATGTTGGAACTTCGTTCTGAGAGAGAGTCTTATATTCATACCTATGTCTATACATGTGAATCTGAGTGAAAAAGGGATTCCTTTGTTGTAAGGTCACACTAGGTATGTTGGTAATAACTGCTTTGTTCAGATAATGTAATTTGGGTATATGCGAGGTTATTATAGCTGAGATTTTTTCCATATCTAGATACTTGTGAGTTACATGGTCGTTTTCAAATACTAGACACAGTTGATTTTACTTTGATTGATCATGGAGATGGTGCATGTATTCTGACCTGATAAGAGTAATTACCTGCAGAATTGTACTTTGTATACTCCTAGTTATGTTTTGGTTGCTTGAGGACAAACAATTGTTTTAAGTTGAGGGTGTTGATGTGTGAGTAGATGTTAACACATTTGAGGCTTTTAACTCGGAATAATTGCAAAGTCTTAAGCAACTTTTGTTAGTTTTGATTATTTTTTTTGTGTTAAAGCAGATGCGAGTCATAGGGGAGAAAACAAAAGAAAAGAAGAACAAATCAGTTAGAATCTCGTGAAAATAAGCTGAAGTAAAGATGACGACATTCCTGAAGCGTCGTCAGATATGTGAAAGGCTATCAAATTCACCGTCAAGTGTAGACATAATCTAAAGAATTAAAGTGACGTGTGATGACCTTTTTGAAGCGCCGTCACAACTGTGATAAGGCGTCAAAATTTTCGTCAACTCGAAGAAGAACATGATGATTTGCAATGAAGATGTGACGACATTTTTCATGCGCCGTCATTTAATTGACACACCGTTAGATTTACCGTCAGAAGACTCAGAAGATAAAAATTCACTGGAAACTTTGACAATATCTTGCACACGTCGTCAGACATCTGACACGCCGTCAAGATCGCCGTCGACTATTCCGAAGAGAAAACTGAAATCTTAAATTTTATTCCCTTATTTAGAATTAACTATTTAAAGACTTGTTTTAGTTTTTTTAAAGGATCTTTTTTGGGATTTTTATGATGGAGAAGATATTAGACAATTAACTCGGAGGGTGGCACGTAAAATTGCCTCATCTTTTTCATCAGATATTTTTCTTATTTTCTTCCCAAACACTTATCAACTATTGTGGGTTTCCATCTTGTGATTGAATTGAAGAAATACTTATTGGGTTTCATCCATAAGTAAGTTTATGCATATTACCATGAATTCAACTTGTTATTTTGTTCATCAAATCATGAGCGGATAATTCTATTAGCCCGAGTTATGGGATCCATGGATTAGGGTTTGATATGATGCTAGGTATTTAAAGGATTCAAAGAGTAGTAGGACATCTTGAAATTTTGTTACTTTATCTTGAATCTATTGGTTGCAAACAATAGGTTATGCCATAGGCTTATTTTCTTTTAACAGAGAAATAAACTAGAGGACGTGAATTATCAACAGGGACTCGGAAGCTACCAACCTTCTGTTTAATGATTGATGCCGTAACTGGATTAATCTACCTGAGATAAAATCCTATTAGAAATAGATAAGTTATCTAAGTTTGAGAGAATTAGATAATAAATTGTCTAGTTAGGTCGAGAGATAAGTCAGATAGTGTCATCGTCAGGGATATTCTGTTGTGTCTACTTACTTCAAGAGTCTTAAGTATTACCTAGTATCTTTGAATTCCTAAAACCTATGGGGAACATAACTCTGGTCTCCCATTTATCTTGGTTACAAATACTAAAATATTGAAAGTGACAAGAATATAACTCTGGTCTCTCATTTATCTTGGTTACAAATATTAAAATATTGAAAGTGACAATTAACTATCTGTGAAACTTAAACCCCCATTTTCGGAAACAGTAAACTACCAGTAAAGTATTTCGTAAACAAATCAAAGTTCACACCCTATTCCTTAAGGGATTCGACCCTAACCCTGTGGGATTTTATATTGACAACGATCGCTTACACCCATTCAAAAATGTAGTTTGAGCGTTATCAATGAGGTAGGCTGATATGCATTGTTTCATGAATATGAATAATAACTATCTGAATGTATGTCTGTAAGTATATGTAACGTGTAATACTGAATGGAGTACAAAAATATGTAAGTACTGAGGATGCATGATAAAGCATATAACATTTTCTGAATAAAATCTGTAAATATTAAAATACCGAAATCTGATAACTGAATGTCTGATATCTGTATGCTATGGTCAAGCAAACTAAAACTGAATTAGTGAACTGGTTATCGAACTGAGACTGTAACTAAAACTGTGGGAGATATCATCTAACCAACATGCCCCGCTCTGAACTGATTGGGGTCCAACCTGTAACCCCAATTCGAAGGGTGCTAGTACTGTTCCACGAGTACTAACAATGGTTTCGGAGTCAATCCTAACTAACGGGTGACCCCTAAGATTAGTCCTAACTAGCAGGTGATCCCTGAGAGTGTCAGTCCTAAATAAAAGGTGACATCTCATAACCTATGCTGGCTACATAGTTCTGGAACTTAGGGATTGCTTCTAAAGACCTCGTCCTAATAAATGGGTGAGACCTCATCCCTAGGATCGCTTGGTGCTGAATCCTAATCCCAACTAAACTGACACTGAGCTAAGATTAACTGGACAAGTAACAAATCATGATCGCTAACTGGATGAATATGCTCATACGTGTCTGAAACTATTCTGAAACTACTGAGACTAAGTAAGAAGCTAAATTTTGGGTATTAAAATCCCAACAGGACTCGATAAGAATAATAACAGGGTCATATGAAAGTTTTGAAACCATGAAAGGAAATTATTTCTCACAATTATTCACTTAATCATTTAATCAAATACATGGGGACCAAGACTTTAACATGAGGATATCTCTAGACATGATGAGATAGCAAGATCACATAATAAAATCATAAACTGAGGATTTATTCTGAATTTCTCATGAACATGATATGAAAACCACAATATTTAAAACATACTATAATGCATTCCACTTGAAAACAAATTCCAAAATCTTTACTTGTAAATATGTAATAAGTAGTCATTGTTTAAAACCCGATAATTTAGGCATTTCATCAAAAACTTATAATTCATGGTTTAAACTAGGCATGGAAATAGCTTTTAAGCTTGAAGTAATAACAAGATTTCTCTTATAAGATCACCAATTAGGATTTAAATTCAACAAACAACACCATTTAAACATGTAAGGTTTAATATCACCAACAATTTTATGAAAACATGATAAAGATTCAAAATTCATGTAAGTTCATGGACATAATTCATGAAATATGTAATAAGGGCTTCTTTCAATGAAAATAGATTGTAAACATCATGTAGAAGAAAAATCATACAAGGTTTATGGAGACAAATCATTATAAACATAAAATTTCATGATTTGAAACATAAAAGATGGATTCTTGGACTCCATGGGTGAAAAGGGGCCCATGGATGAACATATAACATACCTTAAAGCTTTATTCTTGATAGAGAATTAACATTTCTTAAACGTTCTTGGATTGGAAAACATAAATCTTGATCTTTTCTTGAACTTGAAGAACTTGAATTTCTTAGTTTCTTGAAGAATGGTTTGAATATTGTTCTTGGGGAATGATTGTGAAAGAAACCCTAATTTTGATGTTTAGGATGAATGAGGATTTATGTTCCTTAATTTGATGGAATTAGGCGTTAAAAATGGTGGAAAAAGTCTAAAAAATCTCATTAAAATGTCATTACAAGACTGTTTCTGACTTGGTTGACATTCTAGATGACGGACCGTCACTCTGGTGACTGACCATCACTCAAACCATTATTTTATGGCTATAAAATGAGCTTACTACCTGAGTTATGATGGTTTGGTTAACGGGACATCACTGGCTTGACGATCTGTCAGCCTGGCCGTCGTACCTCGGCAGGCTGACAGCTCTCTTGTAAAACGGGCATAACGTTTTACTACGATATTAGATTTTGGCGAAATTTGTATTGTTGGAAAGAAAATTAAATTTTATATCCGTTGGTGGGTCATAAGATAAATATTCTTCATAGAATGAAAGATATTCTTGTTTGAAGTTGACTATAGTAACATCCTTCTCAAGAATCAAATTTGTAAGAGATGTTTTGATTCGTCTAATATCAAGGACGTATTTGAGGCCTTAATATACATCAAACTCGATAATAAAACTACCAAACCACTATAATTTATTTCTAATGAGCTTGAATCATGGTTCTACTATTGGTTGGGATTTTTGAGGTATTATAATATCTCCTCATTGGGAATATTTGTTCTCGAATGAGGTTGGTTAAGCTGAGAACACTGTGGAATTGAGGTTACATGATGAATATTCATACTGAAAACATGATTACTTGTCCAATTATGAAACATGGCACATGGCTGAACAGGTTCGTAAATGCATGGGATGACATGAGGATGGTCATAGGGCTGAGATACAACAAGATAGTCAACTTATGAGTACCCATTACTTCAAGCTAAATATTTTTATGTGGAGAGAAGATGAAAGGTTTAGGACATAAAAGCTTGGGTGATTTATAGTACATCTCCCCCTTGGGATATTATGTCTCCTGAAAGATACTGACTTGGCTGAAATACTAAGGAAAGACTGAGATGATGCTCGAGACATAAACGAACTGAATCATAACTGAATATCTGGAATCTAAAACTTGATGCATGAACTGAACTTTATTCATCAAAGAGGACTAATCAGGGGAAACACATGACATAAGTTTGCATTTCGCTGATCATTAAGTGTGTAGAATGAGTTCTGGAACTAAAAATACTGTAAATCATGAATACATGAGTCATGGACTGCATGACCTGAGTTTGGAGTTCATAATTTTGATGGAATATGATTCTTACAGCTAATCCAACTGGAACTCACTATACTAAGAAATGGAAGCACACCTGATTATCTATGATGTGCAAGAATCGTGAACTATGATCATGGAGCTGACATATAAAGCATGAGTAGATATCGTGATGACTGAAGTATAAAACTCTACATTGAGATGAGAATGGGTCGGGCATCTTCTTCCCTAGTGTTGTTCTATAACACTCTGGCGTCACTACTAGAATCTAAGAGACTGGCTTGGTTACTTGTTCTATCATCTCCCCTTTATCTTAAAGTCATCGTTCTAAATCTATCAACCACTTAACAAGATCTGAAATAAACTATCACCATTTTACTTTAGAGTCTGGGATAAACACTGAGGAGGGATCTACTAGAGTATCAGGACTGACACCAAAATTAATAGTTATATATAGGGGTTACAAAAGAAAATGAATCTCCGGGGTCTAATAAAATATACACATAAAGATTAAAGGCCGTTAACATACCAATAACCATATTAGGAGAGTTTTCTTGATCATGACGAGACTGGAGTGCATAAAGTATATTCTGGCATTGGCTACTAGTGGCACTGGAAGTGGCGCCCTACTGAGTTGGGCGACCGGATGGGATCGGAGGATAGTTGAACTGGCCCTGTTGGCGCAAATCTTTTCCCCTCTGATCTATTACTCTACACTCACGCATCCTGTGGCTTGGCTTACCATATCCAAAACATACATCACTGTTATCTCTACATACTCCTAGGTCATTTCTACCACACTCTCCGCAAAGTGGATAGGTACGACCACTGCTCATGCTACCCTAGGTTTTGGAGCCTGGCACTCCATCATGACTGTCATTCCTGAACTTTGGTATAGGTTCACTAGCTGAAGAAGGAGCTGGGAATGAAAACTTCTGACGGAACTGTGAACAGTTACCACCCTCTGACATAGATTGAGAAAAATTAAAACTACCTATCCTAGCCCTCTTATTCTCTCTTTAATTCTCCTTATCTTTGTCTTCCTCAATCTGCTGGGCATGGACCATGAGTCTAGATAAATCTATCTCCTTAATCAACATAGCAGTCCTACACTCCTTGACAACACTATCAGCTATAACTGAAATAAACTTACTTATTCTAGACCTATTATCAGCCACCACACGAGGAGCATACCTAACTAGCTGAGAAAACTTGAGGGAATACTCTCCCACACTCATGTTTCCCTGCTTCAGATTAATAAACTCTAACACCTTAGCCTCTCTTAGCTTCAAAGGGAAAAATCTATCTAAGAAGGCTGTAGCATACTCCTCCCATTCTACAGGCCCTACATCGACACCCCTATCTTCTTTCCACTGCTTAAACCAGGTATGATCTACATCCTATAAATGGTAAATACCTAACTCTACACTCTCACTAGACGTCACCACCATAATATATGTTACTATCTGCACCATGTCTAGGAATTCCTATGGATCCTCTTCAGGCTTGGATCTCAAAAATGAAGAAGGATTCATTTGTGTGAAGTCCCAAATTCTGGAGGAGGTAGTATTGGCCACTAGGTTAGCCTGAACAACAGCTGAACATATACTTAGGCTACTATGGAGTGATCTAGAGTGGTAAATACAGCTCTGAACTCGGCATGTGAAACATGTTCATTCAGGGGATTTTTCTAAACGGGCGGAGGTGTCGGCTGATTTCTGTTTCTTTATCTATTGTTCTTTCTGGGAGGCATGGTTTATAAAGGAAGAAAGAATGGATTAAAAAGAGAGTTTAAATAGAGATCACGCTCATTTGCACGACATGAATACTAAAAGAAGGGAAACTTTTCCTAGAATATTTTGTAGCCTCCTGTCCATAAGTGTGGCACACTTCACACCCATGCACAAGAATCTACTCAACGCGGCTTTCAGACTCTCTAGGAAACTTTAAAACCTTAGGATCTGATACCAAGTTTGTAATACCCCGAGAGTATACCCTGGGTGCTACACGGTGCTTACTGTCCTAAGGGACCATAAGCTAACCCATAAGTTAGTACCTTCTGTGAGTACCGAGTAAAAATGATATCAAAAGATCATATATGGAAATAAACTGAGGAATGACATATGGTTTTAAGTTACAAATCTAATAAGTTTGTAAAAAAACAGATAATGACAACTGAAATCTAAAAGATGACTAACTGTCTATACTAGTCTGAAAGCCTCTAACTGAATAACTGAGGAGTTGATGGGACAAGCCCCCAACTAACTCTACCTGTTTGCTAAAATGGAGAAACTAAAATATATATAAATGGTCCTTGAAACATGAGAATTCACCACTGCTGCTGCTACTGGTACGCTGGGATAACTAGGTATGGTTAAGAACCTGAGCGTCCGAACCTATGATATGAAACATCATAGCGCAAAAAAAGAGTATGCGATCAGTACTTTGAATGTACTATTATGCTAAATAAGGTAGGCTGATATGCATGGTTTCATGAATATGAATTATAATTTTCTGAATGTATATATGTAAGTATATGTAAAGTGTAATACTGAATGGAGTACATGAAGTATGTAAGTAATGAGGATGCATGACCAAGCATATAACATGTTCTGAATAAAATCTGTAATTATTAAAATACTAAAATCTGATAACTGAATATCTGATATCTGTATGCTATGGTCAAGCAAACTAAAACTGAATGACTAAACTGAATATTGGACTGAGACTGTAACTGAAATTATGGGAGGTATCATCTAACCGACATGCCCCGCTCTGAAATAATTGGGTTCCAACCTGTAACCCAGTTCTAAGGGTGCTAGTACCGTGCCATGGGTACTAACAATGGTTGTGGAGTCACTCCTGCTTAACGAGTGACCCCTGAGATCAGTCCTAACTAACGGGTGATCCCTGAGTGTGTCACTCCTAACTAACGGGTGACATCTCATAACCTACACTGGACATGTAGTTCTGGAACATAAGGGTTGCTTCTAAGGACCCATTCCTAACTAACGAGTGAGCCCACATCCCTAGGCTCACTCGGTGCTGAATCTTACTCCCAACTGAACGGACACTGATTATGGGACTGAGCTAAGGTTAACTAGACAAGTAACTAATCATGATGGCTAACTGGATGAATATGCTCATACGCATCTGAATCTATTCTAAAACTACTGAGACTAAGTAAGCAGCTAAATTTCGGGCATGTATAACCCCCAAAACTCGATAACAATAACAACAGGGTCACATGAAATTTTCAAAACCATGGAAGGAAATTATTGTTCACAATTATTCACTTAAGCATTTCATCAAATACATGGGGACCAAGACTTTAACATGAGGATACCTCTAGACATGATGAGATAGCAAGATCACATGATAAAATTATAAACTGAGAATATATTCCGAATTTTTTATGAACATTATATGGAAACCAAAATATTTAAAACATACTATAATGCAATCCACTTGAAAACAAATTCCAAAATCTTTACTTGTAAACATGTAATAAATAAGTAGTCATTGTTTAAAACCCAATCATTTATGCATTTCATCAAACACTTGTAATTTATGGTTTAAAATATGCATGGGAATAGTTTTTAAGCTTTTAATAATAGAAAGATTTCACTTCTAAGATCACCAATTAGGATTTAAATTCAACGAACAATACCATTTAAACATGCAAGGTTTAATATCACCAACAATTTTATGAAAACATGATAAAGATTCAAAGTTCATGGAAATAATTCATAAAATATGTAATAAGGGATGCTTTCAATGAAAATAGATTGTAAACATCATGAATAAGAAAAATCATAAAAGCTTTATGGAGACAACTCATTATAAATGTGAAATTTCATGATTTTAAACATAAAAGATGGATTCTTGGACTCCATGCATGAAAAAGGGCCCATGGATGAACATCTAACATATCTTAAAACTTTAATCTTGAAAGATAATTAATGTTTCTTGAACGTTCTTGGATTGAGAAATACAATTCTTGATGTTTTCTTGAACTTTAAGAACTTGAATTTCTTAGTGTTTTGAACAAGGGTTTGAATCTTGATCTTGGAGAATGATCTTGAAGAAATCCTAATTTTTATATTTAGGATGAATGAGGAGTTATGTTATTTAATTTGATGGAATTAGGGGTTAAAAAGGGAGGAAAAATACCAAAAAATCTCATTAAAACGTCGTTACAACACCTTTTCAGACTTGGTTGACGTTTTGGGTGACGGACCATCACTCTGGTGGCTGATCATCACTCAAACCATCATTTTATGGCCAGAAAATGATCTTACTACCTAAGTTATGATGGTTTGGTTGATAGGCCATCACTAGATTGACGGTCCGTCAGCCTGGCCGTCGCACCTCAGCAGGCTGATAGCTCTCTGGTAAAATGGGCTTAACGTCTTACTCTGAAATTGGATTTAGGGAAATTGATATCGTTGGAAGGATAATTCAATTATCTATTTTTTGGTGGGTTATGAGCTCAAAAATTCTTAGTATAATGAAAGATATTCTTGTTTGAAGTTGACTATAGTAACATCCTTCTCAAGAATCCAATCGGTAAATGATATTTTGATTCGTCTAGTAGCTAGGACATATTTGAGGACTTAATATTATACATCAAACATGATCATAAAACTACCAAATCACTATTTTTCATGAGCTTGAAGCATGGTTCTTCTATTGGTTGGGATTCTTGGGGTATTGCACAGATTCACCATTATTTCCTTCCTCTACATAACTATTGCCTATTTTTGTTCTTTTTCCTCCACCACCATCGCTATCAATACCACAACTAATGTCATCTTCTCATTCTGCATCACCACAAGCGCCATCACCTCTCTTTTTACCATAAATATCATTTTTTTCATGGGCTCCTGCTCCAACCACATCTTTTTTAAGAAATTAAGTAAGTATGAAAGTTGCTGTAGCAACTATCGAAGTATCTGCAGCAAGTTTGATAATTGTTCTAACACAACAACCAATAGTATTTATTGTAAAAATTACTATAACTATTGTAGCAACTATGGTAGTTGCTGAAGTAACTCTCGTAGTTGCTAAATTATTTCTTCTTTCACTTTTCAAAGAAATCAAAATTTTTCTTTTTAAACTTCTCAATTTTTTTTTAAAATATAGCTCATGAAGATTAAAAAAGAAAAAAGAACGAAATGAAAAGAAGAAGAGAAGATGGAAGAAGAGAAAAATCTAGAGAGAGAAAAAAATAAGAAAAAGAAGATGGGGAGAAAGAAATTTGGAGAGAGAAAGAAAAAAAGAATAAGAAAGATTGAAAGATAAGAAAAGATGGGAAATTCTAAAATTTGAAATTTGGAGTTGGAGGACTTTTGAAAAGTATAAAGATTTTAAAAATTTATATTTTACACCCCAATTTATTTTAATCACTAATTAAAAGAATTTAATTTGAGTTGATCAAAGTTGTCACCAATTTTAATTTTAAGACTTATTTGTCACCCCACACTTTATTTTCTACAACTAATTGAGATTCTTTTTCTAATTGTATTCTTGTTTGGTAAAACACAAGAAACTCTTCTCTTCATGGTGGAAACTTTCCACTTGTCGCTATTAAAACTCCAGAGGCTTTTTGAAAAATTCCTATCCAAAGCCTCTATTAAATTTGCAGCAATATCAGCAAACCCAAATTTGTCACATACAAAGAACTTGTCCTTGAGCTCATTATCAAGAACTTTCAGCATCTCACAAACTTCCTCTTTACCTTTCTCTTGTTTCTCTCCTACACGTAAGAAAGTACTTACCACTGCCTACAAATTATACACTCAAAACATAACAACAATACTATGTCTCAATCTTAGGAACGTCAGAATAGACCATTGATATAAATTTTTGTTCCATTTAAGTCACATAATAACTAGTAACAAAATTTATGGAAATTATTCCAAAATCTCTCTCCCTCTATATATATTCTATATGAGATGTATCTAAAGTAAATGTACTAATATAACTAAATTACCCAAATAAGAATATGTAGAATGAAGACGTATTTACCTTAGCATCAAGGAACTTAGCCCAAAAATGATATAAATCTTGGTCATAAGGGTATTTGGGCAAGATAGAAAGTCCTTTTAATGTTTCATTGATGTACTTGAGAATCACCATGGACTCATAATAGGCTTGCCATTGTGAATTAGCCCTGAAACTTTTTTGTGAATTGGATTGGATTCAAGAAGCAAAGAGCTCTTGATGTTTTGATCTACTTCAATATATTCATATTCCACTCCCTAGATTTTTCCTTCTATAAAAGAAGACCACATAACTCAGTAGAGTAACACCACTGAAATTTTCTTCTTATGTCCTATTTGTCTTTACCTGGGACCAAACATTGAATAACACTTAATTAAGCTAAATCATGTTTGTTCGACATTGAATGACATACATAAGCACTTAGCTAATAGATTCATCACACCTATCTCTCAAAGGTTATGCTACTTTAGAGATTTTATATTGGGGTCTATGAAATTTTGATGCTTGATAGAATGAAGGAAACATGTTGTGTTAGCTGGTTCATCAGTTACGAAGGTGTAAGTTGATGAACTTGGAAAAAAGGACAGTAGACGGGTTAAAGACAAGTTACTATACTGATGGAATGGATGAGTTTGTGCAGTGGATATACTCAATCAATTATCACGTATATGGATGAAGAGTTTGAGTTGAATAAAACACATAAAGATAAGAGAGGTTGAGTAGAAGGAGTTTCACTAGAAATAAAACTCTAAAGAGACGAGAGTTTCAAAGAAGAAAGAAGTCTAGTGAATTGAAGAACTCTTTTCAGAATTGTATTTAAATAGAGGGAGTGACTTGTACATTTACTCACACACTTAATAAAAGACAATTGACAAATAGATTTAGAAATTTTGAGCTTGAAGATTGAAGGAACATGTTGCTGAACTTGATACCAATATTAGGAAAGGTATGTATTAGGGTCGGTTTTGAGTTATAACTTTGATGTAATTCTAGGTTCAGTGAAGTATAAACTGAATTAGCAGTATTATCTTCAAGTTGGAAAACTCAAAGACTTGGGATCATTTACCTTAGGAGGTTTGTGAGTTTTGTTGAGTAGAAATTTGAGTTTATAATTTCTAGATTACATAAGTTTTGTAATTTGTTATTGCTGAGGCTTAAAGCTATTTAGTGAATTTTTGGGTGAAATCTTGTTGAGGTACAAGTCATGGTTTTATACACTTTTTTTATTCGGTTGTTTTTCACGTGAAAGTCACTGTCTCATTTATATTTTCAGTTCACTACATAGCTGGAACAAATCAGACAACTTGTTTCAATCATAGGTTACTATTAGTGAATACAAGTAAACTTAGTAGGTCGCTTTCGATATCAATTGGTATCAGAGAGAGGTTATTTTAAAAAAGGTAAACACCTAAGATAATATCATCATAATGTACTCTGCACTACCTATTGGACATAGTGAAGGACAATAAACCACTCGACCACCACTCTTTCATGATTCTCATTTCATTTAGTAGAAAAATAGGATGGAAATGTATCATCAAGGAGAAGGCTATAAATTATGGTATAAGATTACTGATAAACCCATAATTCCCACGAAGACAGTCGACAAACAGCTAGTAAAGAAGGTTAGAAGTGAATTCACTCCTAAGAATTTTGTTTCTTTAAGAAAAAATACAAACAACAAGAATATTCTAGTTTGTGGACTTGGTCCCATTGAGTATAATAGGGTGTCAAATTGCAACACTTCTAAAAAAAATCTTGAATGCCTTAGTGAATGCACAAAAGGGTACCACCCAAGTAAGGACGTTCATAATTTCTCTACTTTTCACTAAATATGAGGCATTCAAAATGAAATAAATTAAGTCACTACAAGAGATGATAACTAGATTGACCTCTTTGGTGAATGAGTTTTCATTTTTGGGAAAAGTTGTCTACTGAGAAATAGGTAGAAAAGGTGTTGAGAGTTTTGCCTATGTCCAAATAGGATGTTAAGATTACTGTAATAAAAGAAGCACGAGACCTCACTAGAATGTCCCAGGATGAATTAGTTGGTAATCTGAAGACTTATGAAATGAAATGGATGAACTAAAAAGGAATGAAATGGTTAAGAAAAAATCACTGGCCTTGAAGGCATCTGATAATGATGAATGAGAATTGAATGAGGAATAAGTAGCATTCATCACAAAGAACTTGAAAAAATTCTTTAAGAAAAAGTGTTCTGACAAAAAAGGAACAAGTGGCAAGAAATGGTCCAATGAAAATAATCAGACAGGATATTACAAATAGAAATTGATCACCAAATTTGGTATTTCCCTCTTTGGGAAATGAAAGGAGAAAGAAGATATCTAAAAAGGAATTGTAGAATAAGGAAAAGGAAGAAAATATTATGTAGCTGCTTGGTGGTCAGACTAAAATAAGTCAGATGGTGAGGATGTTGATGAAACTGCTCTCATGACCATTGGTGACTCAGATATGGAAGATGAAGATACAACCTATGAGATAAGTATTCTTGAAATAAAATAAAAGTTACATGGTTTTAATAAAGAAAACATGTTTCATTAATAAGTGCTCTAATTAATATTTTCAAGAAATAATCGCTGATAGGGATGAATTATTCAGTAGTCTTGCAATCCTAATATTTAATTATATTCATCTAGAATCTTGCAAGAAAAGAAAAATTGCACCCTAAAGGAACATGGTATCAAACCTAATTCATCAAAATTGAGCCTTAAGTTTAAATATTAAAACAGTCTCTTTCTGAAAAAGGAAAAAAGTTTGTGAGTGAGAAACAAGAAAAAACTGAGTCAGAACGAATCAAGTATAAACTTGAAAATCCCAGTGAAAAATAAAAGGTGAGAAAACTAAATCAAGAAATATCCAAAATAAAAATGAATCTTGAGAAGGAAAATAAATAGACAAATTCTTACAGTATTATAAATAAGTTGAGTGAAAGAACTCATAGTGAAAAGGCTGTATTAGGTTTATACAAAAGTTTAAATGTTACAAAGGATATATGGTACATATGTGGAAATTTTAGACATCATACTACTGAATGTACAATATCTATAAAAAGCATCGCTAGAAGCACAAATCTAGCAGTAGAAATTGATTCCAAATTAGCTCAGGCTAACAGAAAAGGGATCAAAACTACTCAGAGAAATAGATTCCCAAGCCTGTTGCCTCGATGTAAAAAAAGAAACATGATTCATCTTTTTGATCATAAGAACGGACTCACGTTTTTCTGGCTTCCTACTTGATTCATCTTTTTATCATAAGAAAGTATCCTTGTTTGTCTGGGTTCCTAAAACTAACTCCTAAACTATTTTGCAGGCAAGAGTGAAAGGAAGAAAGATACACTGGTACATGGATAGTTCTTGCTCAAGGTATATGTCGGGAGATAAACAAAAATTCCTTTCACACGTTATATTTGGTTGGGTGAATATGTCATTTAGAGATGGTAAAAATTATACTATCACAAGAGTTAGGAAGACTGGCAGATCTAAATCAAGATAATTGGGAGGTGTATATCATGTGATAGGACTGAAACACAACTTGCTCAATATTTTATAATTATGTGACAAAGGAAATAAGGTAATCTTTACTTTTGCAGGTTGTAAGGTGAAGAAGATGGATATAAAGAATATTTCTCTAACTGGTAAAAGGCAAAAAAATGTGTACAAAACTCATATCATGGGAATTCTAGGTACAAGGCTAACATGAATTAGTGCAATAAAAAATTATCCCCTCTTTTGACATAAAAAAATTGGGCATGCAAGTCTGCAACAACTAAATAAACTAACTTCTAAGGACATGGTATTGGGATTTCCCAAAACTAAGTTCAAAGAAGAAAAGGTTTGTAGTGCATGTGTAAAGGGGAAGAAGGTAAGGTCCTATTTCAAACCTAAGAACTATGTCAGTACAACCAAGTGGCTGGACATGGTCCACATGGATCTCTGTGAAACTATGAGGGCACAAAGATGAAGAGGAAAGAGCCATGTTTAATTATTGTTGATGATTTTTCTAGATTTAACTGGACACTATTTTTGACTTCCATGGAAGATGCTTTTGATGTCTTTTTTATCTTCGTGATGAAAATAGAGAAAAAGTTAGGCCCCTCCCTAATTTCAATAAAATCTGACTATGGAACTAAATTTGAAAATCTATTTTTTTGAAATTTTGTTGAACAAATGACGTATATCACAGTTTCTCTACTCCTAGAATACCACAACAAAATGGAGTAGTAAAAAGGAAACATAGGACCTTGAAAGACATGACTAGAACAATGATGCTTGTAGGATATCTTTCAAAGAGTCTATGGGTTGAGGCCATAAGAACTTCTTGTTACATTGTGAATAGATGCATGGTTAGGTCCATCCTTTAGAAGACTCCCTATGAATTACTCAAATGTAGAAAACTTAATATTTCTTATTTTAGGACGTTTGGTTGAAAATATTTCATTCATAATAATGGAAAATATAATTAGGAAAAGTTTGATGCAATAATTGATAAGGAAATCTTCCTAAGATATTCTCACCATGGTAAAGCTTATAGAGTCTTAAATAATAGAACAAACTTTGTTGAATAAAGTATGCATGTTATTTTTAATGAATCTTGTATTGAGACTATCATTAAGGATGGAAGTGAAACTGAAGAACAACCATAGGAACATGTTGTACCACATTGTCCCACTGAATATCAGACTGGAGGAACATTGAAAAGAGGGAAATAAACCACCAGTAACTCCTGAGTGATCCTAGTAGATCATAAGTATTGATGCATAAAAGCTACAAGTGTCAAGGATCTCATCAAATTGAGAATGTTATCACTAATCTCACTTTTAAGATAACCACTAGATTAGGATTAACGAACCTTTGTGCCTTTAATATTTTTTTTTTTATTAATTATTGATCATAAAAAAGGTGAATCAAGCACTTATTTATGAATATTGCATCATTTTCATGCAAGAGGAACTTCACCAATTTTAAAGAAGCAAAGTATGGTACCTAGTACCACCTTTACAAGATAGGACTGTGATTGGAACTACGTGACTATACAAAAACAAAGTAGATTGACAAGAAATAGTTACAAGTAATAAGGCAAGGCTAGTGGTCTAAGGATATAATTAGGAGGAAGGTATCGACTATTATGAGACAATTACCCATGTGGAAGGACTTGAAGCAATCAGGCTCCTTATAGCTTTAACTACCTTTAAGGAATTTACTTTTTATCAAATAGATATGAAGAGAGCATTCCTAAATTGTTATATAAAGGAGGAAGTATATGTGAAGCAATGACCTGGGTTTAAAAGTGCAGAGTTTTCTAATCTTATGTACAAACTTGACAATTCCTGTATGGGTTGAAAGAAACCCCTAAGGCTTGATGTGAAAGATTGTCAAAATTCATTCTGAAGCATGGACACACAGGAAGTAAAATGGACAACACTCTTTTTCTGAAAACTAATGGCAAGGATTTATTGATTTAATAAGTTTATATTGATGGCATCATCTTTTGATCTACAAATATAAATATGACTCATAACTTTGTAAAACTCATGAGTAGTGAATTGGAAATAAGCATGATGGAAGAACTCAACTTGTTCTTACGACTGCAAATCAACTAAACTTCTATAGGAATATTAACTCATCAACAAAATTATGTGAAAGAACTAATAAAGATGTTCTCTATGATGGAAGCCAAGAGATAAGAACCCACATTGCAACTTTCATAAAACTAGATATGGATAAAATAGGTTTATCAGTGGACAAAAGTTGTATAGAGGAATGATTAAGTATTTCTTGTATCTCATTCAAGTATACCTGACATTGTATTTAGTGTTGGCTTATGTGCAAGATTCCAAGCAAATCCTAAGAAATCCCATCTGATGTATGTAAAGAGAATTTTGAGATATCTCAAAGGAACTACTGATCTAGGTCTTTGGTATTCAAAAAGGGCAATTTCAAGCTGGTGGGATATACTGATGCTGACTATGCAGGTTATCTAGTGGACAGGTAAAACACCATAGGTATGGCACATTTCCTTGGATCATATATGATATTCTGGTCTACTCTACAGCAAAACTTTATAGTATTTTCTACTGTTGAGGCTTAATATGTTGTTGCTAGATCAGGTTGTGCTCATTTTTTATGGATTAAATAACAACTCAAGGATTTTGGTATAAATGTTGGTTGTGTTCCAATCTTTTGTGACAATACTAGTGCCATCAATATTGCAAAATATCCTATGCAACATAAAGAACTAGTCATATTGGCATAAAATATTATTTTCTTAGAGATAATGTTGAAAAACATTTTGTTTCACTTATGTTTTATTCTACTGAAAATCAAATTACAGATATTTTTACTAAGGAACTGAGTAGGGAATACTTTAAAAAGAATAGGTTAGACTTGGGAATGATTAAAATTGCATGAATCACCCTCAGTAACTATCTAGAATAACCTTTTTTACATTTAAGTTTGGAGAAAAACTATCAATCTATTAAGACTTGCACATTTAGTTGTCTCTGTCAATTTTAGTTCCTAGCAATTTTTATTATTGTGTAAAACATCTATGAAGATCTTAGGAGATTAAAGAGCTAAACAAGAATTCTATGTTGAGATTATCCAAAGGTATGTACTCATATGTCTAAAGTATATTTTAAATTTAAAGGAAACACATGAGCATAGCTGTTCCATATATTAAATTTATCACTATGTTTTCATTAACCATCAAATTTTGAAAAGTCCTTTCCCATCACTAAAAGCTGCCACTGCCTGTCACTTCCAATTCCCACCTCCATTCCTATAGGGTCTTGTCTAGTAAAACTCTTTTTCTTTTTTGAAATTCATCTGAATATCATTTCTATTTAAATCCCATTCTCTTTACAAACTCTTTCATATCATGTCTCTCTGCATCAAATTTACAACCTATCTCACATTCTCTTTTATTTTATTTGCACCAAATTTTTCCATGGTGTCCTCCTCTTCTCATTTCATCTCCTCTACTAAGGAAAAAATTCACACACTCCCCATCTCTGTCACTATAACTTGTTCCATTCACATCTACCATTCTATAACTCCTTTTGTTCAAACTATAAAATTATTGGATTTTGTTTCATAGAATGAATTTAAATCTATGGATGAATCTTTCAATCATCTTCTATTAGAGAAAGTTCAAGACATCATCCCTATTCAGACTATTATCTCTGACACCTATCCTATTTCCAACCGTGTTACTAAGAGGGCCAGATCTAGGCTTAAGAAGAAATTTAGATCCCCCATCCTTGTACCTGATGATGAGGTTCTAGAGGAACCTATAATCACTATTGTTGCAAAGAGGACTCCTCACACTCATTATTACAAATGACAAGATAAAGCTATTTTTTAAAAGGCTCTGAGGGAAATAAAAAAAATTTCCCCTGTGTACTGAATCTCCATATTTAAAAGCTAATTTCTCTGAAATTAATGACAAGTTACTTCTAAGTTAAGTTCTTCATGGGAAAAAAGTTCAAAAATATTATCCCTAAACCCTCTTCCTTTTGTATAATACCCCGCGTGTTTCTAAGCTAGGAAGTGAATAAATTTTCCTACGTATGAAACCTCCTATCTTGTGAGTAGAATTTTAGTGAATAACTTACAATGAATATCCTAGCGATAGGATAGCTTGAGATTTCTTAAGCATGCTCATATGAGTCGCTTAGAGTGATGCAAGCTAAGAGTTTTTGAATCCATCAAGTTTTAGTGTTTGATTTTTTGAAAGGGTCATCTTTGAACAAGAATAACGTGATTGATATGTGACATTTTGGCAGATTTATACCTACCAAATTGTAAATAATCGAATTAGATTTCCAAATATACCAATTTCATCAAAATCTGACACCCGAGCAAGGAGTTATGGCCTTTCAAAGTAGAATGCATCGCCTAACCAATCACACATGGCCACTGGAAATCATATGCGATAGAATATGCAGCGCCTATGTAAATATAGACGATATCATATGCGGCGCCTAAGTAAATATAGGCAATATAATATGCGGCACCTATGTAAATATAGGAGATATCATATGCAACGCACATCTATGATTTCAGCCACGAAAACACTTAGTTTTTGAGTTATTTTGAGGGTAGTTAAGTCTTTTAACACTCTTTACATGTCCCTAAACTTAACCTCACGAAATTTATAGCTTCTAAATACATTACAACCCTATTAACATCTCAAAGTTCATTATCCAAGAGCACCATAGGAGAAAAACAACTACGGTTGCACAATAAAGCTTGAAGATCAAATTTCAAGGAAATTCCTCCGTCAATCATCAAGAACCTCCCTTCCAAGGTATGGGTAGAGTTCATCCACAGATTCCTTTCATCCGTGGAGTTCAAGAATCAATCTTTTAAATACAAAAGCTTGATTGGTTGTGGTGATATGATCATACCCATGTTGATGCTTGTTTTTTTTGCTATATAATAGTATTGTGACTATATATCTCATGAAAGTTATGTTGTTAGTTGAAAAACATGATATTTAGGTGGATTGATAGAATGCAAGTATGAAATTCTCATATGCCTTAAATAATGCATGAAAGGTGTTCGATAAAATGCCTAGTATGATAGAACTTCATGTTTACATGTTTTCATGATATCTAAATAACAAGTTCATGTTAGCCATACACTCCAATATGAATTTCCATGTAAATTATGTGTTGTTATTGTTTTGGTATAAAGAATGTATGATAATGGAGATATAAATTATGTACACAAAATATATACATGCTTTTCCTATCATGTTTGAAATCTTGAATAAATACATGAAGTATACTATCCCCTGCTCATGATATTGTGAATTGTGGACTCAAATCTTGTGATCAAGTTATGTCATGTGTGTCAGTTTCCTCCTGTCGAGTCCTGGGGGTATTCGTACCTGAAAACTATAGCTGTGTGCCTAGATCCATGTCATGTTTCACGATATCCGAACTCAAGCAATGATTCCATAGACTTCAGTCAGTCATTTGACTTAGGAAAACCTCATGATATCAGTCAGTTGTCAGATATCAGTAACATTCCGCCAGTCAATGGAATTCAGTAAGATTAAGTCATGTATAGTCATGTATTCATATCCAGTCCCTCTAGATGGGAGTAGAGGTTAGCACCGAGTGAACCCAAGGATGGGAACTCACCCGCCAGTTCAGGGTGTGATTCTTAATAGTCATCCTTCTGTTCCAGAACTACGTAGCCAGCGTAGGTTGAGACATCTTAACCTGTCAGATTCGGGGGTATGAGATAGATTAACCTGTCAATTTAGGGTTCCCACCTTTCTCATTGAGTACCTGCCATATAAGGGTCTCTCATAAGCTTTCCTTACCCGTGGCACAGTATTGACACCACTCTAGTCGGGGCAGAGATTGGATCCTAGCTTAGCCATAGTGGCATACATGGGGCATGTCAGTTAAACACTACCTCTCACAGTTTCAGTATCAGTCTCAATAAAATAACTCAGGGTGTTCTTCAGATTTCAGTAAATACAGGACTGTCAGATACAGTCTTCTATGTTATTAGCTTGCAGTATCAGTCATGATAGTTATCAGTAAACCATGTATTAGATTATAGGTATTGCTATCACGCATTCACGGTCCCAATTTCTATTTATGTATGTTTGCACTCCTACTTTCATATTAGTCAGTCAGTGTTGTTCATGTATGAAACCCTCTATGTTCAGCCTATTTTCCTCGTATACTCAGTACTCCAGTTGTACTGAAGCATTTGTGCTATGGTTCTTTCTTTTCATGTTACACCATTGGTTCCGAGAAATGAGCTCCAGCCCAGCAGTAGCGGTAGCATTCCAGTAGCAAAGACACAGTGAGTCCTCATTGATTTGAGGACAATATGATTTGATACATTTATTTATTTCTTCAGTTCAATTTTATAAAGTTAGTTGGAGACATGTTCCTTCAGCTCATTATTCAGATAGTTTAGAGGCTTTCAGATTTATGTTCAGATTTACGTTCAGACTTAGCTTTCAGATTGAGTTGTTTTGGGTATTTTCACCCACATAGACGTTATGATTTTCAGACATGGTTTTATTCAGTTGAACCTTATGGCCGTACAGTTTTACGTATTCTGCATTATTATGTCATGATTTATAGTATACAGGTATAAATATCAGTAATGGGTTAGCTTGTGGTCCCTCGGGGTCATGAGCACCGTGTAGCATTCTGGTTCAGCAAATCGGGGCGTTACAAACTTGGTATCAGATCCTATGGTTTAATAGAGTCCTAGGAAGTCTGAAAGCCATATTTATGTACATGAGTCTATAAGATGTTTTAGGAACAGTCCCCTTTCTTCAGTATTCATGTCATGCTAGTGAGCATAATCAACAGTTAAACTCTCAGTCTAATTCGTTCTTCTCTTATTTCAGACCATGGCCCCAAAGAGAAGAAACCAGCCAGCTCCTCATCCCGAAGATTCTTTGGGAGAACATGTTTCCCATGCGAAGTTTAGAGCCGCATTTACCATACTTGTTCAGTCTGTGGATGCACAGAATGAATGGCCACCAGTCATTCTGGCCAATCAGTGGCCAATCCTATAACATCTAGGGTTTGGGACTTCAAATGGATGAACCCTCTATATTTCCATGGGTCTAAGTCTGATGAGGACCCTCAAGAGTTCATTGACCAAGTCCAGAAGGTCATTGACATCATGGGTGTTACTTCTATTGAGAGTGCTGAGTTAGCCGCATATCAGTTGCAAGATGTGGCTCATGCTTGGTACAAACAGTGGAAGTCTGAGAGGGTAGAAGATGCAGGCCCTATCGAGTGGGAGAAATTTGTCACGGCCTTCTTAGACAGATTCTTTCCCCAAGAGCTGAGGAAAGGCAAAGTTCTTGAGGTCATCAACCTCAGGTAGGGGAATATGACGGTTAGGGAGTATTCTCTCAGATTTACTCAGCTATCCAGGTATGATCCCTATGTGGTTGCAGACAATAGGGCTAAGATGAGCAAGTTCGTGTCAGAGGTCAACGATAGCGTGGTAAATGAGTGTAGGTCTGCGATGCTGATCGGTGATATGAACTTAGCCAGAATCATGACCCATGCCTAGCAAGTAGAAGAGCAGAAGGTTAAGACTAGGGAGAGGCAGAAAAAGAGAGCAAGGTCAGGTAACTTCAGCTTTGCTCACCCCAAGTCAGATAGAGGAAACTGTTCACAGTTTCGCTCCAAGTCAGCCGTTCTAGACCCTTCCTCTGCCAGCGCTCTAGTGCCGAAGTTCAGAGACGGCAACAAAGACAAAGCGCTAGGCTCTAAATCTTAGGGCAGTGTTAGCAGTGCCCAAATGAATCCCCTTTGTCAGACTTGTGGTAAGAACCACAAGGGAATTTGCAGAGCCGGTAGTGATGTCTGTTTTGGTTGTAGTAAGCCAGGCCACAGGATTAGGGAGTGTTCGTAGTCAAGTCTTCAAGGTCAGCAAAATAATTCTGCAGCTCAGTCCGGTCGCCCGAACCAGCAGGGTGCCGTTTCCAGTGCTACCAGTGGGCAACGCCTAAACAGACTCTATGCTCTTCAGTCCCGGCAGGATTAGGAAAATTCTCCTGATGTCGTTATTGGTACGTTACAGATTTTCCATGTTCATGTTTATGCTTTGCTAGACCTAGGTGCATCCTTGTCTTTTGTTACTCCATACATAGCAGGCGATTTCAGAATCAGTCCCGAAATTCTAGCAGAGCCTTTTTCAGTCTCTACACCAGTGGGTAAAACCATCATAGCCCGATGGGTATACAAGAAATGCCCGATTATGATATCTCAGAAATCCACATCAGCATATTTAGTTGAGTTAGAGATGACTGATTTTGATTTCATTCTCGGCATAGATTAACTTCATTCCTTCTATGCCACAGTCGTCTACAGAAATAGGATAGTTCAGTTTCAGTTCCCAAATGAGCCCATCCTAGAGTGGAAGGGTAGCATTTCAGCGTTCAGAGGTCAACTTATTTCCTACCTTCGGGCAAGGAAAATAATTTCTAAGGGGTGTGTGTATCATCTCGTGCATGTTAAAGATTCTAGTTTTAAATCTCCCAGTCTCAAAATAGTCCCAGTTGTTAATGAATACTCAGATGTCTTTCCCAAAGATCTTCCAGGCATTCCTCCTAAAAGGGAAATAGACTTCGGCATAGACCTTTTTTCGGATACTCAACCTATTTCTATTTCGCCATACAGAATGGAACCAGAAGAACTCAAGGAACTGAAAGATCAATTAAAGGATCTCTTAGATAAAGGAATCATTAGAACCAGCGTTTCCCCATGGGGTGCGCCAGTATTATTCGTGCACAAGGAAGACAGTTCTCTCAGGATGTGTATTGATTACCGTCAACTCAACAAGGTCACGGTCAAGAACAGATATCCTCTTTCTAGGATTGATGATCTATTCGACCAAATTCAGGGTGCCAGTTACTTCTCCAAGATAGACCTTAGATCAGGCTATCATCAGCTTAGAGTTAGAGAATGTGACATTCCGAAGACAGCTTTTTGTACTCGGTATGGTCACTTCAAATTTTTAGTCATGCCATTTGGTCTTACTAATGCCCATGCAGCTTTCATGGATTTGATGAACCGTGTGTTATAAAAGTACTTGGACATGTTTTTCATAGTCCTTATAGATGATATTCTAGTCTATTCTCGCACAGAGCGTGATCATGCAAACCATCTCAGGATTGTTCTTCAGACTTTCAGGGATCACCAGTTATTCTCTAAGTTCAGCAAGTGCGAATTTTGGCTAAGATCAGTAGCATTCCTTGGCCATATTATTTTCGGTGATGGCATTAGAGTAGATCCTCAGAAAACCGAGGCAGTAAAAAAGTGGCCCAGACCCATATCTCCATCAGATATCAGGAGTTTCTTGGGATTTGATAGATATTACAGACAGTTTGTTGAGGGATTTTCTTCTATTGCATCTCCCATGTCTAGATTGACTCAGAAGAAGATTAAGTTTCAGTGGTCAGATTCATCCGAGAAGAGATTTCAAGAGTTGAAGACTCGACTCACCTCAGCTCCAGTTCTAGATTTTCTAGATGGTTCAGATGGTTTTGTAGTCTATTGCAATGAATCTAGAGTGGGTTTAGGTTATGTCCTCATGCAGCATGGTAAGGTCATAGCCTACGCCTCCAGACAGTTAAAGCCACATGAGAGGGATTATCCTACTCATGATCTTGAGTTAGCAGTGATAGTTTTTGCCTTAAAGATTTGGAGGCATTATCTCTATGGAGTTCATGTAGATGTCTTCACAGACCATAAAATCCTCCTGTATGTCTTTTCCCAGAAAGATCTCAATCTTCATCAGATAAGGTGGTCAGAGATCTTGAAGGATTACGACATGAGTATTCTTTATCATCCGAGAAAGGCCAATGTTGTGGCCGACGCTCTTAGTAGACTCTCCATGGGTAGTATTTCTCACATTGAGGGTATCAAGAAAAAGATGGATCAGGAGATCCATCAGCTTTCCAGACTAGGCGTTCACTTAGTCGATTCTTCAGAGGGTGATGTATGTGTTCACAGTAGTTCAGAGTCAACTCTAGTTTCCGAGGTGAAAGAGAAGAAAGACAGGGATCCTAGCCTTTTCAAGCTCAAAGAGTCAGTTCAGAATCAGAAAGTCGAGGTTTTCTCCCAAGGGGGAGATGGTGTTCTTCGCTGTCATGGCCATCTATGTGTTCCAGGTGTAGATAAATTGAGGCATCTAATTCTTGCAGAAGATCCTGGTGCGCGATACTCTATTCATCCAGGGGACACTAAGATGTACTGTGACATACAGGAGATCTATTGGTGGAGTGGGATAAAGAGAGATATTGCAGAGTTTGTGGCTAAGTGCTCTACATGTCAGCAGGTTAAGATAGAGCATCAAAAACCTAGTAGTTACATGCAAGAGTTCACCATTCCTACTTGGAAGTAGGAAAAAGTGAGCATGGACTTCGTGACAGGTTTACCTAGAACTCGTCATCAGCATGATTCAGTCTGTGTCATTATAGATAGAATGACCAAGTCAGCTGATTTCCTTCCTGTTCGTACTTTTTATTCCACTGAGGATTATTCCAAACTCTATATCAGGGAGTTAGTCAGGTTACACGGAGTTCCACTATCTATCATCTCATACAGAGGTACCCAGTTCACCTCTCACTTTTGGAAAGCATTCCAAAAGGGTCTCGGTATCCAAGTCCATCTCAGCACAACATTTTATCCTATGACAGATAGTCAAGCAGAGAGGACCATTCAGACTCTTGAAGATATTCTAAGGGCATATGAAATTGACTTCAAGGGAAGTTGGTATGACCATTTGCCTTTGATTGAGTTTGCATACAACAATAGCTATCATTCTAGTATTCAGATGGCTCCATTCAAAGCTCTCTATGGTAGGAGATATAGATCTCCGATTGGTTGGGTCGAAGTTAGTGAGGCCTCATTCATAGGTCCTGACTTAGTATTCGACACCTTAGAGAAAGTTCAGTTGATCAGAGAGAGACTCTGGGCTGCTCAGAGCCGACAAAAGTCCTATGGAAATATTCATAGAAAGGATCTCAAGTTTGAGGTGAATGACTATGTCTATCTTAAGATCTCTCCCATGAAGGGAGTGAAGACGTTTGGCAAGAAAGGGAAACTCAGTCCCCGATATGTCGGTCCCTTCAGAATTCTCTGTCGCTTCAGTAAGGTAGCTTATGAGCTTCAGTTGCCTTCAGATCTAGCCTCAGTCCATCCAGTCTTCCATATCTCTTTGCTCAAGAAGTACATAGGTGACCCAGAAGTTGTTTTCCCTATTTAGAGCATCGACATTCAGAACAGCCTCTCTTATGAAGAAATTCCAGTCGAAATCTTAGATTTTCAGACTCGTTGATTGAGGAACAAAGAAGTCCCTCTAGTCAAGGTTCTTTGCTGAAATCAGTCTCATGAGGGAGCTACTTGGGAAGAAGAAGCAGATATGCGTACCAAGTATCCTCACCTCTTCCCAGCCAATTCAGATCAAGCTCAAGGTAAAAGTTCTCCTTAAGCTTATTCAGTTTCATGTTCATAGTTCCAGTATAAACTTGGTACCTATTAACCATTGCATACTAAGTCATGCATTCATGTATCAGTTGTCCGTGCATCAAATATGCATGATTTTAGTATGTTTAGCATGTCAGTCATGAGATCAAGTTTTAGTTCTTCATGTTCAGTTCAGGTTCTTTTGTCTTGTATCCCCTCTCAGTAAATTCTCATTCGAGGACAAATATTCCCAAGGGGGAGATATTGTAATACCCTGCATGTTTCTAAGCTAGGAAGTGAATAAGTTTTTCTACGTATGAAACCTCCTATCATGTGAGTAGAATTTTAGTGAATAGCTTACAATGAATATCCTAGAGATTTGATAGCTTGCGATGTCTTAAGCATGCTCATATGAGTCGCTTAGAGTGATGCAAGCCAAGAGTTTTTGAATCCATCAAGTCTTAGTGTTCAATTTTTTGCAAGGGTCATCTTTGAACAAGAATAACGTGATTGATATGTGACATCTTGGAAGATTTAGATCCACCAAATTTTAGAGAATCGAATTAGCTTTCCAACGATACCAATTTCATCAAAATCTGAAACCCGAGCAAGGAGTTATGGTCTTTCAAAGTAGAATGCGTCGCCTAACCAATCGCACATGGCAACTGGAAACCATATGCGATAGAATATATGGCGCCTATGTAAATATAGGCGATATCATATGCGGCGCCTATGTAAATATAGGAAATATCATATGCGGCGCCTATGTAAATATTGGCGATATCATATGCGGCGCACATCTAAGATTTCAGCCACGAAAACACTTAGTTTTTGAGTTATTTTTAGGGTAGTTAAGTCTTTTAACGCTCCTTACATGTCCCTAAACTTAACCTCACGAAATTTATAGGTTCTAAATACATTACAACCCTATTAACATCTCAAAGTTGATTATCCAAGAGCAACATAGGAGAAAAACAACTAGGGTTTCACAATCAAGCTTGAAGATCAAATTTCAAGGAAATTCCTCCGTCAATCATCAAGAACCTCCCTTCCAAGGTATGCGTAGTGTTCATCCACAAATTCCTTTCGTCCGTGGAGTTCAAGAATCAATCTTCAAAATACAAAAGCTTGGCTGGTTGTGGTGATATGATCATACCCATGTTGATGCTTGTTTGTTTTGCTATATAATAATATCGTGACTTTATATCTCATGAAAGTTATGTTGTTAATTGAAAAACATGATACTTAGGTGGATTGATAGAATGCAATTATGAAATCCACCTATTCCTTAAAGAATGCGTGCAAGGTGTTCGATAAAATGCCTAGTATGTTAGAACTTCATATTTACATGATTTCATGATATCTAAATAACAAGTTCATGTTAGCCATACACTCCAATATGAATTTCCATGCAAATTATGTGTTGTTATTGTTGTGGTATAAAGCATGTCTGATAATGGAGATATAAATTATGTACACAAAATATATCCATGCTTTTCCTATCATGTTTGAAATCATGAATAAATACATGAAGTATACTATCCCCTGCTTATGATATTGTTAATTGTGGACTTAAATCTTGTGATCAAGTTATGTCATGTGTGTCAGTTTCCTCCTGTCGAGTCCTGGGGGTATTCGTACCTGAAAACTATAGCTGTGTGCCTAGAGCCATGTCATGTTTCACGATATTCGAACTCAAGCTATGATTCCATAGACTTCAGTCAGTCATGTGACACAGGAAAACCTCATGATCTCAGTCTGTTGTCAGATATCAGTAACATTCCGCCAGTCAACGGAATTCAGTAAGATTAAGTCATGTATAGTTAGTTATTCATGTCCAGTCCCTCCAGATGGGAGTAGAGGTTAGCACCGAGTGAACCCAAGGATGGGAACTCACCCGCCAGTTTAGAGTGTGATTCTTAGTAGTCATCCTTGTGTTCAAGAACTACGTAGCCAGCGTAGGTTGAGACATCTTAACCTGTTAGATTAGGGTTGATGATGTGGTTTAACCTGTCAGTTTAGGGTTCCCACCGTTCTTATTGAGTACCTGCCAGATAAGGGTCACTCACAAGTTGTTCTTACCCGTGGCACGGTATTGACACCCCACTAGTTGGGGCAGAGATTGGACCCCAGCTTAGACATAACGGTATACATGGGGCATGTCGGTTAAACACTACCTCCCACAGTTTCAGTAACAATATCAGTAGAAGAACTCAGGGTGTTCTTCAGATTTTAGTATATACAAGACTGTCAGATACAGTCGTCCATGTTATCAGCTTGCAGTATCAGTCATGACAGTTATCAGTAAACCATGTATTAGCTTACAGGTCTTGCTATCACGCATTCACGGTCCCAGTTTCTATATATGTATGTTTTCACTCCCACGTTCATATTAGTCAGTCAGTGTTGTTCATGCATGAAACCCTTTATGTTCAACCTACCTTCCTCGTATACTCAGTACTCCAGTTGTACTGACACATTTTCACTATGTTTTTTTTTTCATGTTACACCATAGGTTCTGATACACGAGCTCCAGCCCAGTAGTAGCGGTAGCATTTCATTAGCAAAGACACAGTGAGTCCTCATTGATTTGAGGACAATATGATTTGATACATTTATTTATTTCTTCAGTTCAGTTTTATAGAGTTAGTTGGAGACATGTTCCTTCAGCTCATTATTCAGATAGTTTAGAGGCTTTCAGATTTATGTTCAGATTTACGTTCAGACTTAGCTTTCAGATTGAGTTGTTTTGGGTATTTTCATCCACATAGACGTTATGATTTTCAGACATGGTTTTATTCAGTTGAACCTTATGGCCGTACAGTTTTACGTATTCTGCATTATTATGTCATGATTTGCAGTATACAGGTATAGATATCAGTCATGGGTTAGCTTGTGGTCCCTCGGGGTCATGAGCACCGTGTAGCATTCCGGTTCATCAAATCGGGGCGTTACATTTTGATTTACCTGATCTTCATTTTCCTCAAAACCACCTCCAAAGAAAACTCCTCCACTTGCACCAACATTTTTATCTAAAACTACAGCCTCCTCTCACACTCAAAAGAAATAGGTCTCTCGACCTGCTCCATCAACTCCTCTATCATCCACTCATCCAACTATTACATATGAGTCTACTCCTCTTCCTTCTCTTAATAACATTATCAAGTTCCAAAATAAAAAGGTGGAACGAGAATGAGTTTCCACTAGATTTGGGGGGCTGAAATGGATATTCTCCTTGCCACAATTGAAGCATAAGGTTGGTCAGCTCTATTTCTTTAGGACAACACTCAACGTAAAATTTCCAAGAGGTTGGTTACAGAGTCTACATCAATGTCATATTAGATGGAGCTATTTTTACCTCAAACATGCTTAGGGTTCCTATTAAGTTGATCTGTGTTGATGTGACTCATATTTTAGATGTGCCTTCCAAGGGATGGATTCACTATGTGAAGTATGAGTGGCCTCCCCTCCACAACTTTCCCTATGCACTGGATATTACTAGGAAGTTCTCGGGATAGCCTCTTCTATTTCATCATGTGAGAAAAAAGGTAACTTCCTTATTGTACCAGCTCTACATTGACGCGTGCACAAAATTATTCTCTAGAAGGAAGGAAACGAGGACTGAGGCAAATTACCTGGATATGAATTTAATGGAGTTGCTAGATTCTAAGGTCAAAGTTGACCTACCCAGTAAAATTCTCAAATACATGAATTGTGTGCTCTATTATGATAAAAATAGCCACACATTGGCATATGGTTCTTGGCTTGGCCAAATCTTTGATGATTTTGATATCACAATACCTGTGGGAGTATCAAACCACAAAAGATATTCTTGTAAAGGTTTGTCACTCCTCTCTTCCTGAGTCTATGGTATGCCAACATTCCTCTTCAACGAGCTCAAAATGCTTTGGAAGAGAAAAATAAGGAACTAGAGTATGCCATGGCTAAACAACTGCACGTAGGTATAAAATTATGGAACATGAGAATGAACTTTCCCAAGAAAGAGCAACAAGTGCTGCAACTATTCATTGACTGACCCAGTTAATCCCATCTGATTTACCTTTCCTTTACATACCTAGGGTCCTATGTATTCTTTTTTACTAATGCTCAGTAGTATTAATTTCTTTTGGTGCTTGCGTAGCTTGTGATGTTCATAGTTTGGTGATTAATGCAATGAAACTTTAGTATGCGTACATGTCTTCTCATATTGCTTAGGTTGATCTATCCGTAATTTAAATTGTTATGTTTTGATTATCTTGGAGATAACCCCTGTGTCCATGAGTGGGTTGATTTTTATTTTACCCTAATATTTATGTTTAACTTTTCAATGATGCAATAAGGGATAAGAAAGTAAAGGATTATATAATGCTTATAACCCATAAACTAACCGATTTCATTTAAGTGGTTCTTGCAATAAGTGTCTACAAGTAAAAGTAATGGAAGTACAAACACAAGAGGCCTGTCATCATCAAAATGGGTGAATTTGTTGGGGTATATGAAGTTTCAATGCATGGAATAATGAATGAAACATGTTGTGTTAGTAGGTTCATCAATTACAAAGGTACAAGCTGTTGAACTTGCAGAAAGGATAGTAGACAGGTTAAAGACAAATTGGAAAATTGAAGGAGTGAATGAGTTCGTGCACTGGATAAACTCAATCAATTATCATATGTGTGGATGGAGAATTTGGGTTTTAATACAACACATGAAGATAAGAGAGGTTAAGTTGAAGGAGTTTTATCTTCACTGGAAATAAAACTCGAAAGAGACAAGAATTTCAAAGTAAAAAGAAGTCTAGTGAATTGAAGAACTCCTTGGAGAGTTGTGTTTAAGTATAGGGAGTGACTTTTATATCTACTCACACACTTAAAAGTGAAAAAGGCAATTGACAAATTGACTTAGCAGTTTTTATCTTGAAGATTGATGAAACATGTTGTTGAACCTGATCCCAATAATAGGAAAGTTAAGGAGTCTTAGTTTCTATATTTTAGTGTTAGTTTTGAGTTGTAACTTTGATGTAATTCTAGGTTCAGTGAAGTATAAACTAAATTAGAAGTATTGTTTTCAAGTTAGGGAACTCGAAGACTTGGGATTAATTACCTTGGGAGGTTTGTGAGCTTTGTCGAGTAGGAGTTTGAGTTTATAATTCTTAGATTACATAAGTCTTGTAATTTGTTGTTGCTGAGACTCGAAGTTGTTTAGGGCAGTTTGAGGTGAAATCCTATAGAGGTACAAATCGAGGTTTTCCACACCTTTTTGAGCCGAGTGTTTTTCACGTGAAAATTTCTATCTCATTTACTTATACAGTTTGCCACTTAGTTGGAACACGTTAGGTAATTTGTTTCACTCATAAGTTATAAGTAAATTCAGTAGGTTGCATACTCTATCATTTCATCACCCATCTCTCAAAGGTTATGGTACTTTAGAGATTTCATGTACAAGAAATTTCTAGGGACAAACTTGTTAATGGGAAAAGAATCATTTATTGATATATTATAATCATTTTTTGGTTATGCGTACTGTATAAGACTTACTTCAGACAAAAAAACTTGTATACATCATGGTCATCAATACGTTTTATGCCGATGAATTTTAATTAGCTGGACTAATGAATAACATATATGAGATAAATAAAAGTTAATATGCAGGTCACATTAAACTATTTTTGACTTGTACACATTCTAGTAGGAGTATATATTTTGTTGTACAAGATAAATCGTCATTGCAAACGCAAATGTCACTTGCATACTTTATCTGCTAAGTTCCTTGATGCAAAGGCGAGTTGATTACCTTTTCTTTTGTTACTTTTCTATCCGATGTTTAATGTCTATACCGGAATTTGACTAATGTGCATTGGACACTGCATGATTACCATAATTATGTGTCTGTGGTTTTTATTGTCTACTTAATTTTCTATATGGTTACTGAATTGTCACTAGATAAATTAAGTGACAAAGCTATTTACAAAAATATTAAAGTAACTTGAAATATTTTTAAAATATAAATGATTGAAATCTACAACTCAGTGACACCAGGATAATCTTCTTTTTATTTAAATGTTTGTTGACTGTTGTCTTTTGTTTTCATAAATTATGGTTGGTGAAAGTATTTTTATTTGGTTTGTTATATAGAAACTCGTCTAACTGATCTATATCTATATATTATTAAAAGGAAAGGACAAAGCCTCAACATTAGATTAGTTATTCGTTACAATTTTTTTTAATGTTCTTTTAACATTTTTTAAATTATTTCAAATTTTGACACATTTTTTATGTTGTCAGTTTTTTAATTTTAAATTTTGAATAATATATAGATGAGTTTGAGTTCCTCACTAACTGCTAACTTTCGGAGGTTTCTTATGTTTGAAACTTATAAACTTCTTGCACTATAACTACTACATCAATCAGTTTCTTCTCTTCTTGGAAGAAGTTTACACCATGATGGATTAAGCATTTTAATTATAATTCATAATTTTAATGTGCTCCACATTTGGCTGCTCATTTATCTTTGAGAATCATTGCCTTTTACTATTTCTTAAGTTACATTTTTTTTAGTGCAGTAAATGGCTTATTACTCCTTTGAGATAATGCCTTAACGGCAAAGGAATGCATGTTCCATTGGTTGTTACGACAATTATTTTTTAATGGCATTATATGCCAATTTACATCTTGGAATTTAGTGTGTATGTTACATTTTGGTTGCTCTTTACATTAGTGGAAAATGAGTGATGCAGCAAGCCATTTTGCTTTAACTCGTTCTACCACTATCTCTATTAACTATATTCCACCGCTTTATTCATTCATTATCCTACTTTTTAAGTGTTGTAACTCTTGTAACCTTTTGTAATACCTCATATTAGTCTTAGCTCAGTTCAGTTCTTAGTGCATGCATAAGAGTCTTAGAACCTAAAAATTTAGCTAAGTATTGGGGACTTAATTTTATTTTTGGCCTCTTAACTTCGATAATTTTTAAAGTGATCTTACCGCCGGAGACGTAAATTATTTGAGTTAATTCATGTTCAGGGGTGTAAGGAGCATATCTCAGGAAAGTTTCAGATTTTTTGGACGAGGATTGAGGCACGTTTGGATTTCATTTCCAGCAGCTTACCGCGATTGAATCACATTGCGGTGGGTATAGCAATGAGGATTTTATCGCGTAGAGATGATGCTCAACTTGACATTTTAGTTACGAATTTAAATCTCAGAGGGGCAGTCTTGTTTTTTCTCATCGCCCCAATCCATAAAAATACGAGATTAACTTTCAGTCAAGGCATTATATGCCCAAATTCCTCAGTTTCTCTCCAAATTAAACCCTAATCCTTCCCCAAGTTCATCAAGTTCAAGCATATTCCCTTCAAGAAAATCAAGAAACTGTGCTTCCCAATCCAAGAACGTTCAAGAAAAGTAAATCGTCTTTCAAGATTAAAGATTTAAGGTATGTTTGATGTTCATCCATGGGCACTTTTAACCCATGGAGTCCAAGAATCTATTTTTAAGTTTAAATTATGTTTTTTTACATGTTATTATGAATTATATCCATGAAGCTCATATGAACTTTGATTTCGAATCATGTTTACCATGCGATTTCAATGTAATTCACCCTTGACACATTTGGATGATGATTATCCGCATGTTAACTCCTTAATCCATGATTTTAATATTGCAATTATGTTATTATCACATGTTTTAACTATTTCGTGCTTTAACTCATGACCCTCGTGTGTTTGATGAAATGCCTAAGAGATGAATTTTGAAAAATAATCCCTATTATGATTTGTAAAGCTATATATGTCCTTATTGATAGTTCTATTCAATGCTGCGGGTTATGAATACCCGAAACTTAGTTGTTTACTTAGTCTCAGTATCTTTCATAATGGTTTCAGATATGTATGAGCAATATTCATTCAGTCAGTTATCATAATTAGTTAAACTTAGATTCGTTCAGTAATTAGAGTCAGTTCAGTTGGGAGTAGGATTTAGCACCGAACAAATCCAGGGATAGGGGATCACCTACCTGTAGAGGGTATGACTCTTAGTAACAATCCCTGTATTCCAAAACTACATAGCAAGCGTAGGCTTGAGATGTTAACCTGTCAGTCGAGGGTTGAAACATATCACACCAGGGCACCTACAATTAGAGGGTGACTCTTTAGTTCTTCAAGACTTCACTTTAGTGGATCCACACAGCCATTGTTAGTACCCGTGGCACGGTATTAACACCCTTCCAACTAGGGTCATAGGTTAGACCCCAATTAGCTCATATAGGGGCATGCCGGTTAGATGATAACTCCCATAATCTCAGACCAATATTCAGTGTAGAATCCAGTTTCAGGTTTGTTTGACCATGGCATACAATTATCAACTATTAAGTTATCAGTATTTTAGTAATTCAGTTTACAAACTATTTCAGAACATGTTTTATGCTTAGTCACACACTATCAGATTTTATAGTCTTTATGTATTTATATTAAGTCATTCCATGCTATTCATTCAGTCAGTTATTACTCATGCACATGAATCCATGCATATCAACCTAACCTTATCTCTTATACCAGTACACTCAAAGTACTGATCGTATACTCTTTTCTTGTGCTATCATGTTTAATATCATAGGTTTGGAGTCTCAGGCTCCTGACCGCGTGTAGACAGTTCAGCCTATCAGCAGCAGTAGTCATGTAAGTCCTCCTCTATGGAGGACATGGTGGTTTATTTCAATTTACTTCAGCATTTCAGTATTTTCCTCCAGTTGTTATTTGTAGTTAGTTGGGTCCTATCCCATCAACTTTTTTTAGTTAGTTTTAGAGGATTTCAGACATTTCAGACAGTCAGTTGATTTGTTAATCTTTTCAGTCAGATTGTTAGTATGTTTATTTATTTTTTGGACTTGAGAATTTCATTGTATTAATCTCAGTACTTAAAACCTTTGTCATAATTAAGTTATTTTTGCGCAAGTGTATTTTAATACCATATTATTCAATGCTCACAACAGGTACCGTTTCATGGGTTAGCTTGTGGTCTATTAGGATCGTAAGCATCATAGTCGAGACTAAGGGTAGCCTCAGGTCTTGACGAAACTTGGCATTAGAACAAAATGTTTTAAAGTGTCCTAGGGAGTCTGAAAGTTGTGTTGAGTAGAGTCTTGTGCATGGGTGTGAACCTCGCCATACTTATGGACATTAGCTACAAGACATTTTAGGAAAAGATTCCCTTCTTTCAGTATTCATGTCGTGCGAATGAGTATGATCTCAATTAAAGATCTCTTTCTAATTCAATCTTTCTTCTGTTTACAGGACATGTCTCCCAGAAAGAATAATAAAAGAAGAAATGAGAATCAACCTTCACCTCTGCCTATTGAGGAAGATCCCCTGAATAAGCATAATTCTCATGCCAAGTTCAGAGTTGTATTCACTACATTATCTCAATCAGTAGCAACCCATAATATTCAACAGGATACTATCCCACCCATTCCAGTGGCTAATACATTTGCATCTAGGATTTAGGACTTCACCTGAATAAACCCTTCCTTGTTTACGGGATCCAAGTCTAATGAGGATCTGTAAGAATTCCTTGATATGGTTCAGAAGGTGACTGACATTATAGGTGTCACATCTAGTGAGAGTGCAGAGTTGGCTTCTTACCAGTTTCAGGATGTATCTCACACATGGTAGAAGTAGTGGAAGGGGGATAGATGAGTAGATGCAGGGCCTGTAGAGTAGAAGGAGTTCCCCACAACCTTTTTGGATAGGTTATTCTCTTTAGAGTTGAGGGAAGCTAAGGTGCAGGAGATCATAAACTTGAAACTGGGTAACATGAGTGTGAGGGAGTATTCACTTAAGTTTACCCAGTTGACCAGGTATGCTCCTTCGATGGTAGATGATAACAGGTTTAGGATGAGTAAGTTTGTTTCTGGTGTAGGTGATAGTATGGCCAAGGAGTGTAGGATCACAATATTGATTAAGGAGATAGACTTGTCTAGGCTTATAGTCCATGCTCAGTAGATTGAGGAGGAGAAAATTAAGGAGAAGGAAAGGGAGAATAAGAGGGCTAGGACATGTAGCTTTAACTTTTCTCAGTTGAGGTCGAAGGGTGGTAACTGTCATCAATTCCATCATAAATCTTCATCCCTAGTTCCGTCTCTAGCTAATGCTCCTGTGCCAAAGTTCAAAAATAATAATTGGGATAGAGCGCCATGCTCTAAGTCCCAGGGCAGTGTAAACAGTGGTTGTACTAATCCTTTTTACCAGAAATATGGTAGAAATCATCAGGTGTATATAAAGTTAGAAATAATGTGTTCTTTGGGTGTGGCAATCCAAGACACAGGGGAAGGGTTCCCTAAAGAGTGGTCAGCAGGGTCAGTCCAGCCATTCCTTAGTTCCATTTGGTCGCCCAACTCAGTAAGGTTCCACTTCCAGTGCAACCAGTGGTTAGCGCCTAAACACACTTATACACTTCAGTCCTGACCGGATAAGAAAAGTTCTCTTGATGTGGTTACAGGTACATTAAAGTTCTTCCATTTATATGTTTATGCTCTGTTAGCTCCTGAAGCTTCACTTTCTTTTGTAACCCCTTATATAGCTGTAACGACCCAAGACTACCCCCTAGTCGTCACATGGTGTTTAGGACCACAAGTGATCCCAAGCTAACCTTGTATTGGCATACTTTTAAGCAACTAATCTAAATATGTATAAAATTTTGAGTTTACTATATGGAAATATAATCATGATGAAATCTGAAAAAAATACAATGCTGATACAATTTTACATTATGATAAAATTGAAGGGTGGAACTGAAATTACATGAGTGACACTAACTGACATTTGTGAAGCCTCTACTATACTGACTATAGATAGCTGGGATGCGACCCCAACTACTACTAATCAATACATATGAGTAAGAAAGTAAATTACATAAATAACATCTAACTGAAATTCCCAAAGTAGGAGGACTTATCATCTGCTGGCTGGAATCTACAACTATCTAATCGTGATAGATGGACTACAACTAAACTAGTACCAACATTATGAGACAATGTAGAACATTGAAGTATATGTGGATTAGTAATATTGGAATGTACTGAGAATATGGGGGTGAATGTATAAGTAAAACAACATCTTAATAGTACTGGAAATTTTGTAAAAGAATACAGGCTAAATGTAGATGACTCACATAAGCTGGACTATCCGAAAACTGGAAATCATAATCATGAATAGAAAAACACACTGCATAAATCTAGTGAGTCATAACATTTAGTTTCTAAAAGATGTACTGGTATTCTGTCTTTAAGTCATATTGTCTATGTGTAGAAGGACTCACTTCTGTATCTGTAATATGAAAATCTGAAATCTTATAGCTAATATCTTTTCTAAAACAATGTCTGAATAAAGTTGTGAGCCTTTACACTTAGTTTCTAAGAGCTTTTCTTTTAGGATTATTCTGTTCTAAAATTTGTAGTTTGTAGTCTATAGGGAGGTTCTTCTAACCGACATACACTATGTGAGCTATCACAGTGTACAATGTCTAGTTCCCTTAAGGGAAAACCTCACGTTGGGGAGATGTGTCATACTCTTGCCAAGGAGTATAACCTAATCTAAGTGATCACATCTGTATCAGTCATCTATATAGAAATGGGAATAATCTGATAATTTGTACCTACATTGTCTCATAGTTCTAGGGTGTGTAAACATACCCAACACGGTGCTAAATACTACTCCCTTTAATCTGTAGGCTTATTCTTTAAGAAATCTACTTTTAAAAACTAATATCAAGAATTACAATAAAAAAACTCTTGTAGATCTGTTTACTATAAACTGTAGCTAAATCTGTAAAGTGGATTCCATATCTAAGCTGAGATCAAAAGATCAAATCTTTGTTCAAAATCTTAATATAACAAGTTATGGGATGCTTAAAACATAGTCATTCTTGAAATATCATCATGCAAACTAGGGCTTAGTAACCCATGCTTCAAATTCATATCAAAACATCATAATGTTCATGCTTGATAATGTAAATATTGGTGATTCAAATCAAAATCGGAAAATTATTGCAATACGCATAAAAATATGGAAATAGTTATGCAATTCAACATCTAATTCACTTGAAATCTCATAATCTTGAAAATAACATTATTGGGTATAAATTCTAATTCAAAACTCATGTAAATTCATTTAAAATTTTCTTCAAAGACTAATTTTGGAACAAGGATGAAAGGATTATCCTTGTTGAAAAACTCCACATACCATAATTGATGAGAACACATGATTTTGGATTCCTATTTGTGCTCTTCAAGATGGATTCTTGATTATCTTGAATTGGAAACCTTGAATTTTGAGTTTCCTTGGAGAAGGAATGGTGGAATTTCAATTTCTTGGGTATTAAGTTTTGAATTCTAGGGTTATATTGGAGAGACTTTTGATAAATAATATGTATATGTTGCTCCAAATACCCTAAATCTTCTGTTTTCCACGACCTGGGGTTTGGGAAAAAGACTAAATTGCCCTTGAAAGCTTAAGTTCGGAACTGGAGCCCAATTTTTCACCTCAGCATGACGCAGCGCTATCGCGTTGTGTCACTGGAAATAGATGATCCCAATTTTACACCTAGAATGATGCGGTCCCATCGCGTTGTGCCACTGGAAATTAACGAGTGCTATTTTTCACCCCAGCGTGACGCGGTGTCTTTCCAATTGAGAATTTTGACGCGATACAAGTAAATCACGTTGAGGTACTGGAAAGGGATGAACGGGAATAGGAGCTTCACCGTGATGTGGGATAATCGCGGTGCTCCACTGGAAATCAGACAACTGTGATTCTTTCCTCTACTGCGATGCGGTGCTTATTGCTGTGCTATACTGCTTTCACTAAAATTGTCGTAACTTCTCAACCGTATGTCGGATTAAGTCGAAATTGGTATCGTTGGAAAGCTAATTCAATTATCTACACATTGGTGGGTCTAAAGCTGGAAAATTCTATACATATCAAGATCTATACACATTTAAAGTTGACTCTTGACACACTAGGAGCTAAACGAGACTAAAAAAAGTACAGAGTATTACAATATCTCCCCCTTGGGAACATTCGTCCTTGAATGGGACTAGTTAAACTGAGGATACTGAGGAACTAAGACTATATGCTGGCTTACACAACTGAAACAAAACTGTTTGTCTAAATCTAAATCATATGGAGCGACTGATTGGACTGAGAGTTTTGAACTAAGGTAACTGAGATCATATACTTAACATTCGCATCAGGGAACATATTTACATGACTAAGTCTGAAACATTAAAACCTCTATCATTAAATTGATTTCTAAGCTGACTTGCCTTTACTTACTATAAGAAGCTAATTCATGATGAGAGATTAGAATTCTCTTGAAGTGTTCATGATGCAATAATACATATAGAACTACGAAGTGATAAATTATGAAGGAAGGAATCATGAGACAATGAGGCTAAGATTATACAATGGGTATTACACTGTCTTAGCTAGAATACTTGGAAAACTAAGATTATTCACTGAATACTTATGAAATGAATTATGACTAACTATTTGAATCTAAAACTGATGCCTAATGCATAGACTGAGCTGAATTCGCAATTTACATGGATTAGAACAAACTACCTCTTGGAATGACCATACTCATGAACTTCAGGAAGTAAGATTAGACTAAATCGGAAGATGAAAAAACTATAGAAATTTGTCTGTCTGACTATTAAACTTGATTGTTGGCTATACATACTAAATCATACAGAATGCTCATACCCAAATAGAGTATTTCTTCAATACTCTTCTAAGAAATTCTAATGATATTAGGGAGTATAGAACTTTGGAAATGATCTGAACAAGACATCTGAATAAGAAATTACAACAAGGCTACAACTCTATAGCATGGAACATAGACCTATAAATCATAAGCTACGATAGAATTACAGGCCTTAAGCAATGCAACTTCTTACTTTCAAGCAAGAAACACCTCTCAAATACTCCCTCAACTATACTATCCCCCTTAAATACCATATTCACTTGATTCAACTTATAATTATCACATGAGCACTGATAAATTTGTCTACTAAAGTCTAAAATAAACTAAATCCTCTCATCACGGTCAAGCCTAACTTAAAATCACAAGGTACTGCACATAACACCATAATACTAGTCTGAACCATTAATTCAGTACCTGAAGCGTTGTCAAACTGCTCACCTCTTGGATAATTCTTATTATCACTTTAACACCTAAATTTAGCCTCTTTCTAGAAATTCATTAGTGCACAACACACCTATCCTCTTATATACCAACATGACATTCAAGCCTATCTCCATAATCACCTATTCACTTCTCAACAAACACCCATAAAAGTATCTTTCTCATATTCTCTAATACCTCTATCAATAACAACTTCCACACACTATTATTAGGAAAACACACATAAAAATATTCTCAACTAACCAAGTCATACACAAAAAGCTTCACCTCAATATTCCTTCACTTGTTGACTTACAAAAAACAAGTATACAACCATTTTTCCTAACATAACACATTTACTCTCTCCTATCTATACGATTGTTCATCATCACTATCTTAATCTAAGGGGAGGTCACTAAAAGGTTGGAATACTAGGGCCTGAAATATGAAGGGATACTAAGAATAGCTTTACACTTTACTAAGGCCTGAGGAATAGAGTATTCATGATAGGGGTCAAACTGAGGATATACATCGTAAAATCTACGTTTCACTGACCATTTAGAGTGTAGCATGAGTGCCCAAAACTGAACATACTATAAAGCATTAGTACTTGAGTCATGAGATACATGTCTTGAGTTTGGAGTTCATAATTTCTGGAACATGATTCATACTGGTGAATGAACTAGAACTCCTCATACTAGAATCTGGGAGGGTACATGATTCTCTTTTATGAGCATGAACATGAACTATGATCATGAAACTAACACATAAGGCATAAGTAGATATGGGAATAACTAAAGTACAACTACTAAAATAAGAATGGGTTGGGCCTCATCCTCCCTTTAAGATGTTCTATAACATATCGGCATCACTACTAGAATCTATGAGCTTGACTCGTTTCCCTATTGTATAACCTTCCTCTGAGCTTTAAGCCATCATTCTAAGTCTGTGGAACCCTTTACTAAACTTAAAACTGAACTACACTCATTGTGCTCTAGAGTCTAGAATACAACAATACACGTAAATGATAAATTTACTCTGAAAGACTACACTTGAAAGTGTAAGACCCACTGCTAATACTTCCTTCCGAGATACAACTCTATCTTTTTATATCCCAATCTTCATAAGTATCACCACGCACGATGTTTACACCATCTAGAACTTCAACTCTTATTTCTATTATCTCAATCTTCAAGGATTCAAACTTAGATTCTAACACTTAACATGGATATCCCCAAACCTTTAATAAACTATACTGCTTCCGTCATACCCAACTAATATCACATCTTTAAACTTATACTTTTCCTTAAACCATGAGAATCAAAATCATACAAAAAAGGCTTAACATCATTTTTCCTTAACACCTTAACTTAGCTATTAAGAACATCAAATACTATATAACTAGATCCTTCCACTTAGAAACTCAATGGTACTACTACCCACACACAACACATAATAACCTTAAAAAATAATACAACCCCATATCACCCTTGGGCACACCTCTATAACATACTTAATTATGAATAACTGAACTTTAACTCTTGTATATACTATCAAAGCCTACTAGATAACTTTTATTTAACTAGCATCACTAACCGAGCAATCATTACTTCCACATTGGTGATCATCTGTTGTTCAAACTTAACGTCTAGTGCTAAACATGATTTACAACCCAACCTCACATACTATTCTCACTTGGAAGCTATAAAATATAGCACTAAGAAACACTAGAACACTAGAACCTCATAATAACAAAAATTGATCATATGATCGCATGGTCTATCTTATTATAATACATTAGCACCTCCTCTTTTTCCACATTGCGACTATTTACCCATCTATCCACCTATTTTACTTTAATAGCTCTATAAGTTTCAACTATATTATTTTTTTTGCAACCTCATGGGAAGCCTAAATTAACAATACTAAACCCCTAAATACTTTCATTAATAACCAAAACTTTTCTGAAAGAATAGGTTCCATCAATAACTTGGATCATACTACAAGCAAACAATATTTCACCTTAACTAATCACACTTTCTCTACTTTCTACCAAGGGACATGTACCATAGTCATTACCTCTAAACTAACACATAAAGACCTATCACCTTACTACAAACTCTATAACAAACATAAGATCATCTATTTATTATCGATCAATCACGATTTCCACCTTCCTTGCCATTACACTTCTATACCCATACTTCTAACTATATGAATTTTCTACTACTTATAAATCATAACACACTAGGCTGCAATATTCCTCGAATGCAAACTCTATTTAACAATCTAGGTTCACACTATCTCTTCTCACGAGCACTATCTGTATTGAACGATTATTAAGGAATCTGAATACATATCTTACTCTATCTTAAATGACCAAATCATATGGATGAGGAAATAAAATTTCAACTCAAGGAACTTAACACACTAAGAGCTCCTGTCAAACCCTTATGTTCTTCTGAAGTTACAGATAGTAAATCTGAGAGCATTATCTTAGGAAGAATTAGAACTTGCTAATTATGTTATCTCAAGAATAGGTCACAAATGGAGGATATGGATTTATGTTCAAACTGAGAGAATTTTTTGAGAAAACAACTTTATTGCACAATCTAGAGTATGAAAGAAAAGAGACATTTCTTAAATGCCCTATAGCCTCTCAAAGAAAAGTACAGATGTCTCTATACCGTTCCGCAAGAATCTACTAGACACGGCTTCAAAGACACCCTAGGAAACTTGAACTGTGTGCTCTGATACCAAATTTTTAATGACCTGAGACTACCCCTAGTCATCACACGATGCTTAGGCTATAAGTGATCCCAAGCTAACCCTTGTACTTGCATACTGTTAAGCAACTGATCTAAAATGTATAAAGTGATTGAGTTTACTGTGCATAAATATAATCCTTATAAAATCTAAGAAAAATACAACACTGATACAATTTTACATTTTGATAAAACTAAAGGGCGGAAATGAAATTACATGACTGACACTAACTGACATCTATGAAGCCTCTACTATACTGAATATAGATAGCTGGGATGCAATCCTAACTAATACTAATCAATACATATGAGTAATAAAGTAAAGTACATAAATAACATCTAATTGAAATCCCCAAAGTAGGAGGATTCATCATATTTTGGCTGGAATATGCTACTGTCTAATTGTGATAGATGGACTACAACTAAACTAGGACCAACATTATGAGACAATATAGCACATTGACGTATAAGTGGATCAGTACTTTTGAAATGTACTGAGCATGTGGGGGTGAATGCATAAGTAAAACAATATCTCAATAGTACTATAAATTTTGTAAAAGAATGTATGCTAAATGTAGATAACTCAAATTAGCTGGACTATCTGAAAACTAAAAATCATAATAATGAATAGCAAAACATAGCGCATAACTCTAGTGAGTCATAACATTTAGTTTCTAAAAGCTGTACTGGTATTCTGTCTTTAAGTCATACTGTCTAAGTGTAGAAGTACTTACTTCTGTATCTGTAATCTGAAAATCTGAAATCTCATAGCAAATATCATTTTTAAAACAATGTCTAAATAAAGTTGTGAGCCTTTACACTTCATTTCTAAGAGCTTTTCTGTTAGGATTATTCTGTTCATAAATCTATAGTTTGTAGTCTATAGGGAGGTTCTTCTAACTGACATACACTATGTGAGCTATCATAGTGTAAAATGTCTAGTTCGCTTATAGGAAAACCTCATATTGGGGAGAGGTGTCATACTATTTCCAAGAAGTATAACCTAATCTAAGTGATCATATCTGTATCTGTCATCTATATAGAAATGGGAATAATCTAATAATCTATACCTACGTTGGCTCATAGTTCTGGGGTATGTAAACATACCCAACTCGGTACTAAATACTACTCCCTTTAATTTGTATGCTTATTCTATAGGAAATCCACTTTTAAAAACTAATATAAGGGATTACGATGAAGACCTCTTGTAAATCTATTTACTGTAAACTGTAGCTAAATCCTTAAAATGGATTCCATATCTATGCTGAGATCAAAAGATCAAATCTTTGTACAAAATGTTAATATAACAAGTCATGGGATGCTTAAAACATAGTCATTCTTGAAATATCATCATACAAACTAGGTCTTAGTAACCCATGCTTGAAATTCATGTCAAAACATCATAATGTTCATGCTTGATAATGTAAATATTGGTGATTCAATTCAAAATCTTAAAATTACTGCAATACACATAAAAATATGGAAACAGTCATGCAATTCAACATCTAATTCTCTTGAAATCTCATAATCTTGCAAATAGCAATATTGGGTATAAAAACTAATTCAAAACTCATGTAAATTCATATAAAATTAACTTCAAAGACTAATTTTGGGCACAAGGATGAAAGGATTACCCTTGTTGAAAAAACCCACATACCTTAATTGATGCAATTGATGAGAACACTTGATTTGGGATTCCTATTTATTCTCTTGAAGATGAATTCTTGATTATCTTGAATTGGAAACTTTGACTTTTGAGTTTCCTTGGAGAAGGAATGGTGGAATTTGTATTTCTTGGGGATTATGTTTTGAATTATAGGGTTTTCTTGGTGAGAGTTTTGATGAATAATAAGTACATGTTGCTCCAAATACCCTAAATTTTCTATTTTCCATGACCAAGGGCTTGGTAAAAGACTAAATTTCCCTTGAAAGATTAAGTTCGGAACTGGATCCCAATTTTTAACCTTGGCACGATGCGGCACTATCGCATCACGTCACTGGAAATGGATGAACTTAATTTTATGCCTTGACGTGATGCTTTGCTAACGTGTTGCGCCATTGGAAATGGACGAGTGCTATTTTGTACTCCACCGTGATGTGGTGTCTATCCAATTGGGCATTTTGACGCAATACAAGCCAATCGCGTTGAGCTACCAAAAAGGGACGGACGAGAATTGGAGCTTCTACGATACAGATTAATCAAGGTACTTCACCATAAATTGGACAATTGCAATCCTTCCCTCTACCGCGATGCGGTGCTTATCGCAGTTCTATACTGCTTTCACTAAAATCGCCATAACTTCTCAACCGTATGTCGAATTAAGGAAAAATTTGTATCATTGGAAAGATGATTCCATTATATACACATTGGTAGGTCTAGAGCTAGAAAATTCTATATGCATCAAGATTTATATGCTTTTAAAGTTGACCCTTGACACACTAGGATCTAAACGGGACTAAGAAAAGTATGGGGTATTACAATAGTTTTTAATTTTGGTGTCAGTCCTAAAAATTTAGTAGAACCTTTCTCAGTGTCTACCCTTGTGGGTAATTTTGTTCTTGCTAGGTGGGTATACAGAAACTTCCCGATTACAGTATCTCTGAAGGCTACTTCAGTAGACCTGGTGGAGTTAGAATGACTAATTTTGATGTCATTCTCGGCATGGATTGGCTTCACTCGTGCTATGCTTCAGTTTATTGTAGAAACAAAGTTGTTCATTTTAAGTTTTTGAATGAACCAATCCTTGAATGGAGGGGTAGTACTTCAGTGTTTAGGGGGTTAGATTGTATTGTACCTTAGAGTGAGAAAAATGATATCGGAGGGATGTGCTTACCATCTTGTTCAAGTCAAAGACTATAATTCTGAGGCTCCCAGTCTTGATTCTAGTTTAGTAGTTAGCAAATTTCTAGAATGTTTCTCGAAGATCGTCCCAGAGTTCTCTCGAAAGGGAAATTGACTTCGGAATAGACCTTATTCCAGATACCTATCCTATCTCTATTCTTTCCTAAAGAATGGCTCCAACTAAGCTTAAAGATTTGAATGAATAGTTTAAAGACCTCTTAGATAAGGGATTCATCAAGACAAGTGTTTCCCCATAGGGAACTCCAGTCCTTTTTGTGCGAAAGAAAGATGGTTCTGTTAAGATATATATTAATTACCGCCAGTCGAACAAAGTCACAGTCAAGAATAAGTACCCACTTCCCATAATCGATGACTTATTCAACCAACTTCAGGGTGCTAGTTATTTCTCTAAGAGAGAACTCAAATCCATATATCATCATCTCAGAGTTAGAGAATGTGACATTCCAAAAATAGCTTTCAAAACTCGGTATGGTCACTCGAGTGTCTAGTTATGTCTTTTGGACTAACGAATTCCCGACTAGCATTCATGGACTTGATGAACCTAGTGTTCAAGCAGTACTTGGACATATTTGTTATAATATTCATTGATTATATTCTTGTCTATTCCCATAACAAAAATGGTCATGCAGACCACCTCAGAATTGTATTGCAGACTCTAAAAGCCCTTTAGTTATTCGCCAAATTCATTAAGTGAAGATTTTGGCTAAGATCAGTAGCTTTCCTTGGACATATTATTTTTGTGATGGTATTAAAGTTGAACCTCAAAAGACCAAAGCCGTGAAAAACTGGCCCAGACCCATCTTTTTGACAAATATCAAGAGTTTCTTGGGTTTGGATGGCTATTGATGGTTTGTTGAAGGGTTTTCATCTATTTAATCCTCCATGTCTAGATTGACTCAAAAGAAAGTCAAGTTTAAGTGGTCATATTGTTGTGAGAAGTGTTTTTAAGAATTGAAGACTCGACTTACCTCAGCCTAGTGTTGACCTTACCATATGGTTCAGATGGGTTTGTTGTTTACTATAATGCTTCTAGTGTTGGTGTGGGTTGTGTTTTGATGCAGAGAGGTAAGGTCATAGCCTACGCCTCTAGACAACTTAAACCCCATGAAAAAAATTACCCTACCCATGAACTAGAGTTAGCAGTTGTTGTGCTTGCCTTACAAATTTGGAGGCATTATTTGTATGGGGTTCATGTTGATGTGTTCACAGATCATAAAATTTTGTAGTGTTTTTGCAGAGTGATTTTAAATTTCATCCATAGAAGGTTGTTAGAGTTTTTGAAAGATTATAATATGAGTGATTTATATTTTAAGACCCCGCAAAGTCCTAGTCATTTCAGTTTAATATAGCATGCGAAAAGAGGTCCCAGACTTAAAAAATTTAGCTAAGTGTTAGGACATAGAAGCATTTTTATCCTTCATAATTGGATGATCTTAATTTTTATCCTTACGACTTTAGAATGTCAATTTTTAAGTTGATTCATGATCAGGGATATTAATATGTCATATTGGGTGAGTTATGGAATTTTTAGACATCGTTAAAGTCATGTTTGGATGCTTAAAATAGTGCATCGACGTGATCAGGATACAATGCATCAGTAATTGCAGTGACAACATCAATGTGATGCATCGACAATTGCATCGACACCATCGATATGGTGCATTGGGTATCGCATAGCTGGGCACAGTTTTCTTATTAAATTTTGACTTTTCTAAGGAAATTAGGTCCTTTTCCCTCACCCAATTCAAGTAAAACACAAAATTGAGGATCCAAAGTGGTAAATATACTCATCTTTTCACAAAATACTCTCAATAACAAATCCCTAGTTTTTTCAAGTTCAAGTTCAAGTTTCAAGAAATCCCCAACAATCTTTACGAAATCAACAATCAAGGTATGTTAGGTGTTCATCATTGGGTCTCCTTCCAACCTTGGAGTTCAAGAACCCTTTTCAAAACCTTAAATTATGATTCCCATGTTATGAATTTAATTATGCTCATGTTTGTGTTTTTGTATGAATTTCAACTTAAGATCTTTTATGAGTTCCATGAAATTATGTTAGAATATGTGTTGAATTATGAATATCTTATGTCAAAACCCTTGAATTTGCAAGTTACATGTTGAAGTTATGCTTTCTTATATGTTTATTTTTCATGTATTACAACTATTCTCCCCAAGGGTTTGATAGAATGTCCATGTGAATTAAATAGTGTAATCATGACATGTTAGCATGTGTTTTCATTCATGTACAAGTTCATGATCTCCAAGTGTTTGACAAAATATCTCTGTGATTGAATTGTGAACAACTGACTATTTCTATGTTTTCAAGGTTCGCGATGTTTTATTATTGTTGCTATCGAGTCCTGGGGGTATTTATTACCCTAAATCTAGCCTTTTACTTAGTTGCAGTAGTTATAGAATATTCTCAGTAAAGGTTAAGAATCGTATTACTCAGTCAGTTAATAGAACTCGGTGAACTCAGTCTAGTACAGAGAGTTAACATGATCAGTGTCAGTTCAATCAGGCCTAGTACAATCTAGTGATCATTTCAATGTCTATTCAGTTAGGAGTAGGATTAGCACCGAGCGAACCCAAGGATGGGGGCATTCCTTCCAGCAGAGGGTTTGACCCTTAGTAACAGTCCCTGTATTACAGAACTATGTAGAAAATGTAGGGTAAGTCGTCCTCCTGCCAAACTAGGGTTGATGTAATCATATATATATATATTTCATGAGTTCTCCTGCCAGATTAGGGTTGACACAACTTTGTTATTATCCAATGGCAAGGTGATAACACCCTTCAAACTGGGGTCACAGGTTGGTCCCCAAATTAGTCTATATCGGTGAATGTCAATTAGATGAACACTCCCACAGTTTTAGTTTCAGTCTCAGTATTCAGTAAAGAACTTAGTTTGTTCTACAGAACCATGGCTATTAGTTATCAGTTACTCAGCCATCAGAATTTCGTATATAGCTTTGGTATAATATCAGATACATGATGTATATCTATATGCATAGTATTACATGTTCAGTATGTTCATCAGTTACAGTTTTGAATGTATACTCATCCAGTTAATTCATGATGTTCATTAAGTTAGGTATCATATAATGCATATGAACCTATGTATATCAGTCTTACCTCACTTAGAATACCAATACATTCCACGTACTGACGCATACTTTCTTTTATGCTATGATGTCTCATATCATAGGTTCGTATGATCAGGCTCCTGACTATACTTAGCAGCTCAGGCTATCAGAACTAGATATAGTGGTGAGTCTTCATATTCCAAGGACAAAGTTTATTTATTCCAGTATTTAGCAATTTAATAGTTAGTTCAGTCAGAGTTAGTTTGGGGTTTGTCCCATCAACTCCATATTCAAACATTTAGATGCTTTTATACTAGCATAGTTTGTTATTCAATTTTCAGATATTATTAACAGTTATACTCAGTATTATTTCAGTATTTTAAGAACCTTATGGCATTTTCATATTTCTTCTGTATATATATTTATGTTTTATATTCAGTGCTTACAACTGGCACTAGTCATGGATTAACTTATGGTCCTTCAGGGTCACAAGCACCGTGTGACGCCCAGGATATTGTCTTGGGGAATTACAAACTTGGTACCAGATCCTAAGTTTGGGAGTCTGAAAACCACATCAAGTAGAGTATTATGCATAGGTGTGTAGCAAGCCACACTTATGGGCAAAAGTCTATGAGGCATTTTAGGAAAATTTTTAATTATTTCAGTGTTTATTTCATCTGAGTGAGCATGATCTCAAGTTAAACTCTCTATATAATACAATTTTTCCTTCTGTTTACAAAACATGCCTCTCAAAAGGAACAATAAAAGAAGAACTAGGAACCAGGAAACACCTCCGCCCATTTAGGAAGATCCCCTGAATGAGCACATTTTCTGATGCAGCATTCAGAGAAGATTTCACCACTCTAGCTCATTCTGTAGTAGCCCAGAATGAATGGTCTACTTGTTTTAAGGACAAACCAGTGGCCAATACTATTGCAACTAGAATTCGGGACTTCACCCTAATAAACCCTCCCTCATTTTTAGGGTCTAAGTCTGAAGAGGACCCACATGAATTCCTTGCTATGGTGAAGAAGGTAATAGACATTATAGGGGTAAACTCTAGTGAGAGTGCTAAATTAGATACCTACCAGTTGTAGGATGTAGCTCATACATGGTTTAAACAGTAGAAGGTAGATAGGGGTACAGATGCAGGGCCTATAGAATTGGAGGAGTTTTCTACTTCCTTTCTAGATAAGTAATCAAGGACATGTATGATGGAGCCAATACTCAGGTGAGGACGGTGGGAGGAGACTCAGAGAATTTCCATGTCGTGATAGGGTTGCACCAGGGATCTACCCTTAGCCTGTTCTTGTTTGCTTTGGTGATGGATATGTTGATGTGGCATATTCAAGGAGAGGTTCCTTGGTGTATGCTTTTTACAGATGATGTAGTTTTTTTTGATGAGATGCAGGGTGTGTGAATGATAAATTAGAGGTGTGGAGACATACCCTTGAGTCTAAAGGGTTCAGGTTGAGCAGAAGCAAGACAGAATATTTGGAATGCAAGTTTAATGACTTGAGGCAGGAAGACGAGGTGGTAGTAAAGTTGGATTCCCAAGCGGTGTGTAAGAGAGATAGTTTCAAGTATCTTAGGTCCATGATTCAGGGGAATGATGAGATTGATAAGGATTTCTCCCACCGGATTGGGGTGGGATGGATGAAGTGGAAGCTCAGCTCGGGGGTGTTGTGTGACAGGAAGGTACCACCTAAGCTTAAAGGAAAATTCTACAGGGTGGCAGTCCGTCCGACCATGTTGTATGGGGCAGAACGTTGGCCAGTCAAGAACTCTCACATTTAAAAATTAAATATGGTGGAAATACAGATATTGCGTTGGATGTGTGGGCTTAATAGGGGCGACAGAGTTTGAAATAATACTATTCAGGAAAAGGTTGGAGTGGCTTCGATAGAGGACAAGATGCGAGAAACCCATTTGAGATGTTTAGAATATGTGAAGAGAAGGGGAACGAATGCCCCCGTTCGTAGGTGCGAGAAGATTGCTTTGGATGCTTTCAGGCGGGGTAAGGGTAGGCCAAAGAAATACTGGAGAGAGGTTATCAGGCAGAACATGGAGAAGTTACAGCTCACAAAGGACATGACCCTAGATAGAAAGATCTGGAGGACGCGGATTAGGATAAAAGGCTAGTGTCATTTTGGGTTGCTGGGGTAGGGCATTACTTGGTAGGATATTATTCTTATTATGACACCGTGTTTCATGCTTTATTATGAGTTTTTTTACTGCACTTTGATTATTATTCCATGTGTGTGGCGTAGGTATGTACTGTCATCTTATTCCATGCTTTATTAAGTATTTGTATATTACTCCGTGTCTTGAGCCGGGGGTCTATCGAAAATAGTCTTTCTACTTCTCTGTAGGTAGTGGTATATACTGCGTACATCTTACCCCCCCTTCAAGACCCCACTATATGGGAATATACTGGGTTTGTTGTTGTTGTTCTAGATAAGTTTTTCCCATTGGAGTTGAGGGAATATAAGGTGTTAGAGTTTATTAACTTGAAGTAGAGAAACATGAGTGTGAAGGAGTATTCTCTTAAGTTTACTCAATTGGCTAGGTATTCTCCTCATGTGATAGCTGATAGCTGGTGTAAGATAAAAAAATTGCATATCTGGTATACAAATAGTATGGTCAAGGAGTGTAGAACCGCACTACTGATTAAGGAAATGGACTTGGCTAGGTTAATGGTCCATGTTCAATAGATTGAGGTTCAGAAAATTAAGGAGAAAGAGAGGGAAAACAAGAGGGCTAGAATAGGTAGTTTTATTTTTACTCAGCCCAAGTCAGAGAGTGGTAGTTGTCCTCAGTTCTACCCTAACTCTTTAGTCCCAGCTTCGTCCTTAGCCAGTTCTTCGGTGCCTAAATTCAGAAATAGTAATAAGGATAGGGCGCTAGGCTATAAATCTCAAGGTAGTGTTAGTAGTGCTTAAATAAATCCTCTTTGTAAGAAATATTGCAGAAACTATTAGGGTGCCTGTAGGGCAGGCAACGACATATATTTCGGTTGTGGTAATCCAGGTCGTAGAATTAGAGAGTGTCCATAGGTGGGTTCATAGAGTCAGTATAATAGCCAAAGCTCAGTCCGGTCACCCATCTCAGTAGGGTACCACTTCCGCTGCCACTAGTGGGCAACATCCAAACAAGCTCTAAGCACTCCAATCCCGAAAGGATCAAGAAAGTTCTCCTGATATGGTCACTGGTATGTTACCGGTTTTCCATTTACAAGTTTATACTTTTCTAGATCCAGGAGCTTCTTTGTATTTTATAACTCCTTATATAGCTATCAAATTTGGAGTCATTCCCTAAATCCTAGTAGATCCTTTCTTAGTCTCCACCCTAGTAGGTAAGTCTACCATAGCCCAACGAGTATACATGAACTATCCGGTTATGGTGTATCAGAAAGTTACTTTAGCGGACTTAGTAGAGTTAGAGATGATATATTTTGACGTTATTCTTGGCATTGATTGGATCCATTCATCCTATACCTCAGTTGATTGTAGAAAAAATAATGTTTATTTTCAATTCCCGAATAAACTTATCTTAGAATGGAGGGGTAGTACCACATCGCTTAAGGGTCAAAATATTTCATACCTTAGAGTGAGAAAAATGATATACAAGGTGTTTGTCTATCCTCTGGTGTTAGTCAAAGACTCATTTCGAGACTCCTAGTCTTGAGTCAGTTATAGTAGCAAGTGAATTTCCTGATATGTTTCCCAAAGATCTCCACGGAGTTTCTCCTAAAAACAAAATTGGCTTTTGAATATACCTTCTTCCTGATATTCAACCTATCTCTATTCCGTCATATATAATAGCTCCAGCTAAACATAAAGAGTTGAAAGAACAGTTGTAGGACCTCTTAGAAAAAGGGTTTATCAGACCCAACATATCCCCTTGGGGTGCACCAGTTCTATTCGTGTGAAAGAAAGATGGTTGTCTTAGAATATGTATAGAATATAGTCAGTTGAATAAAGTCACCATCAAGAATAAGTACCCACTTCCTAGAATCGATAAATTGTTCGGCCAATTTTAGGGGGCCTGTTACTTTTCTAAGATTTCAGATCAGGCTATCATCAGCTTAGAGTTAGAGAATGTGACATTCCGAAAATAGCTTTCAGAACCTAATATGGTCACTTCAAATTCCTAGTCATGTTTTTTGGTCATACCAAAGCCCCAACATCTTTCATGGACTTGATGAACCATGTGTTCAAGCAGTACTTAGAATTTTTTGTCATAGTCTTTAATGATGGCATTCATGTCTACCCCTACAGTGAAAATGACCATGCAGACCATTTAAAAATAGTATTACAGACTCTCAGAGCCGATCAATTGTTCGCCAAATTGAGTAAATACAAATTTTGGCTAACATCCCTGAAACTTATTTGTATGTATATTGGACTGCTGATTTCTTTGCATCTTGCGAGAGTGCTGATGTTTCCATTGGTTAATAACTCAGGAGAAGAATTCAGTAGCTTTCCTTGGTCATATTATTTCCGGTGGTGACAATAGAGTTGATCCTCAAAAGACCAAAGTGGTGAGATACTGGCCCAGACCCATCTCTCCATTAGATATCAGGAGTTTCTTTTGTTTGGCTGACTATTACTGACTATTTTTTGAAGGTTTTTTGTCCATTTCATCCCTCATGTCCAGACTGACTCAGAATAAAGTCAAATTCTAGTGGTCAGAATCTTGTGAGAAGAGTTTTCAGGAGTTGAAGACTCGACTCACTACAACCCAGTTTTGAAATTGCTCGACAGTTAAGACAGATTTGTTGTATATTGTGATGCTTCCAGAGTTGGATTAGGGTGTGTTTTGATGCATAGTGGTAAGGTTCTGGCCTATGCCTCTAGATAGCTTAAGCCCCATGAAAGGAATTATCCTACCCATTATCTAGAGTTAGCAGCTGTTCTATTTGCCTTAAAGATTTGGAGGCACTATTTGTATTGGGTGTATGTTGATGTATTCACAGACCATAAAAGCCTACAGTATGTGTTTTCACAGAAAGACCTGAACTTGCATCAGAGAAGGTGGTTAGAGTTCTTAAAAGACTATAATGAAGTGTTCTTTACTATCCAGGCAAGGCCAATGTAGTGAAAGATGCCCTCAGTAGGTTGTCCATGGATAGTATTGCTCACATTGAGGATGGTAAGAAGAAGTTAGTTTAGGAAGTTCATCAACTTGCTAGACTAGTTGTCCATTTTGTTGATTCGGCTGAGGGTACTGTTTGGGTGCATAAAAGTTCAGAATTATCTTACATTTCCAAAGTAAAAGAAAAGTTGGACAGATATTCTAGTTTAGTTAAGCTGAAAGAGTCAGACATAGACAAAAAGGTAGAGGTTTTCTCTCAAGGGGGAGATGGTATGTTGCATTGCTAGGGTAGGTTTTGCGTGCCATGTGTGGATGGCGTGAGGCAATAGATTCTCGCAGAAGCACATGGTGCGTGTTACTCAATTTATCCAGGGGCCACTAAGATGTATCACGACTTGCAGGAAGTCAATTGGTGGAGTGGGATGAAGATAGATATTGCAGAGTTTGTAGCTAAGTGCTCCACATGTCAGCAAGTTAACATCAGAAGCCTAGTGGGTCTATCCAGGAGTTCAGTATTTCCACTTGGAAGTGGGTGGAAGTGAACCTAGATTTCGTGATAGGTTTGCATTGTACTCGTCATCAACATGATTCGAATTGGGTCATTGTGGACAAGATTACCAAATTTGCCCATTTCTTGTCACTTCATACCTCCGATTAAGCCGAGGACTATGCCAAGCACTATATCAGAGAGTTGGTTAGATTACATGATTTCCCGCTGTCCATCATTTATGATAGAGGTACATAGTTCACCTCTCACTTTTATAAAGCCTTCCAAATTGGTCTTGGTACCCAAGTCCACCTCAGTACAACCTTCCACCCTCAGAAAAATGGTCAAGTAGAAAGGAGCATTCAGACTTTAGAAGATATGTTGAGAGTGTGTGTAGTTGACTTTAAGGGTATTGGTATGACTACTTACTTTTGATTGAGTTTGCATATAATAACAATTGTCATTCCAGTATTCAGATGGCTCCATTTGAGGCTCTTTATGGGAGAAATATAGATCTCCCATTGGTTGGTTTTAGGTAGATGAGTCTGTGTTAGTAGGTCCTAACTTGGTGTTTGATTTCTTAGAGAAAGTGCAGTTGATCAGGGTGAGGCTTAAGACAACCCAAAGTTGATAGAAATATTATGCAGATATGAGACGGAAGTATCTTAACTTTGAGATTGGTGATTATATTTATTTGAAAATCTATCGCATGAAGGGGGTAAAGAGATTTGATAAGAAAGGGAAGCTTAGTCCCAGATATGTTGGTCCTTATAGGATTGTGAGTCGTTTCGGTAAGGTAGCTTATGAGCTTGAGTTACCTGCAGACTTAGTATCAGTGCATCTAGTATTTCATGTCTCCTTGCTAAAGAAGTGCATAGGTGATCCAACAGTTGTAGTCCCTATAGAGAGTGTAGATGTTCAAAACAGTCTCTCTTGTGAGGAAGTCCCAGTCAAAATCCTTAATCATCAGATTCCCAGATCTAGGAACAAAAAAGTTCCTTTGGTCAAAGTTATTTGGCAGAATTAGTCCCCTAAGGAAGCTACTTGGGAAGCATTGGTAGAAATGTTAACCAAGTATCCTCACCTCTTCTCCATAAACTCAGACTCAGACTAAGGTAACAACCTTCCTTAGATTTACTATATTCCATACTTAGTTACAACTGCATAACATTCTCATATCATTCATGCATTCCCGGTTGAAATCCTTGATTGTCAGATTCATAGACTTAGGAATAAAGAAGTTCCCTTGGTCAAAGTTCATTGGTGGGATCAGTCCGTTGAGGAAGCCACTTAGGAAGCAGAAGCAGACATGCGTACCAAGTACCCTCATCTTTACTCCGCAAACTCAGATTCAGTTTAAGGTAACAATTTTTCTTATACTTTCTCTTTTCCATTCTCAGTTCATGCTATATAATCATCTTTGTATCATTGCATGCATTCATAAATCAGTTTAATCAGGTATCATGTTTCAGACTCAGTCATGTAAGCATGTTTTTAGTTATGTATGTTAAGTATGTGACTTCAGCTCGCTCAATATTCTTAGATTAATTAATCTCATTTGAGGATGAATGTTTCCAAGGGGGAGATATTGTAATACTTTTTATTAGTCTTAGCTCAGTTCAGCTCTTAGTGCATGCATAAGAGGCTGAGAACTTAAAAATTTAGCTAAGTATTGGGGACTTAGTTTTATTTTTGGCCTCTTAAGTTTGATGATTTTTAAAGTGATCTTCCCAACCCCCTAGACATAAATTTTTGAGTTAATTCATCTTCAGGGGTGTAAGGAGCATGTCTCGGGGAAGTTTCAGATTTTGTAAATGAGGATTAAGGCACGTTTGAATTTCTTTTCTAGCACCCCACCACGATTGCATTGCGTCACTGTGGGTATAGAAATGAGGAGTTCATCACATCTCGGTGATGCTCAATTCAGCGTTTTAGTTATGAATTTAAATCCCAGAGGGGCAATGTTGTCTTTTCCCATCGCCCCAATCAGTAATAACACGAGATTAACCTTTAGTTAAGGCATTATAGTCCCAAATTCCTCAATTTCTCACTAAATTAAACCCTAACCCGTCCCCAAATTCATCAAGTTCAAGGTTCTTTCCTTCAAGAGAACTAATAAATTTTGCTTCCCAATCCAAGAACGTTCAAGAAAAATAAATCCTCTTTCAAGATTAATTCTTTAAGGTATGTTTGATGTTCGTCCATGGGCCCTTTTAACCCATAGAGTCCAAGAATCCATTTTTAAGTTTAAATTATGGTTTTTACATGTTATTATAAATCATATCCATGAATCTCATATGAACTTTGATTTCGAATCATGTTTACCATGCATTTTCATTGTAATTCACCCTTGACACCTTTGGATGATGATTATTTGCATGTTAACTCCTTAATCCATGATTTTAATATTGGAATTATGTTATTATCACATGTTTTAAATATTCCCATGCTTTAACTCATAACCCTCGTGTGTTCGATGAAATGCCTAAGAGATGACTTTTGAACAATAATCTCTATTATGATTTGTAAAGCTATATATGTCCTTGTTGATACTTCAATTCAGTACTGGGGTTATGAATTCCCGAAACTTAGCTGTTTACTTAGTCTCAGTATCTTTCAAAATGGTTTTAGATTAGTTTAGTAATTCATTCAACTCATTCATTCAGTTAGTTATCATAATTAGTTAAACTTAGATTAGTTTAGTAATTCAACTCAGTCCAGTTGAGAATAGGATTTATCACCGAGCGAACCCAGAGATAGGGTCTCACCTGCCAGTAGAGGGTGTGACTCTTAGTAACAATCCCTGTGTTCCAGAACTATGTAGCCAGCATAAGTTTGAGATGTTAACATGCCAGTTAAGGGTTGAAACATATCTCACCAGGGCACCTGCCAGTAGAGGGTGACTCTTTACGCCTTTGAGACTTCACTTTAGTGGATCCACACATCCATTGTTAGTACCCGTGGCACAATAATGACACTCTTCTAACTGAGGTCACAGGTTGGACCCCAATTAGCTCAGATCGAGCATGTTAGTTAGATGATAGCTCCCACAGTGTCAGTTCAGTATTCAGTGTAGAATCTAGTTTCAAGTTTGTTTGACCATGGCATAAAGTTATAAGCTATTAAGTTATCAGTATTTTAGTACTTCAGTTTACAAAAAATTTTAGAACATGTTTTATGCTTGGTCATGCACTCTTAAATTTTATAGTCTTCATGTATTTATATTCAGTTACTTCATGTTATTCATTCAATCAGTTATTACTCATGCACATGAACCCATGCATATCAATCTAACCTCATCTCTCATACCAATACATTTAAAGTACTGATCACATACTCTTTTTTTGCACTATGATGTTTAATATCATAGGTTTGGATGCTCAGGCTCCTAACCACGCATAGACAGTTCAGGCTATCAGCAGCAGTAGTTGTGGTGAGTCCTCTTCTATCAAGTACATGGTGTTTTATTTAAGTTTACTTCAGCATTTCAGTATTTTATTTAAGTTGTCATTTGGAGTTAGTTAGGGCCTGTCCCATAAACTGTTTTGAGTCAATTTTAGAGGCTTTCAGACATTCACACTTTCAGTTGATTTATTAATCTTTTCAGCCATATTTTCAGTATGTTCGTTTATATTTTTGACTTAAGAATTTTGTTGTGTTAATCTCAGTACTTAAAACCTTTCGAATTATTTAGTTATTTTCGCACATGTGTATTTTATTACCATATTATTTAGTGCTCATAGAAGGTACCAGTTCATAGGTTAGCTTGTGGTCTTTCAAAACCGTAAGCACTATTTTCGCGACTAGGGGGTAGCCTCGAGTTGTGACACCTATGTAACTTCTATTGTATTCAAGGGGGATCTATTAAAAGTGATGAGGGTGCCATGCCACCCATAAAATTTTATGGAATCTCTCTCTTTACGCGCGCACACACACACATATATACATATATATATATATAAGGATATTGTCAAATAATAAACATTCCACCCACAATTCTAAACTACCATCTACTGTGAGTGGCAAGCGTCATGTTTTCTCCCCACAGGTAGCGGGTTCAACCTCTGCTACCAAGCAATCCCTCTCTTATTTTTAGTCACGAAACAATTAAATATGTGGATGTAGTGAATCCTTTCATCCTAATTTTCTTTTTCTAAATTATGAACCATCATTTTCTTTGCCAAAAGAATAAATACATACTGCCATCTAATATTTTTATCAATTATCAAATTTACTACTTCTACATTTTTCTTTTATTTCTTAAAAATTATAAGTTAATATTTATTTTAAAATGTGCATAATTTTATTCGCTCACATCCCTCCCATATCTCAATTTCCAAATTGAGCACTGCTCCTAATAATTAGACCGTTGTTTTCTGGTCCTTGCCACTGCTGCCGTTGGATTTTTGTCATCGCCCACAAAGGTCACATCCTCAACCTCACTGTCCACCTCTATCCGCATTTGTTACTAACTTGCTATCTCAACATTAATCCACAACCCATTGCCCTTAGTAAGCCTTATTTAAAAGATTTGTCAATTGTCCTATTGACCGAAAAGATGAATAATTTGCTTGATTTCGATAAGTTTACTTGGCACCCATAGACCTCCGATCCCGAATCCGCCTCTGATTGTATTTATCTTCCCATTTATTCTTCCTATTCATTGCATGTATGATTTCTTTAGCTATAAATAGAGATGATCTTGCATGGTTTTGGAAAATACTTAAGATAATATAGAGTTCACAAAAGTTAGAGAAAAAGAGAGTTTATTAGTTGAAAGAAGGTGTTTGTTTGTGGAGCTTTGAACTCAAATCTTGTCCAGAGTTGTTGAGTTGTTATTTTTCAAAATGTTGTTGTATCCTGGAGGGAACAAGTCAAGAAGATTACTGCTGGACCAGTGAAACAATTTGCTGCAGAGGGCTTGAATCTCTTTAAAGAGAGCGAGATATTCTTGCCTCAGCCGAAGAAGAAGAAAAAGATAACTTTTATTTCTCTTCATTTGTAACTTTTCAGTTGTAATATTATTTTAATTTCACCAAAATATTTAAGGAGATTCAATGGCATCAACTTTAAAATCCCTAGATGTTAAGATGAGAGATCTTAACAAGCCATTCCAGTTCAACGGTACTCATTTCAAGAGGTGGAAGGGTAAAGTGTCATTAACTTAAGTCTTCTCAATGTTTCTTATGTGTTAACTAAAAATAATCCAAAAAAAAATAGATAATTCTTCCATGACCGATGAAGAACTTATTTTTTTTTCAAGAGAAAGTAAGAAAATACAATGGCGACTCCTACAAGTGTCAGAACTTTTTTATGTAATTCTCTATCTGAACTTTTATGATTATTATGATAGAAATTACTCTAGTGAAAAGAAAATTTGAAAGACAATGCAGATTAAGTATGAAACAGAGGAGGCACAAGTGAAAAAGTATGTGGCTTGAAGATTTTTTTGTTTCTTAATGGTGGACAACAATTCAGTGGTAGACCAACCTCAAGTTTGAAGAAGCCAATAGATAACCTTATTGTTTGTGGCATAATATATAAAATTCCACCTTCGTGGAAGGAATATCAAAAACTAGGCGCCATAAGCAAAAGAAAACTTTTCTTGAGACTTTAATAATGAGAATGCACATCGAAGAAGAATAAAGGGGCCAAGACGCACTTTTGCAAACAGAAGAGAAAAACATCACACCAAAGGTAAATTTAACTAGTTGAAATAATGTTCCCCCTGAAACTAACAAAAATACTACTTTGAAGCCTAAAAATAAGAAATTCAAGAAAAATAATTATAGACATCCCAAGGACAATAATGGTGGAAATAACCAAGCGAAAAATCAACATGTTCAAGAAAAGAGACCGTGCTTTATTTGTGGCAAGACCGGGCATATTGCTCGATTTTGCATATTTTGGAAACGTGGGCCTACACCTCAGCCAAACGTTATCGAAGAATCATTTGTAGCGGTGATAATAGACATAAACATGGCGGAGAATATTGATGGATGTGGGATGACTATGGTGCAAACCGAATTTCTGTTATGACAAAAACTTCTTTAAAAAATATTCTAATTTTGAGGAGCCCAAAATCACCATGCTTGGAGATTCAAACAAAACTCAAGTACTTGGAATGAGAGATGTTGAGTTTAGTTTTACTTCTAGTAGGGTATTAATTTTAAAAAATGTACTTTATACTCCTTCCATGAGAAAAACTTTGATGTCTAGTTTTCTTCTTAATAAATCAAGCTTCAAATAGATTATTAAATCCGACAAGTATATAATAGAGAAAGCTAGTGTTTTTGTAGGAAAGGGGTATACTTTTGATTATATGTTCAAGTTGAATGTTGAAATAAATAAAACATCTACTTTTGTTTATATGATTTCTTCTACTAATTTTTGCATGCTCATTTGTGTCATATAAATGCTCGTTATGTGAGAATCATGAGTAGGTTAAGATTAATTTCAGTGATCAAAAAAAGAATTTTAAGAAATGTAAGGCTTGTAGTAAAGCCAAAATCACAACAGGCCTCATTTTCAAGTTGAAAGAAAAATTGATATATTATAATTAGTTCATACTAATATTTGTAAACTTGGAGGAATTTTAACTCAAGGAGGAAGTAGATATTTTATCACTTTCACTGATGATTTTTCTGAGTTTACAGATGTTTACTTGATGAAAAATAAAAGTGATGCTTTTGAGAACTTTAAAACTTTTCTCCATGAAGTTGAAAATTAGTTTGGTAGAAAAATAAAAAGAATTAAAAGTGATAGAGGCTATGAATATGAGTCACATGAGTTTAATTATTTTGTTAGATAATTGGGTATCATTCTTATTCTCCTACATCTAACGGTTAAGCAGATTAGAAGAATAGAACTTAGGTTGAGTTGACTAATGTCATGTTAATTGAGTCTTGTGAACCTTTAAGTTTTTGGGGTGAAGATCTTTTGACTTCTTGTTATGTGTTGAATCATGTGCCTCATACAAAGACCAAACTAACACCTTTTGATTTTGTAAAGGTCATAAGTCAAATTTGGGATATCTAAGAGTTTGGGATTGCTTAGCTTATGTAAGGTTAATGGATCCTTAAATCTCTAAGTTGGGTAAAAAAACTTACTACTTGTGCTTTTCTTGGTTATGTTTCAAATAATACAACCTATAGATTTTTTAATCTTGAAGATAGTGTTATAATAGAATATGGGGATGCTATTTTTCATAAAAATAAATTCTCTTTTGATTCTAAAAATTGTGGGGGTTAAAGAACTAAAGAAAATATTTTGTCACTACCTAGTTCTTCCACTTCAACTTTTTTCGAAAAAGGAAAATGATGATTTTAAGCTAAGAAGAAGTAAAAGAGCTAGAGTAGAAAAGGATTTTGATCTTGATTATTTTTTTTTAACGTTAGAGATGATCCTATCACTTTAAAAGAAGCTTTGTATTCGCATGATGCTATTTTTCGGAAAGAGTCTGTAAATGATTAAATGGCATCATTCATTTCCAATAAAATTGGAAAGCTAGTTGATTTACCATCGGGTTATAAATCAATTTGATGTAAATGGGTCTTATATAAAAATTTAAAACCATATGGATCTGTTGATAAATACAAAGCAAGGCTAGTGGCTAAAGGTTTTAGACAACTAGAAGGTTTAGAATTTTTTGATACTTTTTCTACGATAACTAGAATTACATCCATTAGATTTTTAGTTGCTATTGTGGCAATTTTTGATTTAAAAATTCATCAAATGGATGGAAAAAATGATTTGTAAATGGATACCTAAATGAGGAAATTTACATAGAGCAACCCGAGTGTTTTATTGAGTCTGGCCAAGAAAGCAAAATGTGTAAACTTACTAAATCCCTATATGGATTAAAACAAGTACCAAATAAATGATATGAAAAGTTTGATTCATGCATGATTGATATTGACTTTAAACCAAATGAGTGTGATAAGTTCATAAATCATAAGTTTTGGAATAATTCGCACATTATTATTTTTCTATATGTTGATGATTTATTGATTTTTGGCTCTAACATGAATGTTATTGGTGAAGCTAAAAATATTTTTAGAAGCCAGTTTGATATGAAAGATCTTGGTGAGACAAATTTTATTCTAGGAATAAAAATTATTAGAACACGTGATGAAATATTTCTTGACTAGTCACTAATGTTGAGAAAATTTTGAAAAAAAATAATTTCCTTGATTGAAAGCATGTTGAAACTCCATTTGATTCTAGTGTTCACTTGTTTTCTATGGAAAGTGAAAATGATGTTATAAATCAAATGGAATATGCTAGTATAATTATAAGTTTAAGGTATGCGAATGATTGCACTAGGCCTGATGTTGTATATTTTAGTAGGAGTACTTAGCTGGTTTACTAGCAAGCTAGGTAATGAACATTGGCATGCTATAAATAGAGTAATGAGACATTTAAGTGGAACTAAAACTTGTGGTTTGTTCTATAAAAAATATCATTTTGTACTTGAAGGATTTTGTGATGCAGATTGGAATACTTTATCAAATGATTTCTTATCTAATACTGGTTATACTTTTTACTTTGGGTGGTGGTGCAATATTTTGGAAATATAAAAAGCAAACTATAATTGGTAACTCTATAAAGGAGGCTGAACTAATTGCTTTAGCTTCAACTAGTGAGAAAGTGAATTGGTTAAGAGATTGTAATATCCTGTATTAGTCTTAGCTCAGTTCAGCCCATAATGTATGTACAAGAGGTTTAGAACCAAAAAATTTTGCTAAGTTTTGGAGACTTAGCCTTATTTTTGGCCTCTTAACTTCGATGATTTTTAAAGTAACCTCCCCAATCCCGAGACGTAAGTTTTTGAGTTAATTCATGTTCAGGGGTGTAAGGAATATATATCAGGTAAGCTTTGGATTTTTGGGACGAGGTTTGGATCACGTTTGGATTTCAAAAATAGCAAGTCACCATGATTGTAGCGTGTCGCGGTGAGGGCCCAATCGGGGTTCCAGTTACAAATTTTAATTTCAATGGGGCAGTCTTGTCTTTTCCCATTACCCCAATCTGTAAAAACACGGGATTTAAAGCCCTTAAAAGCATATTTGGTCATCTTTTACATAAAATCTCACAAAAGAAAACCTCTTTCTCTCAAGAACAAACCCTAGCTCCTTCAAGATTCAAGCTCAAACTTCAAGAAATCACCAAGAACTTTGTCAAATTCTTCAATTAAGGCATGTTAGATGTTCATCCATGGGCCCTTTTCACCCATGGAGTCTAAGAATCCGCCTTCAAAGTTTAAAATTATGACCTTTACATGTTAGCATGAATTTTATCCATGAACTCCCATGAATTTCAATTTTTATACCATGTTTTCATGTTTTTTTTTGTTGGAATTAGTCCTTGACATGTTTGAAGGGTGATATTTGCATATTAAATCCTTAACCCATGATTTTAGTATGGAGGTTATGTTATTATCCCATGAATTAAACTATTCCCATGTTTAAATCCATGTATTTCAAGTGTGTGATGAAATGCCTAAATGGTTGGATTTTGAAGAATGATTACTTATGGTACTTTCAAAGCTTTAGTATGTTTCAACTTTTATTATTATTGAATCCTGGGGGTTATGAATACCCAAAAATTTAGCTATTTACATTTTTTCAGAATTTTTAGAACGATCTCATAGAAACCATAATCATTATACTCAAATCGGTTAGTATGGTCAGTTGTTGGTTCAGTCAAGATTAGTTCAGTTCAGGAATCAGTTTCTTTAGTTGGGAGTAATACTTTGCACCGAGTGAACTTAGATATGGCATCTCCCCATCAGTTAGGCATGAGGCGTAACTAGGTTCTAGACCAATGATTCCACCGTATACTTTGAGGGGTCCCCCGTCAGTTAGACATGATACCCTCATCCTTTGAGACATCATATAGTGGATCCACACATCTAGTGTTAGTACATGTGGAACGATACTGACACCCTTCCAACTGGGATCATAGGTTAGATCCTAATAATATATTAGGTAATGTTAGTTACAGCTAGCTCCGGCAGATTCAGTTTGGTTTTAAGTGTGATTCAGTTCAGGTTTGTATTGACCATAGCATATAATAATCAATTATTCATTATTAGATTCTTAGTATTTTCTGTACGCAGATGTTTTTAGAGTCATTTTTTATACTTGGTAATACATTCTCATATTTTACAATTTTCATGCATACTGTTCATCAGTTATCTCATGCTATTTCTTTCAGTTAGTTATTATTCATGTACATGAGCCCATACATATTAGCCTTACCTTATATAGCATACCGGTACATTTAAATTTCTGATCGTATACTCGTTTCTTGTGCTATAATGTCTCATATAATAGGTTCGAACGCTCAGGTTTACAACCGCATTTAAACATTCCTGTATATCAGCAGCAGTAGCAACGGTGAGTCCTCATACTTTAAGGACCGATCATATTTATTTCATTATTTTATTTTAGTTAGACATTTGGAGTTATTTTGGGCCTTTCCCATCAACTCGTACTCAATTATTTTAGATGCTTTAGAATATTTTAGACAGTCAGTAGTTGTTAGTTTTTATCATTCTTTGGATTTTAGTTATACTGTTTTTAGTATTTAATACTTATAGTACATTCAGTAGTTTCAGCAAAAATTCATTATTAGTATATTATTCAGTGCTCATCAGTAGGTACCGTCTCATGAGTTAGCTTGGGGTCACTTGTGATCGTAAGCACTGTGTGGCGTCCGTGGTGTACTCCCAGGGTCTTACAAACTCACTATCGGAGCCTAAGGTATTAAAGTATCCTAGGGAGTCTGAAAGATACATTGAGTAGAGTCTTGTGCATGGGCTTGAAGCGCGCCACACTTATGGGAAGGAGGCTGCAAGACGTTTTAGAAAAAGTTTCCCTTCTTTCAGTATTCATGTCGTGAGAATGAGAATAAACTCAATTTAAACTATTTTTTTTATTTCAATCTTCTTTCCATTTACAGAACATGCCTCCCAAAAAGAATAATGGAAAAAAGAAATGGGAATCAGCCTGTACGTCTTCCTATTTAGGAAGATCCGCTGAACGAGCATGTCTCTCATACAGAATTCTGAGCCATCTTTACTACTCTAGCTCACTCAGTAGCAAATCAGAATAATCAGTAGTCTATTGTCCTAGCCATTCGAGCGGTTAATACTGCTGAAACCAGGATTTGAGACTTCACCCGAATGAACCCTCCTATGTTTTTGGGATCCAAGCCTTATGAGGATCCCCAGGAGTTCTTTGACATGGTTCATAAGGTAACTGATATTATAGGTGTGACTTCTAGCAAGAGTGTAGAGTTGGGTGCTTACTAGTTGTAAGATGTAGCTCACACCTTGTATAAGAAGTGAAAAAGGGGATAGAGGTACAAATGTAGGGCCTATTGAACTTCTCAAAATTACCCTCATAAGCATCAGACCAAAGAAACTTCACCTTTTTGTGAGTCAACCTTGTGTGGAGCAGCAATAGATGAGAACCTCTCCACAAACTTCCTATAGTAACCTGCCAAGCCCAACAAGCTTCTATTGTTGGTTAGAGTCGTGGGTCGAGGACATTTCTTAACTGCCGCAATCTTTTAAGGGTCCACTTTAATCCATCGCTGGATACAACATGCCCATGGAAAGTCGCAACATTTAACAAAAATTCTCACTTAGAAAATTTTGCATACAACCTCAGATTTGTAAGGTCTGCAACATAATTTGGAGGTGATTTGCATGATCCTACTTAGTTTTGGAGTACACTAAGATGTCATCATTGAGGACTATAATGAACAAATCCAAAAACTGTCTAAAGACTCGATTCATAAGGTCCATAAAAGCAGACGAAGCATTATTGAACCCAAATGACATAACCAAGAACTCATAGTAGACATAGCAGGTTTGGAAAGCTATCTTGGGAATATCAACCTCCTTGATTTTCAATTGGTGATAGCCTGAATGGAGATTTATTTTAAAGAAATACTTGGCACCCTGAAGCTGGTCGAAATGGTAATAAATTCTAGGAAGATGGTACTTATTTTTCACTTTGACCTTATTCAATTGATGATAATCTATACATATCCAAAGAGACCCATCTTTCTTCTACATGAAAAGCATAGGAGCACCACAAGGAGAAATACTAGGACGAATGAAGCCCTTATCAAGGAGACCCTTTAATTGCTCCAGTAGTTCTTTTGGATTGGTTGGATCCATCCTATGAGGAGGAATGGAATAGGGTGAGTTTCCGATAGGATATTAATCCCAAAATCTATTTCCTTATTAGGAGGAATTCTAAGAAGGCCATCGGGAAAAATACAGGAAATTCATTTACCACGAGAATGAACTGCAGGGAAGGACTTTGAGAGTTGGAATACTTTACCAAAACTAAATGATATAGAAACCCCTTGGATATAAATTTCTTATCCCTAAGGTAAGAAAAAAATATCCCTTTTGCTACCAGGGTCTCCCTTACAATTCCATTAAGGGTTCATTAGAAAAATGGCAAGTGACCTTTCGGGTCCTACAATCCAGAGAAACATAGAACAGGTGTCCAATCCATCCCTAGGGTTACATCAAAATACAACATGTCAAGATCTATTAGATCTACCAATGTCTCTTTATGAAAGATCGACACCACACAACCCCTATATACCTTACTAGAATCAATCGACTCAACAACTAGGGTAGAAATGGAAAAGGACCAAAACCAAAGTGTGCATTCACATAAGGATTCACATAAGATAGGGTAGAACTAGGACAAAGCAATCAATAAACATCAAGAGAAAAAAATATCACATACTTATGATGACATTCAAGTATATCTCAGATTCCTAACGAGTAGAAAGTGCATACAGGCAATTTCAAACAGTTCCTATTAATAAAGTAGCACCCTTAGCTACAGGAGCTGATATAGTGGAGACCGAAACCTTATTAGCCTTAGTTTAAACCCTAGTTGAAGTACAATCTCGCTGCATATGACTAATCTAACCATAATTAAAGCACCAATTCTTCACCTCGTCATAATAACCACGATGAAGCTTCCAAAAACCATGACAAGGTCGATAAGGTGGTTCTAACTGAGCTCCACTCATATGAGATTAGACACCAAGTGCCATAGGAACATTTCTAGACAAAAATATTGATTACCTGAAGGCTTAGGATAAGGAGCACTCACTGGAGAATAAGAATTTCCGCATTTCTTCTTGGGCCAATGCCTACACTCTTTTCCACTATTCTGCTGATTTGCACCCTGGTGTGTATACTTAAACATCTTGTTGTACCTTTACCCCATTTCTACCTTCTTTATTTTCTCAGCATAGAATCCTTACGCTCTAAAATTATGGTTTGTACTGGCATGCAACCCAAGAAAATGGATAAAATATGTGTATTTACCAATAACCAGTAATAAATCACATGCACAACAATTATACATATATGTAGGATGCCAAAATAAGGGCAAGGGGCATGAAACATAACTATTTTAAAATTTAGTCTTAAATTATGTATTTCATACTGACCTAAAGGCACCCACGATCTATATGGGTCCGGCTCCCCCTGCCGGAAAGACCCAACCCATGTTAGCTGCATGTACCAAAGAATTAGCCTCCCAAAAATATATTATGTAAATCAGACACCGTGGTTATAGACCCCCAACATAGGCAAATGTGGTTACAATAATGGCCCCTCCGGGACTACACCTTCTCTGTGATCTACGTATTTTTCCTTTAACCTAAATTAATATATTTTTACACATAACATCAACCATGGAGTATAACATTAAGGCATTTTTTATTTTGGTATTGTCATACCAGTAAATTTGCAAGCTATTCCAATTATGTCAAACCATAACCATTTAACCAATTTAGCTCCTAATTCAATTTAGAATCCAAGACCATATTCCCCAAGGGAATTCCAAAACCACTTTATGTTTTACCAATTAATACAACAACACCATACCTAATGTATTCCCATCAAGTAGGGTTTGGGGGGGGGGGTAATGTATACACATTCCATCCCACTACCTCAGATAAAGTAGAGAGGTTGTTTAGATAGACCTCCAGCTTAGGACAAATAACAATATAACAAACAAAACACATAAAAACGTGAACGTAATACAATAGTAACAGATTGTAAGTGAAAATAATAGAAACAACACACGCATAAGGTATTACTAAAAAATATCTATTAAAAAACATTGATATCACCAATAAACTACAAATAAACTCCTACCCACTAACCCTCTACCCTATTTTGCATCCTCCACACCATCCTATCAAGGGTCATGTCCTTCGTAAGCAGTAACTACTCTATATAATGTCTAATCACCTCCCTCCAATACTTCTTAGGCCTACATCTACCTTTACTAAAACCATCCATAGCTATCCTCTCACACCTCTGCACTGGAGCATCTATAACACTCCTCATGACATTCTCTGTCCATCACAACCTCACTTCCCATATTTTGTCCTCCACTAAAGACACTCCCATCTTCTTCCAAATAATTTCATTTCTAACCTTATCCTTCCTGGTAAGTCCACACATTCATTACAATATTATCATCTTTACCACCTTAAACTTTTGTCTGTAAGAGTTCTTAATTGTCCAAAACTCTGCTCCATACAACATAGCTGGTGGAACTACCACTCTGTAGAACTTACCTTTGAGTTTTGGAGGAACTTTCTTAGCACACAAAACTCCCAAAGAGAGCATCCATTTCAACCACCCTACACCATACGGTCAATAACATCCTTATCAATCTCCCTATTCCCTTAAATCATAGACCCAAGGTACATGAAACACTACCTATTTTAGATGACCTGGGAATCAAACTTCACTACCACATCCACCTCATGCAACAAATCACTAAACCTACATTCTAAGTACTCCGTCTTAGTCTTGCTCAACCTAAATCCGTTAGACTCAAGGGTCTATCTCCAAAGCTACAACTTATTATTAACTTTTCGCCGAGTTTCATCAATCAATACAACATCATTAACAAATAACATATACTAAGCAACATCATCAGCAAATAACATACACTAAGGTACCTCTCCTTATATATGTCATGTCAAAACATCCATCACCAAGGCAAATAACAATCAGGCTAAGAGCCGATCTCTGGTGCAACCCTTTTAAAACTAGAAAGTACTCAAAATCCTTTCTTTACGCCCTCACACGTGTCTTCACATCATCGTACATGTCCTATATTGATTTAGTGTAAGACTTGGGCACACCTCTAGCCTCTAATAAACTCCATAAAATCTTCCTAGGAACTTTGTTATACGTCTTCTTAAGATCGATAAAAACTATGTATAGGTCATTTTTTCTCTCCCTAAACTACTCTACTATCTCCTCAAGAGGTGAATGTCCTCAGCAGTCGAGTAACTTGGCATGAATCCAAATTGATTCTTAGAAATAGTCACATTTCTCCTTAGTCTTTACTCTACCACCCTTTCCCATAACTTATAGAATGACTCAACAAATTGATACCCCTATAATTGTTGCAACTCTGAATGTCCACTTTGTTTTTTATAAAGGAACCATTGTACTCTATATCGATGCTTTAGGTATCTTTTCTGCCCTAAAAATGGTGTTAAACAATCTAGTCGGCCACTCCAAACCTTCCCTGTCAGTGCTCTTCCAAAAGTCCATTGGAATCTTGTCTGCCCATTCGCCTTGTGCCTACACATCCTATGAATAGTCCCCTTGACCTCCTCCATATTGATACACGTACAATAACCATAATCTCGACACTACTTAGAGTTCACCAATACTTTATCCCCCTCATTGGTTTAAAGTCTATGGAAATAAGATTGCCACCTCTTCCTAATGATGGCATTCTCCACCAATACTTTTCCATCCCCCTTTATGAACTTCACTTGGTCAAGGTCATGAGCCTTTCACTCCACATCCTTGGCAAGCCTATAAAACTTCCTATCCCCACCTTTCTCCTCTAAAGCCATATACAAGCTTTAGAAAGTAATTTTCTTTATATTTATAACCGTTGCCTTAGTCTCTTTCCTAGTTAACTTATACACTTCCTTATTTTTATGCTTCTCCTCATCATCTTTGATCTCCACCAACTTAGCATATTCCACCTTCTTAGTCTTTACTTTTTGTTTAACTTCTTCATTCCACCACCAGTCCCTCTGGTGCTTGCTTGATCGACCTCTTGAAACACCCAACACCTCTTTATGGTCTTTCTAATGCAACTAGCAGTCATCTTTCACATACTGTCCACATCCCCTCTACTCTCAAAATCCCTCGAGTCATCAACTTTCTCTCCATTTCCAACGCACTACCCTAATTCAAGCTATGTCACCTAATTCTGGGTTGATCCTCCACTCCCCTTTCTAATTAAAAATTTTATTACAAAAATCTTATGTTGATTTGAAAGAATCTCACTAGGTATGACATTACAATCTTTACATAGAACTCTATTAGCCTTTCTAAGAAATAAAAAGTCTATCTATGTCTTGGCCTTCTTCTTTTGGAAAATCAAATTCTCTATCCACAACCCAAAATCCCGTGCAAAATCAGAAAAATATTCCCCTCCTTCAATGAAATATTTTAATAGATGAGTTAAACTATGTAGAATCCTTATTTAAATCTAAATTAATAATATGGGTTGAGGATCATGTAATAACATCATACAAAATCCATAAACATTGTGAAAACCCATTTTTCCAATTCCACCACTATCATGAGCGCCAATATAGTCCATAATTCACTATTTAAACCATGAACAAACCAATTAAAACAAAGAAAAATAATGCAAGTGTTCAACAACCAAAAACCCTCACCCTAGTTTAATCAAGCATTTGAAAACACTTAAATATCAATTAAATTGATGTAATAATACAATAATAAGAATAGGAAGTGTCCAACATGTCTAAATGATGAAATAATTTGTAGAGATATTTGAGTTTAGAGCCCGGGGAATTGAATTCTTCAGAAAACCGTTGTATTTCTTGACTTTAGAGTTGGAGAAGACAAGTGCAATGTAAAATGTTTATAACTAATGAGTAATTAGGATAAAAAAGTTTTTCTAAGTCTTTTAATAAGGCAAAGGACCAAAAATCCCTTGTTCTCAATTGAAAAATAAAATCAACGATTTTTGCCTAATGATGTAGCAAGGCTACTATTGTGAATCATATCTAGAGTGACATGCTCTTATCGCAGAGGCTAAGCATTGTGGCACACCACTATTGTAGAGTGCCCTAGTCTGCCTCATCCTTATTGTGGACCCTCACTGGTTTGGAGGATCCAAAATAAATTAGTCAAAAATTATGAGGTATTACATGAATCACTATGCACTTCATGAATGGGTTGCCTCATACTTCTCATAATTCTGATAGCAGTTGGATCATTGTGGATCGATGGACCAAATCTACTCATTTTATTCTTGTTCAGGTTTTTTTATTGTAGAGAGGTTGGCCCGTATTTATATTCATGATATAGTTTGACTTCATGGTGTACCAGTGTCTATCATCTCAGATAGAGGTTCAATGTTCACATCTCACTTTTGGAATACTTTTTAGGATAAGTTGGATACCCACGTTGATCTTAGAATAACTTTTCACCCCCTGATCGATGGTCAGTTAGAGTGGACAATTTAGGTTTTGGAGGATATGCTCCACGATTGTGTTATGTACTTTGGAGGTGTGGGAGCAACACCTAGCATTGTTGGAGTTTGCGTATAAAAATATCTGCAATCTAGTATTGATATGGCTCCCTATGAGGCTGTGTATCATAGGTGTTATTTCTTTCTAGTTGGTTGGATTAAGGTTTTTGAGATTAGACCTAGTATGGACATTCTTCATGAGTCTTTGGATAGGGTTGAGGTCATTGAAGATAGACTTCAAGAAGGTTCGAGTAGGTAAAAGTACTATATGGATCATAGGCTTCATTCCTTCAAATTTAGTATTAGTGATTGAGTCCTCCTCTGTATATCACCTATGAAGGGAGTTATGAGGTTTTAGAAGTGGGGAAAGCTTAGCCCCAGGTATATATTAGACCATTTGAGATTCTTTATACTCCTCGTGATATTTCTTATGAGCAAGCATTACCTCCAGATTTATTAGTTATTCATCTAGTTTTTCATGTTTTCATGTTGTTGTGTCACATTTTGGATGAAACTCATATCATTCATTGGTATTTAGTGTAGTTAGATGAGAGGTTGTCTTTTGTTGAGAATCCTGTCTCCATTATAGTCATGGATGTTAGGTTCTTGCATTCTAGAGATATTCTGGTGGTTAAGGTTTAGAGATATCCCAGCTTTTCGCTAATTCAGGCATCTTTCATTGCCTTTAATTTGAGGATGAACTAGATTTTTAGTGGTGGATGATGTAATGACTTGATTTTTGTGAATTATTCATTTCTTTGTGATTTGAGAATTTTTCCCTTCCTTGTGGTTGCTTTGTGGTATTTTTGAGGTGTGGGTATGATTCATACAGTTCTATGAGAACTCATAAAATTTTGATCATTTTATTTTTGACCCTCCCACGTGCATAACGTTAAATTTTGACTTGAATTATGATTCGGTATGTTGAAGGGGTATTTGGGGAAGATTTAGAATTTTTAAAAGGGGTTTGAGATCATTTTGGGAGTTCGAGGAAGTGAGGTTCCATGATATTAGTGTGCCAAAGAGGTTAGACTCTAAAATAAGTGTATGGCAAGGAGGCTACCCTCTACGATAGCGGTGTGCCAGGTTGTTGTGTTAAAAATGCCTAGTTTTTTTCACTTAGGGTGAGGCTCTTTTGGTCTTTTTACCTCTTGTATGACTTATAAACATAAAAATGACACCTTTCCTTAGTTTTTAAAGATCAAAATCATTCTTTTTCCTTTCTAACTCAAAACCCAAGAAAGCTCAAGGGTTTTGCAAGAAATTAACTGTTTAAGCTCCACACATCAAGTTCTCTTCAAATTATTCTATATTTCAGGCATGTTGCTTCTCCCTAACTTGTATTTTTTTCATTGTGGTATTAAAGTATCGAATTTTCATGTTATTTAAATTGGGATGAGATATTTTGATGGTTATTACTTGAATTGTACTCCCCATGTTTTAAATTGTCTATTCATGCTTTAATTAATGGTTATGGGGACTGAATTAATGTAATATTGTAATGGTTAGAACGGAGGACATGGGTTTTCCTAACTTGCTGAAATTTTGGCTTGATAATTGCATTAACCTCAACCCACCTTATGAACTTGATTTGGAATATGAATACTTTCATGGTTTAACTTGTGTTTTGAATGATTTGCATTGTATTAAAGGAAAAATCAATGAGTATGGTTTTGGATGGCCGTGATGGACTTAGTTTTGTATTTTAAATAAAGCTTGGGAGTGAATTTAGTTATATGGATTGCTTTGGCATAATTATATTAGCTGTCAAGCATATTTGGTATAACGATACCATATTGATAAATTCCTTAATGAATGACTCATGGATTAATGGTTAGTTTATGTTTAAAGTATATTAATTTGGGCTTAAAGGGAATTGTGTAGCTCACCATGAAATTTGGATCACGGGGGTATTAACATAGGAAACTAAGTTTTCCAGTGTTGGGGATCCATGTGACCATGTACTTGGTGCACACATTATATATAAATATTGTGAGGGCTATGGCCTTAGTTTCCTTATTCTTTCCTTAGTTTTTCCTTGGTTCGTGCGGCTAACACGCACTAGGGCCATTCCATCATGGGGAGCTGGACCCAATAGCCTATGGGTTCCTTTAGGACAGATCGAGCTACATAGTTTTGGTTAAATCTTTAAACTCTCATGTTCATGTCCCTTATCCCTATCCTGACATCCTATATATATATATATAAAATTATGGTGTATATGGTTTATAAATGGATTTTGGTAATTGCATTATTTTATCCCTACTCTTTGAAGTTGCATGCTAGTGCACTCCCCACTGAACGTCCCTGGATGCTTCATCACATAGGGTCTGAAAGGTTTTTTATTGCTCATGTGCATCATTAGGTGGTTTGGTATTCCTGTAGATTTGCTGTGTGGTGGTGAGCCTATATATTTTGAAAGACTCAGTTATTTTGCTTGATTCTTTACTGTTTTCAGTATTGTTTAGTATTCCATTTTGGATTCTTTTGGCCATAGTCGTGGGAATGTCCCAACTTAGTTATTATTTGTAGTTTTAGAGGCTTTGTGGACAAGTGTGGGTTGGTTGTTAGTTTTGACTCTTAGTTCTCATTTGGTTTATCTATTCTTCTTATCATCATGTTTGTTTGTCTTCTGTTGTATTCTTTTACTTATTTCTGGATGTTATGGTAATGGGGTGGTCTCTAGATCATGGTGAGATTGAGATACCCGTCATGACTAGGCCCTAGTTTGGGTCTTATTTTTCATGTGTCTATGCTGAAAAAGTGTGTGGGTGACCCTTCTTTTATAGTGCCTGTTGAGGATATTCGTGTTTCACATTTAGTGTCTAAGAAAGAAGTCTGGTTGAGATATTGGATAGGCAAGTTCATAGATTGAGGACTAAGGATGTAGATTTAGTGATTTTTTTTTGGATAAACTAAAAGGTAGAAGAAACTGCATGGGACGCTGAAGAGGATATGAAGGACAAATTCTTATTCTTGTTCCCCAGGTTGGATGAAAGTGCTTAAGATATGGGTTTCATTTACCTCTTGTTGCATTTTGAATTTATAATTTGATTCTGATGTATTCTTGTTGTTCTCATGCTAAAAGTGTCCTAACTTCTTATTTGGAGACGAATGATCCAAAGGGTCGATAATGGGTGACCCCATAATATTTTGATCATTTTATTTTTGACTCTCTCTCATGCGTAACATAAATTTGTTACTTGAATTATTATTAGGTATGTTAGAATGATGTTTTGAGAAATTTTTGGAATTTTCAAATGAGGTTCGGGGTCATTTTGGAACCCCAAGTCATTGAGGGTCAGTGATATTAGCATACCATAGAGGTTAGCCTCTGTGATAAGGGAGTGGAAGGGAGGCTACTCTCCGCGATATCGGCGTGCTGTTCCAATGTATTAAAAATGCCTAGTTTTTGTTTTTTTTCACTTGGGGTGAGGGGATTTTGATCTTTTTGTCCTTTGTATGACTTATTAACATAAAACATGCCCTTTTTCTTCAGTTTTGAAAGATCAAAATCATTCTTTTCCCTCTAACTCATAACCCAAGAAAGCTTAATTGTTTTACAAGGAATTCACTGTTCAAGCTCCAAACTTCAAATTCTCTTCAAATTGTTCTATGTTTTAGGCATGTTTCTCGTCCCTAATTTGTATTTTTACAATGTGGCATTAAATTATTGATTTTTCATTTGATTTAAATTGTGGGTTTGAAATTGGGATGAGGGACTTGGATGGTTATTACTTAAATTGTACTCCCCATGTTTTAAATTGTTTTTCATGCTTTAATTAAAGGTTATTGGGACTAAATCGGTGCATTAAATAGTTGGAATGGGGGATATGGGTTTCCCAAAATTGATGGAATTTTGTCTTGGTGATTGATTTAACGTCAATCCACCTTTTGAACTTGATTTGGAATATGAATAATTGTATGATTTAACTTGTATTTTGAACCCTTTACATTGCATTAAATGATAAATGAACAAATATTGTTTTTAATGGCCTTGGTTTTGGATTTTAAATGGATCTTGGGATTAAATTTTGTTTGATGGATTGGTTTGGAATAATTATATTAGCTTGCAAGCATATTTTGGTTGATGATACCATGTTGGTAAATACCTTAGTGAATGACTCCTGGGTTAATAGTTGGCTCATGTGTAAAGTGTTTAATTTTGCTTAAAGAGAATTGTGTATCTCACCATGAAGGTGTGGATCCCGGGGGGATCAACACTGGAAACCATATTTGCCGGCATTGGGTTCTATGTGACTGTGTTCTTGGTTCACACATTATATATATGTGTGTGTGTATATATATATATTGGAAGGGCTATGACCATGGTGTCTTTAGACTTTCCTCGGTTTTTCCTCGATTCGTGCGGTTAACATGCACTGGGGCCTTCCAATTGGGGGAGCTGGACCCATATATCCCATGGGTTCCTATAGGATTGATCAGCCTACAGAGTTTAGGTTAAAGCTTTAAACTCTCATGGTCATGGCCTTTCTCCCTATCTTGGAATTCTATATATATGAATGTGGTGCATAAGGTTTATGACTAAATTTTGGTAATTGCATTATTTTATCCGTACTCTGTGAGTTACATGCTAGTGCTTGCTGCCCTGACCGTCCCTAGAACCTACATCATTTTATGATGTAGGGTCTAAAGGATTTTTTGTTGCTCATGTGCAGCGTTCGTTGATTTAGTTTCCTATGGATATATTGTGAAGTAGTGAACCTCCATCTTTTGAAAGTCCCTGTCATTTCACCGGTTTCTTTATTGTTTTCACTATTATTTAGTATTTCATTATGGATTCTCTTGGTCATAGTTGGGGGCATGTCCCGACTTTACTTGTATTTCTGATTTTAGAGGCTTTTGTGGAGAAGTATGGGTTGGTTGGTTATTTTGAATCTTAGTTCTCATTTGGTTTATCTATTCTTTTATCATGATATTTGGTTGTCTTCTGTATTATTCTTTTATTGTGTTCTGGATATTAGGCTAAGGGGGTGGTCTCCGACTCACGATGAGCTTGAGATGCTCGTCATGACTATGCCCTGGTTTTTGGAGGTTATAAAGGCTTCACAACTGACTACAATCAATATTTATTATTTTTTGTGTCGGATGGTAAAACAAACTACGCCAATAAATTTGACATATCAAATTTAGGTTTGTAACATGGTTGGTGTTATTTTATGCCTTTGGTATCTCATTTCAATCCTCGATTCAAAATTTTTTGAAATTAGGCCTCGAGGGAATTTTTGTGAAAAAGACGTTTTTTGAAAATTTGATATCGCCATTGAGTCTGGAGCATGAAATTTAGTAGGGTAGCTGTAATACCCTGAAGTTTCCTAACTAATTTCGTCCCAAGAATGACAAGTATTAGCTTCTAAATTGAATGATGTTTATTCCATGGAGAATTTTTAAGATTTTCACATTTTTTCATGTGGGAAATTCAATAAGCTTTCCATCGATATAAAATTGGCCTAAATCGGATAACCGGTTAAGAAGTTATGACTATTTCAAGTTCCCGTCGTAAAATAACGCCATATTAGTCAGTGGAGCACTGCACCACAAAAGAAAATGGCATTTGTCAAATTCTAGTAGGGGTTCGCGATAGTGGCGCGTCGCGTCAAAATTCCAGGTCGCAAATGAAGTGGCAACGCGATGGCTCCGCGTCACGCCATCCCCCAATTTCTCAGTTATCAAATTCCAGTGACACGACGCGATAGCGCCGCGTCGCGCCAGGGGTCCTATTCGGGAAATTTTTCACAAAGCTAAAAGACACGTCCAGGGTTAAAAGGGTTAATTTCCCAACCCTATTTAAGCCCTTCAACATGAGATTTAGCTATTTGGAACCCAAAATATACTAGTTACGCAATTTTCTCTCAAGAACAAGCTAGGGTTTTAATTGGGGATTCAATTTCAAGAAAGTCTCTCCGTCAATCTTCGCTAAACAAGGAACTAAGGTATGCGTTGTATTAATTTATGGATTCCTTTCATCCATAAAGCTCAAGAACCCTATTTTAAATTATGAATGATGATATTTATGTTGTGGGTTTGTTGTAACCATGTTCATTTTGTTATATGATTCCCACGTTGGAATATTTATGTGTTTTTCATGAAACTACATTAGCAAATGAATGAAATCCATAAATTGAGTTATTTATAATGCGTCAATTTGATGATTAGGCTTATTCCCTAGGGGTGTGATACAAGAATGACAACGGAAGGAACAAAACACACTACAAATCAGTCCACAATCTTAAGGATCCGAGGACCAAGATGGAGACCACTCTCGGATTAGCTATCAACAAGAAGAATTGTAATGCCCCAAAAAATCCAACCAAATATTAGATCCATGTACCAATATCATTCATAGTACATCATGGTTCTTTTATAGTTTTATGAGTAGTTTAGATGTATATTAAGGCTTCAAATAACTCCAAGCTATCAGACGATTCAAAACATTACTTACCGATTGAATTCTTGAGAAGGATATTGGTATAGTCAACTTCAAATGAGTATATCTCTCATTATACTGAGAATTTTTGAGCCCATGACCTATCAACGGATATATAATTGAATTATATTTCCAAAAATACCAATTTCTCCTAAATCCGATATCGGAGCAAAGAGTTATTCCTATTTTACTCCAGCATGTTAGGCTGGAACCAGTGTGACTACATTCGTGGTTGCTTACCACACTTGTGATGCCCTACCACAAAGGTCGTCAGCCTTAGGCATAAACCAGATCCTAAGTGATGACATTCTTGGTATCTTACCACACTTGTGACGCCCTACCACGAAGGTCGTCAGCCTTAGGCAGAAACCAGCTCCTAAGTGATGACATTCGTGGTAGCTTACCACACTTGTGATGCCCAACCACGAAGGTCGTCATCCTTAGGCAGAACCCATCTCCTAAGTGAAGACATTCGTGGTAGCTTACCTCATTTTTGATGCCTTATCACAAATGTCGTCAGCTATGATTTTCAGCAACTGGGAATTTATTTCATAAGGGTATTTTGGTCTTTTCCTTCACCTTCCACGACTTATAACCCTAAAGAGCGTAATTTTCCCATTTTTCTTCAGTTAAGCATCCTAAAAACCCTCTCTTACGCTCTCAACCACAATATTAGGGTTTCCATCAAACTCATCTCTCAAAAGAAAGATTCAAGCCTTTTTCCAAGATAATTGAGAATTAAGTTTCCCAAATCCAAGAACTCTCCAGCAAATCATCAAGGTTTCCTTTCTAAGGTATGCGTAGTGTTTATATATGGATCCAATCCATTCATAGAGCTCAAGAACCATGTTTTAAATATTATTTTGTAAACTTTTTGTGGTGATATGATTATATACATGTTGACGATTGTTGTTTAAGTTTCAAGATGATATCTAAGAATGTTTTCATGGAATATATGTGGTTGTTGGTTGAAAATCATGAATTTTGGGTGGGTTGATATAAAATAAGTATGAAATCCTCCTATGACTTAGATAACACATGTAAGGTGTTTGATAAACTGCCTAGGACGCTAGAAATTTCTATGTACATGATTCCATGCTATCTAAATAACAAGTCCATGTTAGCTATACACTTCAATATGAATTTCCATGCTATTTATGTATTTCATGGTGGTGTCATGAAGTTTGTATGATGATGGACATATGAATTATGTATACAAAATATATCCATGTTCTACTACCATGTTTAGATGTTGAATAAACCCATGAAGCACGCTATCCCCTACTTATGATATTATGAATTGTGGACTCAAATTTTGTGTTCAAGTAAGGTCATTTGTGTCAGTTTCCTTCTATCGAGTCCTGGGGGTATTCATACATGAAAAACATAGTTGTGTGCCTAGAGACATGCCATGTTGTCACGATAATCTCAGTCAATCTATAATCTATAGAACTCAGGCAGTCATGTGACTCAGGAAACCTCAGAAATCTCATGATCTCAGTTAACTCTCAGATAATAGTACTACTCCGTCAGTTAACGGAAGTCAGTTAATCTGTCCATGTACAGTCAGTTGAATCATGTTTAGTCTCTTCATATGGGAGTATAAGTTAGGACCGAGTGAACCGAAGGATGGGGACTCACTTACCAGTTTAGGGTATGATTCTTAGCAGTCATCCTTGTGTTCCAGAACTACGTAGCCAGCGTAGGTGGAGACATCTTAGCCTGTCAGATTAGGGTTGATGAGGTTGCTTAACCTGTCAGATTAGGGTCTACTATTCTCACTTTGAGTACTTGCTAGACAAGGGTCACTCACAACTGTTCTTACCAGTGGCGCGGTATTGACACCCCTCCAGTCGGGGCAGAGATTGGACCCCAACTTAGACATAATGGTATACATGGGGCATGTCGATTAAACAACTACCTCCCATAGTTTAAGTATTAGTCTCAGTAAAAGAACTCAGACAATCTTCAGATATCAGTATACCAGGACTGCTATATACAGTTAAATTCAGTTATAGCACGGAACTCAGAGAGTTCAACCAGATTCAGGGCTGTCAGATACAGTCATCCATGTTATCAGAACTACAATTCCAGCCATTTATTAGCGTACAGATTTAGCCATTACGTACTCACGAACTTAGTTACTATGTATGTATGTTTGCACTCTTACGTTCATATCAGTCAGTTAGTAGTATTATTCATGCATGTAAACCCTTTGCATTAGCCTACCTCTCTCGTATACTCAGTACTCTATTTGTACTGATGTATTTGTGCAATGGTGCTTTCTTTTCATGTTACACCATAGGTTCAGAGGAACGAGTCCCAGACCAGTAGTAGCAATCACATTTAAAATACCGAGTTGCAGTAAGTCCTCTTCATTCGAAGATAACATTATTTGATTTATTCATTTATTTATTTAGTTCAGTTTTACGGAGTTAGTTTTAGACATGTTACTTCAACTCCTTATTTCAGACAATACTTAGAGGCTTTCGGATTTACGCTCAGATTTAGCTTTCAAATTCAGTTTTCAGTTGTTTTGGGTATTTTTCGCCGATATGGATGTTATATTATTTTAGTTGAACCATATGTCCTAGTGTTCATGTTTTTCGCATTATTATGTCATGAATTGTATTATACAAGTACAGATATCAGTCATGGGTTAGTTTGTGATCCCTCGGGGTCATAATCACCATGTAGCATTTTGATTCAGAAAATTGGGGCATTACAAACTTGGTATCCGGGCCTAAGGTTCAATAGAGTCCTAGAAAGTCTGAAAGCCGCATCTAGTAGAGTCTTGTACATGGGTGTATTGCGCTCCACATTTATGTACAGGAGGCTATGAAATGTTTTAGGAACAGTTCCCTTTCTTCAGTATTTATGTCGTGCTAGTAAGCATAATTTCAAGTGAGTCTCTCAGTCTAATCCACTCTTCTCTTATTTCAGAAACATGCCTCCAAAGAGAAGAAATCATCCAGCTCCTCAGCCCGAAGACCCTTTGGGCGAACATGTTTCTCATGCGGAGTTCAGGACCGCATTTATGGCTCTTGCTTAGTATGTATCTGCCCAAAATAAATGACCAGCAGTGGTTCCAGTTAACCCGGTGGCCAATTCAGCAGCATCTAGGATTTGGGACTTCACCCGAATAAACCCTCCATCCTTCTTTGGGTCTAAGCCAGACGAGGATCCTAAGGAATTCATTGACCAAGTCCAGAAGGTCATTGATATAATGGGATTCTCTTCTTCTTAGAGTGCCGAGTTAGTCGCATACCAATTGCAGGATGTCGCTCACACTTGGTACAAGTAGTGGATAGCAAAAAGGTCAGAGAATGTCGATCCTATTGAGTGAGAAGAATTTTTCATGGCTTTCTTAAACAGATTCTTTCCCCAAGAACTGAGAAAGGCAAAAGTTCTTGAGTTCATCAATCAAAGGAAGGGAAATTTGACAGTTAGAGAGTACTCTATTAGATTTACTCAGCTAGCTAGATATGCCCCTCATGTGGTTGCAGACAATAGGGCTAAGATGAGCAATTTCGTGTCAGGGGTGAATGATAGCGTGGTAAATGAGTGTAGGTCTGTGATGCTAAATAGTGCTATGACATTAGCCAGGCTTATGACCCATGCTCAACAGATAGAGGAGCAGAAGGTTAAGACTAGGGAGAGGCAGAACAAGAGAACAAGAGAACAAGAGCAGGCAGTTTAAGTTTTGCTCATCCCAAATCAGAGGGAGGAAATCGTTCACAGTTTCGTCTTAAGTCAGCAGTTCCAGCCTCTTCCTCCGCTAGTTCCCCAGTTCCGAAGTTCAGGGATGGAAACAGAGACAGAGAACTAGGCTCTAAATCTCAGGGCATTGTTAGTAGTGCCCGAACTAACCGTCTTTGTCAGACTTTTGGTAAGAACCACAAGGGTATTTGTAGAGCCGGTAGTGATATCTATTTTTTTATGGTAAGATAGGCCACAGGATTAGGGATTGTCCTCATCCAGGCCCTCAGGGTCAGTAGAATCGTTCCACAGCTCAGTCCGATCACCCAAACCAGCAGGGTGCCACTTCCGGTGCTACTATTGGGCAACGCCCAAAGAGACTCTATGCTCTTCTGAACCGAAAGGATCAGGAAAATTCTCTTGATGTCGTTACTGGTACGTTATAGATTTTCCATGTTCATGTTTATGCTTTGCCAGACCTAGGTGCATCCTTGTCTTTTGTCACTCCATACGTAGCAGGAGATTTCGGAATTAGTCCCAAAATTTTAGTAGAGCCCTTTTCAGTCTCTAACCCAGTTGGTAAAACTATCATAGCTCGGTGGGTATATAGGAACTGCCCGATTATGATATTTCAGAAATCCATGTTAGCAGATTTAGTCGAGTTAGAGATGATTGATTTTGATGTCATTCTCGGCATGGATTAGCTTCATTACTGCTATGCCACAGTCTACTGCAGAAACAGGATAGTTCAGTTTTAGTTCCCGAATGAGCCTATCCTAGAGAGGAAGGGTAGCACTTCGTCTTTCAGGGGTCAGCTTTTTTCCTACCTTCGGGCAAGGAAAATAATTTCTAAGTGGTGTGTGTATCATCTCGTGCATGTTAAGGATTCCATTTCCGAATCTCCCAGTCTTGAATCAGTCCCAGTGGTTAATGAATATTCAGACGTCTTTCCTGAAAATCTTCCAGGAATTCCTCCCGAAAGGGAAATAGAATTCGGCATAGACCTTCTTCTAGATACTCGGCCTATTTCTATTCCTCCATATAGAATGGCACTAGCAGAACTTAATGAACTGAAAGATC